>QLOH01000511.1:0-600000 GCA_026901365.1 Sesbania bispinosa | reverse complement strand
TCTTGATGCAATGAGTATTAATAAACATCTATAAGAAGATATTCTTTAAGGGAGCTTGTAGAATTCTCACGCGCAATGATATTCCATGATGGGATTCTTCTTGAACCACTAAATTTGGCAATACTAGGAAGACCATGAGAAGCGATAGTAGCTCTCTCAGCACTTCTGAATAAGTAAATAACTATTCCACTCTATCATCCCTAATAGTTATGACCTTCCTAGTCTGTTAGTAGAGGATTGGTTGCTTGTCACCTCTGTAGTAGAGGAGCTGACTATATGCAATTTGTGCTCTGTTAGTGGTAACTGGGATGAAGGGATGCCCTCCAATTTATTCCATATTGATATATGCAACAGAGATCGCGCATTGCCCCCTTCCTCTTGATGACTTGACACTCTTGCATGGAGAGGCACATCTGATGGCTATTTTTCCTTCTCATCAGCATATGTCGTTGCTGACTTGCTGCAAATACTCTAGCTCTTCATGTGATAGACTATTTAAGCAAATTTGGAACTGGTGTGGTCCTCAACTTGTGAGACACTTGATATGGAGAATTGCGGTAAATGGGCTTCTAACAAACCTTGAACGCAAACGTAGGCAACTTTCCATGGATGAGTTTTGTGCGATTTGTTTTGAGGATTTGAAGACTTTGCTTCATGTTTTTTGGGATTGTAGTTTTGCTACTGATATTTGGGCTGCATTAGTCCCACCGGATGGTGCACACCTTTTTTTCGAATATAGATTACTGATTGGTTGCAAGTGAATTTGAGTGGTCAGCTTACGAAACTTGAACGTGATTGAGATTTACTCTTTGGCATTACACTAGATAAAATTTGGAAAGCAAGGAATGATAGAATTTTCAATCAGATTGCAGCTGAGCCAATTTCCTTGCAATAGAAGATGAAACATCAACTTAATGCAGTTAAAGTATCATTAAACTTTGATAAAGTTAAGGTTGATTCGGCATCGGCAACAACGAAGGAATCCTTTGTCTCATGGACTTGCCCCCCTTGGGTGGTCTAAAATATTGAGTTGTGATGGTTATGTTGATAGTATAGTAGTTCACATTTTGCTGCTTGTGGAGGTTTTCTATGGGATAATCTTGGTTCCTTTTTAGGTGGTTTTGCTCCTAATTTAGGGATATATATCTTCATGCAAGCTGAGCTATGGGGTATTCTGCTTGGTCTTCGGTTCGGTGCTACAAATGGGGTCGTTATATCCAAATTGAAACTGATTCCAAGAGCGTTATGGATATTATTAAGGGTTATGATATTATGCATTATTTTCATCCACTTATACATGACATATCTACTGCATGTGCTAGCTTTGCTCAAATCCAATGGATTCATGTACTTCGGGAAGAAAATTTAGCTGCTGAAGCATTAGAAAATTAAGTTTGGTCTTTCCCTTGGTCCCAAAACTAGATTTTTGATGGGGTTTGTAACGTCCTAATTTCGGTATCCAAGAATATTTCCCGTTGGAAGCACTACTCCTGGATTTATGAAATCATTTCACGACATTACCGGTATTATTAATACTTATTTCACACAAATGACTTAATTAATCCAACGTTTACATAAGTCTCAATCACAAAAAACAAAGCTTAAACCGTAAATTACAATTTATGCCAACAATGACTAAATTCACTAACGAGTATTTCATAATAGTTCATACACATAAAGGTCATAGTTTTCTAAAAGTAAAAGGGCATGAAGAGCCAATCCTCAGCTTTCCAAAGGCTCTATAGTCATATGCCATGCTAAAGGTCCCGCACATCTATAACTTTCCACAAAACGTGTGGTGAGACTAAATTCCCAGCGAGCGTAATCATGCATACAGTGTAGGGTGGCATGCAAAATTGGATACAACAAGGCAATATATACTAATTCAATCATACTATACACATGTACATAATCCAATCCGTAACACATTGAGGTCTTTCCACTTGTTCTTTTTCCATAAGCTAGACCTGAGCTTAGTATCAACAAGAAACGTTTTCCCTATGGTCATATATAGACCTCTCCATTTAACAAGTGTTATCTTATTAGCAAACAACATGATTTAGCTTTATCTTTTATTCTTTTCCTTTTCCCCCTTTTCCACTTTGGTCATAGACCCTTGTAATTCCTCTTGCATTTGTTTTTCTTTATCTTTTATTTTTTTTTCCTTTTCCCCTTTTTCCACTTTGGTCCTAGACCCTTGTAATTCCTCATGCATTTGTTTTTCTTTATACCCTTGATATCATAAATACAATATGAGCAATGAAAATCATGTGGACATCCTTATAATATTAATCATGCAATGAGCCATGAAAATCCAAACCTTAACCTTGGGCATTTAGAAGTTTCAAGGAAATACAATACCAATCATAAACATCAATACTAGAACAAGCAATAATCATCAACAACCAAGCATTCACAATCAATTTAAGAAGGGGATTCAAGAATGGATCATTTAGGGTTTTCCAAAAAAATGAGAGTGAGTTGGTGGATTACACTCACATCTAGAGTAGAAAATGGTGGTCTTGAGGGGGTGTGAATGACCTCCTTCTTCTCCTCCTTCTCCCTTGATGATTCACTCCCAAGCTCTCTCCTCTCCTTCTCTTCTTTTCTTCTCTGCTAGGGAACAAAGGGATGTGGATGTGTGTTTTAGAATGGGGCTCAAATGCCCTAGAAAAGCTTTTTAAAAATTTGACAGCATTTCCTACCCTTGTTTTTGCTAATAATTTTGCTTAAGCGAGGAAATTTTTGCTTACCTCACTACGCCAAATTTATGATATAAGAGCACCCACTTAAGGGCTCTCCCGTGTTGATTAGCGCCTAAAATGATCGTTTTAAAATCAGGGCGCTTAAAATTTGGGTGTGAGCGCCCTTACAGGTAAAAGTTAGGGCGATCCACCTGCACGCCCTCGTTATCAAGGGAGCGCCCTCGTTTCCACCATAATTTCTTTTTAGTGCACTGGAATTGAGGGCGTTCCTGGGAGTGCCCTCCATTCTTTTTTTTATAGGGCGCTCCCTGTGAGCGCCCTCCTTGATACTTAAAAAACCATATCTGATTTATTTTTTCACTCTCGCGTCTAAAGCTCCCTCCTTCTCCTCTCTCTAAACAGTTTCATTTTCATCTAAAGTTCCCCTCGCCCCTCCTCTCTTCTCTGTTGCCTTACTCCTCTCTTCTCCGTTCCGGTGGTGGTCTTCCTCCGTTCTTCTTCCTCCCCGCACCGGTGCAGCCCCTCCTTCTTGAAAATCCTTCATTATTCTTCCTCCCCGGGCCGTCATCGCTCCGAGCGTCCTCCGTGCAGCTTTCCGCCGTTCGCCGTCGTCGTGTAGCAGCTCCTCTCCTCTTCTCTCTTCTCCGCCGCGAGCAGCTCCTCTCTTCTCTCTTGTCCGCCGACGACGCGAGCTTCCACGTTAAAGGTGACGGTTTTTCCTGCAACTATTTTGCTTGCTGCACCCCTATTTCTGCTAGTTGCACCACAATCTTAGGGTTTTTTGGTAGTTGCACCCCTATTTCTGCTAGTTGCACCACAATCTTAGGGTTTTTTTGGTAGCTGCACCCCTTTTTCTGCTACATGCACCAAAATCTTAGGTTTTTTTTTTCTGCAACTAATTTACTAACTGCACCCATGTTTCTGCTACCTGCACCACTATTTCTGTAATTTTTTTCTTTCCAAATTTTTTTTGAAATCTCTTTCCAATTAATTTGAATAGTAGTAATAATATTAATTAAGAAAAAGATTAGGATGATTGTGTTTGAATAATAATGTTATTAGCTTAATTGTATATGTGCATGCATTAACTTAGTTTCCTATTTAAGAATAAATTGTATATTATGGTTAACATAATATAAATTTTTTTCTTAAATTGTCCATGGTTGGAAGTCTGGACTTGTAAATTCGTATTAAAGATATTATTTGATGACTTGGTTTCTGGTTTAAGATTCATTTCAGTACGTTTTTCCTCTTGTTCTCTGAGTTCATACATGTATAATCTATGTGAATTATAACTCATAGGTTATGTCGTGTGTGCTTGGAGAACCAAGGGGAAATGCTGCTGAAACTTTTATAGACTAGGAATAATAGTCATAGAATAATATGATACGAATTTGACAAATCTAGATAGGATAGGAACCTCACCCTTTGTAGTTAGTATGATTTAGGTGTTAATTAAGCATGTAGTTAGTCATTATATCTGAAGAATGTCATATATACTTTTTGAGATAATTATAAATGTTTTGATGTTATTTTGTTAGAATATGGATCGTTCTTGGATGTTTGCAAACCGTTTGACAAATGAGTATGAGGAAGGAGTGGAAATGTTTATAAAGTTTGCCGTTGACCATGCAACAAATCCTAGTAGAATTGTGTGTCCTTGTATGAAATGTTTTTGTTCAAGGCGAGTAAGTGTAGTAGAGTTGAGGAACCATCTTTTCTGTTTTGGAATTGATCGGAGTTACACATGTTGGACATTTCATGGTGAGACTAGGAGTGAACATAGTGGTATGGGAGAGAATAATGTCAACGTAGAACCAAGTGATGATGACTTTAGGACCAGATGGGAGGATTGTGACAGAATTGATGAGATTCGAAATGTGGTTGAAGAGGACCTTAAAGATTGTCCCCAAATGTTTGATACCCTAGCTAGTGATGTAGAAAAACTACCAAGTACACAAGGTTATCCGCTGTGTTGAAGTTGTATAATTTAAAAGCATCAAATGGATGGTCTGACAAGAGTTTCACAGAGTTACTCACATTGCTAAAGGAGATGTTGCAAGAGGACAATGTGCTACCTAACAGAACTTATGAGGCAAAGAAGATGTTACGTTCTATTGGGATGACCTATGAGAAGATTTATGATTGTCCCAATGATTGCATTTTGTTCAGAAATGAGCATGCATCATTAAGTGTGTGTCCTAAATGCAATGTGTCTCGTTACAAGAAAGAGACTACACCAGTAAAGGTGGTTTGGTATTTTCTCATAATTCCAAGGTTTCGAAGGATGTATCGTAGTGTCATTGATGCAAAGAACTTAACTTGGCATGCAAATGAACGAGTCAAGGATGGCATGTTGAGACATCCCGCTGATTCTCTTAAGAGTTATGTTTTTTACACACTAGTTATCCATAAACATCTTTACTTGTATCAATTGTATATGGTTTATTTCAATGTATAGTGTATTTGGGAGACCCTGTCTTACGAGTGATGGGTAAGGGGCAAGCTCACAATCTCCCAGGGCAGGTTTTACACAATACCCCACTTCCTCCAACCAATTGAAGGTGATGGTTTCAAATTGCTATTGAACCACATGCGGCGCTTCCGTGCCCAGACGGTTATGGGGAATTGAGCACTGTTGGTGATGCATTGGGCTGTTTCGTCGCTTGGCCATGTACTTAAGTTGGATTGGATGCATTGGTACATTTATATTTTTATTTGTGTCAAAAGTGCACTTATATTATTTCAATTACAAATAATAATTCTTCAACTTGTGGAATTTCTAGACTCCCCAATCTTCTGCAGCGGCACCGCATGCGGAGAATCGTTATTCATACTAATCACCAATGCAGAAGTCTCCCATTCGAGAAATCCCTGCACAGGTTGTGACCTCAATGCCCGCCAATCCTTCCACCACATCCTTGAAACTATTGGATATGTACTACTCTGTAAAGATGCAAGAAAGTGGCTACCATTAGTTGCACGATAGGTGCGGGCATTGTTACTCCGGATGAAGTAATTGCATGGATCGATCCTACTTGTCTTCATTCAGTTTTGTACCGTGAATGGTTAGATGCCACTGTGATAGATATCTATTGCAGGTAATTTCAATTCAAAACATCTCATAGTATGTTATTCTCATTTTATGACTTGCTTTGACATTATCTAATTTTTTATTGTATAGTTATTTATACAATTCGGTCTTAGTTCCATCTTCTTGCATGGATCGATATGTTTTCATATCTCCACAACTCACCACAGCATTCAATGCGATGACCAAGCAAGAAGTAATTATGGCACGTGTGTTATACAATAAACGCGGGCAAGACAAATTGTTCCTAGTTCCATACAATCACGACGCGTATGTGAAGTATATGTTTATGTCTCAATATTATTGTTTTTAAAAAACTGTATATTTGACATAACTTACAATGTGGTTGTAGGCAACATTGGGTTTTTCTTGCCTTGAGTCTAAGGGATTCTGGCAAGGTTTACTTTTTGGACTCCTTGCGGAATGATCCAAAACATTATGAGCCCATGAAGACTATGATTGATAAGTAAGTATTCCATGTCCAATAAATTTATACTATCACACTTACATTGTTAAGAGTTATGATACACTTTATTTGTTATATTGGTTTAGATCTTTTAGTGAATATAGAAAATTGAGCGGTTTTCCGCAATCAAAGAGTAGGATTATCCCTGACCCCACATGGAACCGCATACAGGTAATATATTGCACATACATCTTGTGTCTCTTCATAACTTAGCGCATAAGTGTTTTTTATTTTAAATTAATTATACTTGTAGTGTCCAACCCAAACAAACAACAATGACTGTGGGCTCTTTGTAATGCGTTTTATGAAGGAGATCATTGATCAAAACACACTAATAATACCCAAAGAGGTAATTATGAATTGTGATAGCAATTAAGTATTTTTAATCCTCATTTACTACTTTTTTTATTGAAATCAATTCTTGCCTTTTATAGTACTTTGCTCAATACCGAAACTCGACTTACACAACGGAGCAACTTGATGAGGTTCGAGAAGAATGGGCAAAGCATAGTTACCACTTGTTTATAATTATTTTGTACATTATGATGGTAAGTAAACATGTACTTAATGTGGAAATGTTGAACAAAGTAGTATATTAATGACAAGTTCTGTAAATTGTGTATATTTTCATGTTATATTCTTAATTGGTTATAACTCTTTGAATGATGAATTCTGGCTGCTGGTATGGAGTTTTACAGCTGCTTGATAAATTGGGAAATGTTGAATAAATAGAGGAAACTTTGCCAAAATTTTTATAGGTTAGATGACTAGAGTTAATGAACGTATAAGTCATGGTTTAGGATGTTGTTAAGCATATTCTATGCAAAACTTTTGACATTAGTTTCAATGATAAATTCTGGCTGCTCGTATGGAGTTTTACAAGTGTTTGATAAATTGGGAAAACTTGAATAAACAGAGGAAACTCTGCCAAAATTTATATAGGTCATGTATGATCTATATTTACCTATTGAGTTAAGTATTGTTACATGTCATGTATTATGGTTGTTTCTATGTAGTTGTATAGGTATTTCATACTTTCAGAACACTTTAAAGAATGCATATGAAACTATTCAAAGTATGACAAGTTTGAATTCTTCATTTGAAGTAGATAGCCTTAATTGTGACGCTTGTGTTGTGAATTTGTAAATGAAATTAAAGGCCTCTAGTAATTGTTTGAATGATAAAGAATTAATATGCATGATTTTGGAGGTAGCCATTGGGATCAGATTGAAATATATGTGTAGGATAAAGTGGTTTTAAAATGCAAAAAATTGGAAAAAAAAAAAATAGGAGGGCCCTTCCTTGGAGCGCCCTCCCTAAGCACGTACTGTGCATAAGGAGGGTGCTCCAAGGAAGCGCTCTTGTTGTGTAAAACCAGGGCGCTCCAAGGAAGTGCCCTCCTAAACAGACACTATGCTGAAGGCGCTTCTGTGTTTTTTTAAGCACCCTCTATTGACTTCCGTCAGAGCGTTTCTAGGCACGCCCTCCTTTTAACGACCAAATAAGAGCAGTTTCTATTAGTGCGCACGGAAGCGCCCTTTTATGGTGCACTGGAGCGCCCTTAAAGGTCTTTTTTGGCTTAGTGCCTCACAGAACTGAATTCCAAAAATTCAATTCTCATTCTCTCAAGTGAGATATATCTCGCTTGAGCGAAAAAGGAACAATGTTACACCCTTTTAACAATTTTTAACCCTTTCCAACCTATTTCCTTTTTTTAAAACATCTTTTTACAATTTCACTTATGAAGATGATATTTAAACTTTCCTTCTATTTCCCCACTTCTATAAGCTTTATCTCTCACATCGTAGCTTGATTTCTTCTAAGTTTATTCATGATAGAAATTTGGAACATTATGATTGATCTTATCTTTAGAACTCCCTCTAAGACCCCAAACTTTTATTTAATTTCCAACTTTCCATCTTAATAAAATTCTTAACTCATAATTTTACTATAATTCCTAAACCCTAATTTTTGGGATATTTTCCTCCCTTTATTTCCTTAATTTTTCTTGTAGATTCTTCTACAGTAAAATTTTGTAGAGCATAGGTGTTCTGTACTTGGCTCCTAGTCCTCCACCAAAAAAAGTGATTCCTCATAAACTAGTTGAAAAATTAATTCTTAGTTGAAAGCTGATATGATAAATCATAGGTGTTTGATAAAATTTATTGTTAAAATAGTTTTTTTTAAGGAGTTGAAATAGTTTAAAAGTATATGTTTGTATATTATTTTTTTTATATAAATTATAATTTAATAGACAAAAATATATTTTTCGGCAATTATAATTATAATTTTTTCATTAATATAAAAATCTTTTTTAATTTTTATTTAGAAATAAATTAAGTTGATTACACTATTTTTTTAATTTCAATTCTAAGGCTATTCTTTCATTTCAATTATTTAATATTTTTTATAGTATACATTTTACTATAAATGTTATATCAATATAGTAGTAATTTCAAGAGATAGTGAAAGTGTCATGTTTTGCAATGGGTTTATGATATTTTTAATAAATTAAGAAAAACATATAAACCTTATTAAAATATCGACCGTAAAAATGAAAAGAAATTAAGATAATAAATTATAAGTTATAAAGTCAATAACTACATGATAACCAAATAGAAAAATCATTAATTATAACATAATTAAATAAACTAATTCACTAAATATCTCTATAATCAAACAAGATATAAAATAGGATAGGGTTGGAGAACTCATTCATATCATAAATTAGAGAAAATGGAAATGAGTTTGATGGATTAGGGTTAGGGTTGGAGAATAGGATACCAAAAGAACAACAGAGAGAACTTTTTGGCACCTCTATAACGCGATAGTAGTGCCCATCACGAAAGACGTGCGTGGCAGCAATGGTGGCACACCACGGACCAACAGTTGCGCGTGACGGAGACGAAGCAGCAGCGGCCGCGACGGAGAAGAACAACAGCTTCTGGCGCGACGGGGAGATAGGCGAGGGAAAGCGCGCGGTGGTCGGAGAGCAATGGCGGACGAAGAGAGATGGAGAGGGACGAGAGAGAAAGCTTGCGAGTGAGAGAAAAGGTTTGAGAGAGAGAAATGGTGTGGACGACACGAAGGGAAAATGAGGAAGAATGGGTTCATGGGTGTCTAAATTAGAGAAACGACGACGGTTCAAAATGGAACCATCGTAGTTTAGGGATTCTACTACGGTTCAAATTTACCCGTCGTTGTTTTATTTATTCTACTGCGTTTCACTTTTGGCTCGTCATTGTTTAATCTGAGGCAGCGCACAAATGACGACGGTTCCCACCAGAACCGTCGTTGTTTATGTTTTCTACTACGGTTCAAAAGCAACCGTCGTTGAAAACTACGCAGTAATTTCAAAAATGCCACCGTGCAGTTTTTAACGACGGTCCCTTTTTAACCGTCGTTGAAATGTGTCATCATATGCCTTTTTTGCACTAGTGATCATAATATTGCTTAAATATATATCTTGCCAAACACACTCTTACCGAATGGCATTTAGTCTACTTTAAGAATATATATAGGATATTTTTCATTAAATTAATATAACTGATCATATATATTAAATGAATTTCTGTATTTATTCTATTAAATAGCTTCAATCGCAAAAGCATATTGCTTAAATCCGAAACGGCCATATAACACAGAGTTGTGTCTTTTTTTATGTTTCATCATATGTAACCCCTTTTACTAGGGTAATTAATTAATCCTATTCGGTTTTATTCTCCTCACTCCTCCCTGAGCTGTATTTTATGTGGATCGAATTTGAAAGCTCTTTTACAATCTCAGCTTACATTATCAACTTAGCCACACTATTTTGGTAATACATTGAGTGGTGTCCGGGTAATTAAGAGGAACCTGTGGTGGTTGCATGCTTACTATGAACTAAGTACGTTATTTTTTCTCGTGCTACTCGTGGGTGTTTCTGAGTCTTGGTCCCACGGATGGGATGACACTATATATGGCAATTAGCTACCCACTGAGCGTGACCAGCTCTTATGTTTTGTAAAGGAGTCAGAAGGGGTAGCAGGTTTCTCATGTTCATTCCCACTGTGTTGTTTATCTACTTGCTTCGTTGTCTTATATATGTGGCTTTGTCATTGTCTTATATAGCAGGTTTCTCAAAAGTTTAAACCTATATTTACTCATCATATTATTTGGACGATTAATATTTCGTCCACCTAATCTAACTTCCATTATTTTGTTTATAAAAATTGAATGAATAATTTTATTTTTTATTAAATAATCTTTATATGGTTATTTGAGTTTAATTTAAGAGAAAATATGAATTTACAATACAATCTATACTAATTTTGTTGATGACATATCAATTTAAGGTTGAAGGGTAAAATTTTACATTACACAGTAATATATCGATTTGAGTTTTTATTATTATCAAGTAATATTTCATAAAAACAACTTAAAACTATTTTAATATCAAATGGGCATTGAAATTGATGATTAAGAATTTAAATTACTATATTTTCACATTTTGGACACGTTAATCCATCCTGCCTTTTCTTACCATAGAAGTCATTCATTCTATATGCTTAATTTGATGGACATTTGGGCTACGTGCGTCATCTATCTCTTTTCCTTGAGATTTGTTCCTAACCGTGGATCTGCTGAGAATTATGGGAGTTCTTTTAGACATGCTTGAGAATTACAAAAGAAAGGAAATAAATAAAATTAAGATACTAAAGAGAAAGAAAATGAAAGAGGATATAAGAGCTTAGTAATAGGCTTGATTTCTTTTGAATATTTACAGCCCTGTAAATTCTTCACATTTAAAAAACTTAAAATGCTTGCAACCAGCTCTTCAAAAAAAAAATTCCCCCCCTTTGGCACATGTGAAACTGCAAATAACTCCATACAAGTGAAGGGGAAATTTATTCAATTTCTGTCTTCATTTATATCACAAGTTTTTAGTAAGTCTTAGATGACAATTAAAAAGGTATATATACATAAGATTTAATTTCTTCACATCCATTATGTTAATTTTTTTAGCTTCAAAAGAAGTGAAAACAAGATCCAAACTTTATCATTGAATAAATAGTATAATTAATACGAAAGCTATATTAAAACTCAAGAAATGCATGTCCAATCCAATTTGGGATATTGAACTAGCATTGCGAACTTTACCATATTTTTGACATTATATATGAAAGTACAAAATCCTGTAGAGAATAGACCTGTTAAGTATCAAGGGCACATGCAGATGAAATTCAGAGCCACATTGATCAGTTTATTGGAATATTATATGGGAAATTATAGTGTACCAGGGTTTTGGAACCTTCTTCATCATTTAATCAATTTCTCTCAATTTTTTTTAAATTGTCTTAGTATTTTTACAGTTACGGGACAATATTTAACTATTAAAATTTGTATTTTTAATTTTTGAAAAGACTTTTTGACCCTCTATAACCATTATTCCCTGTTTTTTAATGTATTCCCCCATTTTTTCATATTTTCATTTGTAATACACATGTGTCTCATTTAAAATCTACTTTATGTCTTCAAAATAATTTAGGACGGAGTACATGACTTGTTCCTATGTAGTTTTGGCATTTATGCCTCCATTTAATAAAAAAAATAACAAGAAGGTACCAAAATCTTCTCTGGCCGAAGGGTACCAAATTACAACCCTATATTATATTAATTTTCTTCAAACCTGGACATCTCACAAACATTTATTTATTTATTTAGTTATTTATTTTTGACATTTACGAGCTGTTCTTCTCTATGAAAGAGTTACTCGTTTAATCTGACTCCCAATATATAATTGAGTCAAGGAAAGATAAATAGTGGGGATAGAATATGGTGACATCAAATCAAATTATATATATAACATAAAATACATCACCATATCACGATCCACCGAAGCAAATGGTGGTTAATGGGAGTAGAAGTAGAGTATGAATCAAACATATTTTACTTGTAAGATCAGGTCTCAAATACTGGAGTCGTCATTCTTTAGAAAATTTTACCTAATCATTACCCTTAACCTGAGAGTTAAACCCACATTTATATATGTGGGGATTCCCGATAAAAGATTAAAAAACAGCACGATCCACAAAATTACTCAATCCTACACAAAATTAAATCCTAATACAGAATTGAAGGATAAATTGATGTGAGTGAGGCTAATTCACCCACAGTTACTGATTCATGATGATGATAGCCAGCTTAATTGCAGGTAGGTCTGCGTCTCTTGTTAGCCCTAGCTAACTGATTCATGATGATGGTAAGTTCCAAGAAAAACTCAACCTCCCCAGGCATTATATCTTCAAAGAAGCTAAAATGATAATGTGGCCTCTTACTGAGTGGCCCTGGCACTGATCTTTTCTTTCTTGGTGCAGGTGGACACTTCAACATCGTTGGTATCTTGTTCTCTGCGAAAGTTGGGGTCTTGCATTCTTCCTCTTCTTCCATCACCCTTTCTACAGGTAATTCAACTTGAATCTTCTTCAGCTTTGGCTTCATCATTTCTTCTTTTCCTTCACTTTGTGGAGCACCACCACCTTGCTTCTCAATTCTTCCAGTCGTCATCGATCACCTTCTTCACTACCAAAGGAAAAAGAAAAACATATAAGCAATATATGATCAATTATTAGATAACTATCAATCTTCAAAAACAAGAGAGAATGATCGAGTTAGCTAGATAATTAGCGAATTTTGCTATTATTTCTACGTACCTTTTTTCCCCTTTTTCTCTCTTGTAGCTAGCTATAGCTAAAGGAAGAAACTTTGTGCTATATATATAGAGACTTTCTGAAAAACCTTTTGGCTTCAAGCTTGAAAATAAAAAAAAGAATATAATATAAGACAGAACCTTGCAGTTATATTTTCTAGTTGTCAAGGGGGCTGACCCATGTGAGTACAATATCTAAGTTGGCAAGAAAGGCACTCCTCTCATCCTAATTGAGTAACTGAGGACCTACACGTTGGATTCCCTTGGCTATCTTACATGCTATACTTGAGATTACCGTTTCTCTTTGAAAATGAAAAATTTTATATATCTTAGTTTCCGTTTTATTTATAATTGAGTAGAATTGATTTTAGACAATAGTTGAGATAAGTAGTGATGCATATTTTACGAAGCACATTAAACGAAAATGATTTAAAATCAATTCTACAAAATCATGATTTTTCGCTATAGTAACGGAAAATGAAACGGAGGTTTAGTCAAATTTTTTCGCTAGCGTTTTTTGTGGATACATAACCTCCACGTTAAAAGCTTACCATAATATGCATTTTTCCAGTCTGTAATTGGCATGGAGATACAAACAATTAATATCTGATCTGGACAAATATATATATATATATATATATATATTTATAAAGGATTTTTTATTGGATTTAAGTTTAAAATTCTAAATAAATAATTGTTTATCTTGAATATAATTAATATAACACAGTACATTATATTATAATATTTAAAAATTACAATATTTTGTAAGAGAAAATATAGAAAGTAATATATAAAAGTAATTAAATTATAACTCAAATATAATACAAATATGTAGGGATGTGATAACGGTAATTCAATTGAAGAAATCTATTAAAAATATCATTATAACTCAAATCTTTTGATATATAATTGACCATGAATATAGTTTTTTTTTACAAATATAATCTCGTACATTTCTGTTATTGCACTTATTTTTACTTATTAATATCGAGAACTTTTTTATGCTCAAGATTAAAGGGCACTTAAAATCGCTTACCCTCGAAACAATAAGTGGAATAAGTAATTTCGTACTAATGTTATTTTTTGTAAATATTTTTACTTCTATTATCTAATCTTCTAAATGCATAATAAAGACATAACACATGATAACTAGGCATATGAACAAATCAAATTATGTCAAGAGGTAGGGTTAAAATTATGCCACCTAAATTTTAATAATTTAAAAAAAAAGTAAATTATATAAAATTTTACGTCCATGTGATGTGTGTATTGCGTTTTATTTTGATGTATCATTATGTAATTAACTTTTAATATATATAGACCCTTTTAATGTATATGGGCAGGCATCAGGGTGAGGCCGGTAAAGCAACCGCTTTAGACCTCACTTGTTACAAAGCATCACAGTTTTTCAGATATATTTTATATATTAAAATTAAGAGTAAAATATATTTGTAGTTTATGTAAAATTAAATAAATTTGATTTTAGTTCTCATAACTTAAAATTGGTGTGTTGAGTCTCTCTCTCTTTTAAATTATCCCAAATTAACTTTTATCAAGTGTTTTTTAGTCTTTAGTATTTCTTATTAGATATATTTTTATTCCCTGGTAAGAGGGGTGATAAGGATTAATTTGAGGTGATTTTAACAAAGAGAAACTCAACATATTGGTTTTAAATTATGAGAATTAAACCCAAATATGCTTAATTTTATAAATATTAAAAACATATTCTATCCAAAATTTAATAAAATATTTATATTAAATATAAAAATATTACTAATTACTATTAGTTAATAAATAATAATTAAAAATAATTTTTTCTTATAAATTAGACCCCAATTTGATAATTTGCTTTAGGCTTACATATATTTTGGGCCGGCCCTGATTATATATAGTCTTTATAATAGTATATAGATCTCAAATTTTAATTAAAATCCTTTATAAAGAAGGGTAAAGCGGGACGTGCTGTGTATGTCCCGCACTTTTACCACACGCCCCTTTTTTATTTTAGCCCCATTCCCCCTTTTTTTAAGCATTTTTTTGGAACCTTATTTTTACCTTTTTTTTTTAAAAAATAGCTTTTATATTTTTATTTTATTATTAAATTTATTTTTATTTATTTATCTCATCAAATAAAAATATAAATCAAGAAATACAATAAATGATCACATAAAATTTGTGTTAATCATTCATGTTAGCACGGGATTAATTATGTGTCCCGAAACAGTGAATATATTAAAAAATAAGGTTAATGGTGTTTTTGTTTGTGGTTAATAGAAAAAATTTTTGGTCAATTGATTTTGTGAGGTGAATTGCAACCCCTGTTAACACGAGGTTAATTATGTGACCAGAAATGGTGAACATATTTAAAAATGTGGTTAATGGTGTATCCATTTGTGGTTAACAAAATAAGATTTTGGGTTAATTGATGTTGTGAGATTAATTGCAACTCCCGTTAACATGGGGTTAATTATGTGTCCAGAAACAGTGAACATATTAAAAAAATGAGGTTAATGGTGTATCCATTTGTGGTTAACAGTACATGATTTTTGGTTAATTGATTTTGTGAGGTTAATTGTAACTCCTATTAACACGAGGTTAATTATGTGCCCAGAAACGGTGAACATATTTAAAAATGAGGTTAATGGTGTATACATTGGCGGTTAACAGATTGAAATTTTTTGTTAATTGAATTTGTGAAGTTAATTGCAACTCCTGTTAACACGATGTTAATTATGTGTCTAGAAACGGTGAACATATTTTTAAATGAGGTTAATGGTGTATACATTAACGGTTAAGAGAGTGAGATATATTTAGTTAATTGAATTTGTGCGATTAATTGTGTGCACAGAAACGGTGAATGAAATTGGTTATTATCATCAAAATAGAATAATGATGATAAGAAACTTATGTCAACAATTCAAAAAACACACATTTATTGTATTTCTTGGTTTATATTTTTGTTTAATGAAAATAAATAAATAAATAATAAATATATTAATAAATTAAAAAAATAAAAACTATTTTAAAAAGGGTAAAAAAAGAAATGAAAAAAAGAGAGAAAAAAAGAAACATATTGAAAAAAAAAAGGAACAGTGCCTCCCGGTGTACAAACGCGGAGGCACTGTACTATGTACGTGTATCAGTATTCTATAAAGAACAATGATAGTTTATTTTAGAAAATATTTGTATATGAAAAAAATAAGGTTAAATATGTTTTTAGTTTCTAAAATATAGTCAATATTTGATTTTAGTCCCTATAATTTAAAACCAGTGGTTTTGGTCCTTCAAAAATTGAAAATACACCAATTTAGTCCTTATTGCACAATTTTGCTACAGATTTTGCTGCGGATTAGCTACGAATTTTTATCGATAAGGAATGAAAATGTGTATCTTCAAATTTTGAAGGACCAAATCCACCAGTTTTGAATTACAATAACTAAAATCAAATCTCAACAATACTTCAGAGACTAAAAACATATTTAATCCAAAAAATAATTATATATTATTTAGTAAATACTTTCACACTAAGAGTCACATATTTCAAAAATGACAATTATGTGTAATAAAATTTACTTACAATATTGGTTATAATATTAAAATACATTGAGTGTAATATATATCATTATTATTCAAATTTATCGAACCACGTTAACTAGTTAACTAGTTAACTAGTTGTGACACAACTATGTTGGTGTACCTTTTCATGCACACAACAAAACAAAAAGAGAAATGATTTGTGTACCACAAACAGTGGTACACTGATTGTACCACATGACCCTTGTGCCATTTAAATTAACTTTCTCTCTCTTTTTTTTTTTATTGTTCTGAAATCATGCAATGGTACATTTTATGTACCCACTGTTTTATGTATATAAATACTTCCCGAACAAAAAATGTCCAACTTTTAAAACCTGATTTTTCTTTGAATTTCATAGACCATAAAGTCCCACCATTGGATATTTTCCCTTTATTGATATTAAATATCTAATTAATAATCATTATTAAAATTGTTAAACTATATATATTAACAATATATATGATAGATAATTAATTTATTTTTGAAGTGAATTTTATGTTTTTTCTCTATTAGTATATTTTGGTTTTTCTTAAATGATACTAGCTAGCTAATTAGTAATAATTATTAAAATTGTTATATATATTTAATAATTATGAGAAGTATTTAATTTAGTGTTCAAGTGAATTTTACATACAGATAAATAGATAATTTTAATTTCTAAACTAATTAACACATATATACTTAACATATTTAACTCATTGTAACTTAAAAATTATGGAGATAATAAATTCATACAACACATTTTTCTCTCTACTTTTATTCTGCATATTAGTTATCATATCTTATATTTCTCTCTCTTCTATTTCTATGAGCGTGTTTTGTAAAATTAGTTGAAAGTTAAAAAATTATATGAAAGCTGAAAGCCGAAAGTTAGATGAAAGTTGATAAACTAGCCGTTTTCATTGAAAGTGTTTGATAAAATTAATTGAAAATTGTAAAATGACAAATAAGGACATCATTAAAATGACAAATAATTAGGGGTGGAAGTAGGCTGAGTCAAGCCGGTCTTTGCAGGGACCAAGCCTGACCTGCATTATATTTTTGTGTCCCCAGCATAACATATTACATGTCATAGGCCATTTTTTAGGTCTGATCGACCTAGCTTGTTTCAAAGCCTGGTTTAATCTATTAGCCTATTTATATTATGACCTTTAAATAGGCCAATAAATCTATCTCTAAATAGGCCAGTGCATTTACAAATTAATAGACTTAATTTTTTATAATGTAAATATGTCACTGACATATACCTTTAAATAGCTAATAAGTCTATCTCTAGATAGGCCAACAGGAGAAATTAAAAGAAAAATATATATTATTTTACTAGCTATTTATTATATATAATATATTTATATGTTAATTAAAAATAATATTATTTATAAATAGGTCAGTCTGCCAAGCGTAATAGGCTTTTTAAAAAGCCTAAGTCTGACCTATTTAATTAAAAAGGTTTTTTCAAAAGTCTAAATCTGACATTTTTATTAAACGAGGTAAGTCAAACTAGGTCTTAAACCTGACCTATTTTCACCCCTACAAATAATGATGGATGGGTGTTATATTTAGGGATAAAGTTGTAAAAACATTTAGCTAGAAATTGGATTTTGTTTTTAAAAAAAAACTATCCCAAGTAACTTCTAAAAAACATTAGTAGTTACTTAAAAAAGTTACCTTACCAAACACCGATGATTATTTCAGCTACCAATATTCAACTTTGATCTAGCTGAAATTTCTTACCAAACATACTTTATCTCTTCCATAGTTGTACAAATTTTTTATACATGGTTGTTGTATAAATACAATTTCTCATAATAGAAATTAATGTGTTTGGAACATGATAAATTAATGGCATATTATTATGAGAAATTGTATTTGTATAATCAAGTTATACAACAATCCTATACAATAATAAGAGATAGAGAGAAAAGAGAGTATATGAGATGTTATGGAGAGAGATGGTAAAAAAATGTGTTATATAAATTGTTGCATATATTGGTTATTTTGGATGAATAATATATCTCTATTATTATCTAAAAAGACTAAAGGAAATCTAAGACCTGATATGATAAAAGAAAAAAATAAATTAAAGTAGAAGAAAGAAGATTTCAAATTCCAAAATCGATCTCGATCGGGATAAGTAATTGGACTTTGCACTACTTGAGCTAAGGGGCTAGTTATTTTGATTAACATTTAAATATGAATATAAAAGTAAATTTAATAGGCCGTAACAATATTTTTTTTGTTAAATTAATTAAACAAATAATTCGCTTATTTTTTAGTTAGCAAAATGATATCTTCATTTTTTTATCAGCTAACAAAATAAAATTTGATTGATAAAAATAACATTGTCGTACGTATATGCGTATCTTATAGAAAAATAAAAGGTAGGAGGTGATGGATCAGTACGCTAGGTGGTCCATGCATGGACCAAGATTTTTACCTCTTTTTATAGTTAAAGCAAGTTTTTCATATTTATCTTCAAGTCCTTAATGTGTTTGTTTATATATTGTGTTACCCACATATATACTAAGATGTTCTAGACAATTTTAATAATTTAATTTCCTTTTCAATTATATTAATGGACTTGGGATCTATGGAACTATGAAATGATTTATGCACCTATATCAACTCATCCTTTAAAAAAAAATAAAATAAATGAAGAGATTTAAAGAAGTTTAGGAGGAAGATCATGATGATGGTTTGGGAGACCAATGGCGACGATCCAAGGCTACGCTTGCATAATGGTAACGATGGAGAGGTTACACATTGGTGGACTCCAACGATCAGTGACTGGCGGCTTGCAGAAGATGGGATGGTGGGTTGGGACTGTTGAGAGTTAGTTAATTCAGTTTGTTTGTTAAAATCATGATAGTTAGTTGCTCTTCTACTTGTATAAATAGTTACTGATTAATAAAAATTAGAGAATTTTTCCTCACATTGTTTTCATATCTATTAACACCTAAATTGTAATCTTACAGAAAGTGTTCAAGTTTTAACACTGGTATCTAGAGCTTGTATAATCCGGGACCTGCACTGTGATTTTGTTGCGCACAATGACATCTTCTAATGGAAATTTCCCAGCCAATTTACCGGTTCTTGAAGGTGGAAAGAACTTTGATCAGTGGAGTGCTAAGATGAGAGTGATCTTTGGCTTTCAAGATGTGCTTGATATTATCAAAGAAGGAGCACAAGAAGTGGGTGGTGGAGCAACAGAGGCTCAGAAGGCTGCGTACAAGGATGCTAAGAAGAAGGAGTGCAAAGCTTTGTTCATTATCCATCAATGTGTGGACATGGGAAATTTTGAAAAAATTTTAGGTGCTACTACAACAAAGGAGGCGTGGGAGATTCTTGAGAGAGTACATGCAGGGAATGACAAGCTGAAGAAGGTTCGACTGCAGACCTTGAGGAGACAGTACGAACTCCTACAGATGGAAGGAAATGAGGGAGTAGGAACTTATTTCACTCGGGTATTGTCTTTAACAAATTTAATGAAGAGCTATGGGGAAAGAATCTCAGATCAAATGATTGTTGAGAAAGTGTTGAGATCGCTGTCACCAAAATTCGATCACATTGTTGTTGCAATCGAAGAATCCAAGAATCTTGAAACTTTGAAGGTGGAGGAGCTGCAAGGTTCTTCGGAAGCCCATGAACAGAGAATGGCTGAAAGAAGTGTCGAGAAGTCCGCTGAACAAGCCTTACAAGTTCACAATGTAAAGCATGAAGGTGAATGGAGCAAAACAAAGAGAGGTCGGGGGAGATGGAAGAATAACAGGGGTAGAGGCAATCATAACCATGTTGGAGACAGAGAACAACTCGATCAAAGGTCTAATAACAATGGACCAAGAAGAGGTGGTGGTGCAAGCTTTAGAGGAAGAGGGGGCAAGAAGAAGGTGGATAAGAGACACATTCAGTGCTTCAATTGTCAAAAGTGGGGTCACTATGCAGATGAATGTTACAGTAAGAAAGAACATAATAATGAGGTACAATTAGCCAAGGAAGATGACTCGGACTCAGATCAAGTGTTGTTAATGGTGACAACCAAGACTGCTGAAGATAGTGAAAATTTGTGGTATCTTGATATAGGATGTTCATCCCACATGACTGGTAGAAAGGATTGGTTTGCAAAACTTGATGAATCTGTGAAAAGCCAAGTAAAATTTGATGATCACAAAACTCTTGATGCTGAGGGAATTGGTGAAGTAGCAATAAGAAGCAAGGATGGGAAACAGTCTTTAATTTCGAATGTGTTGTATGTGCCAAATATGAAGAACAACCTCCTCAGCCTTGGACAACTATTGGAAAAAGGTTTCAAGATGGTGATGGAGAATAATGGGATGATAGTATATGATAACAAAAATAGGTCGATTCTTAGAGCACCCTTGTCTAATTAAGAATAGAACCTTCAGAGTTGAAATACAGATTTTGGAGCATCAGTGCTTGGCATCAGCTGTGAACAGTGAAGAATGGCTATGGCACTACAGGTTTGGGCATCTAAATTTCAGAGATCTGAATCTCTTGAGCAGACACAACATGGTGACTGGTCTCCCTCAAATTCATCAGCCCAAGGAAATGTGCAAGGAATGTGTGGAGTGCAAGCAACCAAGAAATACTTTCAAAGGACATGTTCCTGTTAGATCAAAATGCAAGCTGGAGGTGGTATATTCTGATGTATGTGGCCCTCTTCAAACTGAATCACTTGGAGGTAACAAATATTTCGTGACTTTCATTGATGACTTTAGTAGAAAGGTGCGGGTTTATTTAATTAAAAACAAAGGAGATGTGTTCAATGTCTTCAAAAGATTTAAGTGCCTGGCTGAAAAACAATGTGGCTGTTCCATTAAAATCCTAAGGACTGATGGGGGTGGTGAGTATGTCTCAGCTGAATTTACTAATTTCTGTGAAGATGAGGGCATAATATATGAGGTAACTCCAACTTACACACCTCAACACAATGGCACTGCTGAAAGGAAGAACAGAACCCTTATGAATATGGTGAGAAGCATGCTGAAAAGAAAAGAATTACCAAAGTATTTGTGGGGAGAAGCAGTCTCTACAGATGCCTACATTTTAAACAGAAGCCCAACCAAGAGACTGCAGGGAGTAACTCCTGAAGAAAACTGGTCAGGACACAAGCCAAACATCAACCACCTGAAAATTTTTGGCTCACTATGTTATAGACATGTTCCAGATCAGCTGAGAAGAAAATTGGATGACAAAGGCCAGCAGATGATACTTGTTGGCTATCATGCTACTGGGGGCTACAAGCTATTTGATCCAAAGAATAAACAGATAGTAATCAGAAGGGATGTGATAGTGGATGAAGCTAGCACTTGGAGAAATGAAACTGAATCACAAGAGAAAACAACCAGGATGCTTGTTGATTTTGGAAATGAAGCACCAAACCTACATCCAACAGCTATTATTGAGCCAAGGAGATCACAAAGAACCAGGCAGATTCCTCAAAGGTTGCATGACTATGACATTTTTAATAAATCAGCAGTGAATTCAGAAGGTGATTTGGTACACATTGCTTTGTTCTCAGAGACAGAACCAGTAAGCTTTGAAGAAGCTATGAGCGATCCTAAGTGGACTCAGGCTA
Organism: Sesbania bispinosa; assembly: GCA_026901365.1. NCBI lineage: Eukaryota > Viridiplantae > Streptophyta > Magnoliopsida > Fabales > Fabaceae > Sesbania > Sesbania bispinosa. Next base: position 577,880 of record QLOH01000511.1, on the reverse strand, counting down.
TGAAGGATGAGCTGAAATCAATTGAAAGGAACAAAACCTGGGAGTTAGTGTCTCTACCATTCTAGAAAAGATCAATTGATGTGAAGTGGGTGTTTAAGGTGAAGGGAAAACCAAATGGAGAAGTGGCAAAATACAAGGCCAGATTGGTGGCCAACGGATTTTTGCAGAAAGCTGGAATTGATTATGATGATGTATATGCACCAATTGCAAGGATTGAGAAAGTGAGACTGGTGGTTGCTCTTGCAAGCTTGAGAGGTTGGTCCATGTATCAGTTGGATGTAAAGTCTGCATTTTTAAATGGAGAAATAGAGAAAGAAGTTTATGTAGCTCAACCACCAGGTTTTGAAATAAAGGGACAAGAAGAGAAGGTGTACAAATTGAGGAAAGCCCTATATGGCCTGAAGCAGGCCCCTCGAGCTTGGAATAAGAGAATTGATAACTTTCTGCATCAAATAAAGTTCATCAAGTGCAGTTCTGAACATGGAGTCTACGTTAAATCTGAGACAAAATCAGATTTGATAATAGCTTGCCTTTATGTTGATGACTTGCTTGTTATAGGCAGCAATGAAGACAACATTAATGACTTCAAAAGGAATATATGACGGAGGAGTTTGAGATGACTGATTTTGGTCACTTGTCCTATTTTCTGGGAATAGAATTCAAGAAAACAGAAAAGGGAGTTGTGATGCACCAACACAAGTATGCCACAGATCTGTTGAAAAGGTTTAATCTGTTTGATTGTAACTCCCGTGCCACACCAACTGAAACTGGTTTGATACTTAGAAATGATGGTCCTGAAAAATACGTTGAGGCTACTCAGTTTAGACAAATTGTTGGAGTTCTCAGGTACTTGTGCAACACAAGACCTAACATTGCCTATAGTGTGAGACTGATCAGCAGATTCATGAATGAGCCTCGGGTGCCACATTTGCAGGCTGCGAAAAGGATCCTCAGATATGTGAAGGGCACACTTGATTATGGAATTCTGTTTCCCAATGATAAGGGTGAATTAATTGATGAAGTTTGGGGATACACTGACTCTGATTGGTGTGGGGATAAAGATGAAAGAAAAAGCACAGCTGGATATGTTTTTATGCTTGGGAAAGCACCATTCTCTTGGTGTTCAAAGAAGGAATCAATTGTGGCACTACCCTCATGTGAAGCAGAGTATGTAGCAGCATCAATGTGTGCCTGTCAAGCTTTGTGGATTGATACCTTACTTAAAGAATTGAAGGTGAAAGAACCAGGGAATATGAAGCTCTTGATGGACAACAAGTCAGCAATAAACTTGGCAAAAAATCCAGTAGCTCACGGAAGAAGTAAGCACATAGAAACCAAGTTTCACTTCATAAGAGACCAGGTGAACAAAGGAAGATTGAAGCTGGAATACTGCTGATCAGAATTACAGATTGCAGACATTTTTACCAAGCCATTAAAGGGTGATAGATTCAAGGATTTGAGAGAGAAATTATCTGTTGTATCTTTGAGTGAAACTGAATTAAGGGGGGCATGTTGAGAGTTAGTTAATTCAGTTTGTTTGTTAAAATCATGATAGTTAGTTGCTCTTCTACTTGTATAAATAGACTTATTGATTAATAAAAATTAGAGAAGTTTTCCTCACATTGTTTTCATATCTGTTAACACCTAAAATTGTAATCTTACAGAAAGTCTTCAAGTTTCAACAGGGACTATATGAAAACTAATTGGCTATAGTATGCTTTTCACTTGCTGAGGTAAGCATGGTTCACTTATCCACTTTATAACTTCTTTTAATGTATTTGTTGCAAGGGTTATTACATTAGTATGGGGGAGATGAAGATGTTTTGTATTGACAACTCAAATGGAGAAGATCGACGATCTTCTTATTGGAGAAAAAATTGTTAGTGGAATTATTAAACTCATATATATTTAATCTAGTTTCAATCCTCTCAAGAAAGAATTTACAGACATTTAACAATACACTCATCTATTCTATAAAATGTACGCGTTCTATCATTTAGGATTACATAATGTACAAAACTTACGGATACTACATTCAGTCATGTTGATTGTGTTCTCGATCCACTCAAAACATGACATATGGATTATTTTATCCACGTCACTTTGTAACGTCTCTTTTAGTCCGTTATGATCTCTCAAGTTACTCTATGTTAACTCTCATGAGGGTGTGCTCGCTTAAGGCCCACCAATCCCACACATGAACTTAAATTCCACTCTGGCTCATTCATTTTGCCAATTTTTTGTCATGAGAAAGGTTATTTATGCCACATGTTGTATTTATTATAACTAAGTGAGAGATAGAGAAAAAGGGAGAGAAGTATGAGATGTAATAAATGATATGATGGAGAGAGATAGAAAGAAATGAGAGAAGTATGAGATATGATAAACGATATGATATGTGATATGATGGATAGAAATAGAGAAAAAAAATGTTATATGAGTTATTATATGTTATTGTATGATTTTATTGTAAGAATATTATAATTCTTTTGTCAATAATGTCAATGAATCAAGATATGATATAATTAATATAGTTTCCCTACTGGAATTTGGATTCAAATGGTAATAATTTTTCTACATTAATTATTTTATGAAATTATTTAGAAACTGACGTGGATTAAATAATGACGAGGATAAAATAATTCATGTTATGTTTTGAGTAGAAACAGATAATTGAAGGTACTATTTGTAAGTTTTATCATTATTTTGGCCTCAAAGCTTTGTCATTGGTTGGTGTCTTGTTTTTTTGCTAAATTTTGGAGTTCTCATGCTAGCTCCTTGAAAGATGTTGCTTTTGCATGTTATGCAGATAAACTATCTACAAACTACAAAGGCTAATCTTTTGAGAAGAAATGTGAGCAATGATCGGTAGCTAGCTATTAATTTATGTTTTTGTCACATGACAATCAATAAACGTCTTCTCATCACTTGTTTTTTAATTGTAGATTTGCTTCCCAACTATGGTTTCAAGTTTCAAGTAAAGCCCACTTTCTTCAACTCCGTACCTGGGCATGTCAGTGAGGGGAAAGAAATTCAAGAAGGTTTCCGTTGTACTGATCTTCTAAAAATTGTCAACTAAGGATGCATATATATTGCCTCCTTAATATAAACTATAAATATCTAACCTAATTCTTAGAATGATCATCCATTTGTTGTTTAGTCTCTAAATATTTTTTATGTATATAAATCTTTAAATTTATTTATTAAACTCATATATATAGTTTTTCTTAAAAATTAAAGGGAAGTAAAGAAACATATATGTAATTAATATGATGATGAGTTTTATGAATTTTAGAGGCCGGCAAACTTGTATATATATAAAAATGAATTTAGATTTGTAACAAAAATTGGTTATTTAATCAACCATTCATAGAGAATGTTTACACCCAGCATGTTTCAAACATTTATTTGTTGAACCAAAAACACAAAGCAAAGCATTATTGTAGCGATCGAAAGCCAGCATATGTTCGAAAGTAACCTAAACATTATCCTCAAATTTTTATTCATAAACTAAACTCTCCATTGAGAATTAAAGCTGTAATCCTTGCTGAATAAATATCATGAAAGCGCAAATCCAGCTACAAATAAATAATGAGAGTAATTATTCTTTGATTTAGGACCCTAAAAAAAAGGTGCCCTATGAGGTATTCCCTTTCTTCTCGAAGTTGGGCGAGCTCCTGGGGTAGCATTAGCAGCAAGACATTGGTATCCTCGTTTATTGTTTCGTTCATGCGATTTTTTGTCTTTTTCCTCCAACTTTTCCTTAATTTCCCTCAGTTTTTCTTCTTTCTTCGCGGCCAGGACCAAGTTTCCATTCTCACTCTCCTTTATCCATGCAAGCTATTATCAATACATATAGTGCACCATTATTAATAAAATAAAATGAAATTAATAATTAACACGGATATCATATCAAACCAAACAAATTACATGGACACTATCATGAGATAAAATCAATTAAAAATTAATTTAAGATGATATTAAAGTTATTTTTAGTAGACCACTTAAATTATCTCTTTTAGTTGTTATATATACATCTTTAAATTATTAAATATTGCACCTAATATAGCTAGATACTGTATTCATGTTCCAATTGCACTATTAAATCTGTTTTTAAATTTAAAATCAAACACATTCCTCAAAATTAAATGAAACAATTAATGTGTATATATTCCCTTTCATTTCACTACTCCCTTGTGTTTCATTTCACTCTCTATTACAAATAAAAACATAAGCTTAAATTTTATTTAAAAAAACAAAAACAATAAAACAAATTAAGAATAAAAAATAGGATATATATATATATAAGAAAAATGTAAAATTAAAAGGTGATGAGTGAGACCAACCTTGCATGCCAAAGAGCAGAAACAATAAGGGTCAGCGAGACTTTTTGCGCATATCTCACAAGAGGAGTTGTTTTTGCTATTTCTACCAAAGTTGGTATTATTATTTCTCTTAGATTGTTGAGTACGAGCCCTCTCGTTTAAGAAAACAACTCTAAAGTTGTTTATCACATATGACTGAACCCCAAGGATGTCCAAATCTTTTTGAATATCCCCAACTCTTACAACATCCTGATACGACGACCTCCTTATCTGCATTGCAATTGCACGTATATATCAAGATTCAATTTTTCCATCACTAAATCAAAGATTTAATTAATTAAAACTGCTCGAATTGATCTAACAAATAAAACAAAAACGTACGGATGGGACATATATATACAAATTAAAGATGGATTTTTGAGTAATTAATTAAATTGAATCAAATTAAACTAATTATAAACACTCACTTGAATCACTCGATGATCCTCATGAGCAGATGATATGCAAGAGTGGCAAAATGCTTGGTCACTGCTGCAATCGAGGCAGTACATGTTGCATTCTTTCTTGGATTGATTTGGGTGGACCTCACAAGTTGAGAAGAATGTAGTGATCGTCACCAATTTTTCCAGCCATGTTGGCACAACCAACAGGTCCTAAGAGACAAACACAACAATTTTAATAGAGGAAATTAAAAGAAAAGAGCAAAAGACAAAAAATTAAACAAGCATTGCATTGCAATTGGAATTGGGTATACATTACCATTGTCAAGGTTGATTGTGGACAGGGGCGAGAGAGAGAGAATATGAAAAAATATATTAACCTAAGAATATTATCAATTAAACTGTGATGAGCACACAGGACAAAGTGAGTATTTATATATATAATATGATTTTTGTATAAGGTAAGGTTTGTGCAGGGGTGGTGGATCAGAATAGGGTTTTGGATCTCTTTTTTGCCTTCTTGAACATAACCTGATTTTAGGTGACACGTGGCTCGGAGATGGAAGGAAAACATGCATAAAAGGAAAATAAATAATAATTTGCAAAATAAGGGTGAAATACATATTATGTGAAAATATATACCGCGTGACGGCTGGCTCCACCAACCGTGAAACAAAAATAAAAAAATAAAAATAAAAACACTATAATCAAACGGTGCATATATACAACACAACAACATCTCTGAGAGGGAGAGGGCATACAATAAATTTAATGCTGCTTTTGTAATATTGGACAATCGTTTTTTATTAAAACATTAATTACAAATATATTTGGATCCTATGTAAAGTAAATATATACCTCAATTAGTTACTTTCTGTTTCCTTAATTATAATATAATAACATTAATTCATACCCTTTTTGTCTCCATCGATCCGTGGGCAATCTGAACCGTATTCAGATAACCCAAATTTATTATCTTAACACAATTAAATATAAAGATTTAATAGACATGTATTAATAGTGTAAAAAAAATCTACACTAACATATAATGATGGATATGTTCTCACATATTTTTTTAGTTTAATAACACATGTGATATAATGTAATAATACATATTTATTTACAATGTAAAAAAAAATTATATTGATAATATATACTAATTAAATTCTTATAAATGTAATTTTTTTCTTTAATTTATTTATTTTTATCATCTACAAGTCTGAGGAGGAATTTTTTTTCTCTTTTTGAAACGCTTGATTCAAATCAATGAGAGGAAGACTTTTGAAATAAAAAAGAAAAGGTCGATGAGATTTTCTTTAAATTGTAAAATTTTATAATGAATTCAATTAGTTAATAAAATTTCTGAGTTTAAATTTTGAATTGAATGTGTTTTTAACAAATAAAAATGGTATACCTAGTAGATTGCCATACCCATGCTAATCTAAAACTCAAATTAATTACAATCTGATAAATAATTTTAATGGTAAAATTTAGAGTGGGTTTGTATGTAATTATTTTTAAAAATAATTATTTCTTTCAAAAAAATCACATTTAAATTTTTTAATGTGTTTGTTTTAAATTCTAGAAACAATTAATCTAAATAAAACATAATTCTGATTATGATCAGTAGCTAATTTTACTTACTTTTCAAAATAATCAACCGAAACGAAAAAGAATGAATATTAAAACAAATGTCTTTTATGATTGTAACTAGGGGTGGAAATATGTTAGATTGCTCGTCAAGGGTCTACAGCCCAGCCTATTTAAGGCCTAGTTTGACTTGGTTGATTTTTTTGAGATTTTTTTTAATTAAATAGCTTAGGCTTAGGCTTTTTAAAAAAGCCTAGTAGGCTTGCTGGGCTAACCTATTTAAAAATAATGTTATTTTTAATAAAAATATAAATATGTTATACATAATAAATAGTATATTATTATATACTAAACCCTAAACCCTAAAGGCATATGTCATAGACATATTTAATTGTTTACATTATTAAAAAGTAAGTCTATTAGTCAGTAAACATACTAGCTAGCCTATTTTTAAAGATGAAACTATTGGTCATTTTAAATGTCATAATATGAAATGGGCTTTTTAAATATGCTAATAGGTCAAACCATACTTTCAAACAGGACAGGACATGCCAGAAAAAATGACCTATGACAGGTGATAGGCCAGACTTAGGCCACGAAAATCCATGGCCAGACTCCAGCCTTGCAAAGCCTAGGAATATGGAGTGCACCAACCTGGATCAAGTAATCAGCAACAACAAAATCCAAAAAGTTTGTTTAGCAAAAAAAGGCTGCGCATGGCTCCTCTAATGACAATTGACATTGCGCAATTAGTGGCTAGCTAATGCTAATAAGGGCAAGGAAAAATGGAACACATGTACACGTGAGGAATCAAAGCATGAAAATCAGAAGAATAAATCCCAATGTGATTCCGACTCTATGATCTCATCTGATAATAACGTGGCAGCAAAGGAGATTAACGTTCCTTCATCGCATGGTCAACTGACGCGTACTCTAATTTAGGAAACTTCCTCTTTCAAGGATGACCACTTGCATCAACGTGATTTCAATATTGAAGATGTGGAGTCCCAGATTCTCCTACAAAATCTGATAATGATAATGTTGACATGGAGGAGAGTTCTGATGAGGAACTTGATGAGGAATTTGTGGTGCAAACTGATCTCCCTAATGACTAGTAGCTTTGAGTTTGAGGAGTGCATCCTTTTCTTTTATTATTTATTATTGTTTATTATGAATACTGAATTTCAGGATTTCACCTTGCTAGCGTGGAATATCCGGGGAGCTGGCAAAGAGATCTCATGAGAAAACACCAATTTTCTTTGATCTTTTGCATGGAGAAACCCATATTCAATTTAAGAAGACTCATCCTTTCTGGACGCGTTGTGGGTACTATCCTATTGCTATTGTTGAAGCAAATGGTCATTCTGGAGGACTTTGGACTCTCGCTAATATTAATATTGATTGCTCGATCATCGTTTTGGGTATAAATGCACATATTGTCACAGTAGCTATATTGCTAAAAATTCTCAAGAATGAATATTATGTACTGGTATTTATGCTAGTCCTATTCCTACTATGAGAGCAGATTTATGGAATTATCTTAAAGACCTGAGACAACTTATCACCAAGCCTTGGCTCTTGATTGGGGATCTTAATGATATTCTTCTTCCGTCAGAAAAACTTGGAGGCAATTTTAATTCTTCTCAAGCTACTGCATTTGCGGATTTTATTGAGCATTGCAATCTGCTTGACGTCCATACATTGGGCAATAAATATACTTGGCTACGTAGAGTCGTAGATGTCAAGGAAACAGAATTATATCCAGAAAACTTGACCATGCTCTTGGTGACTTAAATTGGCATCTATCTTTCCAAAATGTTATCACTGAGAATATATGTCATCTTCACTTTGATGATGTTCCTCTTCTTTTAAAATGCAGTGGTGGCCAAAGAGTGAAAGGCACCAAACCATTCATATTTGAAGCTGCTTGGGTGAGCCACCAAGATTATATGAATATTGTGTCTGATACGTGGTCCTGTTCTAATAGGAATGTGGTGCGGTCCTTAGATGAGGTAAAAATTGATTCTATTGTTTCTAATATTGATGTTTTTGGTCATATTAGACACAAGAAATTAAAGTTGGAGATAAGAATTAATGGAATCCAAAAAAGCCTTGAGCGAGCGGATTCCGTAGGCCTTTATTATCTCCAGGAGGATCTTCAGAAAGAGTATAATAGAATCTTGGACCTGGAAGAGATGCATTTGTATAAAAAATATCGGGACATGCGTGTTAAGTTTGGTGATAAAAATACTTCCTATATATTTCCATGCTCAAGCTAAAATTAGAAGGAGAAGAAACAAAATTCATGCTCTTACTTTACCTAAGGGTGAGAGGTGTGATGACCCCGCAATTCTCCAAATGGAGGCGCTAAATTTCTACAAAGACATGTTCTGTTCTAGACAACCTATTCATTCGGGTAATTTCCCTAGTTCGAATTGTCCTTCTCTTCCTTCTATAGCTATTGATAGTCTCAAGCGCCCAGTTACTAAAGATAAAGTTTTTTGTGCCCTTAATTCTATGAAACCTCTCAAATCTCCTAGTCCTGATGGGTTTCAGGCTCTTTACTTTAAACAATACTGGCATATTATGGGTGATGATGTTTGGGGGCTCGTTCATGATGCTTTTCAACAGGGTTATTTTGACTCTAGAATTGCTTAGACACTAATTGTTTTAATTCCTAAAGTTGATGCTCCTAATAATTTTAACAAAATAAAACCGATTAGCTTGTATAATGTGATTTATAAAATGATAACTAAGGTTATTGTCCACAAGATTCGTCTTTTTCTTAATGATATTATTGGTTATCTTCATAGTGCTTTTGTTCTTGGAAGAGAAACTTCTGAAAATGCTATCATTCTTCAAGAAATACTTCATTTTATGCATAATCTAAAAAGAGCAAAAGGTGATCTTGTTTTTAAATTTGGAAAAAGCATATGATAGAGTTGATTGGGATTTTCTCAAGGATACCCTTATAAAGTTTGGCTTTCCTCATGAGATTATCAATTTAATCATGTTTTGTGTTACCTCTTTTACTCTTTCTTTACTCTGGAATGGGAGCAAGTTACCTCCTTTCTCCCCTACTAGGGGCTTGATGTAACATCCCAATAGTTGAGATTAATCAAGAAAATAAGATAATGATTTTTAAGAATGATTTTGAGTAAAGGGTAAAAAGGATGTAAAAAGAGAAAACTAGAATAAAAACTAAGTTTGGGAATTCAACATTCTCGCTCAAGCAAGGTCTGCTCGCTTGAGCGAGTTATGCAGCAAAAATGTGAAAAACGAGTTTCTGCATATCTCGCTTAAGCGAAAGCAGCTCGCTTAAGCGAGATACAGGGCAGTTTTTGGGAGGCTCTCTGGTCAATTTTCGCTTGAACGAGAGCATCTCTCCCAAGCGAGAATCGTCCAGAGAGGGGGTAAATTCTGGTCCATTCTCGCTCAAGCGAGAAGCCTCTCGCTTAAGCGAGAATGTGAAGGAAAAGTTTTACCCCGCACCTCTTGCTCAAGTGAGAATATCTCGCTTGAACGAGAATCCACTTTCAGGTTTAAAAGCTTTAATTAGGGCACCGAATTAAACACCTTCCTTTTCTTCTTCTTTTATGTCTTAGAGAGAGATAGAAAGATTTTAGAGAGAGGGCACATCTTTGGAGCTCCACATAAGGAATCAAGGCCAAGATCTCTCCATCCTACCTTTCCCCAACCTTCTTCTCACTTCCCCAAGTTTCCTTTGAGGTGAGTATAACTCACACACTCTCCTTCACCTTGGGTGTTCCTATTGCATGGACCCTAATTCTCTCTAATCTCTTCCTCTATCTTGTATGTATATGTTTAATTGGTGGTTTCTTTCATATTGGTTGTTACATGGTGTTATGAAACTAGAGATGCATGAGGGGTCTCCCCAAGTTAGGGTTTCTTACCCATCCACATCCCTTGGTACTTATGGCATGAATCATGGTATACATTTACATTTGTGTGGTGCATCATGGCTTTGGCCCAGTAAATAACTAGAAAATGAGTTTGGCTTCGACCCCAGCAAAAGCGGATTCGGCCCCAGTTTTGGCTTTGGCCCCAGATTCGCCTTAATTAATCAAGATTGGACTTCGGTCCCCAGTTAATTTGGACTCCAGTCCCCAGTTAAAACACGGGTTTCAGCCCCCAGTTAATTGGCGGTGTTATTCCCAAGGAAGACGTTCCTTGTAGTCTGAGCTCAGGTCTAGCCCCAGCTAGTGATAAGACCCCGTCTGTCGGGTAATGTAGGTCATTCATGTTTATACTCATGTCTATGTTGAGATGATACATTCCGAGTAGTGTTTCTTATCCTGCTACATTCAATAATTGTTTTCCCCACACTGCATACTGCATGGTTATATTCACTGAGACATCCGTCTCACCACACGTTTTGTGGATACATTCTAGATGCGCAGGTACCTCCCCGCACGGGCCCTTGAGCTGGGAGATGGAGCTAGTTAGTGTTTTGTGGCAGACTTAGTATTTGGGCATTATTAGCCCTTTGATTGTATGACCGTGTATTTGGGTTTTATTTTGAGAGGATATGACTGTACATGTGGGCTCCTTAGTTCTCTGTTGTAGGACACATGTATAGGGGTATCCTCAGCTTACTGTTGTATATGGGATGATTTTAGCCTTGAGGCAATTATGTATGTTTTCACTTTCATATATTGTTCAAGTTATCGTTGGTTGATTAAACAATTATGTGGTGGATGTATTCGATATTTAAAATGGCACGAAATAATTTCAGGGATTTGGGGTTTTGCTTCCAACGAGCTAATCCTCAAATCTAGAAATTAGGACGTTACACTTGAGACAGGGAGACCCCCTCTCCCCTTATCTTTTTGTTATGGTCATGGAAAGACTTGCTCTTAATATTAATGATGCAGTTGAAGAAGGTATTTGGCAGCCTGTTAGAATTTCTAGGGATGGCCCCAATATTTCGCATTTACTTTTTGCAGATGATACTCTTCTTTTCATTAAAGGAAAAGCTTCTTATTTATAATTAAGTCTAGAGCCTTTACTTCCAAAGGCATTACTTCAACAAAAAAAAAAAGAAAACATCTTTTCTATTTTAGGTATTCGTTTTACAAATTATTTAGACAAATATCTTCGTTTTATCGTTAAGCCTGAAAAACGGACTGTTCAATATTATAATTATTTAATTGATAATATATCTAGTAAGCTTGCATCCTGGAAAAAAAATATCCTGAACAAGGCTGGAAAATTAAATTTAGTTAAAGTTGTGCTCACCACTATTCCTTTATATTCAAAGCATATTCAGTGGATGCTTGAAACGATGTGTAATAAAATTGATATTGATGTGTGTAACTTCCTTTGGAGCAACAATAGTGGTCGCGACTTTCATTTAGTGAGTTGGGATAAAATTACAAAGCCTAAAAAGGCTGGTGGCCTAGCAATAAGATCTGCCAGGAACCAAATTACAACTTTGTTGGGGAAGTTAGTGTAGGACATGACCAACAACACCAACAAATTACAAATTGTGGCTGCAGCTCCTCCAAAACAGGTATGCAGTTTCATCTAGTTTTTTAAATGTCTCTAACAGCACTGGTTCGCAGGTCTGGAGGTCTATATATGCTTAAGGCAAAAGGCTCTCGGTTACAGTTTTCGTATGGGTGATGGTGATTCGAACCTTGGCTAGATGGTCAAAAGATTTGTAATTTGGTAGATTATGTCAACATTTAGGATATGCCAATCTCACTATTAGTGACGTGATGGCCAATGGAACCTTAATGAAATTGCTACAATTCTTCCTGAAAATGTCAAGTACACCATTCTCAACATATTCCCTTAACTTAACTCCAACATCAGAGACACTTACATATGGAACATTTCTCCTACTGGTCGGTGCTCAGCTGCTACTGGATATAAATGGCTTTCTCATCCTAGTGATACTGTTGCTGGACTTGTTAATTGGAATTGGATTTGGAATATGAAGATCTCAGAAAAAATTAAAATTTTCATTTGGCAGTTTTAGCATGATTCAATTTCGGCCAACCAAGTCCGACCTTCTCGTGGTCTATCTCAAACAAATATATGTTCTGTTTGTAATGTTAATGAAGAAACCATCATCCACTGTTTGAGGGATTGATCGACAGCTCAAAGCATCTGGCATGCTTTTGGGATTTCAATCACTCCAGCTATACCTTATTATATGTTCAGAGACTGGATCCACCAAAACTGTTGCAGTAATCCTTTCTTTTTTCCAAATATTCTGTGGCATATTTGGCTTAATCGAAATCGCATAACTCTTGCAGGAGAACGCTACTCCACTTCTAAAATTGTTCACGATATATCAAGAATTTGGGAGTTGATATCAGTGCAGCAAATTCCCATTATGCTTCTCTAACAATCGAGAGACGCTATGTGTCTTGGACTCACCTCCCAAAGATCATCTCGATCTCAGCACAGATGGAAGTTCTTTCAAAAATCGGTTTGGCTGGTTTTGGTGGCTTGCTTCGCAAATCTGATGGTTCCTGGGTGAAGGATACTTTGGCAGCATTGCAATTTCTGACTCTATTCTTGCAGAATTAATGGGTATCTACAGGGGTCTTTAAATGGCTTGGAACAATTTCAAGTCCTGATGCTCCCGCTCAAGTCGCTTGAGCGAGGTTATCAATAAAAATGGGAAAAATGAGATCTGATATTATCGCTCAAGCGAGTAGTAGGGGATGGGATATGGTTGCTTTTTGGAAGATTTTTACTTAAGCGAGAAGTCATCCAGAGAGGGGGTGCTCTCTGGATTATTCTCGCTCGATCAAAGAGTCCCTTGCTTGAGTGAGAAATCCCCGCTTGAGCAAGATTGTGCAAGTCAGTTTTTTATTTTAAAACATAGCCTAGGGTTCATTTTGACATCCCCACTCACTTTTACACTTCTAGAGAGAGATTCCTAGAGAGAGGAAGAGCTACTGGGAGCCCAGAGGAAGAAGAGGAAGTTAAGGATTGCACACCTCAACCCTTTCGACTCTTTCCCCCTTCAAATTTGAGTTCTCTTGAGGTGAGTACAACTCACACACCTTCACCCATTTCAATTCACATGACTTAAGAGAGATTGGACTTTAGTCCCTAGTTAAAACACAGGGTTCGGCCCCCAGTAAATTGGCGGTGTTATACCCAAAATTTTTTTCACAAATCTAACCGTTGAATAATGTGATATTAACATGAAGATCATGCATACCAAATTTTAGATAAATTGGACATTTATATGTACATAGTGAGAACTTTCAATTTAACGGTTGGATTGATGAAAATCAACATTCATAAAAAGTTTTTAAGCGAGGTAATTTTATCAAGAGTTGCTCTTGGAGTAAGTTGATCCCCACCTTGTATGTATATATACGCAATGTACATTAATGATATATATTGAGCCTTTCTCATTATTTCCACTTTCTATATGGTATCTGAAGTCTATATTATTTAACAGCACTACGATCCTTAATTATGGCCTCTTATCCTGCCTCTGAAACTTCAAATGATTATATCCCACTATCTACCACCAAACAGAAACCTTTTCTTAACTTTCAATTAAACTCAATGTCTACCTAGCCTGACACAACAACTATGCTCTCTCTTTGTTTTTCATATTGTTGAAGGATTGATTGATGGCGCCCATGGGACCATACTGTGTCTCCTACCATTGGTGAAGGATCTGCAATTCAAATCAATCCTAAATACATCCATTGACTTCCTTAGGACCAATTACTGTACCTTGCTCTACTTAGCTCTTATGATGTAGAGGAAAGGATTGTCATGTCATTAGTTGACACCTCATCGATGCTTGGAATTAAGGGGAAAAAAGACTTATGTTAATTGTTCAAGCTCACATGTAATGTTGTTTAAAGAGCATCTTAATTCTCTCACTAAATGAACACCCCCACTCAGTGACTATTTGTACTTTATTCGCGTTATTGCGAAGTTATAGACCTTTGGTCACCCCATTATATGATCACAACATTGTCATTCATACTTTCAAGAGTTATGATACACGTACCGCACACAGTGCGACGTACCGCATTGTGAGCGGTCCTTTTCTATTTAGCCCTTTTTTTTAGAAAAAATAGTTTTTAATTGTTTTTTAATTTATTAACCAAATATACTACCACATTCATCGTTTATGTGCACACAATTAACCTCACAAATTCAATTAACCAAATATCCACCAATGTATACACCATTATTCTCATTTACAAATATATTCACCGTTTTTTACCACATAATTAACCTCGTGTTAACAGGAGCTGCAATTAACCAAAAATCTCATTCTGTTAACCACAAACGAAAACACCATTAACCTCATTTTTAATATGTTCACTGTTTCTAGACACGTAATTAACCCCGTGTTAACATGAATGATTAACACAATTTTTATGTGATCATTTATTATATTTCTTGATCTACATTTTTATTTAACGAGATAAATAACTAAAACTAATTATAATAAAATAAAAAATAAAAATTATTTAAAAAAAGGAGCTCAAAAATTAAAAAAAAAGGAGAAATAAAAAACCGCAAACAATGCGATACATTTGCGTGCCTCACTGTTTGCTGTACGCGTAGCTTTTCTCTACTTTCAATGGCTAAGGTCCATCTTATAGAGTTCACGACATCTATTTATATGAAAATTAAGAAACAAATTTACTTAAATGACAAATAAATTGAATTGGAAAGAGTAATATAAATATAAATATAAATCATATAAAAAAGACGAACATATGACATAAAAATTAATTTAAAATTAGTTTAAAATTGATATACTTATAGATATTAAAATGACATTAGGTAAGTTAGATAATAAAATAATAAAAAGGGTAAAATATGTTTTTGTCCCTGTAAAATAAACGAGTTTTGCTTTTAGTCCCTGTAAAATATGTTAAAGTGACAGAAGGCGGGATTGCAGGGGGTGGGGAGAATGGAGGAGGAGATGCAGGGGTTGGAGTAGCAGGGGAGGGAAAGATGATGGTGGAGTGGTTGAGGTTGGAGGAGGGGAAGCAGGGCGATGGTGAGAATTGGGAAATAGTGGGTAAGTTTCTGGCGGTTTTAGACCGTCAGAAATACAAAAACTGACACGTAAGATAGAGAAAAACGTGCCACATCAGCACTAATTGAAGGGAGGGACTAATTCTAAAAAAAAATTTGAAAGGACGCTTTAATAAAAAAAAATTATAGGAACTAAAAGCAAAACTCGCTTATTTTATAGGGACCAAAAACATATTTTACCCTAATAAAAATGTGAATTAGTATGGATAATTTCTTAAATATAAAATATAATTATTTTATATTCTAAATAAAATATATGTATATAAGTTTAGTTTAAAATCAACTGAATCAATTTTTAACATTAGATATAAACTCTCCAATCTAATTAAAAAAAAAATTTATGGTCTTTAATTCTTTTAATTTTTTATTTAATTTGATTTTTAATTTTTCAATTGATTTTTATATTGGATTGGATTTCCTATAATTAAATCCTTATTCTTACACAGACTTTCTGAGTAGCTTCGTGCGGTGTGCAACTATTGACTTTCAGAATCACTGTATCTGATATGAGGCCCTATCTTCACTGTTCGCAATCTTGCAAGTCCCCACTCTGCCCAATCATTCAAACCCCATCATCATCCCCCTTTACGTAAGTGCACCTTTTCGTCTAAAATAAAGAACCAGGGTCTCCCTCACAGTAGCATTGGTAAATCATTTCCTCGTAGTAGTCACTTGAATTATTGAGAAAGGCGAGTTTTTTTTTTCTTTTTCCTTTTTTTCCCTTATTCAAAAAAGTGTATAGAAGAGAGATAAAAAAAAATGAAATTAAAAAAAATGTGAAAAATGTAATGATTAATGTTTCGAGAAATGAATGTAAAAGTGAGTGGATAATAATGAATGTAAAAAAATTGAAGTTCTTATCAAAATTTATATATAACGTAATAAATCATGCATGAAATTTATACATATATATTAATAAAAAAATCTTTATGCATGAAATTAACTTGAACTATAGTTTTGGTCATCAAGAACATATCCTCCCAAATTTAGTCCACATAACCCGTTGTTTATCTTCCTAGCTAGCTTCTGATTACACACACTCACGATTTTCTAATAGGAACCTTGGCAGAAGAACAAGCATGGTGTCGGTGTCTTTAAGGATTCTCTCATTATGGTCGTACCTGAAAATGAAAATTGAAGGATACATGCGTTATAATACTCATGCCTTTTGATCCATCTTTTCTATGCCTACGTATGTTGTAATTTTGTACTCTTAGCCTTCCACTCCCGTGCTCTTTCTGTCGGGAACACTGACAAAAACACTCTCCATCACTTGACTCATCTCCAAACTCAAAACCAATCCAACATCAATTGCCATTATTTCCTTTGCTTCTGTTTACTCATTCCCGATTTTTACTTCCTTTCTACAAATGGAGAAGCTTTGCGTTTTTGTGGCCACTCTTGTATTCCTTGGTATGCTATTTCATGATGGGACGGTAATTGCTTTGAGGAATGAAGACGGATCAGAGGAATGGGGATATGTACAAGTCAGACCCAGTAAGCCAAAATGCATCACAATTCAATTCTGTAATTAATTTCTCATAATGGTTTTATCTTAGAACAACTTTGTTGAAATGCATTACTAAGTGATTCACTTCATAAATTTTGCATCTTTTGAATGAGGGTGGACAAGGAATCCAGAGTGAAATAATAGTTACATTACCTTTTACTTTGGATTTTGTTGTCACAGAAGCCCACATGTTCTGGTGGCTTTACAGAAGTCCCCACAGAGTGGAGAACCCCTCCAAGCCATGGCCAATCATTCTCTGGCTACAAGGAGGACCTGTAAGTATTATTTAAATCGGGTCATGATTTGAACAAGAACAACCCAGATTCTGTTTTTCTGTTGTGAAATTTCAAAGCATTGAACAGGGCTCTTCTGGAGTTGGGTTTGGAAATTTTAGAGAGATTGGTCCTATGGATGCTAATTTGAAGCCAAGGAGTTTCACATGGTTGAGAAAAGCAGACCTGCTGTTTGTGGTAAATTATCAGCCACAATGAAAAACCAGAAACAGTTCATTTCATTGCTTTTTGTTTGCTTTTTCTGGTTTTTTCTCATAGTGATTCTCATCACTCAATGCCTTTGACATTATAATATAGGACAATCCAGTTGGATCAGGGTACAGTTTTGTGGAGGATTCTAGACTCTTTGTCAAGACAGATGAGGAAGCAGCCACTGACTTGACTACATTATTAATTCAGCTATTCAACCATAATCCCAGCCTTCAAAAGAATCATCTGTTCATTGTGGGAGAGTCTTATGGTGGCAAATTTGCTGTCACTCTTGGATTATCAGCTGTAAAAGCAATTAGAAAAGGAACATTGAAGCTCAAACTTGGAGGTATTCCTTTCTTGATATGTATCATCTGTCAGATTCCAGATTAGGATGATTGTAAAATGAAAACACTTCTTATCTATGAATGTGATCAATTTGTTAATCTCTTCCTGTATATTAAATACATGAATAATTGTATGTTACTTTGTAACTTTTTTTTTTTTTGCTTATTTAGGTGTGGTATTAGGAGACAGCTGGATCTCTCCTGAAGATTTTGTGGTAAGTACAAGAATTGTTCTGGCCACCAGTTTATGTAGTCCAAGAATTCAACTTTCACTTTTTCAATATTTTCAATTTGATATTGCAGTTCTCGTGGGGTCCTCTGCTTAAGGACCTCTCAAGACTTGACGACAATGGATTGCAAAAATCAAAGAGGTACATCTGTCTTCCATACTCTAAAAATAGACAAACTGTTAAAATGTACGGTCACATTATTGTCATATAGGATGTCCATTTCCTCTGTTATCTGACAAACACATTTTTAGAGAACAGTATGGCTGAGAGGATCAAGGAGCAACTTGAAGCTGGTCAATTTGTAAATGCAACTGAAACATGGAGTGAACTTGAATCTCTAATTAGCTTTAGTAGCAACTCTGTGGTACTACATTTTCATTCATCATGTTTTAAATCATTTAAATAAGATATCTCTTTATAATCTATAATAATTAACCACTAAAGTTTTGTACAACAGCTCATAAAATTCTTATGTTTGGGTATTCAAGGATTTCTATAATTTTCTGCTGGATTCTGGTAATGATCCAGCAACCTTATCCTCAATGAAGATGAGATTGTTCAAAGAAATATCAATGAGGCGGTACTCCAAGTATCTTTCTTCAACGAGATATTCTCCTGGTGTTGAGGGTGATTTGAACAGCTTATTAAATGGTGTCATAAAGAAGAAGTTAAAGATCATTCCTAAGAATGTTAAGTAAGTCTATAATATTAAAAGAGAAGTGTTCTCAGAATTCCAATTTAAGTCCATGTTTTCATATTATTACTATGCTCCTGACAGATGGTTTGAGCAGTCTGATTATGTTTTTACAAGTCTTGAAGGTGATTTTATGAAGCCAAGAATTGCTGAGGTAAGAAAAGAATAAGATGGGAACTTTGGTTTTAACTTTTAAGCTTCAATTTAACTCCATCAAATTCATCTTAATTGGTATTATCATGGTTTATTTATTGTCAACTTTTTATCCTGGTTTTCTTAACGTAGGTAATAATTTGTTTCTAATTTTCTTATTAATTTTCTCTTCTTTTTCTGGAAATTTGAGATTTGAAGTTTCTACTTTGATTCCATCAGGTTGATGAGCTGCTGGATCTTGGGGTCAATTTGACTGTGTACAGCGGACAAGTGAGGGTTCCTTTGCACAACACTTTCACTATTTAGTTTCTATGAAATTTGATGGAAAAGGACTATGGATTTGGACACTTTTTTATAGATACTGTTCACCCAATTATTTGACATGTCTGGTTCCAGAGTATTGTAGATTTAAGCAAATTAACTAAATATGGATAAGTGCTCTTAAACCTGATTTGACCATCTTGTTTTCTTCTTGTACTTTCAATCATGATTCAAATTATTTTTCTGTTCCATTATTAGGTAATTTTGTAATCTGCCTGATTATTATAGGTTGATCTCATTTGTGCAACAAAGGGAACTGAAGTTTGGCTCAAGAAACTCAAGTAAACAACCCTCACTCCTATTTATTCTCCTCTTCAAAATTGGTGAAAGCAAACATCAACATACATCTCTGTGTTTACCATATGTAATATTTTGGGTTCATTTTTTAGATGGCAAGGCCTTCCAAACTTCTTGGGGAAAGATAGAGCTCCCATCTATTGTGGAAGTGACAAAACGACCAAAGGCTTTTTTAAGTCATATAAGAACCTAAACTTCTATTGGATCCTGGGAGCCGGCCATTTTGTAAGTCAAGATCAACCATTGTCTCATTAGCTAATGCATTTGTTTTCAAGAATCGTATTTACTAAATATTTTCGAATAGATTTTTTTTAGGTAAAATATGTTTTTCATCCCTGTATTTTTTGTCAATTTTGATTTCCGTTCCCGACTTTTAAAACCTTTGTTTTATAACTTGTACTTTTAAAACACCTTAATCACAGTCCCCGATGTTAATTAGTCGTGTTAAGTTATTACCGAACTCAATTGCTTAATAAATTGGCCTAGCATCTATATGGATTAAATGAGACCCAACAATAAAAGTTAATGTCAAAGTATATTAAACAAGTCGACAACTTAACTAAACTAATCAGCGACTACGATTAAGATGTTTTAAAAGTATATGATATAAAACAAAGGTTTTAAAAGTCAAGGATAAAGATCAAAGTTGACAAAAAAATATAGGGACTAAAACATATTTTACCTTTTATTTTTTTAGCTATCCTCCTTATTTATTATCTTTTCTAACTTTTCATTGTTCTTTGTTGTTTATCACATTCTTCTGTGAGCTTTCAACTCCCAAACTTTCCTTAAATCTTATTTTTGTCCTTCATCTTTAAGTTTGTCCATAAAATAGATTCTCTCATGTTAAAATTTCACATGTAATATAACCTTATTAGTAAATGCAATTACACATGCAATATAAACTTAGTAAATGCACTTACCTATTTTGTAAGCATTAAGGGAAATGATCCACTCCGTCTAGTGGTTAAACTTTCTGCAAAAGAACATGAACAAGTTAGAGCATTGTGGAAACGAGCTATCATTATGAAACTTCTTAGCTAACATATGGGACTACATTTTATTTAGGCGAGACTTACAATGATTTGGTAACAAAAAGTTGAGATGGAGGTAATAGACTTAGAAAATGATTACCCTTTAACTCAGTTTGAAGACTAGGATGGTGTTAAGAGGTGTTCAAAGGTGGACCATGGACGTTGGTTGATTATAACTTAGTGGTTCAAAGATGGCATTGCAAATTCTTTCCATCTGAAGATGGGTCTAAACATGTGGAAATACCAGTATTATAAAACCCGGATCGGCCCCGGCCGATTTAATCGGTTGGACCGGGAACCGGACCCATGACCGGTCCGGTCAAGTTTTTGGATCAGTTTTGCTATTAAACCAAATCCTGGGCGATTAAACCAGTGATAAACCGGTCAAATCGACCGGTCAACTCGGTTCTGCGTGCAGTTGACTCACGCGAGTGAGAAGGACGAATATTATTTTCACAAATTTCCAAAAGTGTTGATGGAGGGATTCGAACTTGCACGTTTCACATGGGCAAAGGAGTGTTTAAACCACTCGACCAAAGTTGCCCATCTGATAGTAATATGCAAGGTTTAATATATGTAGCTTATTAGAAACATTTAGCACCAACTAATTATTATTTTTTTAATAACAAACCTGTCACCATTTTTTAACAAATGACACTAAATAATTATTATTTTAATTAAAGTATCACACACACACATATAATATTTTATTGTTACTGGTTTAACCGGTTCAACCAGTGACTCACCGGTTCGACCAATGACCCATTGACTCAGAACCTTGACCGAGTCACTCACCGGTCCGAGTTTTATAACATTGGGAAATACCCTAGGACTTACGCTAAAGGTAGATAAAAGCACTCTAAGGGAGAAAATGGCTCCAAGGGGTATTTCTCCATAGAGAAGGCAAAGTTTTCACGTGTCTATATAGATGTGTACTTGAGCAAAATCCTTGTGTCCAAGTTTGAGCTAAAAAAGAGGGTGTACATTGTGGAGTACAAGAAACTTCACTTAGTTTGCTTCTAATGTGGTAGATGTGGACATAGGAAGGATTCATATGCATTAACCATAAAGGATAAGGAAAATGATTCGGTGATCAATAAGGCACCAAAAGTTCCTAATCCTCAAACATGCAAAAGGAGGGGTTTTGGTGGATGAATGCATGTTTAGGCCATTGATATTGGATCAAAAAGGAGGGAGAAGATGCTAGCAAAAATCTTAGCATGCATACAACATCCAGTTATTGATGGCAAGAGTATTAACAAGGTTTACCTAGTCAGTAGTGGTTATAGATTTTGCATTCTGAAGGATATTAATAAAGGTAATCAATCTGTTAAAATCGAGGAGAAACTTTGTAACAATAATACCTCATATGTTGTTGTTGTTGCAACATGTGACATCAATTAAATGAATTCCAATAATATGGAGGGGCGGTCAATGGATTAATCATGAGGGTGTGATTAAAGTTGAAAACTGCTACAACTAGGCCCTAAAGAGTAAAAAGTGGAAAAGTAGGGTCAATTAACCCTGAAATAAAGGCATCAAATGGGAAGATATTAAAAAATTGGGTTAATATAGATGTAAGAGAATGAATCCTATTCGTGTAAGGATGACTCACGAGGAATTAAGAATGGAAAATGCAAAAATGTCATGCAAGTTGAACAATTTGATGTGAAAGAGAGTGAACTCAACATGTTTAGTTTTTTAGCGATGTCTCAAATAATGGAAGGGGTGCAAAAGAAGCATATACTCTGATAGTTGATTAAGGAGACAATAGGATGAAAGACAACAAGAGTTGAGTGAGGTGCTTATGAAGTCACATATTAACTTTAAGAACATTAAAAATTCTACAATGAAAAAAGGTTAGGGGACTCACCCTTCAGAGATACCAACTCACTTGATAAAGGACTTTAGGGGGCTAACTGGAAAAAAAAAGAACAATAAATAAGGTTCTCCCCACCTATATCAATATTACATTAATGATGCAAAACTATTGTCCTTTTGATGCTAATGATAGTCACGGGTGAGAATAAATGTAGACCTGATGACTAACCTGGGAAGGGAGGAAATGATTGTAGGTGTTACGGACCAATACTATTTAGTCCTACTCAAGTCACCCAAGTGCACAAGTCGGCCCAAGTACACAAGTCGGCTAAAGTACACAAGTCAGCCCAAGTGCACAAGTCGGCCTAAGTACACAAGTCAACTCAAGTACATAAGCCAGCCTAAGTACACAAGTCGGCCCAAGTCGGCCAACGTATACAAGTCGGCTCAAGTAAACAAGTTAGCCCAAGTGCACAAGTCGGCCCAAGCAACCCAACTCAGAAACTCCACGGGAGCACCGTAGGCGCGTTCGTACAATCTCGTACCGGATCACGTCCCAAGGGTAGGCCCAAGGCCTAAATCCATAAATATTCCTCTATAAATACTGGTAACATGAAAGGTCAGGTATGCATGAATCACCTCAGTTACTATTACTTTGCTAGGGTTCAGGCTGACTTGGGCGTCGGAGTGTCTTTACAGGTACTCCCCCACCATGGACCGAGTAGAGAGATTCATCAGAGACCAGAACCGAGTTTGAGAATCCCAAAGACCGAGTCCGAGATCCTTAGAGCATCTGAGTCCGAGTCCTATTATACTCGAACATTTCTGAGTCTGAGTTTCATACTCCAACAGTAGGAAATGAACATGGAACCACAATAAAGCACATAGGTTTTATTGTTGGACAGGGGAAAGTGCTCACACCTTCATTCATTCCATGGTAGACTTATTATGCAGACACAAAATGAAGCTACTCACTTTGTTTGAACCTAGAATAAGTGGTGTTTAGGCGTAGAGATTTATTTAGAATTTAGATTTTTGGAAGCATTTAAAAAAAGCAAATGCTAAGGTATTTGTAGGTAGGATTTAGAAACTCTGGAATGAAGAAGATTTTTCAATGGAAATATTGTTACATCATGTATAATTTGCACACATGAAATTATCCCAACTGATGAAGGTTATCCTTGATTGTTTACTTGTATATACAATAGTCTGAAAATGATGTTAAGGGAGGAATTCTAGCCCTACCTTTTCAATATAAGCCAATTCCATGACAAGAGCTTGAAGTCTTATGGCGATTTTAACCTTTATGCCTATATGCAAAGAAACATGGAGGATCTCATCCAAACCTCAAGTCAATAAGGAGCTTTTGAGGGTGTTTAGAACACTTTTTTCTGGTGGATTTGGGCTCAAGTGGCCCATATTTCACATCAGAGTGATATGGGGTGTCAAGGAACATCTGGATAAAGATATTTGTAATAGGGAGTAGAGATTGAGGTTTCAAGAAGGGACTATCTTACATCTTCCTAGTTTGTGTTCTAACCAAAAACCTATTTTCCTTTTGTTTAATGAGGAGCATTAGAGTCACTGGGTGAAATCATTTTGTTTCATGGTGTCATGGTTGATAGATAAATCCTTTCAATAAGTAGTCGAACAAGTAAAGGAATATAACAAATCACGGCAACAATCATCAAAATAGTTTGAAATTGAGATGAGAGGGTGGAATAAGTAGTGTTATGGAAACATCTTTCAATGAAATATAAGATTGGTGGCTAGATGGAATTAACAATAAACTTTGCATGAGTAGAGATACTGGGTTAGAGAAGCTACGACATAATATATAGGATGAGCCCTAATCCATTCCGACACAAGAAGTGCTTTACTGGTACCAAATTGCCAGGATCGATTAATTGAAGTATAGAGACAAGAATACAAGATTTTTTCATGTGACTACCATTGTAAGAACGAAGAAGAATAATTTTAGAACTTTGGTGGGTGCTTTATCGGGACCTCATCACAAAGGACAATGATGGTTAATGATTTTGAAAATCTTTATAGAACTCAAGGTGATGTGGTTGATTGGCCCTTTTAAAACTATTTCCATGCCTCACTGATTAAGTGATAGTTGAAATTCAAGCTCACCCTTCGAATGAAAAAAAATATAAGTTATTGTCTTTAATATAGGTCCCTTCAAGGCTTCAAGGCCATATGGGCTCCACCCAATCTAATATCAGATACCATGGGATATTATAGGAACTTCAGTTTAAGACTTGGAGTAGGAGGTTTTTTAAGTCTAGAAGGAAGAAGAAAAGAATTGAGACATTTCTAGTCTTAATTCTAGAGCTAGATAACTCTTCTAGCTAGATAATCTTGTGCAACATGATTTATAAAATCACAACTAAAATTATTTCTAAGATGATAAAAAAGTATATGGGTTATCTGATTTTATGTAATCAATGTAGTTTAGTGCCAAGAAAGAGCAGTTCAGATAATACTTTCATAGCATAAGAAGTTTTCCATTTTATGACACACATCAAAGGAAATAAGGTACTTAGTTATTAGGTCAACCTAAAGAAGGCTTATGACCATCTTCGATGGGAGATTTCGGTAGAAACACTGAAGCATATTAGCTTAAATTTAGAGTTTTGTTCTTTTATCATGAATGACTTAACTCGCACCATGCAAGTATTTGTAAATGGCGAGCACATTGAACCTTTTCGCCCTACCAAGGGATCCACTATCACCATACTGTATTCATGTTATGTATACAGAGACTTGGGCATCTTATCCATTTGAAGCAAAGTCAAGGGGATGGAAGCCTATTGTTCTAAAATGAAATCGCCACTAGTCACCCATCTATTCATTACATATGATCTCTTACTTTTTAGAGAGGCTTTGAGCGTCAATTAGAGTTAATTTTATCTTGTCTTCATACTTTTTCTATGACTTTAACTACGAAGGTTAGCATGGAGAAAACAAGAATGGAGACCAAAAGTTTTGATGGAGAAGTTTGATAAGAAAGATAGAAGAGTTTTAGTTTTTATATATAAATTAAAAAATTATAGAATAATTTAAAAATAAAGAAGAGATGACTATTTGACAATTATCATTTGAAAAAGCTTTCAAATCAAAGGAATCTTTTCTTAATAAAAAATATCTATTCATTCTCCCCAAACTCTTCCATAAAACAAGGTACTTATGGTACAATTGAAACATTCGTAGGTACAAACATACCAAATTAATGTATTCATTAGAAATTTGGAACTTTTGCTACGTTATTACTTATGTGAGAAACATATATAGACATGGTTTGATCCAGTAATAAAATCTAATAAGTTTATCTCCTTAAAGTCAAATATGAATCTATGTTTATCTTTTGTCTTAGTAATTTACTTTGTTGCTCATAATTGTAGGTACCTATGGATCAACCCTGCACAGCACTAAACATGATTGGTGCAATTACACAATCCCCAGCAACTTGAAGGAAATTAGTACATATATTATAGAATTAATAAAACTAATACAAGCATAATATCATATAATAAAAGAGAATAAAGAACATATCAAGAAGAAAAGAGTCAACGTGTAAACTATTTCAAAATCAAATAAAGTATAGGAAGTGCTTTAGGGATAACATTAATTGTTAATGTGTACAATGTTGATCATTCTATATTTATGGAATAATTTTATTCATATGTATTTTTCCTTATAAGGCTCTACCATTACCTTTCCTTTGTTTTTTATGTAGGATAACCATTAAAAGTGGTGCTAGACTTGTGTCATATTTACTAGTGATGCTTTAGAGCATATCTATGGCATGCTTATGGGAGAGATAATGGCTCTTGTGCAAGTCAAACTTGGTTATGAGTTATGAAAATTGGGTTATGAGTTTAAGGCAAATAACCTGCCTCAAATTAGACTTGATGAAATATAGAGTAAGTGCAAATTGGGCCAGGCATGACATTGGCACCCTGAGCTTTAAGGCTAATGGGCGATAAAATGTGTAATTTGACCTAAGATCCCAACTTCAACTTCGTCATGATACTTCTGAGTGTGACTGCTTTCACACGAATGCTAAGTTACAACTAATTTAACTCATTAAATTTAAATGACACTACTTGGTCAATTAAAGCGTCATGCGATTATGATACTAAGGTCCCATTATTTCCTTATCATTTACATGGGATATTTTCATTAATTGTCATTGGAAATTATGCATATATAACCTTATGATTCATCTAATCTCCAACCTTGATCCGTTGTTTTGAAATATATAAATTCTTGTTCATCTTTAACCATGAAATGGCTTTTGTTAGGCTATTTTGAAAGTTTTTTCTTAATTTGTTCTTGCTTCTTATACACCATTGTTTCACTATCTTTCCCTTGCTAGTCTTCCTTTACTTATCAATTCATCCACTCATCCTTTCTCCCTCAATTTCTTTATCATTCCTCACACACTCTTGTTTCCTTTTTCCTTCTTGGTGCATGTATTTTCTTTCAAATCTTCTAATGTGTTGTCTCTTATGGGACCTTTGGATTTCCATAAATATCCAATACTTCCTTTTTATTGGGTTTGGATTGTAACGTCCTAATTTTGATATTTAAGAATAATTCTTGTTGGAAGCATTATTCCCAAATTTACAGAATTATTTTCGCGACATTACCGACATCAATAATATATACATCACATATAATTGCTTAAGTAACCAACATTTACATAAGTAAAAAACTCCAAAGTATCAATTATACAACATTGGATAATTATGTTATGCCAACAAGTGGCTACAATTCAACTAAACAAATATCTCAATTATACATAAATGTCAATGTGCATCAAAACATAAGAGTTTTAAATAGAATTAAAAAAGGTGGGGATGTCCACCCCTAGACACCAAGTCCTCCAAGTCAAGGCTTGGGTTAAGTCTTCTGCACATGTAAAAGTAATCCACAAAACATGTAGTGAGACTAAAGTCCCAGTAAGTGTAAACATGCATACAGTGTAGGGTAGGCACACAAATGTAAATGCATCAAGGCAATACATATAATTTATCATGCTCTAACATATCCATAATCAATCCAGTCATTACACCAAACAATGAGATCTTTCCACTTGTCTTTTTTCCATTGGCCAAGCCTGAGCTCAGTATCCTAGCAAGAAACGTCTTCCTTGTGATCATATGGACCTCTCCATTTATCACGTGTATTTTCATTAGCAAACAACATGAATGGTTTCAACTTTCCTTTTCCCCCTTTTTCCATTTTGGTCAAAGACCCATATAATTTCTCAAGCATTTATCTTTCTTGTATACTTAAATTCATGAATGTAATACAAGCATTAAAAATCATGTAAACAACCTCTCAATTTAAACATTCAAGGAGTCATGAATCAAAACCCTAACCCTAGGCATTTAGTCACTTCAAAGCTTTACCATGTAAATCATGTACATAGAGACTAGAACAACATTAATCATCCACAACCAAGCATTCACAATCAATATTAGAAAGGGATTTAAAGAGAAGGTGTAACATCCCGAAAATTAGAATCTAGAAATACCGTTGAAGCCTTGGGTTGTGAATCCCACCGCAAGAAGGGAAGTTAGAAGTAAGATGAGAAGTTAGTGGTTGGAAGGGAAAATAAGACAAGAGTTAGGGAATTGGTTAAGAGTTATGAGTTTTAAGGGAACCGAGAAGGGAAAAACTAAGTATTAGGCAAACCCTGACTGTAGAGTCAGCATAAGGGGAGTCACACTCAGTGGTAGAAAGGCTAGCATGGTGAAGAAGTGAGAAAGGAAGTATAGACATTGGGAATAGGGAATGAGATTGTGACGAAAGGATCTAAGCTTAAGCGAATTGGCCGGAAGCAGGAAGAGAGACGTAGACTTAAGGAACCGAGGTAGAAGGTGATTTTATGGAAAAGAACAAGGGAATAGAGGAGCCTAGTCTCATGGACACTTAGAACCCTTAATTTTAGCCATATTGGAGTGAATTTATGAGTTATAGCATGATTCATGTAAAGTGTGCCCCCGTTAGGCCTCAACCAAGGTTATTACTCAATTTTGGGTTTTAAGCTTAATGACCTTG
Organism: Sesbania bispinosa; assembly: GCA_026901365.1. NCBI lineage: Eukaryota > Viridiplantae > Streptophyta > Magnoliopsida > Fabales > Fabaceae > Sesbania > Sesbania bispinosa. The sequence goes on along the minus strand of QLOH01000511.1, from coordinate 549,495 downwards.
GTGCACTAATTCAATAATATCTAGAGTTATAGGTGTCCAATTGAGGTGATTCCACTTGTATTAAAAAGCTAAGATTCGGGGCTTCTGTTTGATATGCTATACGATAGTATTTCGAGCTCATTTGCACCTCCAAAAAACAAGTTTACGCGCTTGAGTGTGCTATTGTGCGCTCAAGCGCGCAAAGGAGTGAATTTTAGCATTCTGGCAGCAACTATGGGCGCTTAAGCACCCAAGTGCGCGCTCAAGCACATGGCAGGAAGAAATTCTGAGCGCTCAAGCACCTTGGGGCGCGCTTGAGTGCGCGAACGCGTCCAGGTTCATTTTAAATGTGTTTCAGCTTCTTTTTTCTTCATTTTTTTCACTTTTAGGGTTTTAGAGAGAGATGGGGGATGATTCTAGAGAGAGGGAGCTGGGAGAAGAAGGAGAGCTTGATTGGGAGGCTTCTCGACCACCATCTTGGAGCATGGATTCTTCAACTCTTCCATTCTTTTGCTTCTATTCTTCCTCCTTCTTCCTTGCTCTAAGGTGAGTATGGTTCTCACTCACTTTCATTGTTGTTTGGTAGTTCATGTATGACCCCTATTCTTACTCCCCCTTTCTATTATCGTTGATTTTGAATGATTATAAACATGCCTAGGGTGGATTATTGAATGGATTGACTGTATGTGCTTGGATTCCTAACCCTAGGGTAGTAGATTTAGGTATATTTGCACTGTTGAACTATTAACTGCATTCTTGAGCATTCATGGGCCTTTGGCCATCATTGAACATATTGCAAGGGTCTTTGGACTATCATAGAGCCTTGGGCTATCATAGAGCCTTCGGGCCATCACAGGGTCTCCGGACCATCACAGGCCTTCAGGCATTCATGTTTAAGAAAGACGAGGTGATCTCATCGACCTCTCGGCCAAGGGGAAGATGGGGGATCCTCACCCTGAAAATAATCAAAGTTGTTAGATTGTTATTGTTAGTGTATCATATGATATATATGGGCTTGGGCCTATCACTATGTATATTTGTAATTACACTTATGTGTATATATATTATTTTCCGTTGTGCATTCAAAACACACGGATTCTATCATATGTCTTCCGTTTTCTCTTCATCTCAACATGGTATCTAGAGCCTAACGAGAGACAACCCTAGTTTGTGCCTTCCCAGTGGACCCACTCTCCATTGGTGTCAAATTTTTTCCGGAAACCGTGTCTCATTCCGGTTTCCGGTCTGCTCGTGTTGCCGTGTTATTTTTGCCAACACTTTTTCTCTCTTTTCCGCCGTCGCCGCCTCCGGCCGTGAATCCAACCGGCGCCACCACCGTCGGACTCGCGCCGTCAATCCGAGTCCAACGCTGCCAGAATCGTGTCCATCGGAGCAGAGACGCTCTCTCACGCGCCGTTTCTTCACCGGCGCGTTTATCCTCCGCCAGCCGTCGTTAGCTGCGGGTGGAGGCGCGTTCGGCTGCCGTTCCGGCCGCCCTCGCCGCCGCAGACTCGCCTCGGTGTCCTCTATCCTGATCTAGTCTTTGTTTGTGAGTTTCAGGTCTGGTACTCACGGGTTCTTCCTCTTTTGGACGTTTTTTCTCTCTCCTGTGGCTGTTTCTCTCTTCTACAGTTGATCGATGGCTACTCCTGCTGCTACTAAGTCTGATACTCCCATATCCACTTCCTCTGATCATCCAGTACCACCGGCTATCTTCAACGAGTTCCTTAAATGGTATGAGGATCGTCAGGCCTCCGGTTCCACTGCTTCTGTTGCGCACACGGGTAATTCCTTTGCTGGTCTTACTCACTCCACCTCCCTTGGCCCTTGGGTTCTTGATTCTGGTGCCACCGATCATATCACTGGTAATAAATCCCTTTTCTCTACCCTTTCTGCTTCTGGTTACTTACCGTCGGTGACTTTGGTTAATGGCTCCCAGGCCCCATCCCATGGTGTTGGTAGTGTCCAACCTCTTCCTTCTCCCTCCATTGATAATGTCCTTTATGTCCCTGGTGATGGGTTTCTGGCAAGCGAACCAAAAATCCAGTAGTATAATAGTAAGAAAAGTATCGTATCCACAGGGAACGATCAATTCACGTATACTCGTGATCTATTTATCAAGGAAAACAACGATTTTTGAGAATATTGTTGCGTAAATTATAAACTGAAATTCAATAATTAATGAATTAGAAAGGAAGAGTTAGAGACACTTTACTTGGATTAGGATTGAACTTCATCTCATCACACCCCTCATGTATGTCAAGACTACCCAATATTTATAGGCTTTGAACTATAACACTGTAGACAAATTATATTGCTAAGACCCCGAGTTACCAGGCGCCACTCACATTCAAAAGTAATCCATGTGGGTTCTCCCAAGCGACAGACTTACCCTCGGCTTATTATCCTTTCTTTATTCCGTTTGTAAAAGAATTAATTGATAAACAAGGCCTACTACTCTGGACGTACCTTCGCTAGAGTGCTGTCACTACCCATCACTCATTAGAATACATCCACGGTTCACTTCCTGGATTGACAATCAACTAATCCTTTGCTATCGGTAATTTAATAACCATGCCTATCCTGTAGACGCCCTTCATTAGAGTACTCACACTACCCATCAATCACTAGCAACGCCCATGTGTCGGTTCACTAGCTACCGAGTATTCTCATTCACTCAGAGGTTGAGTTTCCTATGTCTAGGCTCCCCCAAACTCAATCCTAGTCGTAACGTTAATTACAAACTAGCCTATAATTCCGCCGCAAGCGCGGAAGTTAGGAATTAAGCACAGAACAAGATTACCAATATTATAGTTAGGGAACTGCATAAATAAATAGATAGAGTTCAACATACACTTGGGAATGGAATCGATTACATTCAATCCTAATGGAGAGTTAACTACACATGGTAGCCATACAAACCACCGAAGATGCTGCCACCATCTTCAATCCTTGTGAAGCGCTCCTCCTCTCCTACTCTAAAATTAGAACTGGTGCATTATCACTAAAATATAACTGAATTACAATAATAGTGCACACCTTGATCTGGTGCAATGAGGTCCTATTTATAGGCTAAGGAAAGACAAAGGAAATTGGGGAGAAATCTATCTAAAAATGGCAACAGGGAAAGAATCAGCGTGACTTGCGCTTCAAGCCGTGCTACAGCGCAGGCTGCAGCGTAGATTCCAGAGAGCTGCGCTTCACCCTACGCTACAGCGCAGGTTGAAGCACAGAACGCGTCCTGCAGCTTCAATCTTTCTCTTTTTAACTTGATCTCTCCCCGAGACTGGTTTTGGTTTATTTGTCTTTCCTTGTTTCCCTTTTCTTGATGAAATCTTGCATTTATTGAGCATCTTGGATTTGATTGGGAATGTTGTCTACAGAATCCTTGTTTAATTGGCAGTGATCTCCTCATTGATTACCTCAAATCTTCTACAAATCTTTATTAAATGTCTTCAATCAAACTCAAATCTTGCAGATATCTCCCTCATTTAATGCTATCTTTCCTTCAAATCAAATCTTTGCAATATCCTGCAAAAATCAACAATATTTCTATTAAAATATCATCAAATTCAAATCCAAGATTAATAAATACAATTTATCTAATATTTAACAAAAAGGGATTAAACTGGGGCAAAAATACCATTTTATCCTTGATAAGTGAACTAAAAAGTGCTCTAATTTATCAACTAATTTTCACTTATCAAAATACCCCCCAACTTAACTTCTTGCCTGTCCTCAAGCAAGAGACCTCTTTGCAATCAAAATTCAATTCTTTTCCCTGTGTAATCCAAAAACAATTCAAAAACAAATTCAAGGAACTCTTCGTCATCTCCTTCTTAAGCAGGAGTCATTTTCCAAACATAAGAAAAAATCAGGATTAAGAGATGTTACCAATCCTCAATCAGAGTTGAACACAAACATCAGTTAAACTTCTCAAAAATAGAAATTAAAGCAGTAAGTGATAAATCAAGGAAATCTCTCATTCTCACGGGTAAGTGTTTCCCTCAATCTTTTTCACCACCGTTTGAACAACTAGAATTGATAGTCGTTTCCAACATCTGAACCTGCAAGTAGTTAATATGGATCAAAAGGTCTTTTCTTTGGTTGTAATAAGGCTGGGCTATCAAGAAATCATGGTTTTTCTAGATATGCAAAGAACACTTTGAATAGAGAGCATCTTGTGATTGTGCTTGGGACTTCTCTCCATCTGCCATGTCATTCTTGAATTGTCTCCCTTTTTCAGCTGGCCTTTTTGTTTGAAGAAGTACTCCCCCCAACTTATTCAATTCCACACTTTTGTGTAGATTTTTTTTATAAACAATAACATGGAGAATTTATTTATGAGGGAGTATTCTTCTTTGTGATTTCCTGTGCCTGATTTTGAATTTCTTTTACCTTTCAATTCACCAACCTTTTGTCCCATCTTGTTGTGTTGCACCTTGCTCTCTATCCCAAGTGTGAAGGGACATGGTATGATCATTAATCATGGCTGGGGTGCATCAAAAGAAATATTAAGGCTCAAATGGGCAATCAAAAATTGGAGAAATTTAATCAAGGTTGGCTATTTGGCACTGAGCAAAGTATTATAATCACAAAATATGCCTTTGTCACTTCCATACCTTCCACTAGCAAGACAAAATTCAGAAACTCAAGCAATAACAATTGATAAGCAGCGGTGAAAAGCTCTCAATTTCAGTGTTTGGGCTCTCAGCTCACCGGTTATTGGCTAAAATTCCTTGATAAAGCACTTACTGGTTTTAATTAACCATCCTGATAGGTTCTCCTGAGAAGTATCCTAAACTTAACTGATTATGGAATTAATCACAAAATCCTATCATCTTTCCTAGTTTGGTTAGTTAAACTACTTAATTACAGAGAATTTTGAAAAAGTTACCTTAAATCCTAATTTCCTAAGGTCCTAAAAGTCCTAAAATTTTTAAAAATTTAACAGAAAAATAGGAAATAACAAAATAAGTACTACCTGATATAAATAATGTATTGTAGAAACACAGGGAAACACTAGAAGGGGGGTTGAATAGTGTTTCTTAATAATTTATGGAAGCTTTTCGCAAACGGTTAAGTTTACAACAGTTCCAGACAGGTTTAAGAGGCTGTCTAAAGTTTCTTAAGAAGGCTTCTGAAAAGATCTTTAAAAAGGTTTCTTGCTTTTTTAAAATTATCAGAACAGTTTTCAACACCCTTTGGTTAGTATAAATAAATTGACAAGAGATAAGGGATAGAAAACTTAGCCAAGGAATTTATCCTGGTTCAATCACTACCACTGTGAGCTACGTCCAGTCCCAATGCCAACTAGCACTTGGATTTTCTCTTAATCTTCACCAAGATTACAAGTATTCTTTTATAGTCAAGCCTCTTCAGGCTCTACAACCAAGTATTCTTTTTAAAGACAAGCCTCTCCAGGCTCAAAGACAATTTTTACAAAGAGATATGTCTAAGCTTTTAAACTACACAAGTTTGAAGCTTAAACAGAGATGATGTATAATAAAAACTGAGGTATACTCAGGATATACAAATGATGTACAATGAATATGAAATCAGAGTGTTTTTACAGAAAAACTTGCAGTGTCATATCTCTTAGACTTTCTTGTATATGTAGTTCACTCTCTTGATGGTCTTCATGAAGGGCTATTTATAACCAATCTTCAATCCGTTGAAATACCACCGTTTAGAGATAACATTAAATGCTATTTAATCCGTTGTGAGACATGCTTCTGAGAGTTCTGATTATTTCTGACACACAGTACCAGGTTGCTGCTGCCATACAGCTGCCACTGTTGTTGCTGCAAAGGTTGCGTTGCAGGGATTTCCTCAGTGGTGTATGAAATTCAAATATACCAGGAAAGGTCTCTGTGTTCCTTGCCATAAATATGTTTGAAAAGGTACGTGCAGCAGAGAACGCTTAACTCAGCAGAACTTCAGAGATGTCTTCACATACTTCAGCAAAGAGTGTCACGTCGTTAATGAGACTTCAGACGGCTTCAACACTTCAGACGTGTTGCGCACTTCAGACGGCTTCAACACTTCAGACAGGTTGAACACTTCAGACGACTTCAACACTTCAGACAGGTTGAACCTTCAGAAGGCTTTTCCACTTTAGACAGGTTGAAATCACTTTAGACAGTCTTTATACGTTCAGAATGGCTTGCTGAAATCATAGATAAGTCATTAAACATTTATGTATCTATGATAAGTATTTTAACCCAAATTTGTTAAGCATTAAAACTTGAGAAGTGAGCTATCTAAAACATCATAATTTTCCTTATGATATTTTTGAGACTCAACATTCTCCCCCTTTTTAATGACGACAAATTTGTTTAAAATAAAGAAATCTGAAAAGTTTTTAAAATAAAATAAACTTAAAAAAAATAACTCCTCCTCAGATAGAGATCTCTCAGGACAAACTCTTATCAAATACTCCCCCTGAGACCTGTAATTACTTCAGATTTTGTTAGTTTTAATACTCCCCCTTTTGTCATCAATCAAAAGGGAATTTCAGAGCATGACTGCAAAATAATTACAGTAATATAATCGCAATAATCACAGTAATATAATCACAACAATGAGATACCAACATTCATAAGAACAAACAGAATATATAATCTAGCAAAAAGAGTTCACAAAAAAAAAAATTAAACACCGAACATGAAGTTCACATAACAGAAATTAAGCACTCAAAATGAAGTTAACACTAAACATGGCTAAACATCATGGACTATCCATATTTCTTCAGCAAGGCCTCTTTCATAAAGGAGAGCAATTCTTCCTTTGCCTTGTCAATCTGAGAAATGACAGCAGTCTTCAATTCTTCTTGCCCAGTTCTGATGTGTTGTTGCTCTTGAAGGATTTGATCTTGCTTAGCAACAAGAGTAGCATTTCTTTTCTCCAAGCTCTTCACTTGATGTCTCAGCTTCCGGTTCTCTTCCTCAAGATTCTGTTCTACTTCATATAGAATGATTTGAATGTGCCTGCAAACGAATCTGAGTTGATTGAATCCTGGATGCAACCCATAATCTTCTGGATGACTCACAAGAAAGAAGAAAGTTCTGATAGGGCAGATTAGCTTCCAGTCCTCATTAAAGGGTTCAGACATGGGGAATCTGCCTCTAATATACTGATACTGTACATTGGTGGAGACACCATAACCTATGATGGAGTCATCATCTGGTCCTGCAGATCCAGAAGAGGATCCAGCATCCTCTCTAATCTTCCAGTGGGATAACCATACCCTATCCCTGTAGCTGTGATCTAAACCTCCACCTTGTCTTTTGATCCGAGCAGGTAGCTCCTTCCATTCTGTTGAAGTTAAAGGTTTATGGGGAACTGGATAAGCTTTAGGTTCCTTGAACTTGTCAGCAGGGCCTTCTTCCAGGGGTTACCTAGGAACAATCCTGTCAGGTTGCACTAGAATCTCTGTATGGAGATTGTTCTAGGTGGCCTATAGCCTCTCATGCCTACTGACTTCAAGTAGTCCCTCTCAAAAAGTTCAGCTTCAGTAGACAGTTGCCTGACAAAACACCATTCATCATTAGACAACCTGAGGGAGTCACCAGAGAAGGGGTTAAGTGGAGCCCACTTATGAGCAGGTGGAACTGCACCCTTTCTGATCTTTTCAATCTGGCCTGAGTAATATTGATCTGAACTGCCTTGATACTTTGCCTTTTCTTTATCAGCAGTGTGCTTGATAAGGCCATGGTGAAGAGAAATGGAGGGTTTATTTCTGAAAAACTGCAGCTCTTCAAATAAGTTGGGGAACTTGGGGACTCTGACCCTCTCACTGAAAGGTTCCTCATACTTTTTGTGGGGTACTTCAGCAGCTGCATCAAATTGGTGTTGAATGAGAGGAAAAGCATAAGGATCAAATGTAGGCTTTGTGAAGAAGTCCCTACTTTTGGGTCCTAGCCTTATATGCGCAGGCAGCATGCTTCCTTTCCATACTTCAGAGTTGTCACCTTGCTGATGTTTATCTGTGGGGTCTTCAGACTGAGTGGATTCTGAAGATGATGAAGGTGAAGAAAGTGGTGATGAGGGAGGTGATGGAAGTGCTTCTTTTTCTTTCTCCTCTATTGTTTTCTTCTAAGGTGATTAAGGTGGTGATGGGGTCACATTATCAAACCTTACCCTGAGCCTTTTCTGAGGAGATTTAGCTTTCTCAGGTTCCCTCTCCTTTTCCTTTTCAGCTTGCTTCTCTTCTCTTCTTCTCTTGAAAAACAGGTTTGCTTTGACAAAGTTTTGATACTTGCCAGCCTCATCCATTTCCTCCAGCTGACTTGCAATGCTCCTTGTAATCCTAACAGAGGGTTCAGGAGCCGGCTGAAATAACTTTGTTTTTGTTCTCCTTCTTTGCTGTGCACTGGATCTTTTTCTCTTCTTGGTCTCTTGAGCAATGGAAGCTAGCCTTTCATCTTCAGCAAGAGCTAGTTGAGAGGCTACTGCAAGAGCATAATCAGTCTTTTCTTGCTCAGCCTTCTTCTCCATTTCTTCATTCTCCAAAGCTATAGCGAGGGCTGCTACCTGAATAAGCTCAGGATCATAAGGACATGCAGCCAGAGGTGCTGCTGCCAAAGCTTCAGGATCAACAATCTCAGCTACCTCTTCCTCATGAGCCTTTCCTTCTGTTTCAGAAGTAGGCTTCGGAGTAAGAGTTCTTACACCTTCAGAACCCTGACCCACAATTTCAGATGACTTTTGCAAAGCCTTCTGAACAGGTTCAGATGTCTAAGTGTGCAAGTCCATAGCTTCTAGAGACACCTTTGCTGAACTCCTGACAGGGAACTCCTTCCTTTTAGATGAGGGGATGGCTTGGAAGGCTTGAACTCATCTTTTCTAATATCCCCCTGAAGCTCTTTCTCAAGAATCTCAAGAGTGGTTCCTCTTCTTGAGGCCTTCTCCAAAAGAGCACTCTCCTTCAGAGTAGGAGATGGAGGTCGTGGAGTGAGCTTAATTCCCATGCTTTTCAAGTTTGACTCACCAAAGAACACCAGAGATTATGGTCACATAACCTTTCAACAGGTACCTTAAAATGCATAAGTACCTTCATGATGAGAGTGTTGTGGGGAAGATTTCCAGCAGAGTCTCGAATCTTCTTCTGCATATGGAACATGATAATGCTTGGGAGATTGACTTTCTGTTGAGTCTCAAAAATATCATAAGGAAGATTATGATGATTTAAGACAGCTCAATCCTTAAGTTTTAATGTTTAACAAATTTGGTTAAAAGAATTATCATGGATACATATGTTTTTAATGTTTTATCTATGATTTCAGCAAGCCACTTTAATCTTAATAAAGACTGTCTGAAGGTTCAACCTGTCTGAAGTGTTGAAGCTGTCTGAAGGTTCAACCTGTCTGAAGTGTTGAAGCTGTCTGAAGGTTCAACCTGTCTGAAGTGTTGAAGCCGTCTGAAGGTTCAACCTCTCTGAAGTGTTGAAGCCGTCTGAAATTGTATTTTATGACGTGGCACATCTTGCTGAAGTTGTGAGAAGACTTGTCTGAAGTTCTGAAGAGTCAAATCTCTCTCTGCTGCACGCAACTTGTCAAGGCTTATTTTGGCAAAGACACAGAGACCTTTCCTGGGTTGTTTGAATTTCATACACCATTTGGGAAATCTCTGCAGCGCAGTTTTTGCAGCAACAGCTGTGGCAGTTTTTGTCAGCAGCAACCTTGGACGTTGTCAGAAAAGTTTCAGAACGCACAGAATGCTCAGGAGCATGTCTCACAACGGATTAAAAAGCATTAAATGCTATCTCTAAATGGTGATTTTTCAACGGATTGAAGTCTGGGTATAAATACCCTTCATCTGAAGATCATTCACAAGAACAACAAGAAGAACAAGATATTACATTTCAAGAGAAACAAAACGCTGCTAGTTTTACTCTGTAAAACATACTCTGATAAAAATTCTTTGTACATCATTTCATATATTCTGAGTATACCTCAGTTATTTGTACATTGTAACTGTTTAAGCTTCAAACTGGTTTAGTTTTAGAGCTTAAACAATCTTTTCTTTGTAAAACTGTTTTTGAGCCTGGAGAGGCTTGACTGAAAAAGAATACTTGGTTGTAGAGCCTGGAGAGGCCTGACTGAAAAAGAATACTTGGTTGTAGAGCCTGAAGAGGCTTGACTGTAAAAGAATACTTGTAATCTGGTTGAGATTAAGAGAAAATCCAAGTGCTAGTTGGCATTGGGACTGGACGTAGCTAACAGTGGTAGTGAGTGAACCGGGACAAATTCTGTAGCTAAGTTTTCTTACCCTTATCTCTTGTCAAATTCGTTTATTCTAATCAAAGGGTGTTGAAAAACTGTTCTGATAATTTATAAAAGCAAGAAATGTTTTAAAAACTTATTTCCAGAACCTGTCATAAGAAACTTCAGACAGCCCCTTTAACCTGTCTGAAATTCCATTATAAAAGTTGTTTGCGAAAAGCTTTCATAAGTTATTTAAGAAACACTATTCAACCCCCCCATTCTAGTGTTTCCCTGTGTTTCTACAGTTTGTATCAGAGCTTAACTCAGGGTTGAGCACCTAACAAGTGTTGAGGTTTAAAGATCCAGATGGAAGCATAACCAAACAGCAGCCACTACATCACAGAAGGAGCCTCTGTGACAAGGCCTCCAGCTTTTAATGGTGTAGACTACCATTACTGGAGAGAGCTCAGGTTCAATTAAATGCTAAGGCAAAACTCTACCTGGTATGTTCATTGAAAAAAGTAGAGTATGAGAAAGTTCATGGATGCTCCTCTTCCAAGGAAATCTGGGATACATTGGCATCAGCCCATGAGGGAACCGATAATGTCAAACAATCCAAGATAAGCATGCTTGTTCATCAATATGAGATGTTCAAGATGCATGAGTCTGAAACTATTGACCAAATGTTTGGTAGGTTTCAGACAATAACAAATGGACTGAGACCTTTGGGAAGATCTTATGAATCTGGAGATAATAATCGAAAGATTCTGAGAAGCCATCCCAAGGCTTGGAGACCCAAGGTTACTGCCATTCAAGAGGCTAAAGATTTAAACACCTTGAAAATGGAGGAACTATTGGGCTCTCTCAAAGTCCATGAGTTAGAACTTGGAGAGGATGAATCCAAAACTAAATCTCTGGCATTGAACACCAGGACCAGACAGACTAGGCATGGAAACATAAAAGCCATGCAAGCTGAGGAAACTTCAGAAGCAGATGAAGACTCTGAAGATAGCTCAGAAAAAAGATGATGATCTTGCTCTTCTCAGCAGAAAGATCAAGAGGATGCTGCAGAACAGAGGAAAGTTTAGAAAGAACCAATCCTCTACCTCTAAATCAGGTAAATCGGGTAAGGATTTACACAATGACAAAATTATATGTTTTGAGTGTAAACGACCAGGTCACATGAAGGCAGAATGCCCAAGACTAAAGAAGAATAACTTCAAGAAGAAGAAGTTCTTAAAAATGAAGAAGGGTCTGATGGCAACTTGGGAGGATCTTGATGAGTCTACCTCAGAAGAAGAGGAAGAAACTTCAGAAGAGGCCAATCTATGTCTTATGGCCAGCCTGCCCTCATCAGACAACTCAGAATCTGAGGTATTTACTTTAACCCTTCAAGAGATGTATGATGACCTTAAGGAAAGTTCAAAGGAACTCTTCAAAAAGTATAAGAATCTGTCCAAAACCCACACAAAAATGTGTAGTAAATATGAGGCTTTTGAGATAGAAAATATTATGCTCAAGGAGAAGATCCCTGTATCTGAAAATAGTAGTTCACAAACTGTGTCTGAAGAAAATCAAAAACTTCAGAAATAGGTTGAGGAACTAACAAGAGACTTAGCCAAATTTGTCAAAGGAACAAAAAATCTTAATATAATGCTTGGAAATCAAAGGCATTCCCTTGACAAAAGTGGTTTAGGCTTTTGTGATCACAACATCTCTGAACCTCCCACTGTCTTAAATTTTACTATAGGCAAAAAAAAGGTTATTGGGTGTTCTCACTGTGGCAAGCCTGGACACAATGTGGCTCAGTGCAAACACAAGAGAAAAGCAAGGCCCAAAGCTAACAAGAAAGGACCCAAAAGAATATGGGTACCTAAAAACTTGATCATTCCTGTTGCAGATGTGTTTAACAGGACAAAGGAAACCCCACAAATGGTAACTGGACAGTGGATGCTCGCGACACATGACAGGAGAAAGGTCTTTGTTCCAAAACCTTAGGCCCAGAGCAGGAGGTATGGTCACTTTTGGTGGAAACCAGTAAGGGAAGATCACATGAATAGGGACTGTAGGTATGTCTCCTCTCTCCCTCAATAAGAATGTTCTTCTGGTAGAGGGACTGCAACACAATTTACTGAGCATAAGTCAATTATGTGACAGTGGATATGTGGTCTCTTTTAATAAAGAAGGATGCATAGTCAAAGACTCTCTTGATCAAATCCTTTTTACTGCTAAAAGACATAGTAATGTGTACAAAATTGATCTAGAGGAGCTAGCAAGTCAAAATGTAAAATGTTTTATCTCTGTTGAAGATGAAAAACAGATTTGGCATCAAAGACTTGGGCATGCCAGCTTGAGATTAATCTCAAAGTTAGCAAAACACAACCTTGTTAAAGGACTGCCTAAGCTTTCTGACAAATCTGACATTTTATGTGAAAGCTGTCTGAAAGGGAAACAAACAAGACACTCTTTTCAGAGTAAGAATGTTGTTTCCTTTAGAACTGTTACATATTGACTTGTTTGGTCCTATTAGAACAGAAAGCATTAGTGGTAAGAAATATGGTTTGGTCATTGTTGATGACTATTCTAGATTTACATGGGTGTTATTCCTAAGAAGCAAGGATGAGACTTTCAGGATTTTCACAATATTCTGCAAGAAGGTACAGAATGAAAAAGGATTCTGTATATCTGTCATCAGAAGTGATCATGGTGGAGAGTTTGAGAATGCAAACTTCCAACTGTTCTGTGATGAGAATGAGATCTCACACAATTTCTCTGTGGCTAGAACACCTCAACAAAATGGGGTTGTTGAAAGAAAGAACATAAGCTTCAAAGAAATGGGAAGAACCATGCTCAACTCTTGCAACCTACCAATATCCTTCAAGGCAGAAGCTATTAATACAGTTTTCTACCTTCAGAACAGAATATTGGTAAGACCAATTCTGAAAAAGACTCCTTATGAATTGTGGAAAGGAAGAAAACCCAACATATCATATTTTCATCCTTTTGGATGTGAGTGTTTTATACTCAACACTAAGGATGATCTTGGTAAATTTGATGCAAAGTCTGATAAAGGATTTTTCATAGGATATTCTGAAACATCTAAAGCCTATAGAGTATTAAACTCTAGAACTTTAATTGTGGAAGAATCAATTCATGTAAAATTCAATGACAAGAAAGAGACTGATAGGGAACTATCAGATCTAGAAGATGATTTTACAGGTATGGAGCTGAATGATCATAACAGCTTGAAGGATGAACAGGTGTCTGAAGCACCATCTGTCACTGAACCTCTTCAGACAAATGTTGAGTCTCAGACAGATCAGAAAGTATCTCAGGAAACTAACTGGAGATACAAGTCACATCATCCTAAGGAGCAAATCATTGGCAGCACTTCAGAAGGAGTTAAGACAAGATCAAAATTCAAGAATCTGAATTTTCTTGTTCTCCTGTCTAAATTGAGCCAAAGAACATTGATGAAGCTCTGCATGATGAAGGGTGGATCCTAGCCATGCAAGAAGAGCTAAATCAATTTGCTAGAAGTGATGTATGGACTCTTGTTCCTAAACCCCATGGGAAAACTATTATTGGAACCAAATGGGTGTTCAGAAACAAGTTGTCTGAAGAAGTTAAAGTGGTCAGAAACAAGGCAAGATTGGTGGCTCAAGGATACAATCAACAAGAAGGTATTGACTTCACTGAAACCTTTGCTCCAGTTGCGAGGTTAGAAGCAATTAGAATTCTTTTATCTTATGTTGTAAATAATGGCATCAAACTATATCAAATGGACGTTAAAAGTGTCTTCCTCAATGGGTTCATTGAAGAAGAAGTTTTTGTTAGACAACCCCCTGGTTTTGAAGATACTTCTTTTCCTGATTATGTTTTCAAACTGAAAAAGGCTCTTTATGGTCTGAAACAAGCTCCTAGAGCATGGTATGACAGACTGAGCAGTTTTCTTATCAAAAATGGTTTTGAAAGAGGAAAAGTAGACACAACCCTTTTCAGAAACCAGTCTAACAAAGACTTTATACTTGTTCAGATATATGTTGATGATATTATTTTTGGTTCAATTGATTCTTCCCTATGTAAGGAGTTTTCTGAGTTGATGCAATCAGAGTTTGAAATGAGTTTAATGGGAGAATTAAAATTTTTCTTAGGGCTTCAGATTAAGCAAGATTCTGATTGTATATGGATCCACCAGGAAAAGTATACAAAAGAAATGCTTAAGAAGTTTAACATGAGTGATTGCAAACCCATGTCAACTCCTATGCATCCCTCTGCATCTTTGAGCAAAGATGAAAAGGAAGAACCAGTGAATCAAACTTTATACAGAGGAATGATTGGCTCTCTGTTGTATCTAACTGCAAGCAGACCTGACATAATGTTCAGTGTTTGTCTCTGTGCTAGATTTCAATCAGATCCAAGAATTACTCATTACAAAGTTGTAAAGAGAATTTTTAGGTATCTGAAAGATACTACTAATCTTGGTCTGTGCTATAAGAAGAGTAAAGAATGCAGGTTAATAGGATACTGTGATGCTGACTTTGCTGGAGATAGAATGGAAAGAAAGAGCACAAGTAGAGGATGTCATTTCTTTGGAAATAACATGATCAGCTGATCAAGCAAAAGGCAATGCACCATTGCTTTATCAACAGTAGAAGCAGAATACATCTCAGCAGTCAGTTGTTGTTCACAACTGCTATGGGTGAAGTATCGGCTTGAGGCTTTTAACATTCCTATCTCTGCTATACCTGTTCTTTGTGATAATACAAGTGCTATTAATCTGTCCAAGAACCCCATCCAACATTCTAGGGCAAAGCATATAGAAATCAAGCATCATTTCATTAGAGACTATGTTCAGAAAGGTGTTTTTGATATTCAGTTCATTGACACAGAGCATCAATGGGCTGACATATTCACAAAACCCCTAGCTGAAGATAGATTTAAGTTCATACGCAATAATCTAAACATACATGCATTTTCTAAATGATTGTCTGAAATATGCTGCTGTCTGATATATTAAGTGTGTCTGAACTTATAGCTTGTCTGAACTTTGTGTGGGTGTCTGAAATTCTCATATGTCTGAAGTAACTGCTGACGTGGCTATTTGAGACGGTTGATTTCCATTATTTTAAAGTTTTGTCTCTTCCACTTCGCACGTTACCCGAAGTCTGCGCAGCCGGTACAGGACATCATTGCATCGTGGGTCTATAAATACAGCAGTAAGTGTGTCGAGGAAGTTTTTACAGTTCTCACACTATCTCTCTCTTCAACAGTCAAGAAAGTTTTCTCTCTCTCGAAGCTTTTTCTCTGCAACAACAATGGCACCTAAGGCATCTTCTGCAAGAAATGTGGTCAGAACCAAGGGTGTTAACCTAGAGGAGCTTCAAGACCTTGGTATGGACTTGGTTGGTGAGTTTGATGGAGCAGGATGGACTCCACTCTTTGAGAAAATCTACACTGCATTGCATGAACAAAGTGTGGTGGAGTTCTGGACTTATGCTAGAAGTATTCCCAACTCTAAGGGAGTATATACCAGCATCAAGTCTACTGTGCTTGGTATCCCTGTGTTCGTTGATGAAGGGATTCTTTCCACCATTCTGGGTGTGAAAGCTGAAGGTGTTACCTTCACTCCAGGCTGGGAGGTGAAGAAAGGTGGGCATAAGGAGTTCACCAAGTTGGTGTATGGAACAGAAGAACTAGAGAGCATGAATGCAAAATACATGCTGGAGAAAGTCAGGGTTCTTCATGCTATCTTGGGGAACACCATAATCCCTAAGAGTGGAAGCAGGGATCATGTTTCAGAACTGGAGAGGTTCTGTCTGATAAACCTGATCAAGAAAAAGAAGATGAATCTTCCCAGCATCCTTCTATTTCACATGCATAAGAAGATTAGAGATTCTGCATCCAGTCTTCCCCACAACACTCTCATCACAAGAATCCTGCACTTCAAGGTTCCCATAGAAAGGTTGTTTGATCCCAAAGGCCCAGTTTTCTTTGGAGAGAACAACCTGAAGAGCATGCAGATAATGCTGACTCCAAGGCCTCCATCTCCCTCTCTGAAGGAGAGCATTCTGTCTGAGAAAGCTGCAAGGAGGAGAACAACCTTAGAAGTCCTTGAGGATGAGCTTCAGGGAGATATAAGGAAGAAGGAGTTCAAGCCTTCCAAGACTTCCCCCCAGCAGAAGAGAAAGAAACTCCCTGTGAGGAGCTCAGCAAAAGTTTCTCTAGAAGCTTTACAGACTCAGGGATCTGAACCTGTTCAGAAGGCTCTAACAAAGTCATCTGAAATTGTGGGTCAGACATCTGAAGCTGTTAAGCCTCTGTCTCCTAAGCCTACTTCTGAACCAGAAGGATAAGCTCAAGAGATAGCTGAGATTGCTGACTCTAAGGCAATACCAGCAGAACCCTTAGCTGCATGTCCATCAGATCCTGAACTGATTCAGGTAGCAGCTCTTGCTACTGCATTAGAGCAAGAAGAGTTGGAGAAGAAGGTAGAACAAGAAAAATCTGACTTTGCTATAGTTGTGGCCTCTCAGCTTGTTATTGCTGAAGATGATAGGCTAGCTACTATAGCCCAAGCAACTAAGAAAAGGAAAAGATCAAGTGCTCAGCAAAGGAAGAGTGCAAGGACAAAGTTGTTTCAGACAGCCCCTGCACCACCTGACAGAGTAACAAGGAGCACTGCCAGCCAGCTTGAGGAAATGGATGAAGCTGGTAAGTACCAAAATTTCGTTAAAGCAAACCTCTTTTTCAAGAGGAGAAGAGAAGAAAAAGAAAAGGAAGTTGTCCAAGAAAAGGAATATGAGGTTGTGAAGCCTCCTGTAAAAAGGTAAGGTTTGACAATGTTACACCATCTCCACCATCCTCACCTGAGAAGAAGGATTCAGAGATTCAAGAAGAAGAATCTGCACCATCACCACCATCATCACCATCATCATCCCTATCATCTTCAGAAGCTACACAGTCTGAAGATTTCTTAGAAGATCAACATGAAGAAGGCCATTCTCAAGTCTGGAAGGGAGGTATGATGCCTGAGCAGCTGAGGCTAGGTCCTAAAAGTAGGGATTTTTCACAGAACCTACTTTTGACCCCTATGCATGGCCCCTTACTGATTGGCTTTTTGAGTTAGCCTCTGAAGTTCCACACATCAGGTATGAAGGCCTATTTACTGAAAGGGTCAGGGTTCCCAAATTCCCTAATCTATTTGAAGAGCTTCAGTACTTTAGAGATGAGCCCCCTATCTCTCTGCATCAAGGTCTTATCAAACAGACTGCAGCTGAAGTAAGAGCAAAGTACCAAGGAAGTTCAGTTGAGGCATATTATTGTTAGCTGGAGAAGATCAGAAAGGGTAAAGGCCCTGCTCATAAGTGGGCTCCTCTTAACCCTTTTTCTGCTGACTCTTTGAAGCTGTCCAATGAGGATTGGAGCTTTGCTAGGCAACTATCAACAGAGGCTGAGCTGTTTGAAAGGGACTATCTGAAGCTGGTAGGCATGAGTGGGTACAGGCCCCCAATGGCAATTTCCATCAGGCCAACCACAACGATCTTACTGCAACCTGATAGAATCATTCCCAGGTATCCCCTGAAGGAAGGCCCTGAAGACAAGTTTAAAGCGCTCAAGACTTATCCTAATTATCTACAGATGTATGAGTTCTTGTCTGAAGCTGCCTAGAATAAGAAGTTCCCTGCAATGATCAAGAAACAAGGTGGAGGCTTAGATCATTCTTCCAGGTATTGGATGTGGTCATCCTACTGGAATATCAGAGAAGGTGTTGGATCTTCTTCTGGTACTTCAGGACAGGATGAAGACTCCATGACATATCTTGGTGCCTCTACTCTTGTAGATTATCAGTATGTCAGAGGCAGATTCCCTATGGCTTCTTTCACAGAGGATTGGCCTGTCATGATTCCAATTCATAAGTTCCACTTTACTGTCAGCCATCCTGAAGACTATCATCTGCCACAAGGGTTCAGGGTTTTCAGATTCGACATAAGAGCATCAAGATTGTGCTATATGAGGTTGAGAAGGACCCTGAAGAAGAGAACAAAAGACTGAAACTGCAAGTCAAGAGGTTAGAGAAGAAGAATGCTGATCTGGTTGCTAAACAGGATCAGATTCTCCAAGAATAGTTGCAGATCAGAACTGGGCAAGAAGAACTGAAGGATATTGTTATCTCTCAGATTGACAAGGCTAAAGAAGAGATTTCTGCTTTACTGATAGAAGCCTTGCTGAAGAAGAATAATGGATAGTCTATGATGTGTAGCCAGTCTGATGTTATTTCAGTTTTATGTTAATTTTCAGATTCTATTTTTTTTGTCTGAACTTTGATTTAATACAATCAGTTGTTGGTATCATGTGTTTTTATAAGCTCTGATTGCTTTGATTATATTGTTTGATCTGATTGTTATTCTTGATCTTGATTTGTGATTATTGCTCTGAAGTTCCCTTTTGATTGATGACAAAAGGGGGAGTATTAAAATCTAACAAATCTGAATCTGAAGTGGTTACAGGTCTCAGGGGGAGTATTTGAGAAATATCAGAAACTGTTAGACCTGAGAAGTATTTATCCGAGGGGGAGTTATACTTATATTACACTTATGATAATTTAAAACTCCTTTCAGATTTATTTATTTTAAGCAAATTTGTCATCATTAAAAAGGGGGAGAATGTTGAGTCTCAAAAATATCATAAGGAAGATTATGGTGATTTAAGACAGCTCAATCCCTAAGTTTTAATGTTTTACAAATTTGGTTAAAAGAATTATCATGGATACATATGTTTTTAATGTTTTATCTATGATTTCAGCAAGCAACTTTAATCTTAATAAAGACTGTCTGAAGGTTCAACCTGTCTGAAGTGTTGAAGCTGTCTGAAGGTTCAACTTGTCTGAAGTGTTGAAGCTGTCTGAAGGTTCAACCTGTCTGAAGTGTTGAAGCCGTCTGAAGGTTCAACCCGTTTGAAGTGTTGAAGCCGTCTGAAATCGTATTTTATGACGTGGCACATCTTGCTGAAATCGTGTTTTATGATGTGGCACATCTTGCTGAAGTTGGGAGATTGACTTTCTGCTTCTGAAGCAGGTGAATCAGACAGAACCTTTCCAATTCTGAGACATGGTTTCTGCTTCCACTCTTAGAGATTATTGCACACCCTAAGATAGCATGAAGAACTCTGACCTTCTCTAGCAAGAACTTGGAATCCAGGCTTTCAGGTTCTTCTGTTCCATACAACATCTTTGTAAATAGCTTGTGCCCACCATTCTTCATCTCCCACCTAGGAATGAAGGTTGCACCTTCAGCCTTAACATCAGTGATTGTGGAGAGAATGCCTTGATCAACAAAGACTGAAACCCCTAGAATAGAGGCTTTGATGCTTTCATACACTCCCTTAGAATTAGGTATTCCTCGAGCAGAGGACCAAAAATCCACCACGCTTTGTTCATGCCATTGACAGTTAATGTGGTCGAAGAAAGAAGTCCACCCAGCTGCATCAAATTCCTCAACCAAATCCATGCCAATGTTGCGAAGCTCGTCAAGATTCACTCTCTTTGATCTAACCACATTTCCACCAGAACCAACGGTCTTCTTGGGTGCCACTGTTGAGTTGCAGGGAAACTTTGAGAGAAAAAGGTTGCTTGAGCAGTGAAGAAGATCAAACTGAGTATTGAGGAAAGAGAGTGTAAGGCTTCCTCGACACACTTACTCCTGCATTTATAGACCCATGATGCAATGATGCCCTGTACCGACTGCGCAGACTTCGGGTAACGTGCGAAGTGGAAGAGACAAAAACTTTAAAAGAAGGAATTCAACCGTCTCAGATAGCCACGTCAGCCAGTTACTTCAGATAGGTGAAAATTTCAGACACACAAATAAATTTCAGATAACCTAAAATTTCAGACATGTCACTGTTTCAGACACACTGAAATTTCAGACGCACTAAAAATTTCAGATAACATAATAATATCAGACACAATTAATTTTTAGAGAATGCATGTATATTTAAGTTGTTGCGTATGAACTTAAATCTATCTTCAGCCAGGGGTTTTGTGAATATATCTGCCCATTGATGCTCTGTGTCAATGAACTGAATATCAAAAACACCTTTCTGAACATAGTCTCTAATGAAATGATGTTTGATTTCTATATGCTTTGCCCTAGAATGTTGAATGGGATTTTTGGATAAATTAATTGCACTGGTATTATCACACAGAACAGGTATAGCAGAAATAGGAATATTAAAATCCTCAAGCTGATACTTAACTCATAGCAGTTGTGAACAACAACTGGCTGCTGATATATACTCTGCTTCTGTTGTTGATAAAGCAATGGTGCTTTGCCTTTTGCTTGACCAGTTGATCATGTTATTTCCAAAGAAATGACATCCTCCACTTGTGCTCTTTATTTCCATTATATCTCCAGCAAAGTCAGCATCACAATATCCTATTAACCTGCACTCTTTACTCTTCTTATAGCACAAACCAAGATTAGTAGTATCTTTCAGATACCTAAAAATTCTTTTAATAGCTTTGTAATGAGTAATTCTTGGATCTGATTGAAATCTAGCACAGAGACAAACACTGAACATTATGTCAGGTCTGCTTGCTGTTAGATACAACAAAGAGCCAATCATTCCTCTATCCAAAGTTTGATTCAATGGTTCTTCTTTGCCATCTTTGCTCAAAGATGCAGAGGGATGCATAAGAGTTGACATGGGTTTGCAATCACTCATGTTGAACTTCTTAAGCATTTCTTTTGTATATTTTTCTTGATGGATCCATATACAATTAGAATCTTGCTTAATTTGAAGTCCCAAGAAAAATTTTAGTTCTCCCATTAAACTCATTTCAAATTTTGATTGCATCAACTCAGAAAACTCCTTGCACAGAGAAGAATCAGTTGAACCAAATATAATGTCATCAACATATATCTGAACAAGTATAAAATCTTTGTTAAACTGTTTTCCGAAAAGGGTGGTATCTACTTTTCCTCTTTCAAAACCATTTTTGATAAGAAAACTGCTCAGTCTGTCATACCATGCTCTTGGAGCTTGTTTCATACCATAAAGAGCCTTTTTCAATTTGAAAACGTGATCAGGAAAAGCAGTGTCTTCAAAACCAGGGGGTTGTCTAACAAAAACTTCTTCTTCAATGAAACCATTGAGGAAGGCACTTTTGACATCCATTTGATATAGTTTGATGCCATTATTTACAACATAAGAGAGAAGAATCCTAATTGCTTCTAATCTAGCAACAGGGGCAAAGGTTTCAGTGAAGTCAATACCTTCTTGTTGATTGTACCCTTGAGCCACCAATCTTGCTTTGTTTCTGACCACTTTTCCTTCTTCAGACAGCTTGTTTCTGAACACCCATTTGGTTCCAATAATTGTTTTCCGATGGGGTTTAGGAACAAGTGTCCAGACATCACTCCTAGCAAATTTGTTTAGCTCATCTTGCATGGCTAGAATCCACCCTTCATCATGCAGAGCTTCATCAATGTTCTTTGGCTCAATTTCAGACAGGAGAGCAAGAGAATTCAGATTCTTGAATTTTGATCTTGTCTTAACTCCTTCTGAAGTGCTGCCAATGATTTTCTCTTTTGGAGATGTGATTTGTATCTCCAGTCAGGTTTCTGAGGTGATATCAAATCAGTCTGAGACTCAACATTGGTCTGAAGAGGTTCAGTGACTGATGGTGCTTCAGACACCTGTTCATCCTTGATGCTGTCATGATTATTCAGCTCCATTCTTGCAAAGTCATCTTCTAGATCTGATAATTCCTTATCAGTCTCTCTCTTGTCATTAAATTTAACATGGATTGATTCCTCTACAGTTAAAGTTCTAGAGTTATATACTCTATTGGCTTTAGATGTTTCAGAATATCCTATGAAAATTCCATTGTCAGATTTTGCATCAAATTTTCCAAGATCATCCTTGGTGTTGAGTATAAAACACACACAACCAAAGGTGTGGAAATATGATATGTTGGGTTTTCTTCCCTTCCACAATTCATAAGGAGTCTTTTTCAGAATTGGTCTTACCAATATTCTGTTTTGAAGGTAACAAGCTGTGTTAATAGCTTCTGCCCAGAAAGATCTTGGTAGATTGCATGAATTGAGCATGGTTCTTCTCATTTCTTGCAAGCTTTTGTTCTTTCTCTCAACAACCCCATTTTGCTGAGGTGTTCTTGCCACAGAGAAATTGTGTGAGATCTCATTCTCATCACAGAACAGTTGAAAGTTTGCATTCTTAAACTCTCCACCATGATCACTTCTGATAGCAGATATACAGAATCCTTTTTCATTTTGTACCTTCTTGCAGAATATTGTGAAATTCTTGAAAGTCTCATCCTTGCTTCTTAGGAATAACACCCATGTGAATCTAGAATAGTCATCAACAATGACCAAACCATATTTCTTACCACTAATGCTTTCTATTCTAATAGGACCAAACAAGACAATATGTAACAATTCTAAAGGTCTGCTAGTGGAAACAACATCCTTACTCTGAAAAGAGTGTCTTGTTTGTTTTCCTTTCAGACAGTTTTCACATAAAATGTCAGATTTGTAAGAAAGCTTGGGCAGTCCTTTAACAATATTGTGTTTTGCTAACTTTGAGATCAATCTCAAGCTGGCATGTCCAAGTCTTTGGTGCCAAATCTGTTTTTCATCTTCAACAGAGAGAAAACATTTAACATTTTGACTTGCCAAATCCTCTAGATCAATTTTGTACACATTGTTGTGTCTCTTAGCAGTAAAAAGAATTTGATCACGAGAGTCTTTGACTATACATCCTTCTTTAGTAAAGGAAACCACATATCCACTGTCACACAATTGACTTATGCTCAGTAAATTGTGCTGAAGTCCCTCTACTAGAAGAACATTCTTAATAAGGGATAGAGGAGGGATACCTACAATCCCCATTCCTGTGATCTTCTTTTGCTGATTTCCATCAAAGGTGACCACACCTCCTGCTCTGGGCCTAAGGTTTTGGAACAAAGACCTTTCTCCTGTCATGTGTCGCGAGCACCCACTGTCCAGGTACCATTTGTGGGGTCTCCTTTGTCCTGTTAAACACATCTGCAATAGGAATGATCAAGTTCTTAGGTACCCATATTCTTTTGGGTCCTTTCTTATTAGATTTGGGTTTTGCTTTTCCCTTGTGTTTACACTGAGCCAAATTGTGTCCAGGCTTGCCACAGTGAGAACACCCAATAGATTTCTCTTTGCCTTTAGTAAAATTTTTGAAAAAATGAGGTTCAGAGGTATCATGATCACAAAAGCCTAATCCACTTTTGTCAAGGGGATCCCTTTGATTGCCAAGCAATCTGTTAAGGTTTTCTGTTCCTTTGACAAATTTAGCTAAGTCTTTTGTTAGTTCCTCAACTTGTTTCTGAAGTTTTTTGTTTTCTTCAGAGACAGTTTGTGAACTGCTGCTTTCAGTCACAAGAATTCTCTCCTTGAGCATAATATTTTCTATCTCAAGAGCCTCAAATTTACTGCATATTTCTGTGTGGGCCTTGGACAGATTCCTATACTCTTGGAAGAGTTCCTTGGAACTTTCCATCAGGTCATCATACATATCTTGAAGAGTTAAGGGAAATACCTCAGATTCTGAGCTATCTGATGAGGGCAGGCTGGCTATGAGACACAGGTTGGCCTCTTCTGAAGTGTCTTCCTCTTCTTCTGAGGTAGACTCATCAAGATCCTCCCATGTTGCCATCAGACCCTTTTTCTTCTTGAAGAATTTCTTCTTTTTGAAGTTGTTCTTCTTCAGTTTTGGACATTCAGCCTTCATATGACCTGGTTGTTTACACTCATAGCATATAATTTTGTCATTTTGAGAATCCTTACCTGACTTACCTGATTTAGAGGTTGAGGGTTGGTTCTTTCTAAAATTTCCTTTGTTCTGCAGCATCCTCTTGATTTTCCTGCTGAGAAGAGCAAGATCATCATCTTCTGAGCTATCTCCAGAATCTTCATCTGCTTCTGAAGTTTCCTCAGCTTGCATGGCTTTAATGATGCCATGCCTAGGGTGTTTGGCTTTGGAGTTTAATGCCAGAGATTTCTTCTTGATGTCATCTTCCCCAAGTTCAAGCTCATGAACTTTGAGAGATCCCAACAGTTCTTCCATTCTAAGAGAGTTTAAGTCTCTGGCCTCTTGAATGGCTGTAACTTTGGGTCTCCAGGACTTTGGCAAACTTCTCAGAATCTTTCTATTATTGTCTCCAGATTCAAAAGTTCTACCTAAAGACCTGAGTCCATTAGTTATAGTCTGAAACCTCCCACACATTTGATCTATGATATCAGATTCTTCCATCTTGAACATCTCATATTGATGTATAAGCATGCTGATTTTGGATTGCTTGACAGTCTCAGTCCCTTCATGGGCGGCTATAAGTGTATCCCAAATCTCCTTGGCAGATGAACATCCATGAACCTTCTCATACTCTGATTTGTTCAGAGAACATATCAAATAGAGTTTGGCTTTAGCATTTAACTGAACTCTAGCCTTCTGCTCTAAGGTCCATTCAGCCTTAGGTATTGGCACACCGTTATGTATAGGCACATAGTCTCCATCAGTGACCACATCCCAAACATCAATGTTGTCGCTCTCAATGAACAACTTCATACGATCCCTCCAATAGTGGTAGTCCACTCCATTGAATGCTGGGGGTCTTGTGATAGAGGCTCCTTCAGTGATGTACTGTCTGTTGTTGTTGGCAGATTCCATCTGGATCTTTAATCCCCAAACACTTGTAAGGTGCTCAACCCTGAGTTGAGCTCTGATACCAACTGTAGAAACACAGGGAAACACTAGAAAGGGGGTTGAATAGTGTTTCTTAATAATTTATGGAAGCTTTTCGCAAACGGTTAAGTTTACAATAGTTTCAGACAAGTTTAAGAGGTTGTCTGAAGTTTCTTAAGAAGGCTTCTGAAAAGATCTTTAAAAAGGTTTCTTGCTTTTTTAAAATTATCAGAACAGTTTTCAACACCCTGTGGTTAGTATAAATAAATTGACAAGAGACAAGGGATAGAAAACTTAGCCAAGGAATTTATCCTAGTTCACTCACTACCACTGTGAGCTACGTCCAGTCCCAATGCCAACTAGCACTTGGATTTTCTCAATCTTCACCAAGATTACAAGTATTCTTTTACAGTCAAGCCTCTTCAGGCTCTACAACCAAGTATTCTTTTAAAGACAAGCCTCTCCAGGCTCAAAGACAATTTTTACGAAGAGATATGTCTAAGCTTTTAAACTACACAAGTTTGAAGCTTAAACAGAGACGATGTACAATAAAAACTAAGGTATACTCAGGATATACAAATGATGTACAATTAATATGAAATCAGAGTGTTTTTACAGAAAAACTTGCAGCGTCATATCTCTTAGACTTTCTAGTATATGCAGTTCACTCTCTTGATGGTCTTCATGAAGGGCTATCAATAACCAATCTTCAATCCGTTGAAATGCCACCGTTTAGATATAGCATTAAATGTTATTTAATCCGTTGTGAGACATGCTTCTGAGAGTTCTGATTATTTCTGACACACAGTACCAGGTTGCTGCTGTCATAAAGCTGCCACTGTTGTTGCTGCAAAGGTTGCGTTGCAGAGATTTCCTCAGTGGTGTATGAAATTGAAATATACCAGGAAAGGTCTCTGTGTTCCTTACCATAAATATGTTTGAAAAGGTACGTGCAGAAGAGAACGCTTGACTCAGTAAAGAGTGTCACGTCATTAATGAGACTTCAGACGGCTTCAACACTTCAGACGGGTTGCGCACTTCAGACGGCTTCAACACTTCAGACAGGTTGAACCTTCAGAAGGATTTTCCACTTTAGACAGGTTGGAAGCACTTTAGACAGTCTTTATACGTTCAGAATGGCTTGCTGAAATCATAGATAAGTCATTAAACATTTATGTATCTATGATAAGTATTTTAACCCAAATTTGTTAAGCATTAAAACTTGAGAAGTGAGCTACCTAAAACATCATAATTTTCCTTATGATATTTTTGAGACTCATCATGTATCAGTGGCAATAATATATATTACATATCAAAAGAAAATAAGAAAATAAGAAAATAAAATGAAAAAGAAAAAGAAAAAGAAGGAAAAGCACCAAATAGGAAAGAAAACAATTAGTCCTCATCCTGGTCTTGATCCATGTAAGCTGCTCCATCCCCCTGGGAAAATAGGCCTGTCCCTAGGCCACTGTAAATAATCATGAAACTGTGCAGGGGTCATAGGGTCCACACGAGCCTGATAATGTCTACTCTGAAAATGAACAGCTGCTCGGTGAATAGTGGACATCTGAGCCATCAAATGAGTGTTTTGTGCCTCAAGTCGCTAGGCCCAGACTAGAGCATCCATGTCTGCTGCTGCTGCTGGTGGTGCCTGCTGCTGCTGCTCCTCAACCTGTAACTCCTCAGCTGGGATACAGTTGGCTTCAATATATGCTCTGGTCATGGGAAGTGCGATGCAAACCTTGGGGTTCACCTCTACACCCCTAGATCTGCAGAGTGAGGTGATGAGAAAGGGGAAGCCAAGCCTGATCTTGGAGTTAGGGGTCCGGCGCACCACAAAAGATGCAAAGTCTTATATCTTCTGGGTGATGACCCGTGAGACATCGATAACGGCAACGGTGAGGATAGTGTAGATAAGGTGGGCCATAGGAATAACTACATCAGAAACGTGCCCAGTAGGATGAATGTTGGTCAGTATCAATATTGTCCACATCTGAGCTATGCTCCTCATATCTTTCCTGTAGATCCTAGCAGCCTCTTGATATGCATTCCTTTCAAAGGAACGCCCTGGTAAGCATAGCAGTTGAGCGGTCTCAATGTCAAGGGGATCATTGCCATGAAGCCCCACAGCCTGCATCCTCTCGTGATATTGGCATACCACGAGGTCTGGATCAAAGTAGTTATCAAGGCGACTGAGGCAGTTCCAACACCTCCTGTGAATCTCAGCAGAGAAATCCTCACATTCCCCCTCCTGGAGGATGACTGGTCGCTCCAGGATGAATTTACAATCAGCAATGTCAGTGTATGCTTCAAAGGACTTGAGGTCCTTGAAGCGATGAGGGTCGAACTCAGGTTCCCTCTTGGGGCCCTTCCTTTTGGCACCTCCTGCGCCCCTCCCAGAGGAACTAGCACCACTGACATTCTTTGTGCGAACCATCTGTAAAGCAAAAGCAACTCAAAATTATTTATGCATCATAGTATTTAATTACTCCTAATTATGAAATAAATGGCCAATAAATTTCAATACTCAGAGCAATCAATTAACCAAACAAATGTGCATAAAAATTTTGATTTTAAATTTTTACCTAATAAATGCCAATTAATTAATTAAGACATGCTAAAGTGATCAGTTAAAGCATGTCCTAAACAATTCTAAACAGGCACAATGAGAATCAAACTCATGCTCAAAAATCATGTCATCAGTAACAAGCAATATTGCACAATCATTTATGTATGGGCATGCAAAAATATTAGAGTCGTGCACTAACAAAATAATTTGCAGGAATCATTGAGCACTTAAAAACTACCACCTAAGCAAACATGAATAACTCACAAAGAATCCTAACCATATGCAATCTAATTTAAAGCACTATGAACAAGTATTTCTTTCCTAAAGGTTCCTAAGATTCCTATCCTAAGGTTATGCTCAAATAGAATAAAAATCAAAATTTTAACCGGTTAAAAGAAAGAAAAATATAAAAACATACCTGGTGTAAGCTCAGAAACCGAAAATAAAGGGTATATGAGTGAGAAAAGGCAAAGCAAATGTTAGGAACATCAGAGAAAATGCAAGGGAATGGAACGAAAGGAAGTTCATAATCAACTCCTTCGTTCAAATTTTAGAATATAAACTCCCGCTTCCTGCGTTACACCCTGCGCTACAGCGCAAAGTGGAGCGCGTACTGCTTCAGAAGTTGAAGCGTCCCACTGCGCTTCACCCTGTGCTATAGCGCAGGTTGAAGCGCAAAAGTCAGAGAGTCAGGTTTTTTATTTTAATGATGCGCTTCACTTGTGCTACAGCGCAGGTTGAAGCGCAGATCTGCAGTATTCTCTCTGCTTCTGCTACTCCTAATTGATTCCATGCCATCCTTTTAGATTTAGATTCCCATTTTAACAATTTCCTGATTACACAGGTAAATCCTAAAACTAAAAATTACCAAAATGAAAATTAAATGAAAATTAAAAACTTACAAGGGCTGGGTTGCCTCCCAGGAAGCACTTGTTTAACGTCTTTTAGCTCGACGCCTGATTACTCAACCCGTTTATTGTGGCCTCAAGTGGAGGATGATGTTTGACTCCATACCAGTTCTTCCCTTGAGCTCCGATCCTCCATGCCAATTTTTGATTCTTCCATCACTGTCAATGTCTTCCTCAGTATCAGATGTTGATCTCCTTTTCCTCTTAAATTTGAACTCCCATATTGACTCTGGATGCTCTACCCTCATTTTAGGCTTCCTCAGAAATTCGGAGCCTGGCAGCTTTGTTTGACTTTTGAAAGTAGCATTAGTTTGTTGTAACTTGGGCGTACCTCTATGAAACGTAATGCTTTCATCTTTTGAGCTCAATTCATATTTTCCTCGATCAACATCAATGATCATTTAAGCATCTTTCATGAAGGGCCTTCCTAAAATTAGGGGGACTTCAGTATCCTCCTCTGCTATCTCTGCAATGTAGAAATCTACAACATATGCAAATTTATCCACTTTGATTTGAATATCCTCTAATATCCCATGAAGGTGTTGAGCAGATTTATTTGCAAGAAGTAACCTCACATTTGCAGGCTTGACCTTCACGTTACTCAACTTGTTAAAATACGATAGCGGCATCAAATTGATGCTCGCTCCAAGATCTAATAAATCATGAGTAGGAGATAGATTACCAATAGAGATGGGTATAGTAAACTTACCTAGGTCAAGTGACTTACTTGTGACTAAGACCTTCTCTTCATGATGTTCCTTTTGTGTTGCTTCTTCATCTTGTTGAACAACTTCCTCTTGAAGCAATTGTTCTTCAAATATGATTTCTTCTTCCTCATCAAGTTCCTCCTCCTCTGACTTGTTGCCATCAGTAGCAATCAAGCTGCATTATTCCTTTGGATTGGTTTGGGTCACAGCTGAAAAGTGTTGTTGCCTGTGCTCTGCCATCTCAGTCACTAACTGACCCACTTGACTCTCTAGAGTCTTGATTGATGCCTCAGTAGTTGTCTTGAATCCACTAAATTTTTGCACAAGGTCATCAATTTTTCCTTCCAAAGTGTTCAGTTTATCATATGTTGAGGGCTGCTATTGGTAAAGTGGTTGTTTTGGTCCTCCATTCTGACTCCAGCCAGAGTTGGTTTGGTTATTTCTCCAACCTTGTGAATATTGATTGTTGTTATTGTTGGAGTAATTCCCTTGCCTTCCCCGGTTTCCCATGAAGTTGACTTCTTCTGGTTGTGTTCCTTGGCTAGCACATTGACCATTTAGATGGTCTCCTCCACAAAAATCATAAATCAATGGTTGGGATGGGATGGGATGTGAGTGGACAACTTTGAGTTGTTGAGGGAGTGTCTTCAATGTATCAGTGAGTGCTTCTAGTTGACGTTTAATGAGCTTGTTCTCAGCTAACAGAGCATCACTTTGATTGAGTTCCAGCATCCCTTTCTTTGGTAATTGCATGGGCTGTCTTCCACTTTGAGCTTGTTGATCGTTTTGTGCAAAATGGTTGATGATTTCTAGCACTCGATCAACTTATGCGGATAAGATAGTTCCACCTGCTGCCGCATCTATGAATGACCTTGAATCTGAACGAAGTCCCGTATGGAATATGTTGAGTTGGGCTATATCCTCATAGCCATGATTGGGACATTTGCGCAACATAGACTTGAATCTTTCCCAAGCTTCACATAGTGGCTCATCAATCCCTTGTCTGAATGTAGAAATATCTGCTTTGGCTTCAATCTGCTTCCTAGTTGAGAAGAATCTTGACAAGAATTTCTCCTCAACTACACCCCAATTGGTTAGGCTTTGATTTGGGTGTGATTGCAGCCATTCCTTAGCTTTACCTATTAAAGAGAAAGGAAACAAGCGTAAGTAAACAGATTCTAGATTACATTCCTCGAACCCCATAGTACCAATTAATTCATAAAAATTAGAGAGATGAGCATGTGGATTTTCATGATCCAATCCAGCGAATTGAATTGCACTGATGAGGTTTAGGTGTGCAGTCTTCAACTCCAAAGCTCTTGCGTTTGGTGGTAACACAATGCTTGAGAGGTGACGTGGTCCTTGATGGGAGATATAATCTCCTAGAGTCCTTCTTGGACGTTCCCCTGCCATATTTTCGGGTTCCTCAATAATTGTCCTTCTTCTCCTTCTCCCGCTCCTACCTCTGTTCTTTCGCAACGTCCTTTCTATTTTCGGGTCGAACTGTAATTGATTGGGAGACGCCTGACCTCTCAGAAGCATAAACAAGAAACTTTGAAAAAGGTAAGTATTGAAGAGAATTAGAAAAAAAACAAGAATTTTCCTAAGATAATAATAGATCCTAAAAATAATAAGAGAAATAAACAAATAAACAAAATCCTAAAATAAAAACTTGATAACTAGACCGCCAAGGTCTACACGAATTGGAAACCGTTCCCCGGCAACGGCGCCAAAAATACTTGATGGGTTTCTGGCAAGCGAACCAAAAATCCAGTAGTATAATAGTAAGAAAAGTATCGTATCCACAGGGAACGGTCAATTCACGTATACTCGTGATCTATTTATCAAGGAAAACAACCGTTTTTTAGAATATTGTTGCGGAAATTATAAACTGAAATTCAATAATTAATTAATTAGAAAGGAAGAGTTAGAGATACTTTACTTGGATTAGGATTGAACTTCATCTCATCACACCCCTCATGTATGTCGAGACTACCCAATATTTATAGGCTTTGAACTATAACACTGTAGACAAACTATATTGCTAAGACCCCAAGTTACCAGGCGCCACTCACACTCAAAAGTAATCCATGCGGGTTCTCCCAAGCGACAGACTTACCCTCGACTTATTATGCTTTCTTTATTCCGTTTGTAAAAGAATTAATTGATAAACGAGGCTTACTACTCTGGACGTACCTTCGCTAGAGTACTGTCACTACCCATCACTCTTTAGAATACATCCGCGATTCGCTTCCTGGATTGACAATCAACTAATCCTTTGCTATCGGTAATTTAATAACCATGCCTATCCTGTAGACGCCCTTCATTAGAGTACTCACACTACCCATCAATCACTAGCAACGCCCATGTGTCGGTTCACTGGCTACCGAGTATTCTCATTCACTCAGAGGTTGAGTTTCCTATGTCTAGACTCCCCCAAACTCAATCCTAGTCGTAACGTTAATTACAAACTAGCCTATAACTCTGGTGCAAGCGCGGAAGTTAGGAATTAATCACAGAACAAGATTACCAATATTATAGTTAAGGAACTGCATAAATAAATAGATAGAGTTCAACATACACTTGGGAATGGAATCGATTACATTCAATCCCAATGGAGAGTTAACTACACATGGTAGCCATACAAACCACCGAAGATGTTGTCACCATCTTCAATCCTTGTGAAGCGCTCCTCCTCTCCTAATCTAAAATTAGAACTGGTGCATTATCACTGAAATATAACTGAATTACAATAATCGTGCACACCTTGATCTGGTGCAATGAGGTCCTATTTATAGGCTAAGGAAGTTGGGGAGAAATCTATCTAAAAATGACAACATGGCAAGAATCAGCGTGACTTGCGCTTCAAGCTGGGCTGCAGCACAGGTTCCAGAGAGCTGCGCTTCACCCTGCACTACAGCGCAGGTTGAAGCGCATAATGCGTCCTATAGCTTCAATCTTTCTCTTTTTAACTTGATCTCTCCCCGAGACTGGTTTTGGTTTATTTGTCTTTCTTTGTTTCCCTTTTTTTGATGAAATCTTGCATTTATTGAGCATCTTGGATTTAATTGGGAATGTTGTCTGCAGAATCATTGTTTGATTGGCAATGATCTCCTCATTGATTTCCTCAAATCTTCTACAAATCTTTATTAAATGTCTTCAATCAAACTCAAATCTTGCATATATCTCCCTCATTTAATGTTATCTTTCCTTCAAATCAAATCTTTGCAATATCCTGCAAAAATCAGCAATATTTCTATTAAAATAGCCTCAAATTCAAATCCAAGATTAATAAATACAATTTATCTAATATTTAATAAAAATGGATTAAACTGGGGCAAAAATATCATTTTATCCTTGATAAGTGAACTAAAAAGTGCTCTAATTTGTCAACTAATTTTCACTTATCACCTGGGTCTCCATTTAACTTATTATCCATTATTCGTCTCACTCACTCTCTTCATTGTGTCATTTATTTTACTAAAGACTATGTTTTCTTACAGGACCGGAGTTCGGGACGGATGATTGGCGTCGGATGTGAGTTTCATGGCCTTTGTTAGCTTCGTACTTCTGTTCATGTTGGCTCGGTGGTGGATTCTCCCCTTCTCATCCATGCTCAGTTGGGTCACCCTAGCCTTGCCAAGCTACAACAACTAGTACCGAGTCTGTTTAAATTGTCAACTTTGTCGTGTGAGTCATGTCAATTAGGAAAACATAGTCATAGTCCATTTCCTAGGAGTGTCAATAACAGAGCTTCGTCTCTTTTTGCTTTAGTTCACTCTGATATTTGGGGTCTAAGTCGTATTAGGTATTCTTTAGGGTTTCAGTATTTTGTTACTGTCATTGATGATTATTCTCGATGCACCTTGTTGTTTTTAATGAAAAATCGTTCTGAGTTATTTTCTATATTTCAATCCTTTTATAATGAAGTCAAAAATCAATTTGGTGTTTCTATCTGTGCTCTCCGCGGTGATAATGCTCGTGAGCATCTCTCCCATTCTTTTCAAACATTTATGGCTTCCCATGGTATTCTTCATCAGACCTCTTGTGCATATACCCCACAACAAAATGGGGTTGCAGAGCACAAGAATAGACATCTCATTGAAACAACTCGAACCCTTTTACTTCATGGTCATGTCCCTCAACAATTTTGGGGTGATGCTGTTCTCATCGCGTGCTATCTAATCAATCACATGCCCTCTTCTGTCCTAAACAACTAGGTCCCTAACTCTATATTGTTCCCTCATAAGCCTCTCCACCCCTTACCTCCTAGAGTCTTCGGGTCTAAGTGCTTTGTTCACAATCTTAGTCGTGGTCTTGATAAATTGTCCGCTAAGTCTCATAAGTGTGTCTTTTTAGGCTTCCCTCGGTCTCAGAGGGGGTATAAGTGTTTCTCACCCTCTCCTCGTAGATATCTCATTTCAGCTGATGTCACGTTCTTTGAGTCTTCTCTCTACTTTGAGTCTAATTCCTTAACCTCTGGGTCTGACTTAGTATCCACCACCACCCCTTTTGTCTTTGATCCCTCAGACATGCCCATTATGCAGGGAGATCCACCACCTCAGCCACCTCTACAGGTTTATCATCCTCGGCAACATCCGTGCCTTCCAGACGGACCGCCTATTGACTCTCCTCCGGAGCCAATTCCTTCGTCCCCTCTGGTCCCACCTCCTACGGCCCCTTCGGCCCCACCTGGTGAGTCTAATCTCCCTATTGCACTTCGTAAAGGTATACGCTCCACTTGTAATCCTTCCCCTCATTATGTCACTTTAAGTTATCACAGGTTATCCCCATCCCATTATACTTGTCTCTCTTCCATTTCTTCTGTGTCTATTCCTAAAACTGCAGGTGATGCCTTAGCCCACCCTGGTTGGAGACAAGCTATGATTGATGAGATGTGTGCTCTTTAGAACAGTGGTACTTGGGATCTCGTTCCTTTGCCTCCTGAGAAATCTGTTGTTGGTTGTCGGTGGATCTTCACGGTGAAAGTTGGCCCTGATGGCACAATTGATCGGCTCAAAGCTCGATTAGTACCCAAAGGTTATACTCAGATATTCGGGTTAGACTACGGTGACACTTTTTCTCCCATCGCCAAGATGGCTTCTGTCAGATTATTTTTAGCCATGGTTGCCATTCTTCATTGACCCCTCTATCAGTTAGATGTCAAAAATGCCTTCCTTCATGGTGACCTGTTGGAGGAAGTTTATATGGAGCAACCTCCTGGTTTTGTTGCTCAGGGGTAGTCTTCAGGGTTGGTGTTTCATCTCCGCAAGTCTTTATACGGTCTTAAACAGTCTCCCAGGGCTTGGTTTGGTAGATTTAGTACAGTAGTCCAGCAGTTTGGTATGACTCGGAGTGAGGCTGACCATTCTGTGTTTTATCGCCATTCAGCTGCTGGGTGTATCTACTTGGTAGTGTATGTTGACGACATTGTCATTATAGGTAGTGATCACCATGGCATTTCACAGATAAAACAACACCTTTGTCATCATTTTCAGACTAAAGACCTTGGCAGACTGAGATACTTCTTGGGGATTGAGGTAGCACAATCCAAGAATGGAATTGTAATTTCTCAGAGAAATTATGCATTCGATATTTTAGAGGAGACTGGGCTAATGAATTCCAAGTCCTTTGACACACCTAAGGACCCAAATACTAAACTTCTACCAGGTCAGGGGGAGCCACTATTAGATCCTAAGAGATACATGAGACTGGTTGGAAAACTGAACTACCTCACTGTCACTCGTCCAAACATCTCTTTTGCAGTTAGTGTGGTAAGTCACTTTCTTAATTCTCCTTGTGCAGGTCATTGGGATGCAGTCATTCGCATTCTAAAATATATTAAAGGAGCCCCAGGAAAAGGTTTGTTATATGAAGACAATAAACATACTCGAGTTGTGGGATACTCAGATGCAGATTGGGCAGGTTCTCCTACTAATAGGAGATCCACTTCTGGATATTGTGTCTTTATTGTAATGTCCAAGAATCCCTCCAAAATAGTTTTAATAATGACAACCAATCAAAGTTTACTTGAAATAATTCTGAGTATTAAGAACTAATGATTTTGTTTGAGTAAGTGTCAAGAAGATATAGGTAAGCTTCTGTAGAAGATGCCAATTCATCAACAGAAGAAAGAAACAAGTTCTACTTACTTAAGAAGAATGGTTTCAAATTTATTAAGAATGACAAATCTGTGAATAAAAACATAAAAGATGTTCATTCACAACTCAACAAAGTCTTCAGAAGATGAAAACAACACCTTCTCAAGAAGAAATCATGACAAAACCTCTTTAGAAGTAAAATTCGTTTTCAAAGAGGAAAAAGAAGCATTCCCAAGGTCTCCAAGGATCAAGATGTAATTAAATAAAAAACTAAAAGTACTTCACAAAGTTTGAAGACCATCTGCAGAAAGTATAAGATAATCCTGCAGAAAAATAGGAGCTCTGCAGTAGAAGAAGAGTTCTGCAGAAGAAACAACTATCAGTTCCTCTGCAGAAGAAGCAGAATGCATTGATCAGTACAGTTTTTTCACTTATGTTATTACAGATAAGGCAAATGCAGACAAATTACTTTTATATCAATCAATTTAAGTATTCTAAGAAGATCTTCAGGAGAAATGTGCTCTCAGAAATTCTACAGAAGATAGGTGGTCACCAATGTGCTGCAGAAGCACTGCAGAAAGTGCAGAATCTACCTAAGTGTGTTCTTCTCATCTTCTGAGGTTACAACCAGGATAATTGAAGTTAAAATAATTTATATCAAGGTATTGGATGCCCTAAGTATGTCCACAGAAGATAGAACTTCAGAAACAACCAAGTTAGAAGTATGCAGAAGATGCACCTCCATAAGGTAGGACTGGTCAACATGACAGTTGTATAAAGTTGTGGCTGCTGCAAAAGTGAAAACGACATATCCTTGGACACAACTGGATGCTCAAATCTGTGTCCAATGGCTAGTTCCTCTCAGTCTTCTATAAAAGGAGACATCTCCTCCATTTCGAAGGCACCTCATCCAGAAGAAACACCAAGCATTGTTGGAAGTACACTCCATATCTTCTGGAATTTTTCTCTCTCTTCTTTTCTTTGAGAATCTGGTCTGAAAAATCATCTGAGAGAGAGTTGGCTCATATTCAAGCTGCTGCTGCATCAACTCTGTAAGCTTTGAGCCTTGTGTTTCATTATTCTTTCTTATCTCTGTTGTAAAGTCTCAAAAAGAGTGTGCAGGTGCATATTCTTCTTGTAAGCTGTAAAAGAAAGATTTTTGAGTGAGGTCTGCTGAGATTTGGTGGTCTCAGCTTTAGAACAGAATCTGCAGAAGGTACTTGCAGTATTCTGGGTTACTGGATCTTCTACAGATGGTTCTGCAGTAAGTTTCTAGTTTGAAAAGTGTGTGAGTAAGGTTGAGAATTAGCCTGAAGAGGCTGGAGAAAGAATACTAGTGGTAAGGTTACCCAAGAAAGTTGTAATTTGATTTCAGTAAGAAAATACCTACAGGTGTAGGGACTGGACGTAGCCTCAGGTTGGAAGAGGTGAACCAGTATAAAAATCTTGTGTGCCATCTTCTCTACCCTTCTTTACTTTATTAATGCATTTGCATAAAATTATTTTAACAAAGTAAATTCCTAAAATTGTATCTTCTGCACAATTAGTTTGAACTAACATTTATCTTCTGGAAAGCCTACTTTTCAATACTTAGCCAAGATCACTCTTGAGCAGAAAATTATTGAAAGAAATTGCATAAAAATTTATTTAATCACAATTCAACCCCCCTTCTAGTGATCAAAACCTCAACTTCAATTGATACTAGAGCTTGCCTCTAGGGTTGAACTTACTGAACAGTAAGAAAGGAAAAGATCAAGGGAAATGGACAATCATGGAACTGCAATGTTCATACCAGAAGGTTCATCTACAAACAGACCACCAACATTTGATGGAAAGGATTACTATTATTGGAAGGATAGAATGAAATTGTTTCTAGAATCCCAAGACATTGATCTTTGGGATATTGTAGAAAAAGGAAATTTCATTCCAGTAGCAAGAAGAACAAGAATTCTTGCTCAGCCTAAAGAAGGAGAATAAGAAGTACAAGAAGAAGCTCCTCAACCTAAAGCAAGATAAGATTGGACCTCAGAAGATAAACAGAAGTATCTTCTGAACTCCAAAGCCAAATTCTTCCTTCTCTGTGCACTAAGCAGAGGAGAATATGATAAGGTTGCTGGATGTTCAACAGCAAAGGAGATATGGGATACACTTAGAGTAGCCCATGAAGGAACTGATCAAGTTAAAGAATAAAAAATCAACATATTGATTCATCAATATGAAACGTTCAGCATGGTTGAACATGAATCTATTGATGAAATGTTTAGTAGATTTAATATCATCATAAATGACTTAAAATCTCTTGGAAAAAGTTATTCAAACCAAGAGCAAGTCAGAAAAATCCTTAGAAGTCTTCCAAAAATTTGGAGACCTAAGGTAACAGCAATCCAAGAGGCTAAGGACCTTGCTGTTCTAAAGCTGGATGAACTACTTGGTTCACTAAAAGTTCATGAGCAAGAACTCATGGATGAATTACCAAGAAAGGGAAAGTCCATTGCTCTAAAAGCAAGCACATCCAGAAGAAGTAGTCTAACCCCAACAGAAGCAGATGCTTCTAAAGAAGTTGAGACATCATCTGAAAAAGATGATGAACTTGCCTTTATCTTAAAAAGAATCCAGAGACTGATTAGAAGAAAAGGCAGAGGAAGAAAGGGTTTCAGTTTCAAGAAGGAAGGACAAAAAGCTGAAAATTCCAAAGCACAGATTATTTGCTTTGAATGCAACAAGCCAAGACACTTTAAATCAGAATGTCCTCAGCTAAAAAGAGACTCAAAAACCTTCCAGAAGAAAAAAGCTATGATGGCAACGTGGGATGATTCAGACAACTCTTCAGAAAAAGACTCTGGAGAAGAAACAACTAACTTGTGTCTCATGGTTGGAAGTGATGATGAAGACAATGAGGTAATTACATATAATCCCACTGCATATAGAGAACTAGAAGATGCATTTGAAAACCTATTATCTGACTCTCACACACTAGCACAAAAATGTGCACTTCTTAAGGAACAACTCGTTAAAACTAAAGAAGAAAGTGAAAAATTAAAAGAAGATAATAATAGACTAATTAAAACCAATGAATGTCTTCAACAATCAAATTTTAAATTGTCTGAACAAATTAAGTTAATTAAAGAGAATCCTGCAGAAGATACAAAGTCTGCATCATTGCAGAAGGAAAACTATCTTCTGCAGAAGAAGATTGAAGAATTGCAAACAGACTTAAGTAAGCTTGTTAGTAGCACACATAACCTAAATAAACTAATAGGAAATAGTAGAGAAACCACTGATAAAAGAGGATTAGGATTCCATGAAATAGGAACTTCAAAAACTAAGAAAACAGTTTTTGTTCCTGCCAAAAGGCAACCTCCTAAGTGCTCTTGGTGTAACAAATTTGGACACATTGCTCAAAATTGTTACAAAAGAAAAAGGAGCTTTAGAAGAAAGGTATCTAACCCTTCAGGACCCAAAAAGATTTGGGTACCTAAATCCTTACTCTGTTCTGATATAGGAAAAAACAAAATCCTTCAAGATGAAAGAGCTATGGTTCTTGGACAGTGGCTGCTCAAGACATATGACTGGAGAGAAAAGCAAATTTATACAACTACACAAAATGGAAGGTGGAACAGTTACCTTTGGAAACAACAACAAAGCTCACATCAAAGGTATTGGAAAGATAGGTATGAAAAATTCCACTCAAATTAATAATGTGTATTATGTGAAAGGGTTAAAACATAATCTTCTTAGCATAAGTCAACTTTGTGACAGTGGCTATGAAGTTATATTTCAACCAACATTTTGTGAAATTAGAGAAGCATCTACTAAAAAGGTTCTATTTTCTGGAATTAGAAGTAAAAACTTATATAGCATATGTTTAGAAGAACTATCCGATCATACATGTTTTGCTTCATTTGAAAATGACAAATGGATCTGGCATAGGAAAGTTGGTCATCTAAACATGAAAAACATTTCTAAACTTTCTAAATTAGACCTTGTTAGAGGTTTACCCAAAATCAAATTTGAAAAAGATAGAATATGTGATGCATGTGTTAAAGGAAAACATACTCAATCATGTTTTCATCCCAAAAATGCAATCTCTACCAAAAGAATTTTGAAACTTCTGCATATAGACCTATTTGGTCCTACTAAAACACCAAGTCTAGAAGGAAAGAAGTATGGCCTTGTAATTGTAGATGACTACTCTAGATTCACATGGGTTTTATTCCTTACCACTAAAGATGAATCTTTTGATGCTTTCAAGATCTTCTCCAAGAAGATACAGAATGAGAGTAGCCTATTGATAGCTTCTGTAAGAAGTGATCATGGAGGGAAATTTGAAAATCATTCTTTTAAGAACTTCTTTGATGAAAATGGAATTTCACACAACTTTTCTTGTCCTAGAACTCCACAACAAAATGGAGTTGTAGAAAGAAAAAATAGAACCCTCCAAGAAATGCCTAGGACCATGTTAAGTGATAGTGGAATTCAAAAATACTTCTGGGCTGAAGCTGTATCTACTGCTTGCTATGTACTTAACAGGGTCTCCATCAGAAGCATTCTAAATAAAATTCCATATGAACTACGAAAAGGAAGAAAACCCAACATTGCATATTTTCATGTATTTGGATGTGATTGTTACATCTTAAACAATAAAGAAAATCTTGAGAAATTTGATGCAAAATCTGAAAAAGGGATTTTTCTTGGATATTCCACTACATCAAAAGCATATAGAATTTATAACATTAAGAATCAAACCATAGAAGAAAGCATGCATATTGTTTTCAATGATACTAACCCTTATTGTCAAGAAAAGCTTAGAAAAGAATCAGATGATGAAAGTGAGCAACTGCAGAAGAAACCTTCTGACAGCAAAAGTTCTCTAGAAGATACAACAGAACAAGGAATTCCTACAGAAGGTTCTGCAGAAGATGCCTATGAACCAAAAGAGAGTCTTCCCAAAAGCTGGAAGCTAATTACCAATCATCCCCAAGAACAAATAATTGGAAGTACTGCAGAAGGAGTAAAAACCAGATCCCAACTCAGAAACAATGAAAACAGCTCAGCATTCTTGTCTCAAATTGAACCAAGGAATGTTAATGAAGCCCTAGAAGATGACTCTTGGGTAGAATCAATGAAAGAAGAGTTGGAACAATTTGAGAAGAACAAGGTTTGGACACTGGTTCCTTCTCCAGAAGATCACCCCATTATTGGCACTAAATGGGTGTTCAGAAACAAGATGGATGAAGAAGGTAATGTGATCAGAAATAAAGCAAGGTTAGTAGCCCAAGTCTATAATCAACAAGAAGGTATTGATTTTGATGAAACATTTGCACCTGTAGCTAGATTAGAAGCTATTAGAATTCTGCTTGCATTTGCTGCATATAAAAACTTTAAACTTTACCAAATGGATGTTAAAAGTGCATTTCTAAATGGTTACATAAATGAGGAAGTGTTTGTGCACCAACCTCCTGGTTTTGAAAATCAAAAGCATCCAAATCATGTTTTTAAACTCACTAAAGCTCTATATGGATTAAAACAAGCTCCTAAAGCTTGGTATGAAAGATTAAGCAGTTTTCTTCTTAACAATGATTTTTCTAGAGGAAAAATTGACACCACCTTGTTTCAGAAAACTCTTAAAAAGGATTTACTAATTGTTCAAATTTATGTTGATGATATTATCTTTCGATCAACAAATGTAAAATTGTGTCAAGATTTTTCTGACCTAATGAAATGAGAATTTGAAATGAGTCTTATGGGAGAACTTAAATATTTTCTTGGATTACAAATAAAACAAGAGGAACCTGGAATTTTTATTTATCAAGAAAAATACACCAAGGACCTTCTCAGAAGATACAAAATGGAAGGATCAAAATCCATGAGAACCCCCATGCATCCATCTATAGTTCTGGACTTAGATGCAAATGGAAAATCTGTATCTGAGAAGGAATATAGAGGAATGATAGGATCCTTACTGTATTTAACTGCCAGTAGACTAGATATACTATTTTCTGTAGGACTGTGTGCTAGATTTCAATCTTCTCCAAAAGCATCTCATGTTGCTGCTGTAAAAAGGATACTCAGATATCTTGTTGGAACCACTAATCTTGGTCTTTGGTACAAGAAAGATACAAAATTTGATTTAACAGGATATTGTGATGCTGATTTTGCTTGTGATAGATTAGATAGAACAAGCACAAGTGGTGGATGTCAATTTCTTGGAGAAGCATTGATATCCTAGTCCTGTAAGAAGCAACCTACCATAGCTTTATCTATTGCAGAAGCAGAATATTTATATGCTGCTAGTTGCTGCTCCCAAATGTTATGGATAAAGCATCAAATGGAGGACTACTACTTAAGGTACTAAACAATTCCTATTTTCTGTGACAATTCAAGTGCCATAAATTTTTCCAAGAATCCCATACAATACTCTAGGTCTAAACATATTGACATAAAGCATCATTTCATAAGGGACCATTTTCAGAAGAATGAAATTGAATTTAGATTCATAGAAACTAAACTTCAAGTTGCTGATATTTTTACCAAACCTCTTATAGAAGGTAGGTTTGTATTTATTAGAGAAAAATTAAATATGTGCAGATTATCAAAATAAATACTCTTGATTGCAATGTGACTTCTGTTATTTTCACAGAAGATATATATATCTTCTGCAGAAGCTATGGCTTAAATAAGAATGCTTCTTATGCAACATCAGCACAAGAACATTTTTTTTCTTTCATCTTCTAAGACTTTGAGATGAACCTTCTACAAGGTCTGAAACGTCTCAGACCTATCATGATAGACCTTCCAAGCCCTATGAGACCATACGAGGAAATGTCACTTTCAAAACCATAAAATCCTCTCTATAGGTCAACTTTGAAAGTGACCTTGCACGTGTAGCAGAGATGCCTAGCCTTCTAAGTGAAAGAAAACAAATGTTTTCTTTTGTCCCTAATATTTAGAAAGAAAAACTGTTGCACACTTTGGGAAATTAATTATGTGACCGTTTGAAACAAACAAAGCTTAAATCTGCGTGCTTCTTTCTCTCTCACGAACACTCTCTCTTTCATCTCAAACGACTAGTTTAGCATCTTAAAAAACCACTCAGAA
Source organism: Sesbania bispinosa (assembly GCA_026901365.1). Classification (NCBI taxonomy): domain Eukaryota; kingdom Viridiplantae; phylum Streptophyta; class Magnoliopsida; order Fabales; family Fabaceae; genus Sesbania; species Sesbania bispinosa. Next base: position 507,186 of record QLOH01000511.1, on the reverse strand, counting down.
GCTCACCTCTTCATCTTTAATACTTCTCCAAAATCTTTGAGACTTATAGCAACTAAGAAAATTCCCCCTTCCTCATACTCTATTTTTCTACTAAACTCAAAATGAGGTTGAAATCATTTGCCTGCAAGAATGCTTCCTCATCCTCTGCAAAGTCTGATGATAGCATCCATGAAACCCCAGAAGAAACAGGAAATGAGCTTATTCCATATTCTGAGGTGCTTGAAATTCAACCTCTATTAGCTGAACCACCACCTATTGAACCTACTCCACCCTCTACTGAACTCCCACCTGTTGAACCTACTCCAGCCTCAGCAGATCCCCCATCTGCATCAGCTCCCTTTTCCTCAAATGTTCCTTCCTCTGACATACCTGTCATTCATGTTAGAAGATCTGATAGACTCAAAACCTCCTTCCATACCACTAGAAATGATCCAAACAATCCTATAGGGATTGATTCTCCTTCTAAACCAGCCTCTCCTATGTCTAGTCAAAAATCCAGCTCTCAGAGTAGCAAAGAAGGAATGGACAGTGCATCTGAAAGTAAGGGAAATGAGGAGAGTGATCCTTCTGAAGCTACAGAAGATACCAACTTAGACTTGTTTCAAGATTCAGAAATATTGAAGGTGTTTGCAGAAAAATGGGAATGGAAAAATGTCATCCCTGGCAGAGTGTTCTTGCTGAGAGAGATCAAAAGAGGAGGATGGGACGTGGGGCATTTCATCCAGAAGCAAGGTTGGGGGGACTACCTTCTTATTAGAGAGCCTATATACCCAAGATTGATAAAAGCATTCTATGCTTCTGCCAGCAACTATAAGAGTGATGGGAATTCTCTAATGGCTGAAATCAATTGTATGAGGACAATTGGTTTGCTTCTGCTAGCACCACTAAAGAAGAAGTCATAGAGAAAGTCCGAAGCCAACCTGACTCATCCTTAACCTCCAGCAAATTAATCCCCATTTGCAGATTATTTCATAAAATTTGTTGTTATTCCATTCTTCCAAGAGTCGGGACTCTAGAGAAGGTTACAGATCAAGACCTCTTGGTTCTATACCATCTTCTAAATGGTAAACCTCTCTCTCTATCCTACCTGATCCTCAGAAGCATGATTTACTCAGCTAATCCACAGAGAGCTTATGCAAGCCTGCCCTATGGAATAATTTTGACAAAGATTTTCAGACTCTACAATGTGCCTCTTGATGAAGAAGAAAGCTTAGACACTTGTACCTTCTTTGATAGGAGCAATATTAAGAAGATGAAAATTGAGCATCCCACCCCTTCTGAGATCTTCTCCAGCAGAAGAAGCTTCTGAATAAGCTAAGGTTCCAAGGACAAAGAAGAAGAAAGAGGCTCTCAAGATCTTCTCCAGAAAAAGGAAGGGACTGGATGTACCTTCTAGAGAAGGTGAACCTCGTAAAGTTCAGAAAACAGCTTCTTCTGGAGTTGAGAAAGATGTTCCAGAATGTCTTACTCCTCCAAGCTCATATGAAGACAGAGAACAATCATTTTTTGAAGAAGATGAAGTTGCTTCACCACTGCTGACTGCCTCAAGAGATGAAGGGTCTGAAGAAGGAGACAAGGAAACCTCACTTGCTTCTGCAGAAGGAATGACAGTTAATTCCTTGGCCATGCTTGCCAAAATACAACCTGTATCACCCAATCTCCAAAATCAATCTCCTACTGTTACTTTTGCAACTCAAGAAGAAGGATTTCCAAAGAAACTATGCAGAAGGAAGAAAAACAATCAACTCCTTCTGCAAGCACCTTTGGAACAGATTTAGTAAACCAATTTCTCGCTTCCCCTATCCTTGATTCTACTATTCCTACAACTGCTCCATTAAGAGATAATATTCCCACTGTATCCACTCACCTTTCATCTATGCAGACCTTCCTCCAGTAGCTGAGTACAGAAAGGGAAGAAATTCCTCCTTATGACCTATTGCAGAAGGATGAAGCTGTTGAACCAGAAGCTGTTGCTCAAGTTCCATTGAAAGGCAAGTCAGGAAGATAAAAGCTGACATGAAGAAACTATTTTCAAATGTGAACATACTGCAAAATTCTGTTAATGATGTGATTGAAAGGTTCACCCAGCACCAGTTTTGGTTCAATAATTTTGTGCTTCCTATCATTGCACCCTAGGCACCACCAATGCCTTTTGCACCATTCCTGCCTCCTCAGAATATCCTCCAGCCCACTACCTCATCATCCTCTGATCATTCTTCCACTTCAAAGTAGAAGATGATGATGATTCTGCTTCTCCTAAGAGTTATTAGATTCTTTTTTATAGATGACAAAGGGGGAGAAGTAGTAGGTGTATGACATTGTTATGTCTTTTGTTTTTTTTTTGGATCATACTTAGAAGGAATCAAATTTCTTCTGATGATTGATTAATGAAATTATGCATCACATTTTCTGTTGATCAAATGCCTTCATAATATGCATTTTGAAATTACATCTTCTGCTAACTGAGAATTAAATATCTTGAAGTTGTAATATGATATATTGAAATATTTTGAATCAATCAATCCCCTCAAAACATCTGCACAAATTCAGGGGGAGTATTTTTTTCAGAATTATAACAATGTAAAAGTTGATAGGTTGTCATCATCAAAAAGGGGGAGATTGTAAGGTCCAAGAATCCCTCCAAAACAGTTTTAATAATGACAACCAATCAAAGTTTACTTGAAATAATTATGAGTATTAAGAACTAATGATTTTGTTTAAGTAAGTGTCAAGAAGATACAGGTAAGCTTCTGCAGAAGATGCCAATTCAGCAACAGAAGAAAGAAACAAGTTCTACTTACTTAAGAAGAATGGTTTCAAATTTATTAAGAATGACAAATCTGTGAATAAAAACATAAAAGATGTTCATTCACAACTCAACAAAGTCTTCAGAAGATGAAAACAGCACCTTCTCAAGAAGAAATCATGACAAAACCTCTTTAGAAGGAAAATTCATTTTCAAAGAGGAAAAAGAAGCATTCCCAAGGTCTCCAAGGATCAAGATATAATTAAATAAAAAACTAAAAGTACTTCACAAAGTTTGAAGACCATCTGCAGAAAGTAGAAGATAATCCTGCAGAAAAATAGGAGCTCTGCAGTAGAAGAAGAGTTCTGCAGAAGAAACAACTATCAGTTCCTCTGCAGAAGAAGCAGAATGCATGGATCAGTATAGTTTGTTCACTTCAGTTAGTACAGATAAGTCAAATACAGACAAATTACTTTTATATCAGTCAATATAAGTATTCTAAGAAGATCTGCAGGAGAAATGTGCTCTCAGAAATTCTGCAGAAGATAGGTGGTCACCAATGTGCTGCAGAAGCACTGCAGAAAGTGCAAAATCTACCTAAGTGTGTTCTTCTCATCTTCTGAGGTTACAGCCGGGGTAATTGAAGTTAAAATAATTTATATCAAGGTATTGGTTGCCCTTAGTATGCCCACAGAAGATAGAACTTCTGTAACAACCAAGTTAGAAGTCTGCAGAAGATGCACCTCCAGAAGGTAGGATTGGTCAACATGACAACTGTATAAAGTTGTGGCTGTTGCAAAAGTGAAAATGACCGATCCTTGGACACAACTAGATGCTCAAATCTGCTTCCAACGGGTAGTTCCTCTCAGCCTTCTATAAAAGGAGACATCTCCTCCATTTTGAAGCACCTCATCTAGAAGAAACACCAAGCATTGCTGGAATTACACTCCATATCTTCTGGAATTTTTCTCTCTCTTCTTTTCTTTGAGAATCTGGTCTGAAAAATCATCTGAGAGAGAGTTGGCTCATATTCAAGCTGCTGCTGCATCAACTCTGTAATATTTGAACCTTGTGTTTCATTATTCTTTCTTATTTCTGTTGTAAAGTATCAAAAAGAGTGTGCAGGTGCATATTCTTCTTGTAAGCTGTAAAAGAAAGATTTTTGAGTGAGATCTGCTGAGATTTGGTGGTCTCAGCTGTAGAACAGAATCTGCAGAAGGTACTTGCAGTATTCTAGGTTACTGGATCTTCTGCAGAAGGTTCTGCAATAAGTTTCTAGTTTGAAAAGTGTGTGAGTAAGGTTGAGAATTAGCCTGAAGAGGCTGGAGAAAGAATACTAGTTGTAAGGTTACCCAAGAAAGTTGTAATTTGATTTCAGTAAGAAAAATTCTACAGGTGTAGGGACTGGACGTAGCCTCAGGTTGAAAAAGTTGAACCAGTATAAAAATCTTGTGTGTCATCTTCTCTACCCTTCTCCACTTTATTACTGCATTTGCATAAAATTATTTTAACAAAGTAAATTCCTAAAACTGTATCTTCTGCACAATTAGTTTGAACTAACATTTATCTTCTAGAAAGCCTACTTTTCAATACTTAGCCAAGATCACTCTTGAGCAGAAAAATTATTGAAAGAAATTGCAGAAAATTTTATTTAATCACAATTCAACCCCCCTTCTTGTGATCAAAACCTCAACTTCATTTATTGGTGACAACTTGATTTCCTAGAAAAGCAAGAAGCAAAATGTGGTGGCGAGATCCAGTGCAGAAGCAGAGTATAGAGCTATGGCTTCAGCTACTTGTGAGCTTATTTGGCTCAAATAGTTACTTGAAGAACTGAGACTTGGGGAGGTTACACAAATGTCTCTCATTTGTGATAACCAAGTTGCCCTTCACATTGCCTCTAATCCAGTATTCCATGAGAGGACCAAACATATTGAGATAGATTGCCATTTCATCAGGGAAAAGATTTTATCTGGAGACATTACTACTCAGTTTGTTAATTCCAATGATCAGTTGGCAGATGTCTTCACCAAGTCATTGAGGGGTCCTAGGATTGATTATATATGTAACAAGCTTGGTGCATATGATTTATATGCTCCAGCTTGAGGGGGAGTGTTAGATTGTTATTGTTAGTGTATTATATGATAGATATGGGCTTGGGCCTATCACTATGTATATTTGTAAATACACTTATGTGTATATATATTATTTTTTTTCCGCTGTGTATTCAAAACACACGGATTCTATCATATGTCTCCTGTTTTCTCTTCATCTCAACAAAAGTCATGATCCATGCATGCTTAATAAAACTTAATCATAGGTGGCCCTAGACGAAGGTCCTTGGTCACATGGCCGAGCGCTCAATCACAGTCACAGTTAGCGAAAAGACCTCAGGTGTCGGGTAAAAACACATCACAACTATGTTTGCATCATTTCATAGACATTGGATATACGCTGAAATTTCTGATTATGTTTACTTACTCTCATGTATGTGTACTCTTGATGTAATTATGAAATGTATACGTATGTTGTTGCATCTCAATTGTCTGATTTCCCACACCGCACACACTTTTATCACACTCACTGGGACGTAGTCTCATCCCACGATGTGGGAATTATATTTAGTTGTGCAGGTTGTTGTTCAAGTGCTTGACGGAAGAGTTGCGGAGTTAGTTGAGTGGGATATTGTAGCCTTGTAATTGTAGTTAAAATTCTAGACTTGTGGGGTAGTGCATAGGACGTGATCATTTGGAGAAGGATATTATGATGTTTTGAGAAATTGCATTGTACTATTAAATATTGTATTGGCTGGACTTTTTGGGTTTCAGGTTGAGATGAAATTTTTGGAAATGTCCAATTTATAGGGGAGACTTTGCCGGATTTTCAATGGGAGTGTTATAAACACGAACATCCCAAACTGTAATTAGTTTCATAAATTGAGAATGGAGATTTTGTCCTGATTGTAATGGTGTATGAATTTTGTGGAAGCTTAAGCAAATGTTGGATTACTTAAGCAATTATGTGGTTTGTATGATGATATCGATAATGGCGCGAAATAATTTTAGAAACTTAGAAAGGTGTCTCCAACGGACATTATTTCTGGGTTCACGGAATTTGGACGTTACAGAAGGGGTTATTTAGGGTTCCCAAGCAAGATGAGGGTTAGTGGGTAGATTACACTCACCTCTAGAATAAGCCAAGATTGATCTTGAGGGGTGTGGAAGGCTTCCTTCTCCCTTGATGAGTCACTCCCAAGCTCTCCCTCCCCTTCTTCTCCTCTCTTAGGGCACGAGTGTGAGTGAGTAGTGTTTTTAGAAATAGGTGTAAATGACCCTGAGAAAGCTTTTAAAAAACTGAACTCGTGTATTTTTTCTCAAGCGAAATATTTTCACTTGAGCGAAAATCAGGCAAAAGCAAAACCCCTATTTCTTCTTGAAATTCGCTTGAGCGAAAATTCCTTCACTCAAGCGAATTTGACAACAAGTTTCTACCCCTTTTATACTGATATTTTCACTCAAGTAAGAGTATTTTCACTTGAGCGAAAATATCTCAAAACTGAATCTCAAAATTCAATTCTAACTTGCTCAAGCGAGCCATATCTCACTTGAGCGGAAAAGGGACAATGTGGCACCATTTTTAACAGTTTTTAACCATTTTCAACCTAATTCATTTTATGAAAACCTCTTATAATTATAATTTTACTTATGAAATTAAAGTCTAAACTTCAGGATGTTACACGGATGGTATCATTTCTTGGAAAGTATGAATGGTTCAAAAGATAACGAGTTTATCCAAATGCTTGAAGGATTATCCAAGTGGTAGAACGAAAAAAAATTTATTAAGTTTTTTTACTAGAAACTAATTTTCAGATATAAAATTTTTTTAAAAAAGAAATGGGTTGGGGAAGCAAAAAATGGGTTGGAAAAGAAATTCCCTTTATTACATTTGAAAACCAACCCTCAAAATCCTCACCTACCATAATTGAGTTTGACATTGTGTGCTTTATTTTTTCTTAACCATTAGGTTTGGCACTTGTACATCCCATGGGCTATTGTTTGTGGGCCTCAACCTAAGTTTTTTCTCACTTATAAAATAATACAAAAAATAAAAAGAAAAAATGTTAGCTGAAATTTAGCATAAAAAGAATTTGATGAAATTGAATAAGTATAACAAGAAAAGTAAGATATTTTAATTTTCTATTAATCAATTTGTTTCATTTTTATTTGATGTGAGAGTGAAATAAATAAATATTGATCATTAGATCTAATCATGAATGATTAAAATTAAAATAAAAATTCATGTGACTTTTAAAATGATCACATGATTGTTTTAAACTATCATGTGACCACTAAGTAACTTTTAATTTTGACCATTCAGATATGGTGCTATGGTCAAGATTTATTTCTCTTATTTTCATATAAAAATTAACATTCTTACTCTCTCCCCAATGCACACATACACACAAATGACATGGGGTGTTAAACTTTTACACTCACACCACTTAATAACTTTTTATCGAATATAAAATAAGTCAATCCAACCATTTGATTGAAAGTTCTCGTAATATATATTAAGCTTAGTGTGTGTTTGGATTGACGTTTGCAAACTTGAGTTTAGGTGAACGTGATTTATTGAACATGATTTGAAGAGAACTTAAGTTTGTATAAACGTGATTTTTTGTTTGGATAATTTGTTGCAAACGTGAATTAAAGAAAGAACTGAAGGGAACTCAAGTATCAGCAAACGCAAAAGCTAGGAATTATTGCATCCAAGTAAACTCAAGTTTCCATCCAAACTCAAGTCATGAATGCTCATCCATACATTACAGAAAAACTGAACTCACGTTTTAAAGACCAAATACTCAAGTTTACTTGGCCAAAACGCTCATCCAAACACACTCTTACAAAATGTTATATTAATATAAAATTAATTGATACTTTATCACACTATTTTATTTTAAGGTATAATATGTCATTTAAAGTATAAGTAAACATCTAGTGTTAAATAATATACGTACCCACAGATGTTTCGATTATATAAATTTTCATATGCATGATCTTGAAAATAATATCATATGATTCAATGATTAGATTCATCACATTCCACAAAAAATATTAAATAATATAAGTCTAAAAGTTTGACACCTAGTGTCATTTGATCTTATATATATATTGAAAAAGTTAGGAATGAAATTAGTTTAAAAAAAAACATTTCACTAGGTCAAAAATTGAAACATGTCATATTTGTTGGGACAAAAAAACACATGTAACCTTAAAATAAAATAAAGACTCGATGCATGTGGCAATGCTTAGATGAGCTTCGGTTAGCCACATAAGCACAAATTAAATGTAAATTGGCTTCGAGAACCAAAAGTAAGTAATTTGAAAAAAAAATAGAGATGAAAATTAAAAAATAAAAATTACAGGGACTAAAATCAAAACATGATATATTTACATGGATAAAAAAACATATTTAAACCAAACTGGCAAGGCAACAAATCAAGGTTTTAACCTTAATAGTTTGTGATCCATGTGAGTCCAAGTCAATTTTTTTTGGATTAGTCCAAGACAGTTACAATAAGTTATTCTTTAGGCTATTTCTTTTCACACCCTTTTTTTTGTTCTCACCCTCCCATTTTTTTAATTTTTTTTTAAAAAATACCCCACACCCACCTCCAAAAATTACTTTATGAAAGCAAATTTAATCAATTTTTTTATGGAAGCGTATTTGTTGAAAATACTTTAAAAAATTAACTTCTAAAAGTTAAATTATAAAAAATGCTTCGACAAATTAATTTATGAAGCTATGTTCGATATAAATTTGCTTTTAGAAATTAGATTTTTGTTTTACCATGAATTTTTTTGATCGTTAGAGACAATTCCGTTTCTAAACTTCCACAAGTTCTAATAAAAACTGATTGCTGAAAGCTTCCATTCGTCTTAAAATTTTTTAGTCATCGGATTTTTTCATCTCTAAATGAAAGCATATATATGCATGTGTACAAAGATTGTTCGGAGAATAAGAAGATTATAGAAAGTTAGAGAAGAAATTTAGAGATGAAAAATTTTCATCTCTTATTATTGAAATTCAATGGCAAAAATGCTTCCGAAAATTAATTCAGAAGGATTTTTAGTAATTACACTTTTGGAAATTACTTTCTGGAAGTAAGTTTATCAAAATTGCTTTCGGAAAGTAATTTTCGAAAGTGGATTAGGATATTTTTTGAAAAATAATTAAAAAAGGGAGGGGTGGGGAATAGAAAAAAAAAGAATTGAAAAAAGAATGGACCATTCTTTAGGCCTAGCATTAAATAATGGGCCTATGTTTTATGGGTCCCGATAACGAGTGCCCTGAGGGTACTGGTTAAGGATCCATCTATAGAAGATTTTTATTGGGAATCATGGCATTTATTGCATTTGTAACATTAAATACTACTCACTTCAATAAAAATTTTCTACTTTTAGATCCTTAACCAAGGCACTCGTTAGCATTTTCCATGTTTATTACGGAAATCATCCATCTTAGGCCTTTGTTATTCCCACCACTTCTGTTTTTTTTAAAACATTTCCCTAACTATCTTCACTCATTCCCCTTCCCTTTCACTAAGGATGTCAATGGGTACCCCTGGGTAGGGTGCAATAGTGTCTGTCTTCGTACTCGTCCCCGCGTCTGTACCCGCATGGGCAACAATTTTAATGTCCGTCCCCATATCTGTGGGCACCTATATGCACATACCCGTGCCAATTACCCGTAGTTTAGTTAAGTGAAAAATTAGCAACTCAATAAGAAAAACATTATTTTAAGAAAACTATATCTCAATTGAAAAATTACTCCAAGTTCATCCAAACATAATTGTTAAATATCACCATTCATCAACATAACGGTTTAATAAACATATATAGACTCTATAACAATTTAATACTTTCACATAACAATTTAATAAACTTGGATTTCATAACAAATTATAATTGCCAACATAACATGACAGTTTAATACATCCACATCAAACTATTTTATAAACATTGACTTCATCCCTAGTGCCACACATAGAGGGAGAAATGGAAGGCCGTCGTAGGAAGGGCGCGGCACTGGGAGGGACAATTAGGCTTCTATTAATCTATTTTGATTGCAATTTTAATCTGAAATATTTTATTTTGATGGTAATTTTAATATGAAATATGTATCAGTTTTTTCTTTTTTGTTTATAAATATGTGTTATGAGTTTTAAAAATATAGAAATATATTAGATATTTGGTTAAAATTAATATATATATATATATATATTTATATGATATTATTTATTTAATTTAATAATATATATATGCGGTCTTGGGGTGGACTTGGCACCATAGTGCCCGTACCCACGCTCATCCCCATGAAAAATTATGGTTAAAAGTTCATCCTCGTTCCAGTCCCCGTACCCGCTGTAGAAACCACAGGAAACACTAGAAGAGGGGTTGAATAGTATTTTATATGCTCAAACAGATTTTATGAAAACTTTTTCACAAGCAAAGTATTTCAGAAAAAGTTTTTAGCAACTTGCTGAAACTGGGTATAAAGGTACTTGCTGAAGTGACTTCAACGGGTCCAGAAAATAGTTTTGATAACTTGTTTTTAAAGAGTGTTTAAATTTGTTTTTTTAGTTCAAGCTTATAAAACAGATTATTCAGAACCCTCTAGTTAGTTTAAATAACATATATTGAGAGATAAGGGTAGAGAAAACTTAGCCAAGAGATTTATACTGGTTCACTCACATCCACCGTGAGCTACGTCCGGTCCCAATGCCAAACCAACAAAGGATTTTCCACTAACTGATCAGTTACAAGTATTCTTTTACAGTCAAGCCTCTTCAGGCTTTATACAACAAATATTCTTTTTCAGACAAGCCTCTCCAGGCTCAAACCAAGTATTGTTTAAACAGCAAGCTTCTCCAAGCTCAAACACAAATAGTGTATAAAAAGAAAATGCTTAAGCTTTTAAACTACACAAGTTTAAAGCCTAAACTGGGTAAGATGTACAAATAACTGAGTATAACTCAGGATAAGAAATTGCTGTACAAATGAAGCAAATTAGTATTTATCAGAGAATTTTAGCAGCGCTTCAGCAAGTTGGTTAGTTCTCTCTCTCTCTCTCTTTTTCTTTTGCATGAGACTTCATATATATAGGAGAAGAGAAATGAGACCGGTAGACTTCTCTAAATCCCGTTAAGAGATAGCTTTCTTCCCATTGTGACACATAGCCTTGGTAGCTTGCAATAGCAGGTGCAGCAGGTAGTAGGTGTCAGCAGCTCAGACTCTACTTTTTTTTAGCACAGTGTACCTTCACAGCAGACATTGCCTTTTTGGAGAATAGAGATTTGAAATATGCCAAAAAGCAATTATTCTGACTTTCCAGAAGGAGAAGAAGCACAGACAATTGAGAAAAGCTATGGTTGACTTGAGTCTTCAAAAGGAGTTAGCAGAGAAGTTAAGATATAAGTCTCAGTATGAAGTCTCCTATCTTCAGAAGGTTCTCTGGTTTCAATAGGCCTTGACCAATCAGCAGGTTCCTCTTCTTCAGAAGGTTTGCACCACATCAGAGGGTTGCATGGTTTCAGAGGGTTGCTGTATCAGACATTTTCTGAAACACAAAAACTACCTTCAACAGAAAATTGTTCCTTCTTTTTAGGAAATTTAACCAAATTCGTTACTCATTAAAACTCAGGGTTATGAGACTTAAACATTATTAACCATTTAATAATATTTTGAGACTCAACACCCGCTTAGTGGGTTTCTACCCTTCCCATTGCGATTTTTTATCCCACCCATGACCACCCCCACCCCATGCACACCCACCCACCGTAACCCCTCCCCCCTTTCTTCTTCTCCCACCCCACATGTGTTTGGAATATATTTTTTTTTCATAAATATACGGCTTATGGAAGCCATCTTTTATAAAATTTTGACTTCCAGACATATGTGTATGTAAGACAATAGCATTTTAGTTTAACTCTCGGACACGCATGCCCGAAAAGCCATAATTTTGTGAAAAAATTGCTTACAGACACGTGGGGGGTGGAAGTGGTCATGGATGAGGTGGGGGCGATGGTGAAGGAGAAGAGAAAAGGGTGAGGGTAGATAGGGAAGAAATTTTAAAAAACATAATGGGGTATGAGTAGAAAAAACTATGTTGGGAATAATGAATCTCATATGTTGCGAATTAAAGACGGACCATTAACAAAAAAAAAATGGAAACAGATGAATATAAAAAGGTTTCTGAAGAGAGTGCTCGAAAACAAAATCTGCAACGATTCACCCTAGAAATGTAGAATAATAATAGGATTTTAGTAAATATACAGTGTTAGTGTTGATTAATACCAATGGATGATTAGCTCAAATTCAATAAAGTCTCGGGTTCGAGTATTGTATATGGAGAAAACCCTGTTGAGAGAGCTGACTCTACCACATTCACTTTTGCTGATGTAGCCTTCCCATGAAGGATACATGTGGTATAGACAAAAAAGACATTGGTTAATGAATAAAAAATAAATTTTGTCATTGAAATGTGAATCATTTAATGGAATGACATCTCATGTATTATTGATTAATTTCAATAAATTATGTGCTATCATATCATTTGATGCCAATGTAAAACTTATTTACACTAATAATGTATATTTATTAAATACTAATAATAAATCTTAATCTTATGTTTCGATAGGCTTATGATGTATCTAGAATCCTGCTTGAATATATAAATATGCTTTGAAATTCATGTCAACCTATTTGAGTATTGCGATTATGAGTGTATTTGGTGAGACATTTCAACGAGATGAAAGTTAAAATCAGTAGCTTAAACCATTTCATCAGTTTTGGTTAGTTAGCCCTTTTAGGTAGTTACTAACTTTTCTTGAGAAGCTACTTGAGGTAGATTTTTTAGAAAAAAAAACTCTCTTTTTCAACTACTAGCTGAAAATTTATTACAAGTTTATCCCTCTACAACCTTCACTCATCATTATTTAATAATTAATTATGCCCTTATATATCATTTTATCATTTTCAGCTAATTTTATCAAACACTTTCTACCTTTTCAACTTTCTTTTAACTTTTAAGCTTTTAGCTAACTTTTCAACTAGTTTTACTAAATACACTCTAAAATTGATTTTCTCTCTAAATTCACGTTTGAGTGAATGTAATAAATTGTCACTTTTACATTGAGTTAACAAAGTTATATTAAAATTTTCTACAAACTTACATTTAAGAAAAAATTTCAAATATAAATCACATTATTTTAAACTCACTTTTAAATAAAACCAATTTTATAAAATCAAGTTTACATATGCTCACCCAAACATACACTTGATCCTAATATATTATGCCAAATTAATAAATATAAACAATAAAGTATTTTAATATAAAGCCGACAAGTTAGAATAATCATATGATAAACAACTCTATTTAGATAAGTTCGATTGCTGAGGAGAACTCGGAGCTCTCTCTCCAAGAATCTGATATTTTCCTTCGTAGCAGGAAGAAGGTAAAGATGGGGGAATTAGAGGATGGTGTAGCTGATCAGGACAATATGGTGGAAGAAGAAGACGATGGGAATTCTTCTCGCTTTCAACAACAAGTCTCCTATAAAGAATCCTTGTTGAACCAGAGCGACCTTCAAGCGCCTCCCTTTTTGAAGTGGATGATGTAATCTTTCTAGATGATTCAACTGATGACGAACGAGCTACAAGGGAAGAAGAGATTAAGGCAAAAAATATTTCAAAATCAGGTAGACCGTATGTGAATATTTCTGAAGAAGAATATAATAGTTGGTGTGCACCATGGCAAAACACTCTAGTGGTTAAGGTTCTTGGCAGAAAATTTAACATGTAGTTCTTACACAACCAACATCGAAGGTTATGGGCATGCAAGAATCCTATTAAATTCATTGATATGGATCAAGATTATCACTTGCTCTATTTTATTGAAAAAGAGGATTATCTTCATGTGTTATATGATGGCCCCTGGATGGTTGCCGATCACTATCTTATTGTTCAACGTTGGAGACCTCTCTTCTTGGAAGAAGCTAGGACAATTAAGAAGATGGTTGTATGGTGTCGAATCCCTAATCTCCCCATTGAATTGTATAACCTGGAATTTCTAACTCGAGTGGGCAATATTCTTGGTACCATGATGAAGGTGGACAGACTTACATCAATCCACTCACGGGGTCGTTTTGCAAGATTATGTGTGGAGATTGATCTCACCAAAATGCTTATCCCTGAAGTAGAAATTCTAGGAGGAATTGTTCTTAGAATCGAATATAAAGGGCTTCATCAAGTCTGTTTCCAATGTGGAAAATATGGGCACAGACAAGAATCATGTTCTGAATTCCCAATGCCAATGCGACCTGATGACATGGCTGATGTTCCTAATGAAGGCCAAGAAAATCAAGAAATTATCAATTCTAACCCAAAGGGAGAAGGTGATGTGAAAATCGCTCTAGTAAATTCTGCTAAATCTGATTCTCCAGGGAATTCTACAGAGGATGTTGGGGTGTATGACCCTTGGATGGGTCGAAAAACTTAAGGAAAAAATTCAACTGCTTTGTCTTAGCCAAAACCCTCTCAGTTTAATAACCCTGAATTAGGAACCAGATTCGCAATTCTCCACAGTGATGATGATCAAGAATCTGTTCCCATTTAGACTGATAAAAACCCAGAGGACAATGGTCAAGTACAAGAGAGTAATGCTGTTGTTACTACTAAACCTAAAGCAACCCACATTAGAGATCCAAAAGCTGTGAAAAATCCTCATATTGTGCCAAATAACAGGAAATTATAGGCTAAGGCTCCCCAGAAGATTGCTATCAATAAATCTAAACCTAGAGGGTCCTCTAAACCAAACCAGAAAAAATTGGCATCATCTCCTAACTCTGTTATGGCAGCTGATAATCCTAAAAATGAGGGTGTTCCTAATCCTATTCAGAAAAACATGGCATCATCATCTACACCAGTTATGCCTGTCACTAATTCTAACTCTGGATATACCTCTACTCATTCTGATCTCGATGAAAAAAGAAAACAGGAACAGGATATTCTTAATGTCATGCGTATTATGAATAAGGAAGAGGGAGGTAGAGGTAACTTTTTACAATTACAAAAAGATTATTTGCTTGCACTTGGTTCTATATGCTCTGAACCTAAACCACCTGACATAGATATGATGGATAATAAAAAACAGAGTATCAATAGTTCTGATTCAGAAATGAAAGAATGCATGGATATGCAAGTTAATTCCGAGTGTAAAACTCAATCCCCTCAATATCCTTAACATGAATTATCTAGCTTGGAATTGCAGAGGGATTTTTGGTAAGAGTTTTGTTAGCCTAGTTAAAGACCTTAGGCAGATTTATAATGCTCATCTTATTATTCTTATGGAGATTCATGCTAGTGGTGAGAAAGCAACCAAAACTATCCAACGAATGGGATTTGATTCTTTCAAAATTTTTTATTCAGTTGGTCATTCAGGAGGCTTTGTAATTCTATGGGATAACTCCAAATGGTCAATTAATTTTATAAAATCTTCTAGACAGTTTATTCATATGCAAGTTAAGTATGAGCCAGGTAACCAGTGGTTTCTTACTGCTGTTTATGCTAGTCCTCAACTTATTAACATATCTCAACTTTGGGATGACTTAAGAGGTTTAGCTTCTTCTATGGTAAGTGAATGATGTCTTATTGGCGATTTTAATTCTATATCTAGCATGACAGAGATAAGAGGTGGAACCTCTAATCCTTCAACTCAAGGTATTTTTTTTTCCAAAATATGATCATTGATTGTGATCTTATTGATGCTGGTTTTGTGGGTAATCCTTTTACATGGAAAAAGGGATAACTTATGTGAAAGATTGGATAGAAGCCTGGTTAATATGGATTGGAGAGTAAAATTTCCTAATGCTACTCTAACTCACCTTCCTTTTTATAAATCTGATCATTGTCCAATTTTAATGAAATTTGAGGATCTTCCAAATAATAATCGTCATAGAAGACCGTTTAGGTTTTATTGCTGTTTGGCTTACCCACCCTAATTTCAATGATTTCATTTCTAATAATTGGCAGAATAATAGGGATTGGTGTGTCACTGTTAATAATTTTAAGGATCAAGCTAAGAATTGGAACAAGGATATTTTTTGTAACATTAGCCATAAGAAAAAGTTCTTCTTAGGAGGTTGGATGGGATTGCTAGAAAAAAACTAATATCTAATGATCCTAGTCTTGATCACCTCCATAATAAATTGTGGAAAGAATATGAGGAAGTGGCTTTTCAAAAGGACCTCTTGTGGTTCCAAAAATCTAGATGTAAGTGGATTCAGTTTGGGGATAAAAAATACTAAGTATTTTCATGGTTCCACTATTGCTAAGAGAAAGAGAACCAGAATTGATTGTCTTGAATCTGATCAGGGTAATTTAATCTATGATTCTCACCTTTTGGAAACTATGACTACTGATTTCTATAGATCCTTATTCATGGATAATGATGAGTATGTTCCTTTTTGTTTGTCTGGATGTTTTCATGAGCTTCTGCCTCATCATAAGGATGTTTTGTCTAAATCTACTTCTGATGAAGAAATTAAAAAATTGTCTTTTCTATGGGCGGTTTTAAAGCCCCTAGTTTTGATGGATTACATGCTATTTTTTATCAAACTCAGTGGGAAAAAGTTGGTAAGGATGTGTGCTCCTTGGTTCACAATGTTTTTAATAATCCATAATCTGTTTCTTTGATTAATGATACCCTTCTTACTCTCATTCCTAAGGTTGATGGGGCTATTAAATTAAGTCAATTTAGACCTATTAGCCTTTGTAATGTTTCCTATAAAATCATTATTAAGCTTATTTCCCATAGACTTAAGACTATTATTAGTCATATTATTGGCCCCAATCAGAGTAGTTTTATCCCTGGTAGGCAGAGTAGAGATAACATTGTAATTACACAAGAGATTATTCATTCCATGAGACATAAAAAGGGTAACTATGGCTGGATGGCAATTAAAATTGATTTGGAGAAAGCTTATGACAAATTAAATTGGAATTTTATATCTGGTACTTTAGAGGAAGCTGGGATTCCTGATAATATTAGGAATGTTATTAATTTTTGTACAAATACCCCTAGAATGAGAGTTTTATTCAATGGTGAGGCTCTTGATTCTTTTCACCCCTCTAGAGGTATTAGACAAGAGGATCCCATTTCTCCTTACATTTTTGTTCTATGCATTGAACGATTATTTCATCTTATAAATCTAGTTGTTGAACATAAGTTCAGGAGATCTATTAAAATTAGTAGAAATGGGCTAAAAATATCCTATCTTGCTTTTGCTGGTGATCTAATTCTCTTTGCTGAAGCTAGACTAGATCAGGTTGAGATAATTTCCACTATCCTGGATTTATTTTGTTCAAGCTCTGGCCAAAAGGTTAGTGTTGAGAATACTAGAATTTTTTTCTCTAATAATGTTTGTTTACAGGTAAGGAAGGAAATTTCTGAAGCCCTTGGTTTTCAGAGGACTAATGACCTTGGTAAATACCTAGGTGTTCCCATTATTCATGGAAGGGTCTCCAGATCTACATTCAGATCTACAATTTCTTGTACTAAACAAAGGATGTCTTCTTGAAAAGCTAGGACATTATCTTTTGCGGGAAGACTTACTCTTTCACAATCAGTTTCGAATGCTATTCCTACGTACATCATGCAATCTGCTTTTCTACCTTCTTCTACTTGTGATAAAATTGATAAATTATGTAGGGACTTCATATGGGGAGATACTGATAATCAAAGGAAAATTCACCTAATTGGTTGGGATAAAGTTTGTACCCCTAAGAATACGAGAGGTCTTGGTCTAAGGAAAGCTAAAGATGTTAATAAGGCATATATGATGAAAATTTGTTGGGGTCTTATTCATAACCCACATGATCTTTGGGTTCAGGTTCTAAGAGCTAAATACCAGTGTGGTTCGCAGTATATTCCTACAGTTAAGAAAAAAATTTTGCCTCAAACCTTTGGCAAGGAGTGTGTGCTGTGTGGGAAGATTTCTTAGAGAATTGTACCTGGAGAGTACACAATGGGCAGCTTACTCAATTTTGGACCAATAATTGGCTTCAGGGTTTGGGCCCCCTGATATCTAAGGCTTGTAATCCTATTTCTGATCAAGATATTACAGTTAAAATCAGGGATTTTACTGACTCAAATGGCAATTGGTATCTAATTAAGATAAGGAATTATTTACCTGAAAGTATTTGTCAACAGATTATAAGCCCCCCTTTCCTTCTTCTTCTTCTTCTGACATGGATATTTTTGGCTTGGAAAGGAGCTTTTGATGGTTGGTTTTCTGTAGGGTCTGCCTATGATTTTATCACCTCTGCCAGAACTCCTACGCCATACAGACCAATGAAATTAATCTGGAGATGGTAGGGGCCCCAAAGGCTGCGCATCCGTCTCTGGAAAATTGCCTCTCAGGGCATTTTAACAAATGTCAGTAGGAGACAGAGAAAACTAACAAATGATGATCTATGCCCTATGTGCCATAATGCACCTGAAACTATCCTTCATATTTTTAGGGATTGTGATGATTCTAAATCCCTTTGGAGCACCTTTTTCTCGGTTGATTTTCTTACTACATTATTTGACAAGAACTCTGTTCGTACCTGGTTATTTGCCCTTCTCTCTGGCCCTCTTCCACTTGATGATGTGCTTCACAGGGATCTTTTTATTGGATTCACCTTGGAGAATATCTGGAGACATCGCAACAGTATTGTTTTCAATAACCTCAGATTATCAATTGAAACCCTAAAAGCTCAAGTTTGCAAACAAGTTCATGCAGCAATCATAGCTTTGAAGAACAACAGTATTGTGTCCCAAAATACTCACCTTCATCATAACTTTGTCCGTTGGAACCCTCCTCCAATTGGTTGGGTGAAAATCAAAACGGACGGATCCTATTCTCCAGCTTCGAATTCGATGGGTTGCGGTGGCGTCATTCGCGACCATTGGGGGCGTTTTCTGATTGGTTTCTCCAACTTCTTAGGCCCTTGCTCGATTCTGGAAGCTGAGCTGTGGGGCATCTTGCGTGGTCTAGAGGCTGCTTTGCAGTTGGGGAATAAGCTCGCAATTGTTGAAGCTGATTCTATGGTTGCTCTTAACTTTGCTGAGAATAGTTGCCCTAGCACACACATTGCTTTTCCTATTGTTAGTCGCATCCAGAATTCTGCTCACAAGTTTCAGAGAGTGCTTTGGAAGCACACATTTCGTGAAGGAAATTCCTTTGCTGATTGCCTTGCTAAGAAAGGGCTGGAGATGAATGGAACTTTTAGAACTTATGGATCTCTCCCTAATTTTGCTACTATGTATTATGTTTCTAATTGTGCTAGAACTTTTTTTTTTGGTCAAATCAGCATTGCATAGATGAAAGCTGGATAAAAAATCCAGAAGGGCCAGGCCCAACAACGAAACAGAGACCCATGCGAATCTAACAAGGATAGACAAACATCTAGATTCGCTCTCTGAAGTAAAGCCAATAAGTGCAGTTCAAGTAAATTAAGAAAGAGAGACTTCAAGCTCAAAACCAAATAACAAAAGAAAGAGGAATGTGTGTTCCAACTGCACAGCTACGACGCTCAGGAAGGCTGAGCTACTAAACCTCGATCATAAGCCAAAATGGAAGCCAAAGAGGGAGGGGGCGAAGGCACCAATTAGAAGGGAGCAACCTGGAAGCTGCTAGCTGAGCTACTTTGTGAGCTAAGGCGTTCCCCTTTCTTCCTATCCAGGTGATTCCACAATATTCAAAGCTTGCTTTAAGAGACAAAATATCTTTGATTAGCAATTTAATCTCTCCAATTTCCTTCTCACCCCAGCATGATTGCACCAAATCCAGACAATCGGATTCAAACACAGCGACTTTCATGCCCAGGTTAGAGGTCATTGACATGGCATCTCTCAAGGCTAGAGCCTCAGCCTGTAGGGCGGAAGGAGATCTAATAAACCTGGAACTTTGATCCAGAGAGGGTTGTAGTTTTTTTTTTTGGTTTTACTGGCCTGTTAGGCCCATATTATTCACCTAAAAAAGTATTTTAAAATACATAATTAATTTTATATTTTTTATTATTTAAAATATCTCATCTTCATACTTTGTATATATTTATCATTTTAAATACTCCCTCCGTCCCTATTTATAAGACCCATTCTAGAAGAATTGGATGTCCCTTAATATAAGACCCTTTGCAGATTTTTAGGTAAATTAATTATTTTTTCCATATTTGCCCTTAATTAATATTCAACTATTTTTATTCCCCATATATTGATGACTGTGAATAATTAATGAAGTTTTACCCATATGCTCAACTACCCCATTAGAAAATGAACTTTGGAGTCTTCCACCATGTCACCATTAATGTTTCTAAAATATAGTGACTTTTAAATAGGGGTATATTTGGAATGTTATTATATTTTTTAAAAGACTAATACATTAACCAAATTTTCTTAAACTGTGTGAAATGATTAAGAGAGTTTTATAATAAGGGACGGAGGGAGTATTTATTTTATAAAAATATTTTTTTAACTTTTCAAAAACACCGTCCAAGGAATACTTGCCAGTAATTAAAAAAAAAAAAGAATGTGAAGCAAGAACTGCACCTCTTATGTCACTGGCGCAAAAGTCTAAATGCAAATATGCAATCACACAAACACATTCTCTTCTTAGCCAGTTTCGTTAGTTACAGGTGTCTCCCAATCGCATTCAGCGCCTCTCGCTGTGATTGTCGTCTACCCCATTAATCACTTTAATTTTAACAAGGAACTGTTTTAAAATCCAAAACTCCCCCGACCCAACTAACTCGCACTTCCGAACCCTCTTCTTCCCCTTCCCCTTCCCCCCTCCAACTTACCCGAAGGACAATCGAAAATTTTAACTTAACCCAAAAGAGAGAGAGGGAAAAAAAAAAAAAGAAAATTTCTCAGCAACAGAACAGATCTCTCTCTATCTGTTCTCCCCTTCTCGCCGGTGATAACAGTCCGAATGGCTCCGATTCCGTCCGAGAACGGCGTCGAAGGAGATGATGAGAGAGAAGAGGAGGACGAAGAAGAAGAAGAAGAAGAAGAAGAAGAAGAGGAAGACGATGAAGGAGGAGAAGAAGAAGACGAAGAGGAACCGAGGCTCAAGTATCAGAGAATGGGAGGAAGTATACCTTCGCTGCTAGCGAGTGATGGAGCGTCTTGCATCGCCGTTGCCGAACGGATGATCGCCCTCGGCACTCACGGCGGCGTCGTTTACATCCTCGATTTTCTTGGGAATCAGGTCAGCAACCGTTCTCTCCATTCCTTACCTAATTTTAATGCTTCTTCTGCACCAATTCTTGTTTGGTTTTGCGTATCAATGTTTGCGTGAAATTTGAGCTACGGTTGATCCAAAATGGAGCTCGCGCTAGTTTTGTTTTCCTTTTAGGTGATATTTTAGCAATGTTGGCCATTCCCTAGCTTGTAATATGATCCAGCAACTTGCGTCCAGTGCCATTTTCTTCAAGTGTAATATATCTTATGCAGCGTTGTAGATGATTGCTTTTGGCTGTTGATATGTCACGGGACATAACCAGCGTGCCAGTGTTTAATTTATTTATTTCTAAGAAACCTGTTTTACTGAGTAATCTCATTGCAGGTGAAAGAGTTCTCTGCTCATGCTGCTGTTGTTAACGACCTTAGCTTTGATATAGAAGGTGAATATATTGGAAGCTGTTCTGATGATGGATCCGTTGTAATAAACAACCTTTTTTCTGACGAGAAAATGAAATTTGAGTACCATCGCCCCATGAAGGCAATTGCGTTGGACCCGGATTATGCGAGAAACACGTCTAGGAGATTTGTTGCTGGTGGTTTAGCAGGGAATTTGTATTTAAATTCAAAGAAATGGTTAGGCTATCGTGACCAGGTTTGTAAGATTCTTCTAACCCTTAACTGATATATTCTTAGTAATTCACCAGTACTCTTGTGAATTATTAGCTATAAAAATATCTGATTCTCCCAAAATAAAGGTTTTGCACTCTGGAGAGGGACCGATACATGCAGTGAAGTGGAGAACAAGTCTTGTTGCTTGGGCAAATGATGCAGGAGTGAAGGTTTATGATACTGCCAATGACCAGCGTGTAACATTTATCGAAAGGCCACGAGGTAGCCCTAGGCCCGAGCTTTTGCTTCCTCACCTGGTTTGGCAGGTTAGTGAAATATCTATGTAGGCTTTCTATTTGGTTATATCATTGCAATAAGCAGTGTCCACTACTATAATTAAATTGAAGGCTTGTTTAATACTCTATACTGCCGCAATAGCATTTTATTCGTCTGTCTTATCTTTTCTTGATATGATATGACTGCTGTAGCTTAAGTTCCTTCCATATTTTACAGGATGACACCCTTTTGGTTATTGGCTGGGGAACATCTGTCAAAATTGCTTCAATAAGGACAAACCGTCATCAAGCAGTCAATGGGACTTACAGGCAAGTTCCTTTGTCTGGTATGACCCAGGTGGATATTGTGGCATCATTTCAAACTAGCTATTTCATCTCAGGAATTGCCCCCTTTGGTGATGCTTTGGTGGTTCTAGCATATATTCCTGGAGAAGAAGATGGAGAAAAAGCTTTTAGTAGCACTGCTCCTTCACGTCAGGTATATATATATATATATATTCCTTGCATATGATATGATGAAATTAAATTATTTGACTTCTCACGCCGACCTTCCACCTATAATAGTCTTCCTCGCTTCTTCCTATTCTTAAGCTACAACTCGTTTTCTTCTTTCATTTTTATATTCACTTCTCTAAAGGGCTGCCTCCACACATTTTAATTTACAGTTTTCATAGCCTGGTTCTTAATACCTGGCTGGTGGACTTATTGGAAATTTGGAAATTTATTTTTTTTAATGTAAAGGATCAAATAATGTGCTGGTTCAATTGGACATTTTTCTTATTACTTTTTACGTTGTTGAATAAGGCACAGTATTAAACCAGCATCACGCAGCTTTGAGCTTCCTACAAACTAGTCATGTCATATACATTTTGATATTACATCATTTAGTCTGGTATCTCTCATTGAGGTTATATACCATCTTTGCATTTTTGATATTGCTCCTTGCTAGTATCAGTTGTATACTTGTATAAAACTTCAGAGAATGTTTAACACTTACTTTATATGTCAATTGCTCTTAAATGTGGAAGCAATTTTATGCTTATGACGTTTCATATAAGGCATGAATATTAAAGCAATACTTGCACCATCCTCTTCACTTCATATTGAAAATTGATTTGCTCTGAAGGTGAATAAATTGATTTAAACAGGGTAATGCACAAAGACCAGAAGTACGAGTGGTAACACGGAACAATGATGAACTTTCAACAGATGCCCTACCATTACATGGCTTTGAGCATTACAAGGCAAAAGACTATTCCCTTGCTCATGCTCCCTTCTCAGGTAAACATTTGTTTAGTCTTGTCTTGTTTATGATCTATGTATGAAATGGCTCTGCCTGATAATAGTTGTTTGTTCATTCAAATGTAGGCAGCAGTTATGCTGGTGGTCAGTGGGCTGCAGGTGATGAACCGCTTTATTATATTGTATCCCCAAAGGATGTAGTTATTGCAAAGCCAAGGTTAATGTCAACAACTTCTTGATGCATACACACACAGACACATGCTTTTTTCTTTTTTGGGTAGGTGATTGGGGGAAAAATAAAAATAATGATCTTCCTTATGTTAAAAATGATCTTAAAAATCATGATGCGTCCTTGACTTTCCACTTGCCAGCTGACTTCTTGGCATGGAAAAATGTTACGATACTGTGAATAGGTTTGGGTGTTCATTCAACATTGCCCAGTTTATCAATTATTGTCTTATTCCTATGTTATTCTGTTCAATGTGTCATAGAATGTTAATCTTAGGAGCCACTATTTGTTACTCATTTTAATCGAGGAAATTCAGATGCCTTAAAGTTACTATAGAAAACGGGAAATTCTTTCCCTATGCTAGAGATCATTAAATGTTTGTTATATTATTTTTTGTTGGAAAGCAATCTAAGGGACTGGAAAAATTAAATCAAAACAAAATGAAGGTTGTTGTTCACCTTAAGTTTCTTATATGATATTTTTATATGTTGGTATACAACAACAAAAAAAAAAACTAAGCCTTTTCCCACTAGGTGGGGTCAACTACGTGGATTATATGATGGCATAAAGTTCTATCACGTATTAAGTGAAGTGATAAACCATTTACCTATAAATCTTTCTTAATGGTTTGGTTTATAGTTTTTCTCGGTCTCCCTCTAGCTCTAACTGTTGTACTATCCTCCATTTGGTCAACTCCCTCTAGCTCCAACTGTTGTACTATCCTCCATTTGGTCAACTTCCCTTACTAGTGCTTCTAGGGATATTCTCCACACCTGCCCAAACCATCTAAGACAAGATTCTACCATTTTTTATAAGTTAGTATACTAGTTAGAAAAAAATGAAATTAAAATATAGATAGAAATTTATGCATTTTAATAATCAGGGATGCTGAAGATCATATTGCTTGGCTTCTTCAACATGGGTGGCATGAAAAAGCTTTGGCTGTGGTTGAATCTGGTCAAGGCCGGAGTGAACTACTTGATGAGGTATTTAATTTTATATTAAGTCAATATGTTTTGTATATTTTTTTCAGGTGAGGATCCACTTACTCTAGAAGTAAGTTTTGCAAAACTTACTCCAGTTCTAATACTTGTAGAATTTGACAAATCCAACTGTTGAATAATGTAATATTAACTTGATTATGAGCACAAAATTTTAGATAAATTAAAAATTCATATGTATGCAATCTTATAATTGATATTTACTATTTTAAATAGTATATTATATGTTAAAATGAAGTTGTCTGAGGTATCAATTAATTTTTAAATTGTACAAAATTTTATGTACTTAATCTACTTAATGAGAACTTTTAATTCAAGGATTAGATTACTAAAATTCAACACTCAAAAAGTTATTAAGCTATGAAAGTTTAGCAAGACTTAGAGTAAGTGGATCCCTACTCATTTTTCAGTGATTATAACAGCTAGGTGTTTATGCTTATATAAAGAAAGAAACAGTGAAATAAGGTTCTGCATGCGCGCTTATGGAGGCACTTGATTATGTGTATATGAAGTATAGGATTGTGTGTATGTGAAGGTTCCTCAACTATTCTGTTTCCAGTGATTTGTCATTGATTATTTTGCTATCAGTAACATTGTATAGTATTTGACCCTAGATGCAAGCTCAAAGGGAAATGAAATGAAACCTACAATTTTATATACTTGGTGAACTATGGTTCATTTTACTAATCCCCTGTCCCTACATCTACAGAGAAACCTTAAATTGATTCAGTAAGTTTTGAAGCATGATTGACCCCTTTTCTTCTCTAGTTTCATCCTTGACATTTTATTGCCGTTGCTAATATTTCTTGAATCATCATTACTTTGTATTGCATATTATATTATATGTATCTTTGATTTCTTCTAGTTGAATTTGTCCATTTGAGCATAAGTGTGATTTATCTTTGCAGGTGGGATCTAGATATCTTGATCATCTGATCGTGGAAAGAAAATATACCGAAGCAGCTTCTTTGTGCCCCAAGTTGCTTCGAGGATCAGCCTCAGCATGGGAGAGGTACCACTTTACTAGTATCACGTACCATTTATTGTTAGTATGTTTTACTGTTCTTGTTTGGTAATTGAATGTAAATGTATTGCTTTCACCAGATGGGTTTTCCACTTTGCACACCTTCGTCAACTCCCTGTTTTAGTTCCCTACATGCCTACAGAAAGCCCTAGATTGCGTGATACTGCATATGAGGTTAGCTAAACCCTAAAAACAAAGTAAGCTCTGTTACAAGTAATGTGTTCCTGTAGTATCTGTAATCATCTGATTTGGGATTTATTCTTCTTTTGGTTCTACAGGTTGCTCTTGTTGCATTGGCTACAAATCCGTCCTTTCATAAGGATCTCTTATCCACTGTTAAATCCTGGCCATCTGTAATTTATTCTGTGTTGCCTGTTATTTCAGCCATTGAACCTCAGCTTAATACTTCATCCATGACTGATCCACTCAAGGAGGTTAGTCTGACTAATTATATTTGCATTTTGAATCTCTTAACAATCTTTTTATATTAACATGTTCCTTTTCTATATCAGGCATTAGCGGAGCTGTATGTAATTGATGGACAACATGAGAAGGCTTTCTCATTGTATGCTGATGTAGGTCGTCTTAATTAATTTTTGATGTGTTCAGGAAGCAATTGCATTGGTTGAATTCCATACAAATGCTTTGATAGTAGTCTTACATCCTCCCTGTTTTTCTGTTGAAACTTTCAGCTTATGAAACCAGAAGTATTTGACTTCATTGATAAACATAACCTACATGATGCAGTTCGTGAAAAGGTATGATTGTAATTTGTAAAAGTGGAATTTATCTTGGAATTCTTCTGTTTTATATATAGTTTACAGTGTCAGCTGATGTGCAAAAAATATTTTGTCACTGTTAGCCTTTGATTTTAAGCATTTATTTTTTGTCACTATTGGCATTTGATTTTAAGCATTAATGCACCTACAGAATCTTTTACAAGTATTGTTGTAGTATATTAGGCTTCTTCTCTTCCCATAACTGTCATCACCAGCATTCCCGATCACCATCGTCACCAGCCTCCTTTAGTTACTCTTGTTGTCTATCTCCTTCTATCACTATTAACACTTGTGTGCTTTGATTAATGTTGTCGTAGACTCATAGTTATCCTTTGATCATCGTCATGAATGGCCCTTTTTCCAATTTTCTTTGCTGCCAGCACACTCCAGCCACGTTGCCAGCAACAATTTTGTTTTGCATCCATGACCATCAGAGATGATTTGTATAGCCACAGATGTAATTTGACAACACAAGGATCTTTATTGAAAATATAATATTATAAAATTTTATTATTTGTTGATTTAAATTTAGATATTCTTGATAAAATATTAAGACGATAGAATTCTCCTCCAATTTAGATAGTAGTTCTATACCTCATTTCTTTTTATTTTTTCCAAACATGAAAAATTTTCTTAGTCAAATAATTGTAAAATATAATTCTAATTTTATTATTCAAACAGATTCTTAGATTTATTAAATGCATAGACAAATGAATGAACAAATGAAGTGCCATCCCAACTGTTTGGAATTGGTTGATTAAGATTTGAATGTTCTTTGAAGAGGAAAAAACAACCATAGCTCTTTCTCACAAGGTGGGGTAACTTATATGGATCAAACAACGCCATAACATCCTATCATGAATCAAATCTAATGACATCTTTATGATTTGACCTATAGTTTTTCGTGGTCTCGCTCTATCTCTCTAACTATTAGGTTATCCTTCATTTGATCTACACTTTTTTTTTATGTTTCTAAGGGTCTCCCTCTACACATGCCCAAACCACTTGAGACAGACCTTACCATCTTTTTCCATAATAAGTGCTGGCCCAAGTTTCTCACTAATGCTTTCATTTCTAACCCTATGAGTTTGTGTTCTATTTGTACTTGTTACCATTGATGCTGTAAAAAACAAGAATTTCGGGAGAGAGATGGAACATAGAGATGTGTCATTTGAGACAAAGAATGCTCATAAAATTTTACTAATTACTCAAGATGGTTGTGAAGTGATACTTAAGCTGATCATATACCTCTATATATTTATGCCCTGAGTACAAAATGACACTTATACCCTTTATATTGGGAGCATTGCAATTACTAATTGCTTAAATCTAAAGCTCCTCCTTTTTCACTATATTATAATCTGCCAGCTACTAATTTTTCAGCTTCGTAAAAAAATAAAATTAAAATAAAACAAGAGAATAACTGAAGATTAGATTGCAGAAGCGTACTTGTATCTATGGATAAAACTTTGTACCAGAAGCAATTGAGTTCTTTGATCTTCCAAGTCTCTATGCACAATCCCTCTTTATTCTTCTCTAACGATGGGATGTTAGGAAGATAAAATTGTACACATGACTTAGGGACCATAAACCTTTTATAATAGTCAAATACCCTCTCATGAATAGTTATGTCTTTTGAACCTTGTATCCATTCATGAATAATGATGACCATTATACCTTTCTTATTTCTATTTTAGCCCATCATGAAATAGAAATGAGACTTATGGTATCTAACACTATATAGCCCACACCAATTGAGATGTTATAAATCCCAATAAATTTATCCTAATAAGATCACTTTAATAGGGATTATTCTTTAGATAACTTATAATACATAATTAATGATATATGTAGGTCCACATATTAGATAAATATCTAATAATCTCCCACTTGGGCCACATATGTCATTATACAATCATGTCCTTATAACGTTTGCTTTGGGTGTTGAATGAGTAACTAATAGTTCGATACCCGGAGTACTTTTGTTATTAATATACTCTATCCTTAAAGATTTGTTTATATGGTAATTAGAATCTTATTTTGTCTAACCTGTGCCTGTTCAGGTTGTTCAACTGATGATGCTTGATTGCAAGCGTGCTGTTCCTCTATTAATTCAAAATAAGGACTTGATAAGTCCACCTGAAGTTGTGAAGCAACTTCTAAATGCTGATATTAAGTGTGACTGCAGATATTTCTTACATTTATATCTCCATTCATTATTTGAAGTTAATCCACGCGCTGGGAAGGATTTTCATGATATGCAGGTAGGATTTGTTTCTTTCATTTAACCTTTGCAAGCTCCCTTTGTGTTGGATTCTTAGTTTTAATTTTATTCAATTTTTATATTTCGAATTGATGAAAGCCATGTGTTTGCCCATTACAAGTTTGATGCAAAGTAATTGCTGCCTTGTTTTTCTGATAGAATACAAAAGACAATCTTTGGTACGGAACAACTCCGAGTTTATTATGTTTTAACACAAAACAACATAATATGGTTGAAAAAGAAAGATAGGACCTATTGATTGACTAAATAATGTGCTTACTATGCAACCTTGCTCTGATATATTGAATCTAAGTCTACTTACATCCTTCAAAGTAGTTTCTTCAGCTTTTTCATGACTTCTATGATACCCTTCTCCTACCAACCAGTTTATTTCTAAAGAACAAATATATTCTTTATCCCTAAACAATAATAAATAATCTCATTGGAGAGGGGAAAGATAATCAAATAACCACAACAAATTAAAGTGCAACAACAAATATTGAAAAGCCTAGTAGAGATTTCATAACTAAAAACTCTACATTATAATGCAATAATGCATCAAACAGGAGTTGATAAATTTCAGTTTTATATATATATATATATATATATATATATATATATATATATATGTATGTATGTATGTATATATATATATATATATATAGAGGGCAACTTGGTGCTATAAAGCTCCTGCCATGGTGGGATCCAGAAAAGGGTCGGATCTATTGTAGGGCAACTTGGTGCTATAAAGCTCCTGCCATGGTGGGGTCCAGAAAAGGGTCGGATCTATCGTAGGCAACCATCCCTTGCATTCCACAACTCGAATCTCTGACCTCCTAGCCATATTGCAGCAACTCCAAGTGTTGCCAAGGCTCCCCTTTAGTTGATGACTGTTAGTTACCAATACCATACATGAAAAGTATCCTATCCTATCTCGTCCTTCAAGAAATCCTGTACATATACATTTATTCACATGCAACTATGAATGGAGGTCCCCTCTCCCTAACAGCTTGAATTCGGTCCTATGTGGTTGAGTCCTTAGCCACTGGCTTTTGGTTCTTAGGACGCAAGGACTTCCTGCTCTGTGCAGACTGGTACATTCCCTTCTTTTTCACACAAACAGGATTCCACTGAATCAACATCTCTAATTTTTCTGTAAGAATCACGGGTGGCTAGCACTATACTAGAATGTCTGATCAGTTCTGGTCTCATTCAGATTCAATCTGTTTACTGGCAATTGTTAGCTATTGCTACCAATATTTTTTTGCAACCTGCAATGCCATAGCCTTTCTTAAGTGATGCATTTCTTTATTGTGGTCCAAACTGCGTCATTATCCACTGCAGGCTTCAATACCATATTAGTGCTCAGTTCTTTACTCTTATCCCATTTTTTGCCTTATTTTTTTTCTCTGATTATTACAATATCTGTCTTCTGCAGCTAAACATGAATAATGGTTTGTATGGAAAACCATAATCTGATCCTGCCATCTATATTAGGAAATATTCTGTATTCTGTAACAGATTGCATCCCTAGAATTAGGCTGACTAAAATGTATTTTCTAGTCAATTAGGAAGTCCCAATGAATCATGGGATCTGACATTATTTCCTTTTCTGTCAAGGCTGACTCTGTATAAATCTAACACATGTAATTATGTATAAGAATTATTAGTGAGTAATATTTTCATATTCTTCAATTTCTGAGAGTTTTCATGTGCTGCCTGTTAATAAATGTTTTTTCCTCAGCTAATATCAACCTTTTGTCTACTGCATAGGTAGAACTCTATGCAGACTATGATCCAAAGATGCTGCTACCTTTTCTCCGAAGCAGTCAACACTATACCCTTGAGAAGGTTTGAGATCAACCAATGACTTCGATAGTTATATATATTTGCATGCCTATGAACCAAATACTCCAAATTGATTTTCAGGCTTATGAAATTTGCATTAGGCGAGACCTAATGAGAGAGCAAGTCTTCATCCTTGGAAGGATGGGAAACTCAAAACAAGCCCTAGCTGTCATTATAAATAAATTAGGGGACATAGAGGAGGTATTTTATCTTTTTCAATTGGAAGTGGGGTTTGGTCTCAACTGACATGAAAATCTTGAATCAAAACCTCACAGATTTTATGTTGAGTTTGATGTATTCATAATTTTGTGCAGGCTGTAGAGTTTGTCACCATGCAGCATGATGATGAACTTTGGGAAGAACTAATCAAGCAATGCCTTCACAAACCTGAAATGGTATATCTTGATAACTAATTGTATATTTAAGATCCAGGCCTGTTTGATTACTTGTTTTGAAAACAGGTTTTTGAAAAATGAAAACTGTTTGGGAGTTGGTTCCTATTCCATATTTTATAGACTTGTAACTTATCAACTATTTTGAAAATCAAAACCTGGAACATATTTTGGATGTTCTGACTTTGTTTTCATTTTTTTTTCCAAAGATGTAGTGGCGAATTTTATAAATATCTCAATCATTTTAAGCAGCCTCATCTCTCCCTGTGTTTTTACCTTCATTTCCAGTGTCTTCACTGGGCCACTTATCTTTCTAACTTCCATCGCTGGGCCACTCATCTATGTTATCTTTGTCATGTCAAGGGTTGCTTGCTACTTCAGCACCTGTGTCTGAAGGCTGAACTTATCTATTTTTTCTGTCTCACGCGTCTAATGCATGTTATTGGCTGACCCCCCCCCCCCCCCCCCCCAGCTTCTCTTGTCTCACACCCTTTCTTACTCTGTTTTTTTCCCCTGGAATCAGATTAACTAATGATTTTTCTAGTGTCTGTTGGATGGCTTGGTTTTGAAGAACTCTGCCTCCCTTTTATTTTGAAGATGCTGCCAGATAAAGTATGGCCACAGTTGGAGATGATCACATTGTGAATCTACAGTAAAATACTTTTGGCCATTGTGTGCCTTTCTAGACTCCTTCAGAGTTCATACACCTCTAGTGGGAAAAGGCTTTGGTAGTCATATACATTTCTAGATGAAATGGATGTGCAATCACTGTACAAGGCCTTATTTTGAGGGAAAAATAGATAAATGTTACTTGAGAACAAATTTTCCAAATAGATTTTAAATTTTCTTTATTTTGAAAGTTGTTCCTAATATGTTACAAAAACTTTGTTTTCAGTGATAGAATTTACAAATAAGTTTTAGAAACTAAAAAGCTGAAACAGAAACAAATATACTCAGTATCCACTTATTTCATATACCTGCCCTTTCTCAACCTGGTTCTAAGATGGATTCTTGTAATTAACAGGTGGGCATACTACTGGAGCACACAGTTGGAAACCTTGATCCCCTCTACATTGTAAATAAGGTTCCCAACGGGATGGAAATACCTCAGTAAGTAATAAATATGACTTAACAGAAATTACATTTAGTATCTAATCATAAATCGTATGCAAGGAATAAAGTATTAGTATTTGGCTTGTAGATTGCATTTAGAAGGATATACCTATCTATCTAGTTCTGGTTATGCATCTGCATGTTGTTCACCATGTTTTGAATTTTAATTGATTGCTCACATAGTTTGATCATTCTGGCTTCCCAATTCCAGCTATATTCAGTAATCAGTAGCATTGTGTTTTTCACTGTAAGAGTAATATCTCTGTCTGCTTTTCTACAGGCTCAGGGATCGGCTGGTTAAAATTATCACTGATTACAGGACTGAGACATCACTTAGACATGGGTGCAATGATATCCTTAAGGTACTTTTCTCCACTACTCGTTCCTTAGTACAAGGAAACTTTTTAAATCTCATTAATTTGATGCAGTAAGATACCTTAATGATTTGCTGTCATTAAAATAGGCGGACTGTGTCAACTTATTAATTAAGTATTACAATGAGGCAAAGCATGGAATTTATCTAAGTAATGAAGAAGACGAGATCCGAGTTAAAAGGAGTGATACTCATGCATCTCAGGTGTTTGAGAAATCCCCCAGTCTGAGAACAATGGAAGTGAAGTCGAAGACTAGGGGTAGTGGAAGATGTTGTATATGTTTTGATCCCTTTTCTATACAGAATGTATCAGTCATTGTTTTCTTTTGCTGTCATGCTTATCACACAACTTGTCTTATGGATTCTTCATACACTAGTAGTAGCAAGAAACAGATTGGAGCCACTTCCCAAGAGACAGAAGCATACGATGTTTACAATGGTTTCGTGGATAATAATGGTGATGATGATGATGATGAAGAGACAGAGGCGGGTGGCACTCGTATGCGTTGTATATTGTGTACTACTGCTGCTAGTTGAGTGTGTTGTGTTGTTGCATGTGTTTGTCCGCCCCTTGTGCTTGCATGGTTAATAGTTTTTTTTCATGTTTGCATACACATGGTGCATGTGTGGTTTCCCTCTCTTTGGCGCTTCAATTTATTTTCAAATTTTTTTATCAATATAATTATAGTTTTTATTTAATTTTTCTACATTGTCTTGATAGCTTGTAGTATATTCTTTAGATGTAGTTGTCCTTGAATACCAGATTCCTTTCGATAAATGATGAAAAAAAAATAGCTTCTGGTTCAGGGAACAAAGCAGTTGATATGTTTTCCATTGACATATGATGAACTACACTTCGCATATAGAACCAGCTATGCAATGAATCCAAATCCAATCCAAGGCCTTGGGATTTGGCATAGTTGGAAGTCCTTGATGAAAGGGAGAGCTACATTCATTTTATGAAAATAAACACGTAGAAATATATTTCTTGTTCATGAAAAAAAAAACTTTTGAAATCTGTTAAAATCGGAAATTAATGATCTATATTTAACACTGAACAAAAATTACCAAAAGAGAATAAAATTCAAACAATGTATAAGTTTAAAAAATTCATTTGAATTCTATTTTGTTTAAATGTTATTAATGTTTTATGTTTTATATTTTATTTAGAGTTTATTGGTCATGTTTAATTGCCATGGATTTAAATGTCACACTGGTCTATAGATATAATAAATCTGTCCAGCTCTATCGATACCCGTCACTTATTAACTTTCTTGCTTCTGTTTTTTGAATGTTAATTTTTAATATTTTCTTGTATTCCATTTTTAAATAGGATAAAAATTGTTTCACATCCAAAAACGAGGTGTGATAGGTGTGAGAAGATGACATGAAAAGAAAGAAGAGAAAAAGAAAGTAAAAAATATGATAAGTAATGTATGATAAAGAAAGAAAAGAATAAAAATGAGATGTGAAATAGTGAAAGGAGATATGAAAGTCGAGTTCGGGGAAAAAAAAACAGAATTGATATTTTTTAGAGTTCAATGGACATACATTCACACCGTAAAAATTTTTACATTTTTGTGTTAACCAGAAATTCGATGATTTGACAAAAAAAAAACACTTAATTCGATGATAGTGTAGGGTTTTTTTTTTTTTTTTTTTTACATTTACAATATGTATCTATTAAATTTTTTATTGATTTTAAACTAAAGCTCAAGGTTGTTTCAACTTGTACAGTGATTTTGGGTTTGAGCCATGAGTATGAAATTGTGTTAAATATTTAGGGAGAGTTTTATCAAATAAAAATAAAATTCGAGCCATGGTTTTGCACAAATTGAGACTTGAATTACCATTAAAGCAATGTGAAATTTCCTCCTAATCTGAAATTCTAATCTCGTGCTTCTAAGCGGCAGAGAAATATTTCTAACACTCACTCACAGGCAGTGAGGCATGCTCCAAAGAGATTGCACGCGTGCATACCAAAAAGAATGTGTACGTGCAGCTATTTGAAGCTGCTTCTTCGTCTTACTTAGCATATTTAGGAGAAGCTTCAAGGACATTTCCTTTTGGACCAGGATTTTTTCAACGTGTCACTGCAAGATATGGGAAGGAATATGATTACTAAGCAACTATACAAATGCACATGCGTGGAACATAAGAAAGGTAGCTATAGGATAAAGTAGAACCCTAATTGTGGTGTGCTTTGCAATGACTTTCTTGTGCCACTTCTCCTGTACACGATGATAACGATGATGATGAAACATTGTTCATCTTTTATGTTGTTATCATTATTTGATTAAAACAAAAATGGAGGGGCAAAATCAGAAATTTGAGTATATAAAATAATATGCTTTTGAAGCAGTCATAAGCTGAAAACCACAAAATTCAAAATTGTTGCTCTATTCCAAATCGAAGTTTAAGGCAAAGAAACACTCATGAAGAATTCAAACATTCTATACATACAAACCACATATAAAATTATGCGTTAAATGTGTTTTTAATCCCTGAAATATGATCTGAATTTGATTTTAGTCCACAAAGTTTAAAATCGTTTGGTTTGGATCTCTGTGATCAATTTTGGCTTTTTTTCACATTATGATTATACATGAAAATAGAGTTGGCAATTCGAGTTACTCCGCCCGACCTTGCCTGGCCGGTGTGAGTAGCGGGTTTTTGCGAATTAGGCTAAAAAGCTCGAGAATTATTCGAGTTTCTAAAATAAAAGTTCGAGCCCTACATTTTTGCAGGTAGCTCGATTTTTTGTGGATTTTGTGGGCTCTCAACCTTTTGTGGATTTTTTTTTAATAGGAGTTTTATTTGGTTTGGCTTATTTTTCTTTCCCTTGTTTTTATGGAGAAGACGAGGCTTGACTAAGTGCCTTTGTATGGAAAGAAAAAAAAAAAAACTGACCTGGAAATATTAGGGCTCATGGCACTGTATGACATGACATTTAGCTCAGTACATCATCTCACTTAACTTATTAGAATTTAATCCTAGGTATTAATTCTACTTGCAAAAAAAAAAAAACAAGTACCTAAACCATTAAAAAAAGTTGGGAGGAACTAAACAAAAAAAATAGTGTAATAAAAGGAACAAAAACATATTTAAATCTTTATTTTATATATTATATCTAATAAGTTTGGTTTTAAATTAAATATGATTCAATCAAATTTAATTTAAAGCAATTGGGATGGATTTTCCAACTTTTATCTATAATAAAAATAATTTTAAAATATTAAATTTTTCACAAGTTATAAGACGTAACATAACTAATTGGGAAAATTGCACTCACCTCCCTTGAGGTTTATCTAAATGACAAAGATTTTCCCTCTAGTTTTTAAAATGCAGAAACCTCCCTTCCCAATTCCCATTGACATTGTGAGGATTATTTAGGAATATTAGCAAGGCGGAATAAATTATACACTACCCGTATCCATACCTACTAAAATTAACAGCTACCCATGCGGGTAACGAATATTCACAAGTATCCATTAATATTTAAGAATTCAAAATTTATAGAAAAAAAAAGAGAGAAAATGACATATACTATATTATGATATCATATTATATTAATTTTATATAATATAAATTAACATCATATAATATTATTACAAGTTAATGTATTGAAAATATTATTATAAAATAATAAAATAAAATTTTATCTCATCATAAAATAATAAAAATCTTAATATTTTAATATATTTAATAGAAAATATATTTTAATGACTATGTGGGTACTCGCGGGACGAGTAGTATAATATTCGTCCTCACTCATTTAATAAATATGTGGGTACTCATCGCTGGTATATCGATAAATATCCACAAGTACGAGCTTTTTTTATCATATCGCTTTAGGTAAGGGAAATGAGTACATTTTAAAGACTAGAGGAGAGGTATTTGTCATTTAGACAAACCTCAGGGGAGGAGGTGAGTGCAATTTTCCCCAACTAATAATGTTAGTAAAATTCATTTCAAATATTTCTTACTATTAAAAGAACCTACAATTTTTCATAATTTATTTGTCAATTCATATTAATGAAAATTTATAGCCCAACATAGTACGGTCATATCTGTTCACTTAAATGTGTTTTAAGTTAATTGTTTTTACTAAAAATACTATCCCTAAAGGTAATTTTGATAAGTATAAGTTATATAATAGTTTTATAAATATATAGAAAAGAAAAATAAATACCAAAGTATATAGTAAATATATAAATAAAATTTTTTATATGTATATGTTCTGGGGTAAATTCATGAGTATCTCCGACGTCACCCTGACATTCCGACATATGTATATATAGGCGAACTCGACCTTGGCACTCCGACGTACGTACCAGGGAATCCGACGTCATACCAGCCGACATACGACTTCGGCGGTGTTCGAAGGAACCTAATCGTGGTATCCTCAAGTTTAGTACAACCGGCATATGAACACCACCACACAGCTACGACTATCTATCTCGACATTGTTTGATACAACATACCTCGACTATTTTAGGCGCGTGACACCACATTCAAATCAGCGCGTTGCCTCGGAGACGTGGAATGGCGGTTAATTATCGTAACAGATTTTCCCGCCTAATCCTCTCTATACATACCCCGGATTTTATATCCTCAGGTACGCATTCATTCGTACTACTGTTACTCTGCTAAATCGATATCTTACGTTGAGCGTCGGAGTCCCTGCAGGTACACCCTGCCCCGTCGCGGAATCATCGTCGACACCGTCATAGGAGCTTTCTCATTGCACGTGACCGTCAAACAGAAGTTCGCCAAAGATCATTGGCGCCATCTGTGGGGAACCAAAAATGAAGACTTGGTCAAGACAAGTTTCCCTCTACGATCTTTGGCACTTTAACGGAATCTTGAACCCTCTCTTGCAACCTCTACGCTCGTCTTTCAAGAAGCCATGGTGGGAACAAGGAGCATTTCTTCCACCCCTGCAGCCGCTACTAAAGGCTCAGCCCCTCTCATCACCTCAACCATCGTCCCTGATGTCTTCTCCGCAACGACGGGAGTCGTGTCCGCTACTGCCGGAATCCCACTACCACATCCGGGGACGACCCGTGCCAGGACTGCGGTGCCACCACCAACAGGAACTGCTTCACCATCCTCCCCCCAGGATCAGCCTTCACGGGGAGAGCTTATGAGCGTCATTCGTCGTCAGGAGGCGTTACTCGAGCAATACGCCCTCCGCCTTGAGAAGATCGAGACGGAGAAGCAAGCCGAAGCCATGCACCATCGGATTCTGCGCGGAACTCCAGCTTCGGAACGCCACCCTTCGCAGCGCCACGGATCTGGCGCCCAACAAAATCAAGAAAACCACGTTTCACAACTGCATAACCGTCGTCTGACGTCATCGCGTCAAGCGCCGCCTTCACCGCAACCGTCAGCACAGTCAGTACACTCTAATTCTCGTCCCAAGGATAGGGACAGGGCTACCAACATCTATGAGGAATCTCGCAACGCCACTGATGATGAGGTTATTCAGGTCGTCTTGCCGTTTTCAGAACGTATAATGCTCTTTCCTATAAACAAACGCTTTGAGAAGATTCCCGTTCCAGAGCTCTACGACGGAATGGGAGACCCCTTAGAGCACCTTGACATATACGAGTCGGCAATGTCTATTCGTAATGCTTTAGGCTCAATCATGTGTAGGGTGTTCCCACTCTCTCTCAAGAAAATCGCCCTCAGGTGGTTCCAGACGTTACCACCTCGATCAATCAACACGTGGGCCGACCTCAGAAACAAGTTCATCACCAGCTTCACCATCAGTAAGGTACAATCAAAGACCGAGGCATCCCTGAAACAGATTCGACAAGGGGTCTCGGAATCCCTTCGGGATTATATCAGCAGGTTCACCAGAGAGGCCCTCCTGGTACAGGGGCTTCAGCCCGGGGTACAACTTATGTTGGCCAAGGACGGCCTCATTCCTCATTCGTCGTTTTGGATCGACTTGTCAAAAAGAATACCTAATTCAATGGAGGAGTTGCTAAGCCGTGCAGAGGAGTACATCAGCCTCGAAGACGAGGAGCTTGCCCTCAAGGCAAAAGACGCAAATCCCGGGCCGACGCAGAAAGATCAAACGCAGAAAAACAAGGGAGGCCGGTAGGACAGCAAGGGCGACAATGAACCCTTAGGTCGCTACACTTCTTACACTCCCCTGAACCAGCCTCGGGGAAAGATACTCAACGAGATCCTGAATGTCGAGCTCTTTGAGGCCGGGATGAGGAGACCAAGACCTATGAAGGCTGGCTCAGATACTGACAAGTCGAAATACTGCAGATACCACAAGTCCCAGGGACATGACACTGACCATTGCTTGTCCTTAAAGGACGCTATAGAGGAGCTCATCCGACGTGGGAAGTTGGATAGGTTTAAAAAGGACTATAAAGGATCATCCCGGCGTGATGATGACTACAGGAGGAGTTATAGGAATGATGAACCTCGACAGGAATCCATCCGACAGGGGCGCAGCAGATCAAGGACACGGTCACCTCGGCGAGAGAGATCGGCTTCCAGAAGACCGTCCCGCGAGCACATGCCGCCATCCTCATCCCAGAAAGAACGTCGTGAACAACCTTCGTCATCAAGGCAGAGGTCACCACCACCTGGGGAACCAACATCCCAACAACATCCTGTAATATACGTCATAGTCTCTGGCTTTGCTGGTGGGGGCGAATCAACAAATTCGAGGAAGAAACACCTTAAGGAGGTTCTGTCGGCATCCTCATCATCATCTCGCAACATCCACGCCGGGCAGAAAAGAAAACTCCCGCCGCTATCCTTCTCGGATGACGACTATGGCCTTGTGGTTCCAGGCCATAACGACCTCCTCCTCATCACGGTGTTCATAGCAAAACACGAGGTCAGGAGAATCTTCATTGATCAGGGGAGTTCCGCCGACGTCCTGTTCCTAAAAACTTTCAACCTCCCGCACCTCCCTGAGTCGGATCTACTGTCGTATAGGGGTGCCGATTTGATCGGGTTCACAGGGGACAAGATACGTCCCAACGGATTTGTCGAGTTACTGGTCACCTTTGGTCAGCCACCTCTCTCGAAGACAACCAAGGTCCGGTTTCTCGTGGTGGACTGCCCCACGACTTACAATGCCATCCTCGGCAGACCAACTTTGAACGCCATCGGGGCCATCAACTCGACAAATCATTTGGTCATGAAATTCTGGAGTGATGAGGGTGAAGTCATCGCCCTCCGCGGTGATCAAGTGATGGCGAGATCCTGCTACAAGGAATCTCTGAAGATCGCCAAGCCGGAAAAGAGCGTTGTAATTGATAAGGCCGAAGGACACCCATCGGCAGCCGGAGTGATGCTTGCAGATCTCGACCTTCAGGAAGACTTCACCGAGACAAGGCCAACCCCAGAAGGCGACTCAAAACCCCTTCAGATTGGGACCACTGCAGATCAAGTGGTACACATCGGATGCGGGATGACGCCCCAGGACGAGGAGGCTCTCTATACACTAATACGCCAAAACAGTGATCTCTTTGCATGGGCTGCGGCAGACATGCCTGGATTGGACCCCGACATTATCTGCCATCGTCTCTCTGTCGATCCCAGGATCAAACCCGTGGAGCAAAGACGTCGAAAGATGTCGGCAGAAAGGGCGGAGGCAGCTTCCCAGCAAGTCTCAGAACTACTCGACGTCGGGTTCATTAGGGAAGTTAAGTACACTACTTGGTTGTCAAATGTAGTCCTCGTGAAAAAGCCTAATGGCAAATGACGTGTGTAGATTATACAAATTTAAATAAAATATGCCCGAAAGATTCTTACCCGCTGCCTAACATCGACTGTTTGGTTGACCAATCTTCCGGCTATCGTCTTCTGTCTTTCATGGATGCATATTCCGGCTACAATCAAATTCCGATGTACCCACCTGATCAGGAGAAAACAACGTTTATGACGGAGGGAGCAAACTACTGCTATCGCATGATGCCTTTCGGGCTCAAAAACGCCGGTGAGACCTATCAAAGAATGATGAACACTATATTCCGGGACCTGATCGGAAGGGTTATCGAGGTATACATTGATGACATGATCGCGAAGAGTACGTCAGATAGCGACCATATTCGAGATCTCGGGGAAGTTTTCGACCAGCTGTGAAAATACAATATGCGCCTCAACCCTAAAAAGTGCACCTTCGGAGTTCGCGCCGGTAAATTCCTCGGTTTCATGCTCACAGAGCGCGAGGTCGAGGCCAATCCCGACAAATGTCGTGTGGTCCTCGAAATGAAAAGACCAACGACAGTCAAAGAAGTTCAGCAGTTAACCGGTAAGATGGCCGCCTGGACGAGATTCATCTCGAGATCCGCGTCCCGGGCACTTCCCCTTTTTCGCCTTCTTATAAAGGGAAAATTGTTTCAGTGGGATCAAGAGTGTGAAGACGCATTTCAACAAATCAAAGTTATCCTCGCATCTCCTCTCGTCTTGTCAAAGCCGAACCCAAGCGAGATTTTATATCTCTATCTTTCTGTGGCGGACGAAGCCGTTGCCGCGGTCTTGATCCGCGAATCAGACGGAACACAACACCCCATTTTCTTTGTGAGCAAGGCGCTGCAGGGCCCGGAACTGCGATACCCTAAAGACGAGAAAATTGCACTAAGCCTAATCACGACAACATGACACCTACGACAATACTTTCAAGCGCACCAAATAGTCGTGCAGACTAACCAGCCCATCAGACAGGTACTACACCGACCAGACCTGGCCGGCAGGATGGTATCTTGGGCTGTAGAACTCTCAGAATTCGGGATATCTTATGAACCCCGGCAGGCCATCAAAGCTCAAGCCTTGTCTGACTTCATCGCAGAATTGACCCCGACACAACCAATGACAGAGGAATGGTGGGAGCTGCATGTCGACGGCTCGTCCAACCCAAAGGGGAGTGGCGTCGGGATACTCCTGGAAAACCCGCAAGGAGTCATTTTGGAACATTCCCTCAGTTTCTCGTTCCCAACTTCCAATAACCAAGCTGAGTACGAGGCAGTCATAGCCGGACTACGAATGGCTTCAAAGGTGGGGGCAACACGGGTAAGGGTCCACAACGACTCTCAGCTTATCGTGTCCCAGGTAAACGACAGCTACCAAGTAAAGGATCTTATCCTCCTCAAATATCTTGAAGTCGTAAAAGGACTGTTCCACTGTTTCGCCACAGTCGAGATTCACCATATTCCCCGAGAAATGAATGCAAGGGCTGACGTCCTCTCCAAACTTGCGAGTACAAGATCTTCCGGAAACAACAAATCCGTCATCCAGAAAATTATCCCAGCACCTACCGTGATATTGGCCGTAGAGACTGATAAATGTTGGTATTCCGACATTCATAATTACCTGGCCGATGGGTCGCTTCCCAGTGACCCCGCATCAGCAAGACGAACACAAAGACAGGCAGCTCGGTACTGCCTAATTGACGGGAAGCTTTATAGGCGAGGGCTCGCACAGCCGCCGATGAAGTGCATCTCAGGTGACACTGTCGATTACGTGATGTCCGAGGTACACGAAGGTGTTTGCGACCATCATCCCAGCGGATATTCCCTAGCCCGGAAGATTCTCCGTGCAGGCTACTACTGGCCCACTATGGAAGCTGATTCGATGAATCATGTGAAAAAATGCCCACGATGCCAGAGGCACGCCGACATTCACCGAGCTCCTGCTGAAGCATTATGGTCCATCACGGCTCCTTGCCTGTTCTCATAGTGGGGTGTGGACATACTGGGACCATTCCCTCCAGCTCCCGGTCAGTTGAAGTACCTCGCAGTCGCTGTCGACTACTTCACCAAATGGATAGAGGTGCAACCGCTTGCAAAGATTACCGGGAAAAACCTCTCTAAATTCATTTATCGTTTCGTCATATTCAGATTCGGAATCCTGAACACCCTGGTGACCGATAACGGCACTCAATTCACGAATAAAGGATTTCGAGAACTCATGTCGGATTTCCACATCACACACAGGTTCTCGTCAGTCGAGCATCCCCAAACCAATGGCCAAGCTGAAGCCGCCAACAAGGTAATACTCCAAGGGCTAAAGAAACGCCTAGACACGGCGAAGGGACTTTGTGCAGAACAATTGCCCCATGTCCTATGGGCTTACCACACAACCCCTCATTCTACTACCGGGGAAACCCCATTCAGATTGGATTACGGAGTCGACACCGTAATCCCAGTCGAAATCAGGGAGCAAAGCTTGAGGTTCCAGGCGTATGATCCACAATTCAATGGCCAAAGACAACGAGAGGAGCTCGACTTGATTGAAGAAATCAGAGAAAGGGTTTCAATTCACGAAGCAGCAATCAAACTGCAGTCAGCAAGGCGACATGACAAGGTCGTTATATCACGAACATTCGACGACGGCGACCTGGTCTTACGGAGAGCAGACGCTGGCAACAAAAATGCCGCCCAAGGGAAGTTGGCAGAAAACTGAGAAGGGCCGTACCGGATCGTCTCGGGAACCGGCACCGGAGCGTATCGACTGGAGACACTTCCCGGCGAACCCATACCTCGAACTTGGAATGGGGATAAGCTCTACAGGTACTATAGTTAAAATTGTAAAGATTTCTTTCCGATGTAACAAATTTTGTAGGAATAAAATTCATTCCTTTGACTCAACGACATCTAAATACTGGTACAACCCCCAAAGCGGTTTTTGTCGGGTACAAACCCAAACGCGATTTGAGTCGGGTACAACCCCGAACGTGATTGGAGTCGGGTACAACCCCGAACGCGATTTGAGTCGGGTACAACCCTGAACGCGATTTGAGTCGAGTACAACCCTGAACGTGAAAATGCTAGGGCGAAGAAATGATGGGATGCAACCCCGAAATCGGACGCGAAGTAGCGACAGAACAAATAGACGAAGACCATAAATCATTTCAAAAGTAATATAAATTGCCATAAAGTGCAGTTGCCCAAAGCGGGATCTGTTCAAACAAAACGGAAACGTAAAAGATTACAAGTAAAACCGGCATCCCGACCCTTCACTCTTGAGACCCCATTTCAGCATTGGAGGACGGGGTACCCCCTGCTGAGTTCACTACACCATCAGGACCCTTCTCCTCGGTGTCAGGTGCCACCTCATCATCATGCAAAGGTGGAAAAGTGGGTTCGATATCACCAGGAACACTCTCCACCTTGCCGGTGGGAAGGACGTCGTACCACTTACCATCATCGACGGCGCAGAGAGTCGACATTCCCTTCGTGTTCAGCTGCACGTCGGGATTCAAAAATTTCATCTGCTTGATGGCAAGATAAAAGTACACGTCCGCGGCATCAACCCAGAGGGTCTCGGTCTCCTCCACCTTACGTTGCAAGCCCTCGTTTTCATCTTGGAGGGTTTTCACCTGCTCCCTCAATTCTTTCAGCCTTTCCTTGGATGCTGCAGCTAACTCTTCAACCATTTTCTTCTCCGTTGTAAGGGATTTCACCTGCTTTGCCAAGTCGGAGTTGCGTTTAAGCAGATCATCCCTTTCTTTAGACAAGATCCGGACGTCGGCGAGGGCCTTCTGCATCTTCAGCCCGTCGGCCTCTAGCTTGGCCGTCATCTTCTCCAAATCAGCTTTCATTGGCGCGAAGGCGACAAGATCCCGGGATGCGCCCATGAAATATCGCGACATCATGGCAAACTTCATGCCCCATTCTGATGCAGCGACAAGAATGTCGTTAATCTCCTCCTCAGATTTTCCGGCGAACATGGCCTGCCCCTGGGCCTCTAGATGCTTGTTCACCTCGTCAACAGACATGTTGGATGGCGGCAACCCGACACCATAAATCATTGCACTTTTTCCCCTGTCGCCATGGGGGGTCGTGGAGGAAGACCCCTTTGATGGACCGTGTCCCTCCGGCTTGTTCTGAGAAGGGGGAACCGGGATCTGAGCTCTGGGCCGCTTTCTTGTGATGAGATCAGCGACGCTCGTCTCTGACCCTGACACTTCGACCTGCCCACCTTTCTTTTGAGCATCCTTGAGCAGCTTTCTGGCTAGCTTCTCTGCAAGTTTTTCTTGAGCTCTTCCTGCCACCGATACTGCAATACACAGAACGGATATGGTTAGAATTAATTTTTGGATATAAGGAAAAGAACCTCGATCAGACTCGACCATTACCAAGAAATTCTCGGGTAGTCAAGCCACCTTGCTTGATCACGGATTGGCTTTGCAATACTCCATGATTTCTCACGAATTGCTAAATGGCTTCCACCACGAACTGTTCACCTCGGGTCAGTGTATTGAATTCGACAGTGTAGGCCTTAGATACCCTTTGGAAATGCCCAGTGTTCCAGTATGGGATGATGATCAACCTCCCGTCGTCGTGGAAGATCAATTGCCTCCCTTCACCCTTGGGGACGACGAAGACGTACTTGTCTTTGAAATTCCTATAAGATTCTTGGTAGGCCTCGAGGATTTTTCTGCCATGACCAGCACGAAGAGCAAGCCACGAGAACCTCTTCGTCGCGGTGTCCCTCTGGTCTAAAGGTCGGAAAAAGTGGAAGAAGACGCTGGTACTTAGCTCCAGGCCCAACGCATGGCATAAGATCATGAAACTCCTAACGAACGCCCAGTCGTTGGGGTGCAGCTGTGATGGGGCCACTTTGAGATGCTGCAAAACCTCCAGCTCGAACCATGTGAATGGCATCCACACCCCCAAGTCGTCAAAAACTGTTTTGTACATCGGAATGAAGGAACAAATCCTATTGTCTTCCCCAG
The DNA here is from genome assembly GCA_026901365.1 of Sesbania bispinosa. NCBI lineage: Eukaryota > Viridiplantae > Streptophyta > Magnoliopsida > Fabales > Fabaceae > Sesbania > Sesbania bispinosa. The sequence continues at coordinate 462,268 of QLOH01000511.1, read as the reverse complement.
GTAACGCCAGGTCCCATTCTTCTTCCTTGCCTGGTTCCACCCACTCCACATCTCGGAAACCCAACTCTAGAGCCTCGGCGGAAGTATACATACTCGATGTCCCTAGGGCTTCCACGTCTACCCACGACATCGACGCCAGGGCCTGCAGTATGGGGAACTACGAAGCCGGCGAGGTATGGACTTTCCGCTTACCCATCTCGAACCTGCCCAAAAGTCCCGGAACTATGTTAATTTTATGAGATGGTGTCGCCCCAGAACGACTGAGGCCAATCCCGGAGGACCCGGTGGAAAGCACCGCGGGATAAACCCATTTTTGCCGAATACAGGAAGTTTGATGCACTGATTCTTGTTGCATTTTCCAAAGGTCCGCCGGCTTGGACTTACGCCTTACCCTCGGAACCAAATCCGGGATGTCCGGATCCTCAGGCTCATCACTCACAGTGATACGCTGCCGTCTATCTCTAGCGGCAAGTGCTTTAGTTGCAGCCCTTGTGGACACCATTACCAAAACCAAAAGAGCTAGAGGTAGAAATTTGTACCTTTGAAAACTTTGGCTGCGACGGTCTTTAACTCTTCGAAAAAATCGGCCACTCCAAAGTTCATACGATACTGGAGGCACGAAAAGCTCAACAATGGAGACCCTTACTAGCTTGAAAGGAACGAATGCAGATTGGAAATCACAGGAAATCAAACAAATGAGACTCAGGTGAGGGCGTTCGAAGGAGACGAAGAGAGGGAAGATAACGAGCGATTCCCTCACATTCCTTATAAATGTCCGGAAAATCATTGAACGGCCCGAATTAAGCCAGCTGACAGGGCCCATGGGCCCAATACAGTTGGATCTTGCCACATGGCAGGCAGGGGAAAAGACGTGGGTTTTAAATTAGAAATAACCGCTAGTTGAAAGACCAAACGTCACCTCGGAAGTTCCCTTTTCACACGACTTCGTTATCTCGGCCGATCACGACATTGATACCGGAGAGAAGAACTCGACCATTTTTATCCCAAAATGCTCGACTTGGGGGGCAACTGTTCTGAAGTAAGTTCATGAGTATCTCCGACGTCACCCTGACATTCCGACATATGTATATATAGGCGAACTCGACCTTGGCACTCCGACGTACGTACCAGGGAATCTGACGTCATACCAGCCGACATACGACTTCGGCGGTGTTCAAAGGAGCCTAATCGTGGTATCCTCAAGTTTAGTACAACCGGCGTATGAACACCACCACACAGCTACGACTATCTATCTCAGCATTGTTTGATACAACATACCTCGACACCTCGACTATTTTAGGCGCGTGACACCACGTTCAAATCAGCGCGTTGCCTCGGAGACATGGAATGACGGTTAATTATCGTAATAGATTTTTCCGCCTAATTCTCTCTATATATACCCCGGATTTTATATCCTTAGGTACGCATTCATTCATACTACTGTTACTCTGCTAAATCGATATCTTGCGTTGAGCGTCGGAGTCCCTGCAGATATACTCTGCCCCGTTGCGGAATCATCGTCGACACCACCGTAGGAGCTTTCTCATTGCACGTGACCGTCAAACAAAAGTTCGCCGAAGATCAGTATATAAATTTAATTTATTTTAATTTAAATTACATTTAATCAATCTTAAACTCTGATTTGATCTAATAAAAAATAATTGCCATGTTTTTTTATTTTTAGTTTATTCATTTTTTAGTCTGATTTAATTTTTATTTTTATTAGATATTCTTTTTTTTTCACAATAATAATTTTAAACTTATAATCAGATTTAAATTACCTAAACCTTTCCCCTTTGATTCAAGAGAATTTTATAAGGTGTAAGCTCAACCCACCGACATAAAATTCAGAAAAATGCATTCCATGAGTGCGTTGTAGTCCGTCGATCACAATCAACTTTTATAGCACTTTTTCTTTGCCAAAGTTGTTCAGTAGTGGCTAAACCGGTCCATTTGTCACTCATTCTTCTGTGGAGGAAAATGAATAATGATTAATGATTGGTAGGTAGTAGTATAACCAGTGAGACATGCATGGAAGAGGAAATGAGAGATAAATAATAAATATAAAAAAAAAACAGAAAATGAGATGTATTAAATGAGTGGAAAATTAGCGGTTATCGCTAACAAGTAACAACTTTTACGTATTATATGAATTTGTAAACTTTTCTTGTATTTTCCATATAGTAGTTTATTTTTAAAATGTCGGAGAAAAACTATGATTGTGAATTATTTTAAACAAAATAGAATAATCCAAATACACATTATAATCACTTACGTGTACTCAAGGTTTTTTTTTTTAACTTCATCCGGAAAATAACTATAAAAGACATCCCCACCCATGACAAAAATATTTAGAGCTAGTTTGGATAAACTTTTTTAGAATAACTTTTAAGAGAAGAAAATACAATTAATAAAAAATGTAAAATGAATTTATTAGAAGTTGAAATTAATTTTTAATTTACAACTCAAATTCTCTGGAAGTTCTCTCATTTAACTTCTCCATAAATAATTAGTTTCAATTAAGGGAAGAAGTTGAATTCATTTTACCTCTTTAATTCATTTGATTTTTTTGGGTAAAATATGTTTTTGGTCCCTGTAAAATAGGCGAGTTTTGCTTTTAGTCCCTATAAATTCATTTTTAGTAAAGCGTCCTCCCAAAATATTTTTTTTGCAATTAGTCCCTCTTCTCATTTGACGTGTGTTAGGTGCTGATGTGACACATTTTCTTTCTCCTACGTGTCTATTAGTGTGTTTCTGGCGGTCTTAAACCCGCCAGAAAATAACACTCTCTCACCTTTTCAACCTTCTCCCTCTTCTCCCTGTTCCTTTTCTCCCCACTTCTTGCAACCGTTTTCCCACTCCCCCTTCTCCCCTCCCGCACCCCACCCCACCCCACCCCAGTAACCTTTTGAACGCGTTCTTTGTTCTGCTATCCTCAAATATCGTTATAACTCAGAGCGTAAGATTACAGAGGCACCCTGTTCCTACTAAAATCAATGTGAAACGTCATTTGTTTTTTGTTTACTTCACCTAAAAATAACAGAGCACATTGAAAACTTAATGAATATTAGAATATGGTGATTGGCTTATCATTTGTCTTTAGATATCTCTGTCATTTCATGGAGGAAATCTATTTGTAAATTAGTGTTGTTATGGCAAGAAACAGAGCATGAACAATTAAGGAGACCCTTACAATAATGCCCCATTAAGCAATGAGTAACATAAAAAACAAGAAAGACTATTGTTTGTCAGAAAGGTTAGCGACAAAAGAGTTGTACATGAATAGAAAACGTCCATTTAGTATTTAGCTTACAAATCTTAAAAATATGAAAAATGCATGCAAAAAAATATTGAACCAAAAAAAATCATGGAAGGTGATTCGAAGGGATTAAAATATTGACTGTGGAATGTTCTTTGCACCTTCCATTCTCTGAACACATTCATGAAACTGCTATAGATATTCAAGAAATAGTTATATAGATGGGGGAGGGGAGATGGGGGAGTGGGGGAAACGGTTGCAGGGAGTGGGGAGAAGAAAGACAGGGATAGCGATAGGGAGAAGAGGGAGAAGGCTGAAAAAGTGTAAGGGTGTTATTTTCTGGCGGTTTAAGACCGCCAGAAATACACTAATAGACACGTAGGAGAGAGAAAATGTGACACATCAGCACCTGACACACGCCAAATGAGAGGAGGGACTAATTGAAAAAAAAAAAATTGGGAGGACGCTTTACTAAAGAAAAATTTTATAGAGACTAAAAGCAAAACTCGTCTATTTTACAGGGACCAAAAACATATTTTACCCTTATTTTTTTTATTCTAGAAATTATTCTAAAGATGTGTATTCAAACTGGCCCTATATCTTCATATCCTTTTTTTCTTTTTCTTTTTCTTTGTTTTCTATATCTCTCTTTTTACTATGCTTACAATTATAGAGGATGTAAGACTCATTTTTGTAGCAAGAATACTAATGGCCCGTTTGTTTTAAATTTCCACCGTACAAAAAATATGCTTTTGCAGAATTGATTTTAAATCAATTTCGTACCATGTATTTCGTAAAGCGTGCATCATTCATCTCAACCATTCTTTTTAGAATTAATTCTACTCAACTGTAAACCAAACATACCCTTAGTTGTTGTTGATTGAAAATAGACACAAATAGTACACCCATTTTATAATGATTTTGTAGTCCAATATCCAACACTCACACTCTGACTATCACATTATCACATATACTAAATCTATATATATATATATATATATATATATATATATATATATATATATGGAGTCATGGACCTCATTGATTTATATCTGCAATAGAAAGAAACCTCAAAGCCATTATTCTCCCTTGTTGCAATGGAACACCACTCCTTTTGGTATAAATGGCTTCTTTCCATCTTTTTCATATACTCAACCTATCTCACTGCAACAAACTCGGTGATGATTCCAAGGTTAAGTCCATTTCCTGAATGGAAAACAACCTTACACGACTCTGCAGCCACGGTTGCAACTGATACAGATAATGTCAAAACATTTTATTACAAACAGGTTCTGGATCACTTCAATTATAGGCCTGAAAGCTACCAAACATTTCAACAAAAATATATGATCAATTTCAAATACTGGGGTGGTGCCAATTCTAGTGCGCCAATAGTTGCCTACTTGGGTGCAGAGGGACCTATGAATAGTCCCCCTCGAGGCATAGAATTTCTAGCTACTCCCTTTAATGCTCTCTTAGTATTCATAGAGGTATTGCAGAGAGAATTTTCTTTTTCTTTTTTTTTTTTTAAATAATTCTGATAATATTCAGTTATCATACTCTAAGGTTTGAGAATTGATAGATTCTGACTCTTAATTACTTTTCTCATTAGCACCGTTATTATGGGGAATCAGTGCCATTTGGATCCAGGGAAGAAGCATTTAAGAATGCAAGCACTCTTGGGTATTTCAATTCAGCTCAAGCCATTGCAGATTATGCAGCAGTCCTCATACATATAAAAAAGATATATCACGCTCATAAGTCCCCTGTGATTGTAGTTGGAGGATCATATGGTGGAAGTTAGTTCCTCAAACACTATAATTCATAGTGTTCAACCTTTGTACTCTTTAAGTCACTGTGTCATTTTTTCCTATATATGTTGTTGATGTTGATATATATATCTTTGTTACATGCAGTGCTTGCTTCATGGTTTAGGCTCAAATATCCCCATGTGGCCTTTGGTGCCCTGGCCTCATCAGCTCCAATACTCTACTTTGATAACATTACCCCACAAAATGCTTACTACTCTGTTGTTACAAGGGATTTTCGAGTAATTTACCTTAATTTTATTTTTTATCTTTTAAATTTATATATTTTTCATAAAAAAGGGATCATAATTGTGGGTTGAATTTGTATATATGCAGGAAGCCAGTGAGACATGCTATCAAACAATACTAAAGTCATGGTCTGAAATTGACAGAGTAGCTTCACAGCCAAACGGTCTTTCCATTCTTAGCCAGAGATTCAACACTTGCCGGTACAAACACTTTGTTTTTTGGCTTCCTTTTTGTTTGTTTGGAATTAGTTAAGCACTTAAGCTTAAAATTCAATATACTTAACACTGTCCATCACTTGTTGCAGTCCCTTAAACTGGCCTTCTGAGTTGAAAGACTACCTTATTACAATGTATGCTCAGGCGGCTCAATACAATCATCCACCGACATATCCAGTTACTGTGATATGTGGTAGCATTGATGATGGAGCTTCTTTTGGAAGTGATAATCTCAGTAAGATATTTGCAGGTGTGGTAGCCTACAAGGGTAATAGCACATGCAAAGTTAATGGCCCTACGAATGTGTCTGAGACAACTGTTGGTTGGAGATGGCAGGTAATTACATTTCATATTTTTAGAGAGAGCACCTTAATTCTGACTAAGTTCCAAAGGACTACCCTAATAATAGGGGAAGTAGATATTTGTGATTTTTTTGGTTTTTGTGGTGAGTGAAAAATTCAGGGTGAGACCGGATGATGCCCGGACCAAGGTATGGAAAACTTTCGGATTCAAAGAGTAGAGATACTTACATTTATCTCATTCCAAGGGAACGATTCACATTCGAACCCGTAACTTGTCAGATACCGATCCTGCAACTTGTCAGATAACTGACCCTGTCTTGTTTCACTCGACCAGCCCTTGTGATTAGAGATATCTGTGATTAACACAGAAAAAATATGATTGTTATTAGTATTTTACTCCTGTGAAGTAATATAGTAATGGAATTCTTAATTTCAATTAAATTGAATGCACACATAATAATACTAATGTGTTTCTTGCTAAAAGGAAAGGAAAAGGAGAAAATAGTTTGATGCTTTTTTTTAATTATTCATTTAATTTACTTTCAAACCTTGCTTATTCTATTTGTCCTAAATTTATTTATTATTTTGTATTGTTTTTTTTATATTTTTAATATTATCTCATTCGTCACACCGATGCATATACTAATTGATCAAAATTAAAATAATATGAATTGCTCTGTTCTGTATATTCAGACTTGCAGTGATATGGTGATACCCATTGGCATAGGAAATGATTCTATGTTTCAACCTGAACCTTTTGATTTAAAGAGTTTTGCCAAAGAGTGCAAGAAACAATATGGTGTCTCACCTCGCCCTCGTTGGGTCACTACTTATTATGGAGGCCATGTCAGTACTTCTCTGTTCTCTTCTCACTGTCACATTAATTTGTATAGATTCATTCCCCAAATGCATGGTTGACAGAAAATTGGGTTGTAATTAAATATCATTTTCAATTGTAAGATTATATTGACACCAAGAAGTCTCTTTTGTTTCGTGACTAATGACAGAATATAAAGTCGGTCCTTCAAAAATTTGGTAGCAACATCATTTTCTCGAATGGACTAAGGGACCCTTACAGTAGTGGCGGGTAAGCACCGAAAAATACAAAAACATAAATTGATCTTATTTGTTTTATTTTGGGTAACTGTTTTACAAGAGTATTTTAAATAAAACGGCTTTGTATGACACCTATATCTATACGACTGCATATTTCAGGGTCTTGAATAACATATCAGACAGTCTTGTTGCCCTCTATACTATCAATGGTATGTCTTTTGTATTTTGTTAGGACTAAAATTATTTGACACCTCAATGGGTTATTGGGGTATGATATGGATAAGAGAGCAAGTCGTATTTAGGAATTCCAAGTCTTATGCAAAAATTAAGATATGGGCCCATATTAATATAAATTAATAATTTTTATGTTATTTTTTTGACTTTTTGAGCTGTAAAATTATTTATTAAAATTTTATAATCAAGTAATTCTAACATTTCACTCTCAATAGATAATATAGCTAACTCATTTAATCTATCTTGTAGTATAGTTGATCAATCAATTTTAATTTTGAAAAGCTTCTTTCAGCGGTTGCGACAATTACAGATTAATGTTAATAATGTTCTATAAGCAATTTATGTATTTGGAAAAGAACCTAATCCTTTTTTATATAGTTCAATATTTTTAATGGTGTGTTAATTTCATTTGTTAGAATTTCTTTCAATAACTTTAATTCTGAAAACAAATAAAGACCATCAATATCATAATGGTCCTCAAAACTCAAAATCTTTTCAAGATTGATACAATACTTTTTCAATTCATTGTCCCCTAAAGTTTTAAATTTATTTGAATCAAATAAAAAATCAAACATGTTTTCATATTCTAAAAATTTTTCAAATCAACTCTCAATAGAAGAAATAGACTGATCTAATATGGGCCAGTTTGTTTGTGTTTAAAAAGTACTTTTTTAAATTGCTTAAAAATTTGATTTTATTTTAGAGATTTTTGTATAATCAGAAATAAATATTTGTTTGACTACAATCATAAAAAGACACTTTATTTGTTACAATAAATGCTTTCACGTTGTTTATAAATGTTTTCACATTATTAAACAACTTTCTCTCTCTTCTAATTTAACTGCTTTTTTCAAGAAGTAACTCTAAGTTGCTTCTTAAAAAAAGCAGAAAACTGATTATTTTTTTATTCTGTTTCTTGAAAAAAATTTAGACAAACATATTAAAAATTCATATAAGTGATTTTTTTTTAAAAAAGAAGTGATTCTTTTAAGAAATAATTTTAAACAAACGGGCCCTATATGCAAAAAAATAATGAGATAACTCATTCTTTTCTATGATCTATGGGCTCAGCAATACTACCGATTCAAGGAAACTCATTGTTGAGTGTTGAGTGGCTTTTCATTTGCAAAAATTAATAAATGTTTTGTGGACTTTTAAGTAGTTTAAATGATAAGAAAAAAAGATATAAAAAATGTAAGATATGGGTCTTATAAAATATTGAACCATATCTCAAACATTATTAATTTTTTAAAAAATAATTTATATCAATATATAATATTACTATTAAAAATAATTGGGGGGCTTATAAATTTGGGGGCTCTAGGCAATGGCCTTACTTGTTTTGCTGAATATTCGGCCTTGTAAGAGAGGAAGAAAGAAATGACGAAAAAAAAAATGAAAAATGTGATAGGAAAGAAATAGATAAAAAGAAAAAAAATTAAAAGAATGTGTAAAAGGAGATATGAGATAATGCTATGTGAAAAATCAAAAGTTTTCTGTTAATTAATATAAGAGGTTACCTAATTTAAAAATAAAATATTAGTAATAAAAAATACTAAACCAATGCATGTTGATCTAAATGATAAGGAGTTTAATTTGTCGGGGATAAAAAGTATAGGCACTAATTAAGAAAGCTTGCTCCCTTAAATGGATACGACGAGTTCAACTCAAATTAGTTGAGCCGGGTTCAATATAATTTTTAGATATCAAGACAAAAATTGTACTAAATATAGACCAGTATAAAGAATCAAACTATTTTATAACTTGTTTGTTTAAAATTTCTTTTGTCACAAATGGAGCTTTTAGGCATTCTAAGAAATATATTTGAAGGAGAAATTTTTACCTTTCTCTAAACTGTTATTTGAAGTAAAATTAGTCGAGATTTAGATTTAAGGTTTATGTCAATTTGGATACCAAGCTTCAAAATAAAAAGTTATTAGTAACATAGAGAATCAAACTTTATAACTTGTTTGCTTAAAGTTTCTTTGATCATAAACATAACTTTTCACGCATTCTTGTAAAGGAGAAACTTTTATCTTTCTCAAAATATTGTTTAAAGTAAAACAAACAAAGAAATTATAACCAATTTGTACAACAGATTATACATTGAAAAGAGAAAAAGAGAGTAAGGAGTGATATGATAGAGAAAAATGAGTAATACGATGGAAATAGATATAAAAAAAATTATATATGATTTATTATTGTACAAATTCGTTATATAAATTAATTACAAAACTCAAAGAAACAATAAGCTTAATTTTTTTATATAATGCGAGTACCTGATTTTTTTTACCATTTTATAGTAATTAAACCAAATATATTAAATGGTATTATGTTCGATGCATGAATGTTGATTTTTCAGGATCTCATTGCTTAGATATTCAACCTGCATATGAAAGCGATCCAGGGTGGTTGGTAGAACAAAGAAAGAAAGAGATTGAGATTATCAAAGGGTGGATCGCCCATTATTATGCCGATCTTTTTATGAACTCAAAGGGAAGCCAAAATTCCAAAGCAAATGATAGGGTGGAAAAAAGTTAATAAACTCTTACAACAAGAAAATGTGTTACCTCATCAAATAGAGGTTTTTAGGGTTATATACTATTTCCCATCATTAATATTATTAGGGTTGATTGGTATATATATAAGGCTTGATAAATTATTATTATTATTATTATTATTATTATTATTATTATTATTATTATTATTATTATTATTATTATTATGCAATCTATGATGTCACTCCTATAAGATATTGTATTATGGTCATTCTACAGGGTGAAAACACCAGTTTTCTACCTATTTTTTTTAGAGATAACTAGTTATATAATTTGTAGAAAAGGGCTTGATACTCCGATCACATTTTTTTTATTTAGGAAGAGTGTGAAGCCATTTATCTTGTAACATCACCATGGTTGTAGTGTCATAAAGTGGAGCGAGTGTAGGCATGACAATAAAACCCAAACCCACGGAAACCGACTTGTCCCGTCCTCGACTTTGATGGGGAAATTAAACTCGATTTGACCAGGTTTGAGGAAAACTCAACATGCCCCGGCTTTAACGGGGGCGAGTTTGGGGTGCAAGAACCCGCCACACCCCCTCCCCAATATAATAGTTATATAATTTTAATTATGATCTTCCAAGATCCGGCAACGGCGGCGCAAGAGGTCTTCTACAGCGGTGGAATGGCGGACGGTGGTGTACTTGCAGAGACTCCGACGCTCAAGTCAGTGGCAATTTGTGTAGAGTAACAATATATGAATGAATGCGTACTTGATTCAGTCGCCACCTCCGTGTATTTATAGATTTATTTTGGCGGGAAAGTCCGTTAGGCAGTTGCAACGGATCCCTGAAAATACGCTGACGCGCTGAGCCGTGATGAGTGTACACGCGCCTGTGTATATCCGACTAGTCGTCCGAAGTTGATGACGAGTGCTACCGACGAGTAGGCCGGGATGGACGACGGTAATATCTTCGCGGCTAGACTTGTCATATAATAGTTGAGCGTGAAGATGCGTTGGCGTCATTTCTTCTTCTTCGGGCACTCCCTAGCCATGTGACCCGCCTCAAAACAGTAGTAACATTTATTCTGACCGAACAAGCACTCACCCCGGTGGCCCTTGCCGTACTTTGGACAAGTAGGAGCAATGGTGGTGGAGGGTAAGGCAACTTGCTTGCCCTTGCCTCCCTAGAACTGAGGTAGGTTGTTCCTTCCTACAGGTGCATCGTCCTTCTTCCTCTTATCATCTACCCAAGTCTTCACCACGGGCTTGAGTACCTCTTCCACCAGACTTTGCTCCGCCACCATGCACTTGGTGACCAAAGTAGGGAACTCCCTCAGCTGGAGAATAGCCACGCTCCTCTTGATTTCGGGCTTCAGGCCCGACTCAAAGTGGGTGCACTTCCAACCCTCATTAGGATTAGCCTGGAGCAAGGAGTGGTACTTGGCGAGTTCTTCAAATTTTGCCACATACTGGCCCAGCGTCATGTATCCATACTTTAATTGCAGGAAATCCAACTCCTTTCGTTGCCTTACAGGCTCCGGAAAGTACTTTTCTAGGAACGCCGCTTGGAATCCTTCCCAAGTGAGCGGAGTTCCCAGAGGAGTCAATCGGGGCCTGGCGACCTTCCACCAATTCTCGGCCTCCCCTTGAAGCATGTAGGTGGCGAAACGCTCCTTGAACTCATCATAACACACCATGACTTCAAAGATCTTGTTCATGGCATTGAGCCATGAGTTTTCCGCCTCGGGGTCATAGGTTCTGGTGAATGACGGAGGGTGGTGTTTCCTGAATTCCGCCAAACCTTGAACAAACGGGTCGACAACGCCCAGAGGGGGTGTTGTGTCCCTAGGCCTCTAACTGAGCTCTTGAAGCATTGCGGAATTGTTTGCATTCTTCTCCCCATCATTTGTGCCAGCATTTGCAAGGCCATCGCCACGGGGTCGGGGGTGGAGGAGTTGTGAGGTTAACTCGAGGCCTACCTCTCCTTCCGCCAGCCATAACAATCTACACATCATTAATAAAACATCGAGGTGATCGGGTTCTCAATTTCATAATAATGTATAAAGAGGGTAGCTAACTTTAGGAAACAAACAAACAAATCCACATTCCAATTGGATTGAACTGCTCTGATACCATAATGTAACGTCCTAATTTCTAAATTCGAAAATAATTCCTAATGGAAGCACTATTCTCGAATTTGTGAAATTATTTCACGCATTAATAATATCGCATACAATCACAATCAACACTTAGGTAATCCAACTATTACCTAAGCTCCAATTAAATAGTCATTCATACATAACCAGTCATTGCCAACATTGGCTCTAATCAACGTACAAATAAAACTAAAGTCTAAATGGGATACAATTATACATGTGTCCTGTAACAATCATAATAATGCTCTTAAGGCTCTACATGTACTAGAATATCCCATTTCAAAACAATAATTCATCCTATACAATCAAACTACTCAAAACAGTAATTAGGGCCACACAACCGGCCCAAAGCTCCAATCTCCCCCCAAGTCAAGCACCCGACCTAGGACCCTGTGAATCTAAAGACAAAACATATCGTATAATGAAACTAGAGTCCCAGTGAGTGTGCGTAAACAAGTAGTGTGGGAGTTTCAAGCAAATGAAATGCAACAATTCAAACAGTTCAGTAATATCTCAACATATTCAAATTCAGTGAATCAAGTTATAATTTAACATGAAGTGTTTAACCCAACACCCAAGGGGTCTTTCCACTTATCTATGAAGGCTAGACTGAGCTCAGGCTAACAGGGACCGTCGTCCCTGAAGGCCACTGGGACCTTACCCCATTACTGTGATAGATTCAAACAATCATTTTCCTCTTTTAAACATGAAATCCAAGGCCTCAAATACTTCTTTTAAACATGAAGGCCAATGATTCAACAATCAATATATATTATACCATAAGGTCTCAAAGACCCAAATCAAGTTCCTTCAAAACATGAGTGAGTTATTATCATAAAAGTCATTTATATTCCTCCAAAGTATATCACCACATGATTGCAGGTGGATGCTACGGTGAGTTACAAAATTTATGTATCACTGGTGGTGCAAAATTTTAACCTGTTATAGGGAGTTTCTATCAGGTTAATACATTTAAAAATAAAATAAAATAATATCATAAAATAGTTTTAGAAATTGCATTACAGTGACACTAATCCTAAAGACTTTTCTCCCGCTTTATGATATGTCTTCAATTTTGTTTTCTCCCAATTACTGCAAAAGACTTTTATAATACTAAATCAACACTTCAAACTTTACCCTCCTGCAGCACTAGAAATATATTTTCCAAATTCAGAATTAAAATTTTTAAAACATTAATTAATGGAAACTAAAATTCTACAAAAATTAGAGACAAAGACAATTTTCGATAGTAAAAAATGGGAAAACAATATCATAAGTACACATCGCAAAATGGAAGACGACTTCATTCAAACTTCGAGGCCTTCATTGCGAAATCAACCACAAGCCACATCACTGCTCCACGCCCCTCCTCCGACGACATAAAGTTAGGGGAAGTCATCACCGCCACTACCACCCATCATTTGGGCATTACTAAAAAGTTCTAAACAGACGAAAAAATTCAGCACAAACAGAACCATTAAATCGTCTACGTTGCCTTCAACCAAGCGCACCCATGGCGGCTATGGCTTCACTCAAGGTTAGGTGTGGAAAGAAATTCCATGTCAGAGGACCATCCACGAATTATTAGAACTTTGGAGTCCAAACACTTACTTTTAAAACTTCAGGTAACCGGTAACTTATCTCAATCGTCCAATATTAAATGAATATATCTAACGGCACAAGAGTTGTGTATCATCGGTGGTACACAAGTTTTGTAACCCACTGTAGACACCAGCCATGATTGCATAGTTCTACTTAAGTTCCATCATCAATATTTCAAGAAATAGCAAAATCCCCAAATTCATCTACCCTAGGGTTTGAGTAAAATAGCCATTTCACCAATCAATCCCACTAATAACTCAACAATCATTTATAATCAACAAAGACATTTAATGCAAGAAAGGGAAAGAGGAAAAAGGAAACATTCATGGATTTCATACAATATGAAGGTGGGTGGTGAGCACACTCACCTACAAGGGGAAGAAAATGGAGAAATGGGAGGAGGGAATGGTGAGTCCAAGCCTCAAAGATAATGGGGGAAGTCCTCAAGCTAGTCTCTCTTCTTCCTTCTAGCCCTTTCTCTCTCTAGAAATTCTCTCGCTCTCTCTCTAAAATACAAAGGAAGCAAGAAGAAGTGAGGAAAAAGCCCTAATTAAAGTTTTTAAAGAGTTATGATGACGAACTCCCGCTTAGAGCGCGCTTGGGCGAGCTCTGAGTGGGGGAATAAAATTCCCACTCGTGCGCCCACGCTCGGGCTGCGCTCGAGCACAGCCCGAGCTGAATTAACTCATAACCTCTCTATTTTTTGCGCTCTGGCTGTGCTCGAGCGCAACCTGAGCTGAATTAACTCAATTCTTCTCTGTTTTCTGCGCTCAAGCTGCGCTGCGCTCGAGCGCAGCCTGAGCGAGGAAACCAAATTAGAATTTTCTCTTGAATACTGATATCCTCGCTCAGCGCGCGCTTGAGCGCAGATTGAGCGAGCATATCAGTCACCATTTTCTTGGTTTTTAACCCTCTTTGATTCTAACTCTATCCTCTCATCCATTCCTACTTCCTTTTTATAAAACCCATTTCATTACTAATTTAATTCATAAAATGCTTCATAATTTGGGACAATGGCCAGCTCAGCCCAATAGACAATAACCCAGCCCAGTAGATACAACATAACCTAAACACCTAGCCACAACATAACCTCCCTCTCACCATCTCACGTTGCACAGTCGCACCATCCCTTCCCAACCCACTCGTCATTGCTTCGCCCTCTCCTCATCGTCTGCCTGCCAAGCCACCGTCGATGCACCATGTGCATTCTGTTGTTCTGCTTTCATCATCGTTCGCAGCTTCTAAGCAAATTTGCAAGTCATTCTTTTATGGAAGAAAAATAAACAGTTATCCTTAACATCTCCTAAGCAGCTTGTTGTTTTCTTCTTCGGTTAGATAAAACCCTTTAATTAACTAAGTTAACGAGGATAAATAAATATTTTGATTAAGAGTGTTATTTTTTCAAAATTACTTTTAAAATTATTAGAACTCATTATAGAGTGTGTTTGGTAAAAGTAGTTGGAAAGTTAGATGGAAGCTGAAAAACCTAGTTGGTTTAATTGAAAGTGTTTGGTAAAACTATATGAAAAATGGTAAAATGACATATAAGGACATCATTAATTCTTAAATAATAATGAATGAGAATTGTTGATGGATAAAGTTATAATAAATTTTCAGCTAATAGATGAAAAGATAGCTTTTTTCTTTAATAAAAAAGTTATCTCAAGTAACTTCTAAAAAAAATTAGTAGCTAACTAGCTAAAAAAACTACCTTACTAAACAATAATGAAATGATTTCAATTAATAATTTAAACTTTAATTTAGCTAAAATATAATACCAAACACACTCATAATTTATTTCACCTCATTGAAAAAGAAACAACTTTTGGCGAATGTAAACTTCTCTTGGACATGAGAAATATTCAGTAATACTCCCTATGGTCATTTATAAGACAAATCAACAAAAAATACAAATATTAAAAAAATATGTTACAAGTAATTAATACATTGATTTTTAAAAAATTATTTCATAACATTTTAAATTTACTGTTATTTAAAATTAATTAAACTCGACTTTCATGTTAAGTGTGTCAATTCAAAGCCTTTAAACTCTGAATTAAATTCCACTACCAATAATTTATTTTATAGTTTTAAAATTAAACATATTGTAATTTTAAAATATGAATCTAAAAATTTAGTATTCCCACCATGCAAATTGAATTTTAAGAAAAAAATTAAAGAATTGTCGCATCATTGTGTAAATGAATCGCGAGATAAATGCTAACAGAGTTACATCAATATACTTCATCGTCCAACCCATCCTACCTTGCAAGTGCAGAATGATTGGAGAAAGCTATAATGTTTTAAAACCAATTAGAAACTATCACACAAAAGCAGCCATCATCACTAATTAGGGATGACAATTGAGTCTAAGTCCTATGGGTACCCGCAAAAATTACTCGTAATGGACATGGTAAAAACCCGCAAAGCGGGTATAGGCAAAAGCCCACATTTTTTGCATGGGGGCGGGCGCGGATACGGGCACTTTGATGCCCAACCCGCCTCATACCCGCACTCACATATATAATGATTTAATAAAAAATACCATATATAATTATATATACATGGATATATTAATTTTATTAAAATATCTAATATATTTATGCATATTTTCAAAATTGATATATATATAATATATTACAAATTAAAATTATATTTTTATAACTATCTATTTGTCTTTTTTTTTTACTTTATAATATACGACTAATTAGTGTTAATAATCATTTTTTACAGATCTTGAAGAATTCTAACACATGATATCCAAGTTTGTAAAATAGTGTGACGTGAAAGTATATTGTAATATTTAATAAAAAAAAATTGAACTTTAGATCATTTGTTGTGTTTTAGAACATTAACATATTGTGTTTCAATGTAATTAAATTGTTATATCACTAATAGTTAAAAATTATGTTTGGACGATCTTTGAGTAACTTTTTCAATTGAGATATAATTTTCTTAAATTAATATTTTTTTAGTAAGTTGTTAATTTTTTACTTAATAAAAGTGCGGGTAACGGGCGCGGGTACGGGCATATAGGTGCCCAGCGGGTATGGGGACGGGCACTAAAGTTACTACCAACGCGGGTACGGGTACGGGTACGAGCTTTTTAAAAAATGCGGGTATGGGAACGAGTACCGTGATACCCTGCCCAAAGGGTACCCATTTTCATCCCTATCATTAATCGAATTAAACAAGGAGCCGTGTTTGGAAGATGTCAATTACCCGCATTAATTGACATGAATGAGCAACCTTGAGTAGGGATGACAATTGAGCTCAAGCCCTATGGGTACCCGCAAAAATTACCCGCAATGGGCAGGGTAAAAACCCGCAAAGCGGGTATGGGCGCGGGTACGGGCAAAAGCCCGCATTTTTTCATGGGGACGGGCGCGGGTACGGGCACTTTGATGCCCAGCCCGCCCCATACCCGCACTCATATATATACTTATTTAACAAAAAATTCCATATATACTTATATATATAGAGATATATTAATTTTATTAAAATATCTAATATATTTATACATATTTTTAAAACTAATATATATATATATATATATAATATTACAAATTAAAATATATTTTTATAACTATCTATTTGTGTTTTTTTTTACTTTATAATATATGACTAATTAATGTTAATAATAATTTTTTACAGATTTTGAAGAATTCTAACACATGATATCCAAGTTTATAAAATAGTGTGACGTAAAGTATATTGTAATATTTAATAAAAATTTTGAACTTTAGATCATTTGTAGTGTTTTAGAACATCAACATATTGTGTTTCAATATAATTAAATTGTTGTATCACTGATATGTAAAAATTATGTTTGGACGATTTTCGAGTAACTTTTTCAATTGAGATATAGTTTTCTTAAATTAATATTTTTTTAATAAGTTGTTTATTTTTTACTTAATAAAAGTGCGGGTAACGGGCGCGGGTACGGGCATATAGGTGCCCAGCGGGTACGGGGACGGGCACTGAAGTTACTGCCCACGCGGGTACGGGCTTTTTTTGAAAACACGGGTACGGGGACGGGCACTGTGGTACCCTGCCCAGAGGGTACCCATTGCCATCCCTAACCTTGAGACTCTAAAACAGACTAAAAACATTCACGCAGCACACACGGTCCACGAAAAAATTCATTTAGTTCACTGCAACAAATTTGATTTTTAGCGGCAATTATTTTGCTCTTTAGTGGCAATACAAATGGCAATTAAAATATTTACCGGCAATTAATCAATGGCTACTATATCCAATGTCGGTAAAAGTTTAAATGCTGGTAAAGACCCCAATAAATGCCGGGAAAAGTATAGGACTTTTAGTGGCAATTATAACGGCCGGAGAAATTTGTCCACATTGGTGGGACAGTAACATACAATTTCATAGTTAATTTGTAGTAAATCCCTAGCTGAAACTATAATACTATTAAAAGTAGCTTCAATGTCAATTTTTCAATATTTAAAAATTAGTGAATCAAATATATTAAGCACACTGTTCACAATTGATTATTTACCGCACCCAAAACCGCTCACAAAGGTTCAATTCATGAATAAGCT
Source organism: Sesbania bispinosa (assembly GCA_026901365.1). Classification (NCBI taxonomy): domain Eukaryota; kingdom Viridiplantae; phylum Streptophyta; class Magnoliopsida; order Fabales; family Fabaceae; genus Sesbania; species Sesbania bispinosa. The sequence continues at coordinate 444,324 of QLOH01000511.1, read as the reverse complement.
GATAGACATTTAAACTTTAATTTTCATCAATTGTAGATTAATCGTATTTAGTTCATGATTAAAAACACTCAAGTGAATACATGTCAGATGCACTTTTTATATATCATTTTTTTCAATAAAGTATTAATAAAAAAAAGGAGACAAACTACAAGAACATGGTAGGTGTACGTATATCTAGGAAACATCACCTTTTTTTCTTGAATATATTATATGCAATTTATGCATCAGATAACATGCAATTTATGCATCACCTTTATATATATATATATATATATATATATATATAAAGTATAGATACAGTGAGTTTGGTAATAATGCCAAAGGCATTATAGTATCTTAAGCATACTATGTGATCTAATTAACTTAAAATCTAATCCTATTAACATGGTATCTTTAATTTCTAGCCTTACGGTGAGTCTCTATTTTTTTTGTTTATATTTTATTTTTAATTTTTTATCAACATCACATCAATTAAATGAAAAAAGGCCTACCACCTAATAATATATATAGTCTTCTTGGGTCACTAAAAATCTAAACGCCAAAAGCTAAAATAAAAATTAATGCACTATAACTATAGCTTCCCTCATAACAGTGCTAAAAACAAATGCAATTCAAAACAATCTAATTTTTAATTCATAATATAAAGTATAAACCGACAAGGAATAGGCTTTTGATAATTTCACCAAACATGTTATACTTTCTCCAGGCTCTAGCTACACTTAGTCACTAAATTCCAAAAGAGGAGGAAAAACAGATTCATTTTGTATTCCTTTTTCTATTATCTAAATTCACTTGATATGGAAGCTGGAGTTGTCTCTGGAATTGATGGAATTTCAATTCACCTGATATGAAATGAACTAACAATAAAGTACCATGTTGCCAGGGTGACCCCAATGCACATAATGCCAAATTGACATAATGCCACATTCTCAATAGGACAAATATGTGACAATGTTTTAATTAAAAATGGGAACTAGAAATTTTAATTAGTACCTGCACATTTGCTTGGTGATTCCAATTCCAAGAGCTCAGGACATGCAAGTTTCCGGAGGTGCTGCCACAAGGAGCCAAAAAAAGTTCATATTCAGGGAGCCTTGCAAGACATTGTACATAGATGCTGTGAGTAAAGTAACAAATTCAAGTTCTGTAGGTAACTCAAAAAGGATAGATACTGTGGTAAGGAAAGAAAGAAATTCCATAGTGGATTCTTTTCAAGATATGACCACAAACATAATAAAACACAAACACAATAATTTCGCATTCCTATTGTCATATTGGCGAACTTACACTATAATGACCACATCATCTTCAGATCCACCTGTTTGCAAGGAATTCCCAGCAGCACAGAATAAAGCCTACAAAGGAAAATAAAACACTCACTTTAGAAAAATGTTCTTATAAATAAAGTAGATAACACAATAAAGGAAATGCATAATTATACAGAGATAAAGTGGTATTAACACTGAGATGTAAGTTTAAAAGATTGAAATGGTAAGAATATATATGTAAACTTACAGAGAGATCAGTGGATTGAGATGAAAGAAATGAATTTGAAGAATTGGGTTGGAGATGTTCAAGCAGGACTCTCTGTCTTTGAATTGCGTTCTCCATATTTGAGCACCTTGCTGACTCTCTGTCTTTGAATTGCAGCAGCAGCACATGCAGCCATCTCCCATACTGGTGCAGGTATTTTGACCTTCCTTTCCTGCACCAGTGCAGTAGGAAGTATTTCATCGATTGCTATTTAAAATCATCATACACACTCCATCTTCAGACAAATAATCAAATGATCAAGCTGGTAACGTAAGATAACACCTATCACACCAAAACCTCTGCAAAACTGTGAACCTTCTTGTGATTTATTGGTGACAAACTCAAGTTTGCATCAGATCTTCTGTATGCTTTTCCATTGAAATTTTTCTGGTCTGATCACATTAATGAAAACAATTGATTGGAAAAAATTAGTCAATGTAAATTAACAAGTAATGGGAAAGTCAGGAACAGAAGAAAAAACTCTCTAGTTACATATGGTATAATTGTGATTAATTTGACCACACTTTGAGTGGACATATCTAATCTTCTCCACTGACTTGCAGATTCCACTGACTTGCAGCTCCAATCATATGATGCACACATATGTTCCCTGTCTGTACCTTCAACTCACAATTTATAGACATAGATATAAACAGTAAGAACCAATCAGAGCCAGAGAAAACAACACTTATTGGAAAATTACCATCATTTATCTTGCATAAGCTGATCCAATACGGCCAGGTCCATCAAAGTTACTTGTTAGTTGGATTTGTGCTGTAGATAAAAAATGCTTTATTTATCATCCTTATTTATCAATAGCCTAATATTGAATACAATGAAAGCTTTATCGTTCCATCACATCACAGGCATCACAAAGAAAGAAAGAATACAGACCCTGGTCATTATCAAATATTATTGTATCAGATAGAGGTTAAAGCTATTATACCTGGAAAACTTTGATTAGTTTCAGTTCACCCTTTCACTTGATCTCAAAAACTTCCATTTCAGTTGGAAGCATAAATGATCTTTGCCCACATCAAAACAAAACATTCAAGTCATTTAAATATAGTGAAAGTGAAACATAGGAAAATTTTAATCATTAACTTCCTGCTCTATTTTACCTTGTATGGTCCATCCACCTCAAATTCAACAGGGCATTCACTATGAGTAGTATAAGTTTTCCTAATTGGATCTACAAGTGTCTCCAGAAAATCACAAATAGAAAGAATGAAGTAATCACATGTAAACCCTATGATTGAAAGCAATGCTATAAATATCGCGGTAGACACAAACACGCAAGCTATGATGAAACTCATGGATAGTTATTAGAAGTTCAAAACTCAAATTGAGATCTGAATCATATGCAAAATAAACCCGAAGATTGGAATTGAAGTAAATATCACATGACATATATTACCGATCTGAGGAATTCGTCTGTGCATTCAGCATCCTCACCATAGCTTTGGCGCCTCGTTCAACTCCTTCACCTCCACCTCCGGCCACGGCAGCCGCTTCACCTCTGCCTCTACCGTCGAAGAAGACTTGTCGAAACTGAAAGCCTCCTTATCCGACAACTCTTCTTGAAGAATCGATTACTCGCCGCTGATGAAGAGACGCGGAAATTGGAAGAGCCGTGGGAGGAAAACCAGCGGAGAAGGAAAGATGCGGTGGTGGTAAATACCGAGGGAGAGAACGAGTGAACCCTGTGAAAATGAGTGAATGTAAAACAGCGAGAGAACCCCGTTTTTGGGTAATAAGAAAATTAATTTTAGTGGCAATTTAAATCAATTGCCGGTATAAAAGAATTATCAATGGCTTATATAAAAGTTACTGGCTATTGGTGTATGGCCACTAAATAATTGCCATTAAAAATAAATTTTGTTTTAGTGGTTCTTCACATCCATAAAAACATGGGTATTATATAAGGATGTAATACCAACAAAGTCTGACACGACAGATAGTTGGGTCCCTTAAGTATCTTGACATGAATTCGATTTCTGGCGGTGTGTATAGAAAAAAATTTGTTGGCGGAGACAAAATCCACTTTGGTGATCTCTACGCCTCGAATGAATTAGTCTCTAGCTATCGGCTGGAGGATACCTTTGGTTCACACACAAAAAAAAAGATGTAATCAGTAAGGGTAAAAATGGAAAAATCACTTATCATATTTATAAGAGACAAAAAAGTGTTTTTTTCTTGGTTCTATAACTAAGAAACATAGTACTCCCTTCGTTTCTTTTTATCTGTCATTTAAGATTTTTGCACAACAATTAAGGAATGCAATAACTATGTCTTTTTAGTCCATTTTTTTCCCAAATATGTAATTTATCTCTCTCTCATTAATGCATTTAATATTTCTCTTTTTTTAATGAGATGAATTCGTTTTTCAAATTTGTTTTACCTCTTACCATAAATTTGTTGTTGGAAACATAAATAATACATTTATCAAGACTTTGAACTTGTAGAATATTTATGATAAAGCTTTATAATAAATAATTTAAAATAAAAATGAATCAGATTAAGAAAATAGTAAAATTGGAAAATAGCATTTATTATTGTCTTAGTATTTGAAAACGACACTTATTTAGAAACAAATTTGAGACCATAAAATGATAGATAAAAAGAAACTGTGAGAGTATTATTTTGAATTGTATTAATTATGTAGTTCCTTTTATACCATTAATTTAATGTTCACCACTAATCTATTTCCCATTGTAATTGATGTACTATGTTATTTTGAATGACAAACTATTGGAGTAATATTGAGTTACTACTTTAATGATAAATTTAATTAGAAGTAATTTGTCATTATTTTATTTATTTAATATTAAGGATACTTCAGGAATAAAATTTAAAATTATGACATTATTAATCATAATTAACTAATTTCAAGGCATTTCCTTAAACTTAATGATTAAGTCATTGTTTCTTATAAATAGAATTAGAGGTAATATTAAATGCTTATAAATTTATGAGCTTTCTCTTATAGATATAGGAGCCTGGAAAATTTTTAAATGTCTTATAAATAAGACAAGTGGAAATATATTTTAATGGTTTTGATAAAATCTTAAGGGCCGAAATAAAACTTTCAATAATAGAAAGTTTTTATTAAAATATAAAACATTATTGTTCATTTATGTTTCCGACGTATTTAATATTTTTTATTTTAATAAAAATTTTCCATTCTTAAAAGTCTTATTCTTAGGGATGGCAATTGAGCCTAAGTCCTATGGTTACCCGCAAAAATTACCCGTAATGGGCATGGCAAAAACCCGTAAAGCAGGTATGGGTGCGGGTACGGGCAATAGCCCGCATTTTTTCATGGGGACGGACGCAGGTACCGGCACTATGATGCCTAACCCGCCCCATACCCGCACTTATATATATGATTATTTAATAAATAATACCATATATAATTATATATAGGGATATATTAATTTTATTGAAATATCTAATATATTTATACATATTTTTAAAATTGATATATATGATATATTACAAATTAAAAATATATTTTTAAAACTATCTATTTGTATTTTTTTACTTTATAATATATGATTAATTAATGTTAATAATCATTTTGTATAGATCTTGGAGAATTCTAACACATGATATCTAAGTTTATAAAATAATGTAACGTGAAAGTATATTGTAATATCTAATAAAAATTTTGAACATCAGATCATGTGTTGTGTTTTAAAACATTAACTTTAATTAAATTGTTGTGTCACTGATATTTAAAAATTATGTTTGGACGATCTCGAGTAATTTTTCAATTGAAATATAGTTTTCTTAAATTAATAACTTTTTAGTGAGTTATTCATTTTTTACTTAATAAAACTGCGGGTAACGGACGCAGGTACGGGCACATAGATGCTCAGCGGGTATGGGGACAGACACTAAAGTTATTGCCCACACGGGTACGAGCGCAGGTACGAGCTTTTTTGAAAACGCAAGTACGGGAACGGACACTGTGATACCCTGCCAAGAGGGTACCTATTGCCATCCCTATTATGCTTAGCCCACACGACTTATTTATCAAAACTGATATTTTTACTATAAAACGAAATTAAACGGTCAATACATTATTAATTAATTAAATGACTTTTTCCAACTCCACCCTTATCAATTAATTAATGTGTATTTCTTGAATGATGTGTTTTTAATATGAGAGATAATGGGTATAATAGGGAATTAGTTTATAATATTTATAAAACTTAGAATATTAATGATATTCCTTAATTCCCATGTTACAAACTTAAAAGTTAAGTAAAATGGGACGGAGGAAGTACTCCCTCCATCTCATTTTGTTAGTCGTTTAAGGTTTCAACACACAGATTAAGAACAATAATAAATGACTTAAAAGACATAGTACTCTTACAAAATTACCCTTATTAATTTACTATACATTTTTTCTCATTTGACCTAAATACATTAATGAGTAGTATGCTGCACAATTTTTTAAGTTTCTTTTTTCATAAAAGTGAGAGGGTAAAAATGGAAAACTAACATTAATACTCACATATTTATTTCTCTAAAACGACTATCAAATTGCAATGGACGGAGTAATAAGAATCCATCAAGTAGAAGAGATAATTTAATGGATTGTAACACTAATTTATTGATTCTTTATAACACTTATTAAGGAATAAAAATATGAAAAGTCAAACATCGTAAATACAAATAATATCATTTATTAAAAAGTATAACTAATAATGTAATAAATACAATGAATATCATAATTTTAAATAAAAATATTATATTTATCAACTCTTATTATTATAACGATTTTTTTAATATGTGCAATATTGCATATAATAAAGTAGAAGTAGAAATGTTTTATTAGGAATTATAACCATTAACATTACCAATGCATTGAATGTTGTAATAGTTGTAATTTCTAATAAAAATTTTCTACTTTTGTTTTATTATCTTGTGCAAATTGCACATATTAGAAAAACCGTGTGAGAGTACCTCATTTGGGGAGTAAGATTCACTCATCCTATTCTCACTCTCAATAATTTTTAGTATTCTCTCATTTCTCTCACTTGTGAATTTCACACACTACTTGTAAGAGTGAGATTCCCTCTCTTTCAATAAATGAGGTTCCAAAACCAATCTTCTCTCTTTTCCTATTCATATTTTTAAATGCTAATAATTACTACCTATGTTCCTATTTAACTGTCTACTTTCAAAGAAAAAATTTGTTTCTATTTAACTGTTCACTTACAAACTCAATGCACTAATAAATACATTTTTCTTCATTTTACCCCTATGTTAATAAATGGTCCACTAATAAAAACTAATGAGAGCCAATAATAGTAAGAGAGATAAAAGGGTAAAATGGAAAGTTTAAAATTTATTTCCATGAAAACGATAGTAATAATTGCATTCCTTAATATGTGTGTTTTAGTCAAAGTGGACAGTTAAATAGGAACGGAGGTAGTAATTTAGAGTAGTTTGAATTGGATTGTTTTGTTTGTGTTATTCTTATAAGATATATTATTTTTTTTAACCACAGGTATCCTCCACAAGAGGCAATCCTGTTCGAGCCGGGAACATCCACATCATGGTGGGGCTAGCTCTCCCAGCGGGGATTTTTTCCATCCACAAGACTCGAACCCGAGACCTTGCTTAAGGGGAATCAAGCATGTACCACTTGAACCAACCCCCATTGGTTTCTTATAAGATATTTAATAAATCATAACATATATAATAAAATAAAAAATACAATTTAAAGTTTCATATATCTCATCCCATAAATCAATGTCTAAAAATCTAAAATTAACACAATTAATTTTAAGCTTAAAAAAACTCACTCAATTTATTTTATAACTTTGTAAATGATATTCTATTTTTTTTTCATTTCACCCATGTTTATTGGAACTTATTTATCAATATAAATAAAAAAATATATAAAAGGATTATATAATTAACACATGGAAGTAAATTATAATTAATTTAAAATCGGTATCATCCAAGGTGGGATTGTGGGAGGTTTTTGTTTAAAATTAAGGAAAGAATTTATTGCATTATAAATATAAAAATGTAATAAATACTTTGCGTTTACATTATAAAAATAAGAATATTAAAAGGATAATATGTAATTTAAAAAGTAAAATCATAAAAAGATAAAATAATATGAGGAATTTAATAAATATATATTAATATAAATATAAACTATATAAAAAGGATTATATAACATATGGAAGTAAATTTGCATTAATTTAATTAATTCATTTAATTATGATAAATGATAAGATCATCCAAGTTGGGAAGTTTTTATTTAAAAGAAAGAATTTATTACATTAAAAATATAAAAGTGTAATAAATACTTTTCTTTTATATTATTATTATAAGAATAAGAATAAGAATATTAAAAAATAATATGTAATTTAGAACGTAAAATCATAAAAAAGATAAAGTAATATGAGAAATTTAATAAAGATATATTTATATAAATATAAGTTATATGATTATTTTATAAATAAAATAATACATAAAAATTCGGTTAATTTGCTTTGACTTTTGTATTTCAAAATTATTTTTATAAAAGTAATTTTAATTTTTTCACAATAATTCTTATATACTCTCTTTTACACTCACTTTTTCTTTCTATTTCTCTTCCCTGCATCATACCTTCAATTTTTCTAATGTAGAACTATAATTTTCCTTTACAAAAGTAACTTTGGTTGATCTGTTGTTTATTTCCTTGACACCAAAAAATATATATATAATTACTCTTTTTAAGAGTGTTATTAATTCCTTTTATTTCTTTTATTTAATTTGCTTTGACTTTTGGTTTTCAGTTTAGATTTTGCGGTTTGAATGGATTCAATCCATATACTCCCGAGTCCCACCCTATATCACAAACCATATAAGGACGTCTTTGATTGATATCTGAAACATAAAGAAACTTCAAAGCCATTATTCTCCTCTATTCCAATGGAACACCAACCATTGTCGTGTAAATGTCTTCTTTTCATCTTTCTCATATACTCATCAACCTATCTCACTTCAACAAACTCGGTAAGGATTCCAAGGTTGAGCCCAATTGCTAAATGGGAAAGAACCTTACACGTCCCTGTTTCATATGATACAGAGGACATCAAAACATTTTACTACGAACAGGTTCTGGATCACTTCAACTATAAGCCTGAGAGCTACAACACATTTCAACAAAGGTATATGATCAATTTCAAGTACTGGGGTGGCGCCAATTGTAGTGCCCCAATACTTGTCTACTTGGGTGCAGAAGAAGGAATAGATGAGTATCCTAACATCGTAGGATTTCTACCTGATAACGCTGCTACTTTTAATGCTCTCCTCGTATACATAGAGGTATTGCACAGAATTAATTATTATTTTTTAATTAAAAAATATATAAATAAAATAATCTGAATTTTTTTATAATAATCTTGAAAGATTAATTCTGACTTATTTTTTATCAGCACCGGTACTATGGGAAATCAATACCATTTGGATCCCTAGAAGAAGCATTTAAAAATGCAAGCACTTTAGGGTATTTCAACTCGGCTCAAGCCCTTGCAGATTATGCAGAAGTGATTATAGATATAAAGAGGACGTTAAACGCCCAAAATTCCCCGGTCATTGTAGTTGGAGGATCGTATGGTGGAAGTTAGTTTCTCAAACAGTCTTCAAAATTTGTTTGGTTTTTATAAAAATCACGTTTCAAACGTGGATCCCGCTAACACTATTGAGAGTAACGTTACACGTTTAAAATGTGAATTCAATATAAACCAAACACACACTCCAATTATTCCTATACATGTGTTTTTAATATACCTTTTTTTGTGCAGTGCTTGCTTCATGGTTTAGACTCAAATATCCCCACCTCACCATTGGTGCCCTGGCCTCATCAGCTCCAATCCTTTACTTTGATGACATCACGCCACCAAATGCTTACTACTCTGTTGTTACAAGAGATTTCCGAGTAATTTACTATAATTTCATTTTTTATTATCTTGTATTTATATTTATTGATTTATTTTTCATCAAATGCATAATGTCACATTGATTTAATTTGTTAAGGAATTGTTATATATATATGCAGGAAGCCAGTGAGACATGTTACGAAACTATACTAAAGTCATGGTCTGAAATTGACAGAGTAGCTTCTCAGCCCAATGGTCTTTCCATTCTTAGCCAGAGATTCAACACTTGCTAGTACGTATAATACTTTTTATTTTACTTTTTAGTTGTTTGGAATTTTAGGTAATTAAAGTTCCCTTTAATTAATTACTCATATTAATGTCAATCACTTTGCTGCAGTCCCTTAAGAAGGTCTGTTGCTTTGAAATACTACCTAGAAGACATATATGCAATTGCTGCTCAATACAATAGTCCACCAGCATATCCAGTTAGTATGGTCTGTGGTGGAATTGATGGAGCTTCTTTTGGAAGTGATATTCTCAGTAGGATATATGCAGGAGTGGTGGCCTTCAATGGAAATACCAAATGCACAGTTAATGGTGGTGGCCCTGCTAACGAATCTGAGACATTTGATGGTTGGTCATGGCAGGTAAATAATCGCATTTACAAGTGCAGCAGTATGTTAGTATTTTATTTCCATGATCTGAGTGTGTAATGGCATTAATTCTTTCAATTAAATTTTGGACAATGTTAATTAAGGAATGCCCTCAACGAACTTAAAATAGAAAACTTTTAGCAGGAGGCCTAACTTGTTTGTACATTCAGACATGCAGTGAGTTGTTTGTACCCATGGGAAAAGGAAACGATTCCATGTTCGAACCTGACCCTTTCAACTTCGACAACTATGCCAAAGAGTGCAAGGAACAATATGGTGTCTCACCTCGTCCTCATTGGATCACCACGTACTATGGGGGCCATGTAAGTACTTCATTATTCTCTTCTCATTCTAATATTTACTTTTGACCAAAAAAAACTAATATTTACTAATAACAATTGTTTACACTCAATTTTATATACTAAATTTTACTTTTTTTTCTTTTATTTTATTCACATCTTTTATATTAGAACGTTAACAGGAAATTGGCTTGCAATTAAATAACATTTTTTTATTAGCACCCAAAAGCTTCATGTGTTGTATGACAATCGCAGAATATCAAATTGGTGCTTGAGAGGTTTGGTAGCAACATCATTTTTTCAAATGGACTAAAGGATCCTTTCAGCATTGGCGGGTAAGCACCATAAATTAAAAAAATTAAATTGATCTTATTTATTTTATTTTGGGTAGTTTTTTAGAAAAATATTTTAAAACAATTTTGTATGACATCTATGTATTTCAGGGTTCTAGACGACATATCAGATAGTATCGTTGCCATCCACACAGTCAACGGTATGTCTTTGCTATTTTGTTAATACATTTATTTTAGTTGTCTATTTATATCATGATATATACATTTATTTCTTCTTTTGATTTTCCATATATTTCTGAGATTTACCAATATTTCTATTTTGAAATAAAAAAGAGCAAAGCACCATTTAATACATTGAAGTGTCACATATGTACATGTTTAATTACCATATTCGTTTTTCATTTTGTTATAAATAGCAAAGCTCATAAGGAATATTTAACATTTATTTTTTTATGCAAACTAATCAAATGGTACTGTGTTTGATTAACATTGATTTTTTAGGATCTCATTGTTTGGATATTCTGCCTGCAAATCTAAGCGATCCAACATGGTTGGTCGAACAACGGAAGAAAGAGGTCGGGATTATCAAAGGATGGATCACCCAATACTATACTGATCTTCATGCACTAAAAGGAACGCCAAAATTCTTGAGCAAATGATAGAGTGAAAAACAAGTTTGTAAACCCTTAAATTTATTCATTCCCTCTTCAAGCAAAAGTTTTGAGGGTTATATAAGATTCCCATCGTTAATAAATATCAAGGCCTATTTGGTATTAATGATAGAGAAAGTATTATAGTATTTAACTTGATAGTGTGAGATGTGATTATTTATGACCTCATAAACTTATAGTAAATGTTGATAAGTATTCTAAAAGCACTAATTAAAAATTAAAAATAAAAGAAATTTAAATATATTTTTAATTCTTAAAAATATGTTTTTTTAAAATTAGTTCCTTTTGAAATCATGTGTTTAAAGTACTTTGAAAGCACCTTAGTGAAGGACTAAAAATACAACGGTTCTATTAAATTTAGAGACTTAAAAAAAAGAAATGAAAGAGTGTTTTAGAACCAATATAAGGTGTCAAAACACCAAAATCGTTCTCACAAGAACCTTGATGTGAAACTAATCAAATTAAGAGTAGGATAGACGGTTGTGTGATTATAAAAAAAGTAACTAAAAAGTAGATATTTAAATCAATAATTAAGTATCAATGGGTTGGTTCAAGTGGTACATGCTTGTTTCACCTTAAGCAAGATCTCGGATTCGAGTCTTGTGGATGGAAAAAATCTCCGGTGAGAGAGTTAGCTAAACCATGATGTGAATGTTCCCACATTAAAAGAAAATTTGTTTTTAGCGACGCCCCCCGTCGCTACACAAGGAAAACCCGTCTCTACAGGTTGCGTAGCGAGAAGGCTTAGAGACGACCACGTGGACGTCGCTAAGTAGCTCGTCGTAAATACAGTAGCGACGAGGAAAGTGAGTCGTCGCAACCTAGAGATGGCCTAGCCGTCGCTGAAGCCGTCTCTAAAACATGGCTGTCGCTAAGAATAATTCTTTTTATTTTTAAATTTTTTTATCTAGAGACGACTGACCGTCACCACAGGTAAATTTTTATAAAAATAAATTTATTATTATTTATTTTATTTTAATAATTTATTAAATTTATTATTTATTTTATTTAAAATTATAGAAACAATACTATATATATATATAATATACATAAAATCTGTTAAAAAACAATACAATAAAACATAATGAAAAAGAAATCAATGGCGGCGGCGGCGCTGGGGGTGCGGCTGTTCCTGAGCCTGAATTGGAGCCTGAGCAGCCTGAGCGTCCAACAACTCTTGCATCTGTCGTTGGGAGTCGTCCTAACTCATCCTCCAACATTGCAGTCTTTGCCATGGCCTGCCGAGACTGCTCCTTTGCTTCATGGACTTCCTGGCGCAGCGCCTCCTCAGTAGAATGTCGTGACCCGGAGCCGTCAGTACTCTCGCCCGGTTGAGCCCGGGACTCCTGAGTCAAGTTGGTCACACCTAGACGAATGTTGGATGCCAAGTCCCCGATACCATAACAACGACCTCGGTTCTTGCCACCCGCAACATCCCTCCAAATCTCCAGCTTGGTGGAGGCATTAGTCATGGAGGTGTCCCCCATCTGTGACTCCACCTCCCTCAGATGCTCCTTGTAATTTGTCTTTTGAGGTAAAAGTAAAGTTAGTTATTAGTTATATATTCAATTGCATAAATATGAAATTATATAAAAAAACACTTATAAACAAACACTTACATAGGTGGACCGGGCCCGGTCATCTACCCAATCACCACCCTTTTTGGCGTGGGTGGTAGCAAAGAACTCGTCCAACTCGACCTCCCGCCCAAGCTATCGTCGCTACACAGAAAAGTTATACAAATTAATTAATTTAACAACAAATAGAAATATAATACAAAAGAGTGTTTATTTATACATACCAAATCAAACGCCACGTTATGGTGGGCCTTGCGGCCCGTGGTGTGGACTGCCCCCCGCATTGAGAAGCTCGGTTGCTCTTGTTACGAGCGAACTTCCCCTTAAATTCCGCAAAGTCCCAGTAGGCCAAAAGACCCTCCCAGACCTCCTCACCACACCACGTGGGTCTTTTCCCAGCCTTCCAAGCCTTGTTCATCATATCTCGAAGGCGAAGAGCAACCCTCTGCTTATACACCTTCTTGATTTGGGCATCATCAAAAGGGTCCCAAGTAACACGGCTCTGCAAAATAAAAAAATGGTAAGTCCTGCGAAATTAACATATCTTAAGAAAAAATTTAAAGTGGATAGGGTTTTTAATTACCGTGAACTCCTCCCACCACCCGTCCCTAACATCCTTCGGGGTGACCTCCTAAAGGTAGTGAGGACCCCGAAACTACGAACGGATCGCATGACCAATGGCTACGATAGGTGGGGCGTTAGGCACCCACCTGCAAAATAAAATATTCAATATTAACAATTAAAACAATTAAAGATTCAATATTAATATCAATTCTAAAGAAGAAAAAATAAACAAACTCACCCCTTGCCAAATTGTCGGATAATAACCCGACCTCGAGTGTCTGCCTCATGAGGTATGCTTGAGCCGGCACCTTGGAACCGAGTTGACTTCTCATCAGACTCCTGGTTAGCATCCCTATCCAGGTCATCCTGAGCATCGCCAGCGTCTAGGTCAGGCACAGGGTCCTCCTGCACTGGAGGCATCTGAACTAATCCCGGTGTCGGGATGAACCTCATACCATCGAACTACGTCGGGGCAGATGGTGGAGGGGAGGAATAAGAAGAAGTCTGCATGGCGCCCACCGGCGCTGAAGTAGATGGATGCTCCGACATCTGATCAGTGTGTGAGTGAGAGAGGTTGGCCCTCTCCCACATCGTGCGAGTTGCCTGTTGCCGTAGCTCGCCCGGAGGGATGGACCTCCCTCTACTCGGTGGGATCTTCTCTCCACCTCTACCACGCATCCTAGGACACTAGTGGACTATCGACATTAATAAAAAATAACTAATTATTACAATTAAAAAACTTAAGGACATATGAGAGAGACTAATGCGTAAGAAGTAATCCACGAATAAAAGTAAGGGAAAACGAGCAGAAGGACTAGAGCAGGATAGAACAAATAAAGAAGGAGAGATAAGGAAAAAACCGGAAGGAAGAAGGACGAAGGACGAAGAAATGAAGATAATAAAGAAAGAAACGAAGAAGTACAAAAGAAAGAACGTAAACGAGGAATGACAAATAAACATTAATTCCTATATCAAATTAATAAATTATAAAACAAATAAACCTAAATACAAATAAATTAATTCAAAACTATTAATTTAATAAATAAACTAATTTACAAATAAACTATTAATTCTAAATAAACCTATTACAAATAAATAAATAAATAAAAAACTTAGGGGTGTAAGCGGGTACGACTCAACCCGCGAACCCGATGGACCCAACTCTAACCCAAAGGATATTTAACAGTCCGGGTATTCGGTTCGGTTTGTTGAGTCGCAAAATGTTATTAAAAGGTTAATAATGCTTTAAGTCTCATAACCTCAAGTTTTAATGAATAACAAATTTGGTTATCGTTCTTATGAGAAAAGAACAGTTTCTGCTGAAGGTAGTGTTCAGTTTTTCAGAAGGTATCAACTGAAGAAATCCAACCCCCTGAAATAATGGAACCTTCCGAAGTAAATGAACCTGCTGAGAGATCACGACCTGCTGAAGCTAGAGAACCTCCTGAAGTCGTGAAACATCGTACGGAAGCGTGTACGTCTTCCATATAGTATTCTCTACTTATTCTCCCTGAAGACTCTTAACAACCGTAGCTGTCTCAGTTACCTGTGCTTCTCATTCTTCTGGAAAGTCAGAAGACGTGTTTTTTGCCTTATTTCAAATTTCTCTCACCAAAAAGGCAAAGTCTGCTGCAAAGTACGCCTGCTCAGAAAAAGTGAAGCCTATGCTGCTGACTCTACTACCTGCTACTGCAGAGGTCTCAGGCTATGTGTCTCAACGGGAG
The DNA here is from genome assembly GCA_026901365.1 of Sesbania bispinosa. Classification (NCBI taxonomy): domain Eukaryota; kingdom Viridiplantae; phylum Streptophyta; class Magnoliopsida; order Fabales; family Fabaceae; genus Sesbania; species Sesbania bispinosa. The sequence goes on along the minus strand of QLOH01000511.1, from coordinate 429,115 downwards.
CATTTGCATTAAATGCTATCTCTCAACGGGAAATCGATTGGAGCTCAACGGGCTAAAGTCTCCCAATCTATAAATACCAGACTCCATGCAGAAAACAGAAGAAGAAGAAGAGAACTAAGAGAAATCAACTTGCTGAAACGCTGCTTAAATTCAAAATCACATGTTTCATTGTTTCATCTTTGTACAACACTTCTATATCCTGAGTCTTACTCAGTTATTTGTACAAGTTTCCCAGTTCAAGCTATAAACTTGTGTAGTTTAAGAGTTTGAGCATTTTCTTTCAAACAGTTTTTACTCGGTTAGCTTGAAAAGGCCGTGTTCAAAGAATACTTGGGTTTTTAGCCTGAAGAGGCTGTGTGTTCAAAGAATACTTGGATTTTTAGTAGGGGTGTTCAAATCCAATCCAATCCAATTGGAACCGCAACAACCGATCCAAAAAACCGCAAACCAAAAAAATCGCAAACCGCAAAAAACTGAAATTTTTAATTGGATTGGATTGGATTTCAGATCTGCCTATGAGAACCAATCCAATCCAAACCGATCCAAAGTTTTATGAACATATTGATATATTATCATTATTGATATTATTTTTCTATGATGATGTAAAAATTATTATTGTGTAACTATATTTAACAAATAACATTCAATAATGGGATTGGAAGCTATTAAGTAATTTGTATGTTATAGGATAAGAGAAGATAATTGCATGTTTTTATCATAATTTTGTTTTCATAACTTCATTTTTTTAGTTTATTTGAGAAACTGAAATCCAATCCAATCCAAACCGATTAAAATTGGATTGGATTTGGAAAAAAATCAAAACCGATTGGATGATTAAATAATAAAACCAAAATTATTGGATTGGATGATTTTTCCCTCAAAACCAATCCAATCCGCAAACACCCCTAGTTTTTAGCCTGAAGAGGTTGGGTTCAAACAATACTTGTATCTGATCAGATAGTGGAAATCCAGTGGTGTGTTTGCCCTGGGACTGGACGTAGCTCACGGAGTTTGTGGGTGAACCAGGATAAATTTTTGTGGCTAAGTTTTCTCAATCCTTATCTCTTTACATTCAGTTTTTAACTAACCAAGGAGGGTTTTGAAAAGTGCATTTATAAATCCACGCAGAAATCAATCTCTTCTATGCGCTATAAATACTTCAAAATCTTTTAAAAGGATTTTATTCAACCTGCTGAGTTGAATCAGCAAGTTGCTGAAGTTCCAGTTTCAGAAGGTTGATAAAATATTTTCTCAAACAGTTTACTTGTTTTTAAAGGTTTTCAGAAAATCTGTAAAGAATTATAAAACACTATTCAACCCCATTCTAGTGTTTCATGTGGTTCTAACACGGTTTGGACATTTTCTTTCAAACCCGAACTGGTTCGGTTCGGGTCTCGGGTTTGCCTATGTTGAACCCAATAGACCCAAACCAAACCAGAAAAAGAAGCCTTAATCTTATTTCGTTTTCCTACCCGGAGAGAACAAAAATAGGCGCAATGGCAGCATAAGCAATGGTGATTCCCCAAATCCTATTTCATTTTCTCCTCTCATTTTAATTTTCCTTATTTCTTTTCTCCTTTTCATTTTAAATTTTAATTTCATTTCATCTTCCACATTTTTTAAAAAAAGGAAAAATGCTCGTGACCCGATGACCCAACCCAACCCAACCCGAATATATTCAGGTTGGTTCGGTTCGGGTTACTCACCCAAAAAATATAAAACCCGAACCAACCCAACCCGTTATCATTCTATCGGTTCGGACTTGATGTCACCCCAAACCCAAATCAACCCAACCTGATTACACTCCTAAAAAAAAACTAACTACAAAATAAACTATTAATTACAAATAAACCTAATTCATATATCACATTAATAAATTAATAAAACAAATAAACTATTGATTACAAATAAATTGATTAAAGCTTTAAAAAAACTTACTTGTTGCGACTCCGAAAAAGGATTGACTCTGGAACGAGCTCTAACGTCACCTACAGCCAACTATTTTGAAAACTGATCAGTTCAAAACGATCCTATGAAGGAGAGGAACGTTTTAATCGGTCAATTTTTCAAAATAAACAGAGTGAGGGGACAGAAATAGGGGGTGGCTGTATGAGAGGAAAAGGGAGTTTGAAGGAAATGAGATTTGGAAATGGAGGAAGAGGGGAGGGGGAGGGGGAGGGGTTTTAACGCGTGCATGTTTTTAACGTAACGGACGTTGTTACGTTTTTAAAAAAATGTGCGTGCAAATTAAAAATTTATTTTTATTGTAGCGACGGCCTGCCGTCTCTAAAGCCGTCGCTACAATTAGTTTTTATTTTTTTTCAAAAAAAAAATTTATAATTATAGCGACGGCGCGCTACTGTCACTTCTTAGCGACGACTAGGTTGTCTCTAAGAATTAATTGCACTGAACAGTGCATTTAATGCTGTAGCGACGGCGTAGCGACGGTCCAGCCGTCGCAGAATAGTTGTCGCTAAAAACTAAATTTCTTGTAGTGCCAGCTTCTCCCGTGGAGGATACCTGTTGTTAAACAAAAAAATCAATAATTAAGCAACTAAGGAATTACACTTGTGACAAACCATCATAAACTATAATATATTCAATTAATTGATGAGTGTTTAACATAGTTTTAACCAAGAAGTTTCAAATATTTTCTAGTGGATCAAGAACTCATAAATCCAAGAGAAGGAGAATTAAGTAAACCCTTAAACTCAAGGTTAATTTCAAGAACTAGAATCGACCAAACTAAACAGTTAAATATTGATTGAATTTCAAAATTCCGCAAATAATGAAATCAATCAACCACTTCTTTCATTATCATCTCAATTGGGTTATAATAAAGCATAAATCACAATTAAGAACCTATTAAGCAGACAAAATTGAATTTGTAATCAAGATTTAGAAAAAAAAGGTAAAAGTAAATAACTCACAAATTAATTAAATAAAAAAGCAATCTCAGGTCTGAATACAAGTAAAGCATGCCCTAAGATTGATTATGAAATGTAGAATTTCATAGAGGAAAAAAATGCAATGCAAAAAAAGAAGGAAAACCTAGAGAGAAAAATATTAAAGAGGCAATGATCCCAAACTAGGATTATGAAAGCGTGTATTCATACTCTGCCTTTGATAACCGATAAAATAAACCCTATTTTGGCCTTTAGTGAGCCATAAATCTATATTCAATTGAGCCACTTAAACAAAAGTACGCTCAAACCCATGCAAACTGGACATCATACGACTAATTAAGTTATGTCCTTCTACAAGTGGTTTTTGTAACATCCCAAATTTTAGAATCTAGAAAATTAGGAGAAGCTTAAGACTGCGAATCCTGTCAAGAGAAGAGAGTTAGAAGTAAAGTGGTGATTTAGGGGTTTGAGTATGAGTTAAGACAAGAATTAGGGAATGTATTAAGAGCTAGGAGTTTTGAGAGAATCTAGAAGGAAACCAAGTGTTAAGCCAAAGCACAACCGCAGACTGAATTTAGGAGAATCACACCCTGAGACGGAGAGGATTACAAGGTATAAAGATGAGGGAGAAAGTAGAGACATTTGAACTAGAGAATTAGATTGAGATGGAAGGAACTAGGTTTAGAGGGTTGACAAAACTGAGAGGAAGAGGGTTAAATTAAAGGAACTATGTAAGAAGGATATTTCTGTAAAGAGGAATTAGGAAAGAGGAAGAGAAACTAAGTTAGAAACAGGGAAAAAGAGAAATCAGGGTGATTCTGCTTGATAATTTCGCCCAGGCGCCCCTGAGAGAGAGTACCGGGAAGAAAAGGGGAGTTTCTGTCTGGAAATTTCGCCCAGGCTCGCTTGGGTGAGACTGAGCGAGAAAATAGAGCCAGAATGAGGGGTCTCTGTTTGGAATTTCGCCCGGTCTCGCTCAAGGCACTCTCGCCCGGTCTCGCTCAAGAGCGCCTGAGGGAGAACGCGTTTACAACATTCTTTAAAAATATGGTTTGAGCTCTTTTTCTCATTTTTCTTCCGCTCCTTCCACTTTTAGAAAGAGAGGGGGATTTTCTAGAGAGAGAAAACACCTTGGAGCTTGGAGAAAGAAGAGGAAAGCCAATGATCCTCAACCCCTCAACCATTTCTCCATATTCTTGAGTTCTCTTGAGGTGAGTGTTAACCCACACACTCACTCTCATTCGGTTAAAACTTATGTATAACCCCTCCTCTGTATCATTCCCCTTCCATATTGCTTTTTGATAGATGTATGATCATGTTTCAAGTTTGCCCTAACCCTAGGTGTTGTGATTGTCTTGGATTGTTTGGAAAATGATTCTACCTTAGGGTTAGGGTTTGGGGATTTTGGAATTAGGAGTTGGTTTATGTAACATAGAGCATGATAGAGTTAAGAATTTCCCTATGTATAATGAACATGTGCATTGATCATGGTAACCTAGGTTTTGCACTAAAATTGGATTAGCCCTTATGTGAGATATTGTATGCAGTAGGCAAGGTTCATATTTCAAGTATAAACTCATGTATCATGTCATTAACAAATGTTCATGTTCATATGCACTTAATGTTGTACGGAATTCAAGTAATCATATAATAATTAATCATGCATTTTCGGCTTCGGTCATCAGGGGTCTTCGGACCATCATGTTCAAGTAAATAAGATCGGCTTCGACCACCATGAATCTATGATCATTATGTTTCATGTGAATCCAAGACCGAGCCCCAATAGGTCTTGGGTTCGAGCCACAGAAGGTTCCCTTTGGGGTATAATCCACCTTAAGGGGGGCTGGAGAAGCTCAAGTGGTTAACGCTCCAGATCCAGTCATGGGCCAAAAGTTAATGGTCGTAGTCGGGGCAGGGGCGTTACACACAATGACGCCTTTTAGGACCATCATGTTAATTGTTTTAAAACGTGGCTTCGGCCTTCAGGTAATGGCGGTGACTTTATGTCCCCAAGGGAGATATCCCTTGTAGTCTGAGCTTAAGTCTAGCTTCAGGAAAGTGACAAGACCCCATGGTGCTGGGTTAAGCACTCCAGGAAATACAAGATTTATCATGTTCAGTTCATGTTTCAATTGGAAGAATCATCCTGCATGAAAGCCGTGTTTATTTCAAGTTCAGATGTTGCATTGTCTTTAGTTGAAGTGTTTAATGTTTGCATTGCATCTGCCTGTTGTTCCTACACTGCACATTTGGTTACATTCACTAGGACATTAGTCTCACCACATGTTTGGGGAACCCACTTTCAGTTTTGCAGGGTCCCTTTTAGTTTGGGATTTCCATTCGAAGATTTAGAAACTTGAGGAAGTTTATGGTCATGTTTAGAATGTAGTAGAAGGTTCCCGCGGTTCTGTTATGTAATATTACAGTTTAAGGCGATACTTGCATTTCTCTGGCATGATTGGCTATAGAAGGCTAACACTAGCTATATTGCTAACACTCAACTTCTCATATCCATCTTCATCCTTCTCTTATTGGTGTATAGCAATGTTGTCAAGATCGAGATCCTACCCGAGATCGGAAAAGGGGTGCAAGATCATAAATTGTGGGATTGAAACACAGATCGTAAGATCCTACCAAAATACACAAAATAATGCATAAAGAGATATATATGATGATAATGGCATAGATAAAGGAAATAACTTGTAAATAACAACAATAAACTAAACTTAAATGGAAAATTCATAGTCATTCCTAACTCATTACTCATAATCATAATTCATAGGTCATAAAAACATCTTTTAATAAGTCATAATTAGTTTCATCCAGAATGAGGTGACGAAAATTAGTTCAACACTTGCCATTTTCGACACACAAAGTAGCAAATAGAAAATAGAGCACCAACAAACCAACTTACGCATAAAAAACTTGCACTGTTGCGCAACACAAAACACAACAGAGTGTAGACATACGCAACAAAAAGGGATTAAACAAAAATATGCAACAAAAATGCACAAACGCAGTAGGGACGCACAAAACACAACAGTAGAGGATGGAAACACAATAACAAATGGACGAAGATTGTGTTTGTAAATGAGAAAATTCAAAGGAAAATATGTTTACAGAAATAAAGAAATCGTTTTTGTAACTTGGGTTACGAACTCGACCCAAAAAATTGGGTCTTTTGAGATCGCGAAGCTCGGTCAAATCCCACAATCTCACAGCCATGCCCGACGATCCCATCAGGCAACCAATCTTACTATGCTTGTACTTGGATATCCTTCCAAAAAACGTAAGATTGTGAGATCTTTAGCGTGACCTTGACAACATTGGTGTATAGCTCTTTTGAAAATTGTGCATATCTTGAAATTTTCTTGATAACCACCAAAAGTGGGATAATGATCTCCATGTTTCCAGGATCTCTCTTTCTTTATTCATCTTATCCATTTTCTTGGTTTTAACATCTATTTGTGGATATAAAAGAGGGATATATAGTTCACAACACCTCGTTGCTTTAATTTCAAATGTTAGGTTGTTTCTTATCAAACCGTGAAATTTTAGATTATACAGTTTCAAATAGTACATTTTCACACAACACTGTATATAATAGTTGCACCTTGCTTGTATTGTCTACTACTCCAACTTCAATAATTTCTCTGGATTGCATCACTTTCTATGGGAAAGGAATGAGAATGGAATGGAAAAAATTTTGTATCTTCCTTAACTTGCTTCCCCCTCTTCTATGCTCTATGCTTTTGCAAAACTGACTTTCCTACTAATGTACCATCACCAACTAATTTTTCTACATTAGCTTAAGGAAAATCTAAACTGCTGAGTATTTGTCTCGTTAGTCCTAATGGTGTGTGTGTAACACCCTAAGAATAATTGCCATAAGATAAAAAAAACCACTTATAAGAAGATAATTTTAGGGTGAGAAAATCAATAAAGTAGAAATTTACAAAAATGAAATAATAATGTGAGAGGGAAATCTTATGAAATTTTGGCATAATTCCTTTGCTTTTCAAATACTACCAACAAAACAATAACCTATAGGAATATACTTGCCACTGGCTAAATCAACATAATATATATACATACCTAAATATACAATTCCTATGCTTTAAAATTTTTAACAAAATAAAATAAACAAAGGAGGAAAGTTACAACTTCTAGTAAATATACGTTCTTGAACAAAAGAGGAACTCGATCAGGCTAAGACACACATTAAGACCTTATACTATTAACTAATATGTTAAATCACATACATAGATAATGGAGTTGAAAACCCCACCAAAAGCAAATTAGTAAAGGCCTTCAGTTGTCCCTAAGTATAAAATTTTAATCAAATCTACAAAGAAATCCACTCTAAGTTGCAAAATTGAAAACACCACTTCTAATGAGACTTGCGTCCCAATGACCATAAAAGTTAGAATTTTTTTTCATAAAACAGCAATGCATTCAGCCGTATACTAAGATACGAAAAACTTTCCATGACATCTAATAAGTTAATTCAGTACATTGTGATACTCAATACATAGTCACACATTGTTATCAAGGACATCATCATTCAAGAAGCTCATTCCAAAACTAGCATTCACATATCTCTCATGAAAAAGAATCAGTTGAATAACATTCAATTGGCATTCACATATTTCTTGTGATTAAAAATCATTCAAGTAATATTCACTTGGTATGCCTTTCCACTTTTCCTTTGGCACATTAGGACGATTTTAGCTCAAACCTCTCAAGGGGCGTCTTCTCGTAGGATCACTTGATGAGGCACCTCCGACTTTGACCCTTTCCTCAAGCACAAGTCCTACATGCCATATTTATCCATTCCCCTGGCCGGAGGGTTACATATTTATTCACATTCATTGACTTTCATATGTGCATATTGTGAACACCCGATTTGACCAGACCTTTTTCATAAAGTTGTCAAAAGTAAAGAAGTCAAATATAAAATTTTATCATAAATTCTTTCTTTTATTTTTCTTCACAAAAAGGGGAAAAGGATGAAATGAGAAAAAAGGGAGTGACTTTGAAAATCATGTCCAATTTTATGGAGTCCAAAACTTTTTTTACTCGGCTTGGGTTTATGGCCCATACCCATTAGCATCACTTGGGTGACTCTAAAAAACCTAGCCATTTTATGAAAATGGTAAGATTTTGTCGTTTAATTTGATTGAAAATTAATTCTTTTCTTTTTATTGTAGATCAAGAGATTTGTGTGATCAAAATATTAATTTTAGAGATACAATCTGATTGAAGGAAAAAGAGATCGATGGGCAATCGATTTCGGGATACACTCTGATTGAAGAAAAAGAAGGATTACATCCAATCAATTTATTTTGGGATATAATTTGATTGAAGAAAAAGATAGATTGCAGACAATCAATTTTGGGGATACATTCTGATTGAAGGAAAAGAGAGATTATTGGTAATCAATTTATTTTGGGATAAAATCTAATTGGATGAAAAGAGGAATTTTTGGCAATCAAAGGAATCATCAACCAAGAGGCAAAGGAGAATAGTTTCACTAGAAAAAGAGAGAAGCAGGAAGGAGGAAGGAAAACTGAACAAAAATTGAAATTTGGAACCCAGAGCAGGGGAGGACTCAAAAAATGAAACGGGGAGAAACACCAGATTCAAGACCGGAGGCAGAGGCCACAAATATCATAACATCGTGAGATAGGCATGTAGACAAGGAAGAGAGAAGCAAGCATCGACAGAAGTTATAGAAAGTGCTGTTTAAAATCTCTAGTTAGAAGTCTTGTGGTTTTCTTTATTGTCGTGTACCCATTGTTTGTCTTACTGCTTATTGAGGTTGAAAAGGCAGTTCATTTATTTTTCTTATTGAGTCTATATGATTGCTATAAAGATTAATGTCATGAATTATTCTTTTGTTCAAAAATCTTGAAATCATTGGGTTTTTTATTAGTTTGTGCATCTCTCTCTATATATTTGTGTGCATGAGATCAACGTGAAGCGGAAATATAAAATTTAGATATATCAAATATCAAATTGCATCTTGACATAGTTTGATTGTTATTGTTATTGTATAATTAAATATATATATCAAATCAATCTTTTTTTGTATCTATATCATAATCAAAATTATTCTTGTGTAAATCATTCCTTATTAATTTATTTTTTAATCTCTTGACTTGTAAATATTTCATCATTACTTTCCTTTAATAATTGTAATTATTATTCATTTATAAAAAATATTAATTAATTTACTCTCCTTTAAATAACTCTTACTTCTAAATTTAGTTTTGTATATTTAGTGGTTTCAAATAATTGATATTTTTTGTATATATTAAATATATAAAATGGGGTAAAATAAACATTTAATTTGCACATTCAATTTAGGGTAGCTGTTGTAAAACAGGCGTGTAGGGGAGTTGTGGGGTTTAGTCTCTACCCTTCCTAAAACGTAGTCGATTCCTGAATCTCGTTGGTTTTTTGAAAGATTCAATCTTAGAGGGTTTCCATTTTTCCTTAATTAAACAAAATTGGTGGTGGCTCCCATTTTTAATAAATAATTGATTTTTTGGGACGTTACACATATAGAAAAGGATTTAAAACATAAATAATCAATGATTCAATTGCATACAAGTTAACTTTGAAAGAAGAATATTAATCTTTTCCTTGAAAGAAAAATACAACTTTAAGGTCTCATATCATATTTCATCATTTTTATTTTTAGTTTCTAATACAAGAGCTTAGAACCCAAGTACAACATTTGGAAAGTATATTTTAGATTTCCCCTCTCTTTAAATTCTAATCTTGAGGTTGCATATGGATTAACCATTATCATAGTTAAATATTGTAACGTCCTAATTCCTAAATCCAAGAGTTATTCCTGTTGGCAGCATATTCTTGAATTTCAGAAATTATTTTGCACATTATGAATATCGATAAACAACACATAATAGCTTAGGTAGTCCAACTGTTACTTAAGCTTATCATAAATACATTCATCCAGTAAATAAGTTTGTTAATGGTAGCTCAATACAACATAATCAGTTTCTATAGGCATGATGGGATACTCTTGTACATGTGTCCTCAAATAGCTAAAAACATCCCATGGGCCTCACATGTACTAGAATATCCCATCAAAAGAATACAAAGGAAATTCCTATACAAAATGAAATCAAAATACATAATAAAAAGGGTCAACATGGCCCAACAGAAGACTTGCATAATCCAGTCAAGCTTCGGGCGAGAACCTTGCACATATAAGAATCCACAAAACGTGTGGCGAGACTAAACTCCCAGTGAGTGTGATCATACAAGTAGTGTAGCTGTACAGGAAAATGAGATGCACAGTGGAAATCCATATATCTAACTCATAACAGTTTAAATGACAATCAATATGAGCAACCTCTTGGTGTATTACCCAACACCAGTGGGGTGTTAGCACTTAATCCTCTGACCTGGACTGAGTTCAGTATCCATACAAGGAACGTCTTCCTTGTGGCCCTGTAACCTTCTGTTTTAATTTAACATTCACCTTTGCATTTTAACTTTCATAATCCTTTTGGGTCCAAGACCCATTTTCCTCTTTGGACCGAAGTCCCATTTAATTTTCCTCTTATACATTCATATAGTTATACATATTCAGTTCATATGGTAAGAGTAGTCACAGTTAAATACATTCCTCAAGACTCTAACAGGGAGGGAAGGGAAATAGACAAGAGCATACAAGATTCTATTCTTTTCCTTAAACCCTAGTTATCTCAAAACCCTAAATGTCCAACCTATTCAACCATTCAATCGATGCACATCTCATTCCATGCAATTACAAGCAATAAAGAAGGGGAAGAGAGAGGAGGAAGCATTTAAAGAGGATACACACAAGGATGGAGTGAGTGGATGAACCACACTCACCTCAAAGCAACGAAATAGGGAAGATGGAAGGATGAGGATGGTGATTCCAAGCTCCTTGAATCGTATGAGACCTCAATCCCAGCCCTTCTTCCTTCTTTCTCTCTCTAGAAATCTCTCTCTAGAAGTGGGAGGAAAATGAAAAGTGTGAGAAAAATGTCCTAAACGTGTTTTTAAGGCTTTCTGCCCGCGCTCTCTCGCTTAGGCGCGCTTGAGTGAGAGCTGGGCGAGATGCCTTTCTCGCTCAGGCGAGCGCTGAGCGAGACCCGGCGGAATTTCAACCAGAGAGCCCCATTTTTCACTCTATTTTCTCGCTCAGTCTTTGCTAAAGCGATCCTGCGCGAGGAAACCAGAGTGAAAAATCCCCATTTCTGTTGATACCCTCGCTCAGGCGCGCTCAAGCGAGCCCTAAGCGAGAGTGTCAGGATTCAATTTCCTGATTTTCACTCTTCTTTGCTTCTAACTTAGTTTTTCTTCCCTTTTTTCCTACTTCTTTTATATAACACCTTTCTAACCCTTTTTAGTTTATAAAATGGTTTATGAAAATTGGGATGTTACAATTCTACCCCCTTAAGACAATTTTGTCCTCAAAATTGGTAAGTTAACAAAATTTTATCTTAGCTGAAAAGTTCTGGAAACTAGGAACGAACGTCCTCCTCCTCCTCCCCCCAAGTAGCCTCCTCAAAAGTATGTCCCTCCCAAAACACCTTCACCAGTGGGATGGTCTTATTTCTTAGGGTTTTAACACTTCGGTCAATGATCCGTGCGGGTCGAGTAGGAATGGTCAAATCATCCCTTAACTATACCGATTCAAAACTTATGATATGTGAAGGGTCGTGAACGTATTTTCTAACTTGGGAAACATGGAATACATCATGGATGTTGGACAAATGTGGAGGTAAGGCTATTCTGTAGGCTAGGGAACCAACTTTCTGCATGATTTGGAAAAGGCTAACAGATCTAGGATTGAGCTTTTTGACTTTAATCGCCCTTCTAATACCTGTGACAGGAGTGTCCTTCAAGAAAACATGTTCACCTTCCTTAAACTCTAAGTCCCTCCTCCTCCTATCGGCATAACTCTTTTGCCGACTTTGGGCGTCCCAAGTATCTCCCTAATCATCCTAATTTTCTCTGTGGTCTCTCGGACCAACTCCGGACCCAACAGGGTACTCTCCCCCACCTCACACCAACAAAGTGGGGACCTACACTTCCTACCATACAAGGCCTTATAAGGTGCCATACCTATACTACTATGAAAACTGTTGTAGTAGGCGAACTCTATGAGGGGTAGGTACCTATCCAAACTACCTTTTTCCTCCAAGACACAGGCCCTAAGCATATCCTCTAGAGTTTGGATGGTCCGCTCAGACTGTCCATCAGTCTGAGGATGGTAAGCAATACTAAACTTCACTTTAGTACTAAAGGCTAGGTGTAACGTATTCCAAATTCTAGAGGTAAACCTAGGGTCCCTGTCTGATACAATACTGGAGGGTACACCATAGAGTCTGACGATCTTTTGATGTACAGTTCTGCTAACTTACTCAAAGGGTATATGGCCCTGATTGAAAGGAAATCGGTCGGCTTAGTTAGCCGATCCACAATGACCCAAATGGCATCAAATCCTGCTGGGGTTCGAGGTAGTCCCATGACAAAGTCCATGGTTATTCCCTCCCATTTCCACTCGGGAATCTTAAAGGTTTAAAGGTACTTGAGGGCTTCTGGTGCTCAATTTTAACCTGTTGGAAAGTCAGAAACTTATAGACAAACTTAGCTATTTCTCTCTTCATTCCTGCCCACCAAAACATCCTCTTCAAGTCCTGATACATCTTGGTGGTGCCAAGATGTACCGTGAACTTGCTCCTATGGGCTTCCTTTAGAATCGGCTAATGCAGACTACCCCCTTAGGGACAAAAACTCTCCCTTAGAAGAGAATCATCCCATCCTCAGACTCAGAAAACCCTGGTTGCCCTTTTTATCCTTGAGGTTGGCATCTAAGTTCTAGGCTTCTCTAATCTGGGTCCTCAACTCACTGGAAATCTCTATCCTATTCAACCTCACACTATCGGTCCCAAAACTCACATCTAAGCTTAAGTCTCTAAACTCCTTCACCAATTCTAACTCGTACACCATCATCAATTATGCATGCAGGGATTTCCTGCTCAAGGCGTCAACCACGACATTGGCCTTTCCGGGGTGGTACCTAAGCTCAAAATCATAGTCCTTAAGGAACTCCATTCACCTTCTCTACCTCATGTTCAACTCCTTCTGATCAAAGAGGTATTTGAGACTTTTGTGGTCACTAAATACCTCAAACCTCACCCCGTAAAGGTAATGCCTCCAAATCTTGAGGGAAAAAACCACGGTTGCTAACTCTAGGTCATGGGTTGGGTAGTTCTCCTCATGAGGTCTAAGCTGTCGAGAGGCATAGGCTACTGCTCGCCTCTCTTGCATCAACACACACCCCAATCCCTTACCTCAAGCATCACTATACACCTCAAAAGTCTTAGATGGATTCGGTAACACCAGTACCGGAGCGATGGTCAACCTATCCTTGAACTCAATAAAGCTCCTCTCACACTTCTCATCCCACACAAAAGCTTTCCCTTTACAAGTTAGCCGTGTGAAGGGTAAGACTAACTAGGAGAATCCTTTGATGAACCTCCTATAGTAACTTGCAAGTCCTAGGAAGCTCCTAATCTCTATTATGGTGTTAGGCCTCTCCCACTCAAGAACAACTTCAATCTTACTGGGATCGACCGACACACCATCTCGAGAAATTACATGACCTAAGAAGTGTACTCTATCCATCCAAAATTCGCACTTCTCGGGGTTGACAAACAGTTGTTTTTCTCTCAACACTCCCAACACTATCCTCAAATGTTGCTCATGCTCCTCTAAGGTCTGGGAGTAGATAAGAATGTCATCGATGAACACAATAAAAAACTTATCCAGGTAAGGCCTGAAAATCCGCTTCATGTAGTCCGTGAATACAACTGGAGCATTGGTTAAACCAAATGGCATCACCAAATACTCGTAATGCCCATAATGGGTCCTGAAGGCAGTCTTAGGAATGTCCTCACTCCTAATCTTAATCTGGTGGTATCCTGAATGTAGATCTATCATAGAGAATATTGACGCTCCCCTAAGTTGATCTAACAAGTCATCAATCCTAGGTAATGGGTATTTATTCTTAATGGTTACCTTGTTCAACTGGCTAAAGTCCACACATAACTGCATACTCCCATTCTTCTTTTTAACTAGGAGCACTGGTGCTCCCCAGGATGACACATTAGGTCAGATAGACTTCTTCTCTGTCAACTCCTCTAATTGGGACTTAAGTTTACTCAACTCTAGTGGTGACATCCTATAGGGTGCCTGGAAAAAGGTCCCATGGCCGGAACAAGATCTATTGAAAACTCTATCTCTTCGTCCAGAGGTAAGGTCGTCACCTCACTAGGGAAAATATCTTGGAACTCCTTAACCGTAGTTATACTACTCAAATCGGAACTAGGGCCTACAATTGAGGAAAGCATCAAAATAAAACATTCACTCCCATCAGACATGCATTCAGAAACTTGATTACAGCTAGACAATAGAATAATTGGTTTCTCCCTTGGAGTAAGAGCAAGAGGAGGAAAAACAATAACCTTATTAAAGCAATCAAGCATGAATTGGTTCTGAGATAATCAATTCATGCCCATAATTATATCCATACCTCTGAGGGGTAAACAAACCAAATCTATCTCAAAAGCTCTCCCCTGAATTTCAATGGAACATTTTAAACATGCAAGGGAAGTGGGGATTGCCTCCTTAGCAGGGGTAATGACATTTAACTGGTAAGGCAAGGTAATAACAGGTATGTTCATGCCTTTCACACATTCATGAGAAATAAAGGAATGGGTTGCCCCAGAGTTATACAGTACAATTAAGGTAGATCCTTTAAATGTACACGTACCTCGCAAAAGATCACCGACCTGAGATGCTCTCTCCCCACTGAGGATGAAGACCCTCCCAGCAGCTTGGGGTTTGAGAGTCTCAAAAGTCCTCTTCGGACAAGAAATTTCCATGTGACCCGGCTGATGACAAAAGAAACATTTGCCCTGCCCCTTCAGACATACACCCCTCTCGGTCTTCCCACAAGGTGTACAAACTAGAGTCACCTGAGTGGAGGGAATTGCAATCTTCTTACCCTTTCCTGCATGCACAAAAGCCTTGGGGTTTTTCCCCGCTGATATCTTTTAAATTCCCCCTTCCTCTTGTGATCTACCGGTGGCGGAGCTGCAGTCTTCCCGAAGTTCTTCTCCGCAATATAACATTTGTTAACCAGGGTCGGGAAGTCCGTGATCTCAAGTGTTTCGATCCTGTCCATGATCTCTGGCCGCAGACCCCCTTCAAACTGAGTGCACTTCCATTATTCATCCAGAATCGTCTGGAGATATCGAGAGTATTTGGCCAGCTCCTCAAATTTGGCCATATACTGCCCGACAGGCAAGCTCCCTTGCTTGAGTTTAAGAAAGTTCGCCTCCTTTTACCCCCGGACCGATGACGGGAAATACTTGTCCAAGAAAGTATTCTGAAAGATCCCCCAAGTGACACTTGTTGAGATCTTGGCAAGCGTACCAATATTACATCAGTATAATAGTAAGAGAAAAGGGTTGTTGTATCCACAGGGAACGATACAAAATAAATTCTAGTGATCACAATTATCAAGTAAGGGTAGATTTGAATGTTTGTTGAGAAGATTACAATAGTAAATCAAAATAAAGATAAGAGAGAGAAAATAGGGATAAGGTTGAGCAAATTAAGGAAACTGGGATTGAACTTCGTCTATCGCACCCCTCTTGTATTTGGAAATCAATGATATTTATGAATTTGTAATCATAAATATTGAAGCACAAATAAATATTATTTCATAAAAGGTTCCAACATATATGAAATACTCAGAAATAATTCATGTTGGTTCTCACTGTCACAAATTGCCCCGCTTGAAGATCAATTGTTAAAGCTATCATTTCATCGTGGTTCCCACAACGACGAATTGAGTGTTTTCACCAATCAGATATCATAAACCCCATTCCTACGTATTTAAGAAATCACATCATAACTCCGGTACAAAGACGGAAGTTAAGCATTAAGAGTAGAATAAAAACACCAATATTATAAAAACAGGGATTTATAAATAACAAAGAGGATCCAAAATACAATTGGGGATTGAATCGACTACATTCAATCCTAAAGGAGAGTTTAGCTACTCGTGGTAGCTATTACAAACCAATAGAGAGACTGTCACACTTTTATCTAGCTCCAGATCTGCTCAACGGCTCCGTACGTCTCTGTCTCTCGTCTCAATCCCAAAAAGTGTCTTTATAAACTGTTCTGATGGGCTTTTGAGACTCTGATTGTAGGCCAATAAAAATAAGGTTACGTTTCCTGCGCTCTACCTGCACTCAGCGCAAGTGAAGAGCAGGAAACAAAAAGTAAAAGTCATTTCTGCGCTCCACTTGCGCTCAGCGCAGGTGGAGCGCAGGAAACAACATCATCTTTTTCTGAATTGCTCTATTTTGAAGCTTGTTCCATGTTGTTCCTGTCCTTGTTTGCTGCTCTTTTGATGCTTTATTTATACTTTGCTTTTTTTACCTGCAAAAATCTACATATTTTCTATCAAAATAACATCAAATTCAAATCTGACTTAAATAAATACAAGAATTGCATTTTAAGCCAAAAAGGGATAAATTGGGGTATAAATTCAACATTTTGCTCTCAATAAGTGTTGGGATTATATAGGAATTTTACGTAAATTTAACACTTATTAGAGGGGTTCCTGAAGTGGTAATCCTGACACTGGCCCCCTGTTAGGAATATGCACTAGAGACTTATATATATTTATGAACATCCATCACTTGTATCATGTTATTTTATAAAGGTAAACTTATTCTTTTAGAATATAATTATTGTCCTTAGAATGGTAAACTTAAACTTCATAAGAAATCAAGTAGATGACTTGATCGTGAGATCTTATGAAAAACTATTCTTAAATAGTCCCTAGTCAAGTATCATCTTAGGATAAAGATGCATTTAGACTAGTATGTGAGTTCATTGATGATCACATCTCACGGGTCATGGATATGAGATATCATGTGCTCACATAGGTACACATTAAGAGTAATGGTGTACTGGACAGACCCACCTTAAGAACGTTGCATGGGTTGTTACATAAGTGTCATGAACGTTTCTTAAATTGATAAGTGTTATATGAAGTCCTTCGACCTGAAATCACTACGATTCCTACATAAGGAATTATATGTTTTAATTATCATCAAACGTTACCTGTAACAGGGTAATCATAAAGTTGGTTTTTGGACATATAATAAATTATATGGTGGAATGTGAGTGCCCTAGATGGGATTTGTCCCTCCTATGTAACAGGAGTTATATCTGTAGGCCTCTTGATAAAGTGAGACTGCAAAATGCATGGCCATGCTCAGGAGGATAAATATGAGATATTTATTTTCTGTACAGTCTACTTGGTGATCAAGAAAACATAAATTGAACTATACAATGTTGACACAATCCATGCCCTTGTGTTCAATTAGATATTTGGACAAAGGGACAGATCATATAAATTATTATCATAAAATAGGATTTATCAAAGTTATTGATAATCTCAATATTTGGATAGTAATGTGTTGCTAGATACCGCTCACTATTTATGATATTAAATATAAAAGGGTTTTATTTTAATATTATAATCAAATATTAAAAGCCTATTGGGTCACACGCATACAACAAGCCACTAGGAAAGGATAATAATTCTAATTTAATTTAATTAGAATTATAACATAATGGGCCAAGCCCATAAGTGTGAGGGTTAAGTGAGTGAGGGGGTAAAACCCTAGCCACCACTCTATAAATAGAGCATAAGATGCACTACCCCAGACACACATGAGCAATCGCTTCTTACTTTCTAAGGCTACTAGCAGAGCTGAGGAGGGTTTCCTAGTCCGGCAGTTGGCGTGGATACCAATAGAGACGTGACTACTCTTGC
This sequence comes from Sesbania bispinosa, assembly GCA_026901365.1. Taxonomy (NCBI): domain Eukaryota; kingdom Viridiplantae; phylum Streptophyta; class Magnoliopsida; order Fabales; family Fabaceae; genus Sesbania; species Sesbania bispinosa. The sequence continues at coordinate 411,277 of QLOH01000511.1, read as the reverse complement.
CTCGTTGTAATCCTAATAAGGTACGACCTTTCGTTTTAATACCTTTTATGCCTTGATTCGTGTTTTCGCAAAACGATTATAACAAGGGAGGGAATCCATTTATTTCCGCTGCACCCTGACCACATGCTTGATTCCCTTCTATTGGTATCAGAGCTTTGGTTTGCGATAAACACGTTTTAGGCTTTTAATCTTGTGAAGATTATGATTTTTTTGTTGTTTTTCTGTTGAAAAACGTAGCGCTGATATCAGGGCTACAACCTGCGCTGCAGCGCAGACTGAAGCGCAGTTTACGTTTTTTTATTCTAATACTTGCGCTTCACCTACGCTGTAGCGCAGGTAAAGCGCAAGCGAAGCGCAACTTTTAGAATCAGTTTATTTTGTTCCTTTATTGATTGTTTCATGTGCGATGTATATATGTTTATATGTTATAATGTTGGAGGGTCCCATGGAACATGAAAGAGTTCATGTCTTGGGCATCAAAGGGTTCAATTGTTGAAGCCTTGACTTGACTCAAATATTGGCTGCGATAAACATGCCACTTATCAATTTGCTGACAAGAGCGTATTCAAATGATACGAGGGACTTACTCGTTTATCGGTTCATGAAGTATTCGTTTGATGCGAGACACTTATTGATGATTGGTTGAGTGTTTATCAAGTCCAGTTTTTTGTTTTGAGACACTGCGTAATATTTTATTTTGTACGCGCGTAATCCAACCTCGCTTAATATATACATCTTATTATATCACTCGTTTTACAATCATTGGATGTTGAGTTTGCATGATGATTGGTTATGGCCTTAGTTGTTTTAATTTAAATACGACCTGCGTGTCGTGTCTTACCTCCTATATTCCTTTTGTAATTCTTTTCTCATCTCTATCCCCTCGTATGTTAAATAGGGTTTCTTCTTGTTATGTAATGTAACCGGGAAGAGCATGGAGTCAAAGGAGCATGTGGAGACATGTGGATGGAGACTTCAAGATTATATGTGATGTAATTTTGTATTGGAATTTTAGGAGGCCATAACCATATCATGTATTTGTATGAGATGCATGCTTGTATGTTAAATGGTTTAACAACAAATAAAATTAAAGCGATTAAATCCCTCAATACTTGTGTGCCTTCCAGTGAATGACACTCGTCAAGGCTAGAATCGATGAAGAGTGGGTCTGCTAAAGCAGGGTACCTTTATCCATTTTAGTGAGGCGTGATAGGATAAAAGTGATATCCAATTGTCAACCATTGGGTTTTGACTGGGTATATTCAATAGGATTGAAAAGCCTAGAGGCACTAATATTAAGTCATGATTTGCCTTCCAATGTATGACACTCGTCAAGGCTAGAATCGATTAAAGTGTGAGTCTGCTAAAGCGGGGTACCTTTATCTATTTTAGTGAGGCGCGATGGGATAAAAAGTAATATCCAACTGTCATACGTTGGGTTTTGACTTAACTAGGAGTATTCAATAGGATTGAAAAACCTAGAGGCATTAAGTTAGGCATTAATTCATAAGATGAATTAGAATAAGAGTTATTCACCTAACTATCCAAGAGTTGTATGAGATGCAATTGGAAGTGTGTTCCTACCTAAATAACCTTTTCTTAAGCGATCAGCTAAAGCTGACTTAAAATTAGGTGAAATATGGATCTTGGCAGCGTCTAGGGTATGTCACCGCATAGGTGACATACCGGTATGACACTTATTAAAAACCGTTGGATCACTTTCATTTTTGAATAAACGGCTCTGATTGATTGATTATTTTATTCTAAATAATTAAGTAACCTATTATTACTACTAAAAGGAGGTGTCATACTGGTATGTCACCCATGTGGGTGACACACCCTAGAAGCACCTATGGATCTTGGCCCACTGGAAAAATCTAGTGATGGGATTTTTTGATTCTTTATATTGAGGGTACTTATTTTGAATCAAAATAGTGGGAGGCATATTTAATTAAAGACCTTGTTAAATATGTTTGTTATATGATACTTACGTGCATAATTTTTGAACACAACAAAATAATCTTTTATTGCGATCTGTCCTTGAGAAGGACAAACTGTCTGAATTAACTTTCTAGACTGGTATAGAGACCTAAGGATTGTCCTTAGGTATGAGAAAAGGATGCATGTCCTGGAAGGGCCTATTCCTGAAACACCCGTCGCAAATACTTCAAAAGCTGACAAGGATGCTTTTAGAAAGCATCTGGATGTTGCTTTCGATGTAGGTTGCCTTGTGCTTGCTACCATGAATACTGAAAACATCATGAGAACATGGAGGCGTACAATATGATTGTACACTTAAAGAGACCTTATCAAGGACAAGCTAGGCTTGAACGATTTGAAGTCTCATAAGCATTTTATCAATGTAGACTGGCAGAAGGAACCCCTGTTGGTGCTCATGTACTCAAACAATTGGGTACATTGAAAAACCTAGAAAGGCTTGGATTCCCATTAGGCCAAGAGTTGGCCACTGATCTTGTCCTGCAATCGTTGCTGGAAAGCTATAGTCGATTCATCATGAACTATAACATAAATGAATTTGACAAACCACTGCCAGAATTTCTAAGCATGTTAAGAACAGCTGAGCAAAGCATTAATAAAGGTAAAGGGAAGGCCATATTGATGGTCCAACCTAGAAAAGGCAAAAGGCAAGAAGAAGTTCAAGAAACCCTATTTCAAACCAAAGGACAAAGGCAAGGATAAGCCTAGTACCTTTGTTTTGAAGCCTATGGGTGGGATAGCTAAGGAAGGAAAATTGTTTCCATTGTGGTTAATCAGGACATTGGAGACTGTGTAAATTACCTGGAGGAGATCAAGAAAAAGGGAAGTGAGACTTCCGCTTCAGAGATATATGTTATAGAAGTCAATTTACCTACTTCTGTATCTTGGGTATTAGATACCGGATTTGAATCTCATATTAATGTGAATGTGAAGGATCTAAATGAAGTAGGTCATTGGCTAAAGGAGAAGTCGACCTACGTGTGGGAAAAGGAGCAAGAGTTGCTGCCTTAGCCGTAGGAACCTATTATTTAACTTTGCCAACTGGACTAGTTATTGTTATTTTTTTAGTGGGAATTTTAAATTCCGTTTCTTGTTTAGAAAAGAATGTTTTTATAAAGAATAATTCAATTTATTTGAATGATATGGTTGTGCAAAGTTGAACAATATGTTATTGACATGGAAGTGCCTATCTATAACATAAGTTCTAAGAGGGTCAAAACAAATGATTTGAACCCGACTTATCTTTGGCATTGTCACTTGGGCTACATAGATGAGAAACGCATCTCCAAACTCCATCAAGATGGCTATTTGGAATCTTTTGATTTTGAATCAATTGAGACATATGAATCTTGTCTATTAAGGAAGATGACCAAAACCCCATTCACTGGATACGGTGAAAGGGCTGGTGATCTTCTTGGTCTCATACATAATGATGTATGTGGGTCCATGAGCACAATGGCTAGAGGAGGTTTTCAATACTTCATCACTTTTACTGATGATTTCAGTACATATGGATTTGTGTATCTGATGGAACACAAATCTGAATCCTTTAAAGAGTTCAAGGGATTTAAGAATGAAGTATAAAACCAACTTAGTAAGACTATTAAAACACTTCAATGAGATCGAGGTGGAGAATACTCAAGCCAACAATTTGATGACTATCTAAGAAAGAATGGGATAACATCTCTACTCACTCCTCCTGGAACACCTCAATGGAATGGAGTTTCAGAAAGGAGAAATCAAACTCTATTAGATATGGTTCAATCTATGATGAGTCATACTGATCTCCCCGACTCCTTTTGGGGTCATGTTTTGTTAACAGTAGCTTTCACACTAAACCGTTTTTCTTCTAAGGCTATCATAAAGACACCATATGTGATATGGACTGGGAAACGACCTAATATGTCTTTTATGAAGATTTGGGGTTGTGAAGCTTATGTGAAACTCCAACTTTCAGATAAGCTAGGACCCAAATTAGATAAGTGCTTATTTGTGGAATACCCAAAAGAAACTGAGGGTTACTACTTCCATAATCCTAGCAAAAGCAGAGTGGTTGTCGCTAGGACTGTTTTATTCTTAAGAGAAGGAATCTGCCTCTAAGAAAATAAGTGGGAGGAAAGTAGAACTTGAAGAAATTTAAGTTCCATAAAGTAGCAATGAGCCAATAATGGAGCTAGAGAAGATATCACAAAGTGTTGTGAAGCCACCTGCTCAAGTAGCGCAAGACTTGCGTAGATCAGATATAGTACGTCACCAACCTGAGAGATATGGTTTCCCTGTGTCTCAGGAAGGGGATGTATTGCTAATGGATCAAGGTGAACCAGTGATCTACCAAGAAGCTCTTTTGAGTCCAGAATCTGAGAAATGGATTGATGCCATGAGATCTGAAATGGATTCCATGTACACTAACAAGGTATAGACCTTGATTGAGCCACCCGAAGGGATAAAACCCATAGGGTGCAAGTGGGTTTTCAAAAGGAAATTGACATGGATGGTAATGTAAGTACCTTTAAAGCACGATTGGAGGCTAAAGGGTTTCACGCAAATTCATAGTGTAGGCTATGATGAAACCTTCTACCCAGTTGTCATGCTTAAATCTGTTCGGATCTTGCTTGCTGTTGCAACTTACCATGAATATGAAATCTAGCAAGTGGATGTCAAGACAACCTTCCTAAATGGAAGCCTTCTTGAATATATGTATGTGATACAACTTGAAGGTTTTGTTATACCTAAAGGTATATAAGTTACAACGATCCATTTATGGATTAAAGCAAGCTTCTAGAAGCTGGAATCTTCATTTTTTTGATGAAGCTGTAAAGCAGTTTGGTTTCATTAAAATGAAGATGAACCTTGTGTCTAAAAAATGGTTAGTGACATCATTTGTGATTTTTCTGGTTTTGTATGTAGATGACATACTCCTCATAAGAAATGACATTCCTACCCTTCAGTTTGTAAAGACTTGGTTAGGAAATTGTTTTTCTATGAAAGATTTGGGCAAAGCGACCTATGTGTTAGGTATCGGGATCTATAGAGATAGATCTCGAAGATTACTAGGCCTAAGTCAAAGTACATACATAGACAAAGTGTTAAAACGGTTTAACATGTAAGATTTTAAGAAGGGATCTTTACCTATGTCACATGGTATAAGCCTATCTAAGGCTCATTCTCCTTCCAGTGAAGAAGAGAGAGGTCGTATGAGTAAGATTCCTTATGCATCCGCTATAGGGTCTATCATGTTTACCATGTTATGTACTCGACCAGAAATATCATATGCTTTAAGCATGACTAGCAGATACCAATCTGATCTTGATGAAGATCACTAGACAACAGTCAAGAACAACCTTAAGTACTTGAGAAGAACTGAGGATTCATTCTTGATATATATATATATATATATATATATATATATGGAAGTGAGGAAGAGCTACTTGTAAAGGGTTACACTGATGCTAGCTTCCAAACCGACAAAGATGATTAAAGATCGCAATCAGGTTATGTGTTTTGTTTGAATGGTGGCGTTGTGAGCTAGAAAAGTTCGAAGCAAGAAACAGTCGCTGTTACAAACCCATTAAACCCCTTGTGCAGCAGAAGCATGAAGGGCACACTAGATCATTAGGCATAATGGTTATGTCTGAATGTCTCTAGTACAAGTGGGAGATTGTTAGGAATATGCACTAGAGACTTATATATATTTATGAACATCCATCACTTGTATCATGTTATTTTATAAAGGCAAACTTATTCTTTTAGAATATAATTATTGTCCTTAGAATGGTAAACTTAAACTTCATAAGAAATCAAGTAGATGACTTGATCGTGAGATCTTATGAAAAACTATTCTTAAATAGTCCCTAGTCAAGTATCATCTTAGGACAAAGATGCATTTAGACTAGTATGTGAGTTCATTGATGATCACATCTCACGGATCATGGATATGAGATATCATGTGCTCACATAGGTACACATTAAGAGTAACAGTGTACTGGACAGACCCACCTTAAGAACGTTGCATGGGTTGTTACTTAAGTGTCATGAACGTTTCTTAAATTGATAAATGTTATATGAAGTCCTTCGACCTGAAATCACTACGATTCCTACATAAGGAATTATATGTTTTAATTATCATCAAACGTTACCTGTAACAGGGTAATCATAAAGTTGGTTTTTGGACAAATAATAAATTATATGGTGGAATGTTAGTGCCCTAGATGGGATTTGTCCCTCCTATGTAACAGGAGTTATATCTGTAGGCCTCTTGATAAAGTGAAACTGCAAAATGCATGGCCATGCTCAGGAGGATAAATATGAGATATTTATTTTCTGTACAGTCTACTTAGGGATCAAGAAAACATAAATTGAACTATACAAGGTTGACACAATCCATGCCCTTGTGTTCAATTAGATATTTGGACAAAGGGACAGATCATATAAATTATTATCATAAAATAGGATTTATCAAAGTTATTGATAATCTCAATATTTGGATAGTGATGTGTTGCTAGATACCGCTCACTATTTATGATATTAAATATAAAAGGGTTTTATTTTAATATTATAACCAAATATTAAAAGCCTATTGGGTAATATGCATACAACAAGCCACTAGGAAAGGATAATAATTCTAATTTAATTTAATTAGAATTATAACATAATGGGCCAGGCCCATAAGTGTGAGGGTTAAGTGAGTGAGGGGGTAAAACCCTAGTCACCATTCTATAAATAGAGCATAAGATGCACTACCCCAGACACACATGAGCAATCGCTTCTTACTTTCTAAGGCTACTAGCAGAGCTGATGAGGGTTTCCTAGTCCGGCTGTTGGCGTGGATACCAATAGAGACGTTGCTACTCTTGCCTCGTTTGTAATCCTAATAAGGTATGACCTTTCGTTTTAATACCTTTTATGCCTTGATTCGTTTTTTTGCAAAATGATTATAACAAGGGAGGGAATCCATTTATTTCCGCTGCACCCTGACCACATGCTTGATTCCCTTCACCCCCTTCCACCAGTCTTCTGCTTCTCCCCTCAGCATATACACAATAAAGCCCACCTTGGACTCCTCCAAGCACCTCATCACCTCAAAGATGCGGTTGAGGTCGCGAAGCCAAATGCACGCCACATCCGGATCATAAGCCCCGTTGAATTGATGGGGGTTATGTTTCTAGAACTCAGTTAGTCCTTGGACGAACGGGTCCACCATAGAAGGAGGTGGTGTCCCCGCTGGCCTTCGAACCATCTCCTGCAAGACAACAGCATTAGCAGCAGCCTGCTCACGCGCCACCTCAACTTGTTGGCGGTTGGCCTCCATTTGTGCCCGGTTGGACGCCACCTGCTCCCCCATCATCTGAGTGAGCATCTGAAGAGCTGCGGCCACATGATCTTGAGGTTGATCCCGTGGTGGAGAAGGTGGGTTGGTCCGAGGACGACCTCTTCTGCCGCCAGCCATAATCCTCTACACATCATTAAGCAAACATCGAGGTGATCAGTCTCTCAATTTCATAATAATGCGTAAGAGGATAACAACTAACTTCAGGAACTAACTAATCTACAATCCAATTGGATTGAACTGCTTTGATACCATAATGTAACGTCCTAATTCCTAAATCCAAGAATTATGCCTGTTGGGAGCATATTCCTGAATTCCAGAAATTATTTCGCGCATTATGAATATCGATAAACAACACATAATAGCTTAGGTAGTCCAACCATTACTTAAGCTTAACATAAATATATCCATCTAGTCAATAAGTATGCCAATGGTGGCTCAATACAACATAATCAGTTTCTATAGGCATGATGGGATACTCTTGTACATGTGTCCTCGAATAGCTAAAAACATCCCCTGGGCCTCACATGTACTAGAATATCCCGTCAAAAAAATACAAAGGAAATTCTTATACAAAATGAAATCTAAATACATAATAAAAAAAGGGTCAACATGGCCCAACAAAAGACCTACATAATCCAGTCAAGCTTCGGGCTGAGAACCCTGCACATCTAAGAATCCACAAAATGTGTGATAAGACTAAAGTCCCAGTGAGTGTGATCATACAAGCAGTGTAGGTGTATAGGCAAATGAGATGCACAACTGAAATCCATATATCTAACTCATAACAATTTAAACGATGGTCAATATGAGCAACCTTTTGGTGTATTACCCAACACCAGTGGGGTCTTAGCACTTAGTTGTCTGACCTGGACTGAGCTCAGTATCCATACAAGGAATATCTTCCTTGTGGCCTTTTAACCTTTTGTTTTAATTCAACATTCACATTTGCATTTAAACTTTCATAATCCTTTTGGGTCCAAGACCCATTTTCCTCTTTGGACCGAAGTCCCATTTAATTTTCCTCTTATACAGTTATACAGTTATACATATTCAATTCATTTGGTAAGAGTACTCACAATTAAATACATTCCTCAAGGCTCTAACATGGAGGGAAGGGAAATAGGCAAGGGCATACAAGATTCCTCAAACCTTATAGCTATCTCAAAACCCTAAATGTCCAACATGTTTAATTATTCAATCAATGCACATTTTATTCCATGCAATTACAAGTAATAAAGAAGGGGAAGAGAGAGGAGGGAGCATTTAAAGAGGATACGCACAAGGATGGAGTGAGTGGGTGAACCACACTCACCTCAAAGCAAGGAAATAGGGAAGATGGAGGGATGGGGATGGTGATTCCAAGCTCCTTGAATGGTATGACACTTCAATCCCAGCCCTTCTTCCTTCTTTCTCTCCCTAGAAATCTCTCTCCTCCTCTTTCTAGAAGTGGTGGGAAAATGAAAAGTGTGAGAAAAATGCCCTAACAGTGTTTTTAAGGCTTTCTGCTCGTGCACTCTCGCTCAACGTGCGCTCAATCGAGGGCTGAGTGAGACCGAGCGGAATTTCAACCAGAGAGCCCCATTTTTACTCTGTTTTCTCGCTCAGTCTTCGCTCAAGCGAGCCTGAGCGAGGAAACCAGAATGAAAAATCCCCATTTCTGTTGATATCCTCGCTTAGGCGCGCTCAAGCGAGCCCTGAGCGAGAGTGTCAGGATTCAATTTCATGATTTTCACTCTTATTTGCTTCTAACTTAGTTTTTGTTCCCTTTTTCCCCATTTCTTTTATATAACACTTTTCTAACCCTATTTAGTTTATAAAATGGTTTATGAAAATTGGGATGTTACAAATGCCAATTTGGGACAACTAAAAAACCATTCTATATCAGTATTTTCAGAGCAAATAAAAAACACTGTCCTCAAGAACAACATGAATCTTGGAGAATCATCTAAGAGAACCTTACTGATAAGTAACAATCCATTCAAAAGTAAAATTATAACACCGAGCAGAGTTTTGATATCAAGTATAGGCTCAGTTTGGATACAACTTCTGGAAAAGAACTTTTAGAGGGAAAAAAAAGAGAATAAATCAAAGAGTTCAAATGAATTTAACTTCTCCATAAGTAAAAACTAGTCTTTGTAGTCCACCTTCTCCATAAGCCCTCTCATTTAACTTCTCCATAAGTAACTAATTTCAACTTATGGAGAAGTTAAACTCATCTTATCTCATTGATCCATTCTATTTTTTTTCCTCTAGAAGTTTTTGTGCAGAAGTTATATCCAAACTGGGCCATAATACTAGGATTCCCATCCCACTGCATTTGTAACTCCACTATAACACCATCACCACCATCTTTAATTATAGACACCCCTAAAGAAGAACATCAACAAATTATATGGATTTTGTGGCTTCTGCATCAACTATGCAAGAGCCAATAAAATGGAAGCTTCCAAGTGGAATTTGTCCTGTTAGGGCTGACCACTCATTGAACTATTTTGCCATCTGGAAAATCAATCATAGTGTGTAGTGTGTTTAATTGTGGGAGGAGTAATTCTAATTCATATTCATTCATATCTTATACAAGCAAAGGATAAGGAGACTTCGTAGAAACAAGAGTCAAAATTTATAATGAGTGCAAGTATTTTAACTATGATTATTGTTGACGCATATGTAGGTTCTTCACTGGTCAAAACAAAATGCAGCTATTAGATTATCCATTCAACTTATCTCATATGATACATTTGCAAGATTGAAAAACAAATAGATAATTCGAAACCAGAAATTCCTAATGTTCCATTTGTTTGAAATAACTAGGGTGAAGCTGGCAGTACTTAAAGGATAATTACTTCAGTTTGGATTGGATTAAATTGTTGGAAATTAAAATTTAGCAACATGATAAAGATGCATGCTATAATCTATCTTTTGTTTTTATATGGCATGAAAGCTAAATTATCGTGTTTTTTAAAAGTCAAGATTTTCAACTACATGCTATAATCTATGTTTTAGTTCTATATGATATGAAAACTAGATTATCATGCTATTGAAAGTAAGATTTATAACTTGTCATTGTATTGATTTAACAGTCATGCATGCTTGGTTTTAAAAGTCACGAAATGTGACTTGTTTTGTTAGTTTTAGAGCTTATGTTTTAGTATAAATAGGTGTGGTATTAGTTAGTTTATAAATTATAGTGAGTGTAAGAAATTGAGAGAAAAACTTCAATAAATTTTTTGTGTTATTTTGAGTGTGTAAGTAACAAATGACAAGTTTGTAAGTGTATTATTTCATTAACAAAATAAAAAAGTGTGTGAAATTAGTTCTTGAGCATTCATATTTTTTTTTTGTATATACCATTTATCAAGACAATTTATTATAATTACCAACATAAATTAATTTTTTCATATAAAATTTTGAAATTAATCTAATCTAATAAAAAAATAATCAATTTTATTTTTTGAATTTTTATTTGATCCAATTTTCAAATTTTCAATTAGATTTTAGCGGATATGGATTGCATTAGATAGATGAATATTGAATACCCCTACCGAGGATCACACACTACTCTATAACGACGTCTTAGATTTATATTTGAAAGAGAAAGGAACCTCAAAGCTATTCTGCTCCTCTGTTCCAATGGAACACCAACCATTCTTGTGTAAATGGCTTCTTTTGATCTTTCTCATGTACTCATCCTATCTCACTTCAACAAACTCGGTGACGATTCCAAGGTTGAGCCCAATTGCTGAATGGGAAACAACCTTACACGACCCTGTTGCAATTCGTACAGAGGATGTCAAAACATTTTATTTCAAACAGGTTCTGGATCACTTCAACTATAGGCCTGAGAGCTACACAACATTTAGACAAAGATATATGATCAATTTCAAGTACTGGGGTGGCGCCAATTCTAGTGCCCCAATACTTGCCTACTTTGGTGCTGAAGGACCAATAGATAATTCCCCAGCGGGTATAGGTTTTCTGACTGATAACGCTGCTACTTTTAATGCTCTCTTAGTATACATAGAGGTATTGCAGATAACGATTTCTTTTTGCTTTTAATCTAAGTGTCTCTTTAATTTACCTTAAAATCACGTTTTAAACGTACATCGTTACAATAGCGTTGTCAGGATTCACCTTTGAAATGTGATTTTGTACATGTTATAATTATATTCAATGATCCAATTCAAATGTTTGTGTTTGACATATTCTGACTTTACTTTTCTCATCAGCACCGATACTATGGGAAATCAGTACCATTTGGATCCAGGGAAGAAGCATTTAAAAATGCAAGTACTCTTGGCTATTTCAATTCAGCTCAAGCCATTGCAGATTATGCAGCAATCCTCAATCATATAAAAAAGACTTTACACGCCCAAAAGTCTCCGGTGATTGTAATTGGAGGATCATATGGTGGAAGTTAGTTCCTCAAATACTCAAATTCATAGTGTTCAACTTTTGTACTCTTAAATCACTGTGCCATTTATTCCTATATATGTTGTTAATGTTGATATATATAATATATCTTTGTTATATGCAGTGCTTGCTTCATGGTTTAGGCTCAAATATCCCCACCTCACTATTGGTGCCCTGGCCTCATCAGCTCCAATCCTTTACTTTGATCATATCACACCACAAAATGGTTACTTCTCTGTTGTCACAAGGGATTTTCGAGTAATTTACCATAATATCATTTTTTTATCTTGTATTTATTTTTATTTATTTTTCATCAAATGCATATATCATATAAGTGGTTTGTTAAGGAATTGGTATATACGCAGGAAGCCAGTGAGACATGCTATGAAACTATACTAAAATCATGGTCTGAAATCGACAGAGTAGCTTCACAGCCAAACGGTGTTTCCATTCTTAGCCAGAAATTCAACACTTGCCAGTACAAATACTTTTTTTTTTGCATCCATAATTTGTTTGTTTGGAGTTAAGCATAAAATTCCCTTTATTCACAGTCTCACAGTGTCTATCACTTTCATGCAGTCCCTTAAACCAATCTTCTGATTTGGTAGACTACCTTGAATCCATGTATGCTTCTGCTGCCCAATACAATCGTCCACCAATATATCCTGTTAATGTGATCTGTGGTGGCATTGATGGAGCTCCTTTTGGGAGTGATATTCTGAGTAAGATATTTGCAGGAGTGGTGGCCTACAGGGGAAATAGCACATGCAAAGTTAATGGTGTTACTAACGTTTCTGAGACATCAGTGGGTTGGTCATGGCAGGTAATTGCATTTACAACCATTATCTAAGTTGGTAATGACATTCTTTCAATGAAATTTAATATAACTTTCTTGATGTACAAGAGCTTTTAAAAGATAGATGTTGAATACTTGAATGATATTAATGTGTTTCTCACTAAACAAGAAAACTGAAAAAAGAAAATAAAAATTGGTGCGTTTTCTAGTCATTTAGTATTTACTTTCAAACCTTGTTAATTTTCTGTCTAGCCATGGCTGCATTGGTTATGAGGCATTTGTCACAAATTTGGGAAAAATGCTTTAGATAATTTTTTGATCCCCTGTTTATGTTTGTACTTGATTTTGGTTTCTTCTCATTTTTTTATTTGTTTCAATTCCTATTATTTTTTCAGAGTCAACAATTTTTTTTTGTAAACAAAAAAGAGTCAATTTTTTTATGGTCAATGATACTTCAAAACATTAATTGAGATCGTGATTAATTGAGAGCACCATTTGATATTTTTGAGTCACAAGAGTCATTTCAATACAAAGCTGTATTGAAAACTATGTGAAATGAGTCATCCCAAGGATAATAAGGTTTGAGTTGAAAACTCTATGTGAATGAGTCATTTAATCGTCAACAGAGAACACCATATTACCAAGTAATTGGTTTCGAATGTGTAAACTTGAGATAAAATTAAATTAAAATATATTGTGATGGAAGGATTTGGATTTCCACTCATGGTTACTTAGTGGAGGAATAAAAAGTCAGCTTCACTTTCATTAAGCGGCCGAATAACACTATTGGGGGATGCTATCATGCTAACAAACAATCCCTAAGGCCGGCATAGTCCTAACGTTGACTTGGTTCAAGTCCATCCCATCTAGAACTATGAATGCTTTCTTGTCCACATTATTAGATAATTCTGATTTTCATAAATCCACTTTTTCTTCAATCTCCTTTATGTTGAGTGTTTATAGTTTAGAACAAATGGTCAAGTACTATTGCTACGTGCATGTTACATGAATTTTTATATACGGTGATTTAAGTATATAATACATATTGCTAGACCATTTAACAAGCTTGTTCATATATTATTAAATTTATTAAATATTATGATATCATGTTATTGGATAATAATATAAATTTTCATTTACACTAATATTAATGCATGTGAATAATTAAAACTCACATAATTAATATAATTAATTATAACTAAACTTGATAAATTATTTTATTAGTATTAAAAGTAATTCATAAATGATTTTTTAATATAAAATTATTAAAATATTTGTTTTAAATAAACTTTTATTTAATTTTGTATGATTTATATATTTTTCTTATTTTATATGATTTATTATTATCCAGTACTACATTGTACTAATTAATGCATCTTGCTCTGTACATTCAGACATGCAGTGAAATGGTGATACCCATTGGCATAGGAAAACATACCATGTTCCCACCTGACCCTTTCAACTTAGAGACCTTTGCCAAAGAGTGCAAGGAACAATATGGTGTCTCGCCTCGTCCTCATTGGGTCACCACTTACTATGGGGGCCATGTCAGTACTTCATTGATCTCTTCTCACACTCACATTATTTACATAAATTCATTCTTTAAATGTTTATATATATATATATATATATATATATATTATATAACGTTAACATCAAATTGGCTACAATTAAATATTGGTCCAAATGTATGTATGACTCATGACAGAGCATAAAATTGGTTCTTCAAAAGTTTGGAAGCAACATCATTTTCTCAAATGGACTAAGAGACCCTTACAGTATTGGCGGGTATGCACCAAAATTATAAAAACTAAATTAATCTTTTTGTTTTATTTGGGTATTTGTTTTAGAACAATATTTTAAAACAATTTTGTTTGTTGCCGTCTATATATTTCAGGGTTTTGGACAACATATCAGACAGTCTTGTTGCCGTCCACACAGTCAACGGTATGTTTGGTATTTTTGTTAAAACATTTTAGTTGTCTATTTATATCATGATATATTTTTGTTCCTTCTTTTCCTTTTCCATATTTTGTTGAGATTTGCCCATCTTTTTTTTCCCCCTTAAAAAACATGAGATCAAAGCACCCTTTATAGTGTGGAGGACATTCTCATTAGTGGTCATTTAACTCTAAAAAATTGGTAGTCTTTAGAATTGATGAAAACCGATCAGAAAATCGGTTGTACCAGTCATTTTTAAAAAAAATCAATTTTTTTATTTTTTATTTAATCTGAAATATTTTTAAGATAAATAAAAATATATATGTATTTAAGGATTACACATAGATATATATTATTTTATCAATTATTATAAATTCTTTGTCTTATAAAATTTATAATAAGATTATTTATACTAATTTAAAATGAGTTAAGGTCAATTGACACCAGGTGTCAAATTTCAAGACTTACACCAATTAACAACTTTTTATAAAATGAGAAATCTAATCCAACTGTTGAATTGAATATTATGGAATAGATCAAGTCTATAAAATTTCATGCAAATAAAAAACTAACTAATTAATACTTCATCACACCATTTTGTTTTAACGCATAATATGTTTTCAAAATATAAGTGAAAGTTTGCTGCTAGATAACATACCTATGAATATCTAAATTATTTGAAATTTAATATACATGATTATGATGATTATATAATATGATTCAACGGTTGGATTAGTCAATTTCACATTCTACAAAAAATTATTAATTGGTGTAAGTCTTGAAGTTTGACACCTAATGTCAATTGATCCTGACTCATTTAAAATTTTAAATCTTACTTTCTTAAATTTTTATATTATTTTATTAATTAAAATATTATATAATGTTAAAAATATATATTTAATTTATATCGATTCGATCACGATTGAACCATTGAATCATGAACTAGTGTCTTCACCGATTCAATTACCGGTCCAGTTTTTAAAACATTTTAAAATATCCTTTCCAAGGAAACTCTCTGTATGTTAGGTTTAATGTGAAATCAACTTCTAAACCGTGGAAGTTATAATTATTTATTTCCAGTAAAATAAACCTTCTAGTTCTAGGTATGTAGAAGGTCAAACCAATCACACTGATGAAATTGCATATTCTTAGCTGTGAAAAATGTTTCTTTTCCCTCAAACTGGTCACACTTATCAACTGCAAATTAGCAATCAAAGTGATAATTTTGTCTTAATTTGAAAAGACACTTTTGATTGTAGGCAAAATTAAAAGTTTGAAAAAGAAAGTGATTATTAAACATTTTTTTTATCAACGATTATATATATATATATATATATATATATTCTTCTTAAACATACTAATAGTTGAACCATGAGAATCAAATTGTTTTAGTCTTTCTTATATGATTATATACGGAATTAACATCTAATTTTTATGTAAACAAATCAAATGGTACTATGTTTGACAGAATTTGTCTATGGTGGATCATGGTTTAGTGATATAAAATAAATATACTAATTCAAATTCATGACTATCAAAATATGAAATCGGATTTCAATTACTTTTAAGAAATGTTGATTGAAAAAAATAAAAAATTTAATCAATAATACCACATCATGTAGAAGTTTTCCCCCTTTAACTTTAAATTAATAGATTTCAATGCAATTAACATATGTTGTATTGTAGATTCATATTTACTCTTAAATTAAACTTAAATAATTATATAAGAATCATTTAATGATCATTATGCATTCATCTTAAGTAACTATTAAAATGTACGTGGACTAGGTGGGTCCACCAAAGAATTGTCCTATTTGACAAACATTGTTTTTTCAGGATCTCATTGCTTGGATATTCTGCGTGCAAATCAAAGCGACCCAAGATGGTTGGTCGAACAACGGGAGAAAGAGATCAAGATTATCAAAGCATGGATCGCCCAATATTATGCTGATCTTTGACACTCAAAGAAATGCCAAAATTCTAGAGTAAATGATAGTGAAAAACATGAAAGTAATTAAATCCTTAAATTTATGCATTTCAAAATAAATGTCTTGCCTCTTCAAACAAAAGTTTTGAGGGTATATAGGATTCCATCATTAATATATATCAAGGTATTTATTTTTTTTGGTGTCCAATAAAAATAAATGAGATTTGAACATAGAACATCATATTAAACTACCCAAACCCCCAACTACTACGCCAATCCTAGTGGGTTATATCAAGGTCTTTATGGTATTTATGATAGAAAACAAGTTTCATAGTATAAGGTGTGATTATTTATGACCTCATAAAAACGTACTTGTGATAAATATTGATAAGTGTTCTAAGAACACTAATGATGTTTAAAAAAAATTGAAAAGTTTAAATATGTTTCTAATCCTTAAAAATATGATTTTTTTAGAATTAGTCCCTCCTTAAAATCATGTGTTTTAGTCCTTAAGGGATCTTATTGAGTGATTATATACAAATACACACTATTTATTTTAAATTAAGAGACTAAAAATTAGAAAGATTAAAGACTATTCTAGAACCAATTGGGATGTAACTAGATAAACAAGGATATGAAAATGAGAACATAACCATAGATGTACTAGATGCTGAATGAGGAAGGAAGAAACATGCTCACCAAAGTCAATAGTGACCCTACCTAGCTCTCAGGATGCTCTAAGGATAGAGTGGCAACATTACACACCTAAATGTAAATGTGTCTTATCCCTCCACATGATTTAGTCCTTGAGAGTTGAGACATACTCGGATAGGAAAAGAACGCATATCCGGCCTAACTAGGTTGACCCAATAAGAAGAATACAATATAAGACATTAGATAGGTTTTGGAAGTATATATTTGTCATTCAGATTTCATAGGATCCTATGTATAAACCTGAGTCCTAGGAAGGAGGCATTATATTGAGAGAACCTTATGCTAGGGGAAAAGGAGTCTTTTTAGTAATAATTCCTTTGTAATGGAATCTCTTAAGTTTATCCATCCAATATTTTAAATACTTAATAGAAACATATGGTGACTCCACTAGGAATATGTTGTAAGTTAGTTATGGACAACCTTCGTTACATGCCTAAAATCACTCTATTTGTAGGACTAAAGTAAATTATAAAATGTATGCCTATTTCTAAAAGATAAAGGATCTTAGATGACAAATCTAATTTTTTTAAAAAAAATTGGAAGTCGATTTTTAACAAAGGAAGGTTATGTTAAATTGAGAAATTAATTTTATTAAAAAATATTTTTAATTATTATCTATCAATTAAAAATTAATAATATTTTTATATTTGATATAAGAATTTTATTAATTTTAATATATAAAATATATATTTTTAGAAATTTTGAGACATTATAATAGGGGAGACCCTACTTAACAACACCATAAATGCTCCACAAAACCTAGTAAGCTTGGTTTTGGCTCGAAGGAGCAAACACACTCTACACAAGGCGAGAAGGAAAGAAAGATGGCGCCTTAACAAAAAAGAGGTGGGACTTTCAAAATCTATATATGTTTGACCACCCCTTATGGAGGAAATCATAGTCAAACTTACCCTTTGGGGTACCAACCTCTAACATTTAGAAAGTTTGATAGTATAGGCACTGCACTTGAACACTTCACGTCTTTCTTAGATGAGTTGGGAGTTGATAGAAATAACAAGGATCAAAGACTATAAGAGTTTACAAAGTCACTGGTTGGGTGAGCTTTCACATGGTGTGCAAAAATTTGCACTCACTTCATCAATACATGGGAGCAATTGCTTTCTGAGTTTTTAGGGAAAATTCCTAGAAGACGAAGGAACGTTTCACATCATGGATTTAGGGCGTGCAAAACAGGAGAGTGGTGAAGGCCTATTAGGATTTATCAAAAGATAAAGAGATCGTGCGCTTCTATGCAAAGAGACGCTGCCTGAAGCCGACCTAGTGTATGGGTGCATTAAGAACATAGAGGATGGATTGTAGATTTTATCATTACTTGGAGGCATAAACCCCTTCTCGGAGTTAATGAAGAAAAGCTACAAACATTATAGAAGCAATGAAGAAGTATGACAAACAAAAGGAGATAGAAGTTGTACTTGACATCTGTGCCCTAAATGGTAAGGGAAGGATAAATAATTTTAGGTCACCACAAGTAAATGATGAATGTGGCCATTATTCAAGAGATGAACCTCTACCATTGCCCATCACCAGACAACAAGCATGCCAATTGGTAGAGAAATGGCTAAAGGATGGCATTGGAAGAAATATCATTTAAGTTTCTCCTCTCCAGGAAACAATACAATGGTTCCCTCATATTACAAGAGATCAAAGTTCTTTTGCCAGCAAATTAAAGAAAGTAGCAGGATTTTCAGCACACTGCCAAAACATGGCATGAATGTTGTCACAATTGTAGGATCAATAATATTATCTCCTATAGGGTTATATTTTTCATTTCCACCACTCCATTTTTAAGGTGTCAGGGGTGTTAAGATGTTATGAAAAATACCATTCTTCTTATAGAATCGCTTGAAGCTTGCGCTCTAAAACTCTCCATTCCATTATGGTCACTTCTAATGGAAAAGATGCAAAAAAAGTTCTCATTTTGTATTCTCCTATATAATACTTTAAAGACCTCAAAAAACTAATCTTCGTGGCTTTAGAAAAGTAATCTATGTAAATCTAGTACAATCATCTGTTAAGACAGACCCTCGTAAGGTTAAGGGTTTTAATGATGACAACTTCTTAAGTGAGTAAAAATTACAAAGTCAATATGAGATTCATTGTTGTCTAATTAAGATGCTTGAGTGCGTAGAAATTAAAATAGACAGGTAACAAAATCAAGCCAAGAAGTCTAACAAAATTCAAGAAGCTTGATTCAACAAAGCACAAAGATGCATCAATCTAAGAATCATCTCGGAATCAAGTCTCAAGCTATAAAAAGGAAGATTCACCAGTCAAGAATACTTGAGAATACATATGCAAAGTTGAGAAGCAAGTTGAGATTCCAAACTTAAGATTTGAAGCAAAGTAACCAATGCTAATGTGGACATAACATGGTGACACGAAAAGTAAAATAGAGTTGTTGGAATCCCATTGGTTAGATAACGACTATGTTGACCCAGAAAGCTATAACAAAAACAAGGCAGTTCATAACTTAGAAGCAAAGTAAAAAACACACTGAAGAGTGTCAAAATGTTGCCAAAGTTAAAGGCCACATTACTTATGATTCTCTCTACTTCTTATCCATTGTATTTCTTTGTGTATCAGCTCTGTGAGCTTTATAATGGATTTCAATATGTAACTAGCTTGAGAAGTTCATAGTTTATCCATACAGTGTGTGATAGGAACTCAAGAAAACATTATCTTCACCTTCTTTTATTGTATTACCTCAACCTATCAAGAGAGTGAATCTTGGCATAGGTGTGAGTTGTAAGAAGCTTGGAGAGGCTAGGAAAGACTACTTAGACGCCTGAGAGGCTTTGTAAAAATAATACTTGAGACGCTTGGAGAGGCTATGTGAAGAAGAATACTCAAGATACCTGAGAAGCTCGTTAAGAAGAATATTAGTATCTGTTCTGAAGGAACAATGGAAATCTCACAATTTGTGGGGACTCAATGTAGCCCAAGTTGTTAGGGATGAACCAGGATAAATCTATTTGTGTTCTTTCTCTCTTAAATCTCTACATCTCATATTTTACATTCTTACATATTTCATTTAGTTATTGAGCAACGTTTCTTAAGTTTGCAAACTAACTACAGAATCAATCTCCATAACTTAAGAACGTATGCAAGTTCTTAAGATTCACTTATAATCACTGATTGAACTGCTTCTTAATATACTTATCTCAAAAGGATTTCATAATCAAGTCTTATTGCATTATTTCTTCTAACCTTTGTCTCAATCTTACTTTAAGAACTTATTTTTTGATATCCAAGTTAAGCATGCTTGAGAATCAACTCAAAAAATAAAATCAAAGTTTTCAAGGACTCTTAAGAACGGTCTCATTTCATCCCCTCTTCTTGTGACCCAGTCAACTACATCATCTACTATGTGAAATGGTTCAAAGAGTCACAAGAAAGGGGTTAATTGTGACCCTTGAAAATTTATTGTCCAACCTACAATAACTTTGAGGAACTTGCTTACCTTTTCTCAGGAACACCTTCACTATAAAAAGTTACTTCTCAAACAATTTCGGAATTTTTTTAAACTTTCTAGATCAAAATTTTGAATTGTTATAGATTTGGTTTATGTGGAAATATGAATTTAAAAACAAGTTTTCACAAATTTGGTTTTTTATATCCAAATTTCAAAAAATATGCTTCTAAAGCTCCAAATAGTATCAATTTTAATAGAACTTTTCATATGAGTGTCTATACTATTATGGATGTGATTTATTTAAAAAATATCAGTTTAAAATCAAGTTTATCAAAATCTGATTTTCAACTTGCCAATTCAAGGTATAAACAATAATAGCAAATCAATCAATATAAGTTCATAAACATAAAGAGAGAAAAGGTAACAAATACTGCACAATAATTTTTATATTGGTTCACACTCACAATCTTTGCGTTACACCCAGTACCTACCTCAGTAAAATTTTTCACTAATCAAACTTGATTATATGTATTCTTCTCCACATTCAATTATAATTTTTTTATAATATTCTCAAATATTTTTTAATAATTTAATGGATATACACTATTTTTTAATGATGAATGGTCACATCTTTTATTAAGTTTAATAACACATGTCCAAATCTGGGTTCTTTATTGAATTGAGGGAAGACTTCTGTATAGTTATGATGTAACCGACTAATTATAATAATAAGCATCTCAATTAAATACATAATAATCCTACTTAATATCTTTAATATATAAATCATTTCATAAGAAAATTGGTCGTTTCATATTTTACATTAATAACAATAACAAGATAAAAAAAGCAAGGGGGTGAGGTTGAAAGGGATTAAGACATTAGACACTACTCAGTCGATCTTGTAACGTCCTAATTCCCGGAACCCAGAAATTATGCTCGTTGTAAGCATAACTCCCGAATTTAGGGAATTATTTTTTAGGACATTAACGATATCTATAACAAAATACAAACTTGCTTAACTAATTCCAATGTTTTAATTAAACATGATATGTGAATTAATACATACAATCATAACATGGATATAACAATACATGTGTCCTATCAGAGCGGAAGCATAAAGAGACTCACATGTACTAAATATTCATCCAAAAGAACATACATCCAAAACATTAGTGAAATATATACAATCAAAAGGGGTGGCTCCACAGCCAGATGAACTCTATCCTCTTTTTGCATCAAGGCCCTCAACGACTTGCCTAGGAATCTAAAATATAAACCCACAACGGGGTGAGACTAATGCCTCAGTGAGTAAAGCTTAAGCATGCATGTGTAAGGTCCAAGCAAATGAGATGCAACAGTTTAACCATGCTCTGAACTATAAACATGTACATATAAACATAAAACAATGATATTTAAAACATGACTTGACGTGAACTGCTAACCCAGCAGCAGAGGTCTTATCACTTTCCTGAAGCTAGACCTAAGATCATACTACAAGGGATATCTCCCTTGGGGACATATAGTCACCGCCATCACCTGAAGGCTGCAGCCACGTTTTAAAACATTTAACATGATGGTCCTAGACCCGTGATGGCCGAAGCCTAACATGATTTTCTTTTCACTTGAGTTGCTTAATAACATGAATACATGAGTAGTTTTCACTTCATTTGAACATGATTCATGAGAATATTTTTACTTAACAATGAACATGAACATGAACATGAGCTATTTGAACAATAAGCCATAACCTAAGTTTTGAATCTTGCCATGAAACCTAAACAAAGGACTATCTCACTTGAATCACACATAGATCATAGAAATACAATCTCTTAACAATAACATGAGCATGAGCCATTATAGCAAATCCCTTAACCTAGGGTTCCTTCCCTAAATAGGGCCTAATCAAGAACAATCCCTAAGAATACAACCATCCACAAGTAAATAGAAAGGGGAATACAAATTAGGGCACATAAGAGGATTTCACACAAGGGGGATGTGAAGTGTGTGAGCTCTACTCACCTCTATGGAACTCAAAAGTGAAGGGGGAAGGAGTTGAGGAGATTGGGGTGAGCGATCCATGGCTTCTTCTTCCTTCTCTATGCTCCCAAGGACTCCTTTCTCTCTCTAGGGTTCTCTCTCTAGAAGTATAAGGATGGAAAAAAGTAAGAAAAATGAGCTCTAACGTTGTTTTTATAAAGCTGGATTTGTGCTCTCTCGCTCAAGCGAGGATTTCTCGCTTGAGCGAGAATAAGCCTGTTTGGAGGTGTGAACGAGATTGGAATACTATCGTATTGCATATCAAACTGAAGCTCCGGATCTTAGCTTTTTAATGCAAGTGGAATCACCTCGATTGGACACCTATAACTCTAGATATTTTTGAATTAGTGCACCAAGGTCATTAGGCTTAAAACCCAAAATTAAGCAACAACCTTTTGGTTGAAGCCCAATGGAGCACACTTCACGTGAACCATGATGTAACTCATCAATTCACTTCAATAAGGTTAAGGTTAAGGGTTCCAAGTGTCCATGGGACTATGCTCCTCTATTCCCTTATTCATTTCCATAAAATCACCTTCCTACCTCGGTTCCTTGAGTCTACGCCTCTCCTCTTCCTTCCCTCCAATTCGTTTAAGCTTAGTTTCTTCCGTCTCAATCTAATTCCCTAGTTCCAATGTCTTTACTTCCTTCCCCACCTCTTCACCATACTATCCTTTCCATCACCGGGCGTGACTCCTCCTAAGTTAACTCTACGGTCATGTTTGGCTTAACCTTCTCAATTCCCTTACAACTCACAACTCTTAACCGATTCCCTAACTCTTGTCTTATTTTCACCTTAAATCCCTAAGTCCTCATCTTACTTCTAACTTCCTTTTTGCGGTGGGATTTACAACCTAAGACTTCCATTGTGTTATCTAGGTCCTGATTTTTGGGATGTTACAGATCTCCCAGAATTTGAGACAAGAACTATTCCTTGTCACTTTTCTCATGATCAGTACTAGTTTTCAACTGATCATATTTCCATGAACCATTATCCTCCACCTCATTGCTTATATTGCATTTCAGTTGCGTGATTTTTAATATTATAGGGACTAATTTAATTCCACATGTAGCACTTAATTAACGTCATCTATTCCTTTGAACTAGTTAAAGATGATAGAGACAAATGTAGGGATTAACATATATGTTTTGAAATCTCACATACTAAAATGCATATGGTCATGTGCTAAGAGTGTGTTTGGTAAAACTAGCTAAAAATGGTAAAATGACTTATAAAGACATAATTAATTATTAAATAATGATGAGTGAGAGTTATTGAAGAGTAAAGTTGTAATAAATTTTCAGCTAGTAACCGAAAAAATGATCACTTTTTTTAAAAAATCTATCTTAAGTAACTTTTCTAGAAAAGCTAATAGTTACCTAAAAAAGTTACCTTACCAAATATTGAGGAAATGGTTTTAGCTACTAATTTTAGCTTTCGGCCCAGTTTGGATACATTTCTGTAGCAAAACTTCTAGAAGGAAAAACTAGAATGAATCAAAGAGGTCAAATGAATTTATAATTTCTCCATAAGTTAAAATTAGTTACTTCTGTAGAAGTTAAATGAGAGAACTTTTGGAGAATGTGGGCTACAAATACTAATTTCAATTTATGGAGAAGCACTTAAATACACTTAACCTTTTTAGTACATTCTATTTTTTTCACCTAATAGTTCTTGTGCATAAGTGCATCCAAACTAACCCTTTACAATGTCTTACCAAACTCAGTTTGAGTCACCAACTCACGATAATAATTATCATGCTGATACTAGGAACATTAATTGTTTCAAGTGATTGTTTGTTTTGTCTGCTTATATATGCTTCATTTCGATGCTTCTCATGTTACACGTGCTTTTCCAAAACATAGCAAGTAATTCAATGGTCAAAACTCAAGACTATAAAACATAGTAAACTTCAAAATCAGCACAAGCGTTCCATTAGTGCATTATAATTCATCGATCACAACCAAATTTTACAGTTGGCACTTCGTCAAAGCTAAAGTATATTCTTCGTTCTGATCACATTTCTCAAAATTAAGGATCATGTTGAAACAAGCATACACACTCTGAGGATCACATACTATATAAGGTCGACGACTTTGATTTATATTTGAAATTGAAAGAAAACCTCAAAGCTATCATTATCCTTTACAGCAATGGAACATCACCCCTTGTCATTTAAATGGCTTCATTTCATCTTTCTCCTATGCTCAACCTATCTCACTGCAACAAACTCGTTGATGATTCCAAGGTTGAACCCAATTGCTGAATGGGAAACAACCTTACACGACCCTGTTGCATATGGTGCAGAGGACGTTGAAACATTTTATTACAACCAGGTTCTGGATCACTTCAATTATAGGCCTGAAAGCTACATAATATTTCAACAAAGGTATATGATGAATTTCAAGTACTGGGGTGGCGCCAATTCTAGTGCCCCAATACTTGCATACTTTGGTGCAGAAGCACCAATAGATAATTCCCCTGCGACCATAGGATTTCTTGCTGATAACGCTGCTTCTTTTAATGCTCTCTTAGTATACATAGAGGTATTGTAGATAACTATTTCTTTTTCCTTTTAATCTGATTATATTCAACGATCCAATTCAAATGTTTGAGATTTTCAGATGCTGATGACTTATTTTTTCATTAGCACCGGTACTATGGGAAATCAGTACCATTTGGCTCCAGGGAAGAAGCATTTAAGAATGCAAGCACTCTTGGGTATTTTAACTCAGCTCAAGCCATTGCAGATTATGCAGAAGTCCTCATATATATAAAGAAGACCTTACATGCCCAAAATTCCCCGGTGATTGTAGTTGGAGGATCATATAGTGGAAGTTAGTTCCTCAAACACTCTAATTCGTAGTGTTCATCTTTTTTTTTTGTGTTAACCATAGGTATACCCTATTATCAGGGGCAATCTTATTCGAAGCTTAGTCACAGTTAAAGCTCATCACTCCTCCCTAAGAGTGTGTTTAGTAGTGTTCATCTTTTGTACTCTAAGTCACTGTTCTTATATATGTTGTTGATGTTGATATGTATATCTTTGTTATGCAGTGCTTGCTTCATGGTTTAGGCTTAAATATCCCCATGTGGCCCTTGGTGCCCTGGCCTCATCAGCTCCAATACTCTACTTTAATGACATTACCCCACAAAATGCTTACTACTCTGTTGTCACAAGGGATTTTCGAGTAATTTACCATAATTTGAATTTTGATCTTTTAAATTTATATATTTTTCATCAAATATGCATCATAAATGTGGGTTGATTAATTGGTATATAACTATATATGCAGGAAGCCAGTGAGACATGCTACGAAACAATACTAAAGTCATGGTCTGAAATTGACAGAGTATCTTCACAGCCAAATGGTCTTTCCATTCTTAGCCAAAGATTCAACACTTGCTAGTACAAACCCTTTTCCCTTTTTTGCTTCCTTTTTGTTAATTTGTTTGAAATTAGTTAAGCACTTGAGCTTAAACTTCCATTTGCTTAACACTGTCCATCACTTGTTGCAGTCCCTTAAAGCAGCCTTTTGAGTTGAAAGAATACCTGACGACAATGTATGCTCATGCGGCTCAATACAATTATCCACCGACATATCCAGTTACTGTGATCTGTGGTGGAATTGATGGAGCTTCTTTTGGAAGTTATATTCTGAGTAAGATATATGCAGGTGTTGTGGCTTACAGAGGAAACACCACATGCATAGTTAATGGCCCTACTAATGTGTCTGAGACAACTATGGGTTGGTCATGGCAGGTATATAATCGCATTTACATGTGCAATTTGTTATTATTTTAAGTCAGTAATGACATTCTTTCAGTTAAATTCAATACATTCGAGATGCACATGAATTTCTAAAGAAAAATAATACTAATGTGTTGTTTCTTGATATATAAAAGAGAAAACTGCAAAACGTATAATGCCTTTTTGAGTTACTTTCAAACCTCTTATTATATATTTTATGAAAGAGCTCCCAGGTTCGATCCTCATTAAACACACTCTTCGGTAGGGGTGAGGAACCTTAACTGTGAGTCTATGACTAAACTTCGAACAACAAGATTACCCCTAGTAACAGGAGATACATGTGGTTAACAAAAAAAAAAAAGAATATATATTTTCTGTCTTAAATTTTGCATTATTATTTATGTATTTTATACTTTTAATGTTATCCTATCTATCGTACCAATGCATATGTTAGTTAATAAAAAGTAATATGAATTGCTCTGTAAATTCAGAGATGCAGTGAAATGGTGATGACCATCGGCATAGAAAACGATACCATGTTTAACCTGATCCTTTCAACTTAACAAGGTTTGCCAAAGGATGCGAGAAACTATTCGGCGTCTCACCTCGCCCACATTGGGTCACTACTTACTATGGAGGCTATGTCAGTACTAAATTTGTTTCTTCTCAATGTAACATTCATATATATTCATTCTCCAAGTGATTTTCTATATTATCACTTCAAATAACTTACTCATACAATATCTCTTTATCTCTCTTGTAAATGTCATTTCTCTTATCACATTAACAAGTGAAATATGTCTGTAATTAAATATTATTAATTTTCAATTGTAAGATTATGTTGACACCAAGAAGCTTCCTTGTGTTGTGGCTAATGGCAGAATATAAAATTGGTCCTTCAAAAGTTTGGTAGCAACATCATTTTCTCCAATGGACTAAAGGACCCTTATAGCATCGGCGGGTAAGCACCGTAAAATACAAAACATCATTTTTTATTATATTGGAACAAAAAAATGATCTTTATTGTTTTATTTTGGATAATTATTTTATTATTATTATTTTGGACAATTATTTTAGAACAACATTTTAAAACAATTTTGTATGACTTGTATATATTTCAGGGTTCTGAACAACATATCTGACAGTCTTATTGCCGTCTATACAGATCAGGGTATGCCTTTGGCATTCTTTTAATATATTTTATTCATGTATTTATATTAGAATATACATTTTGTTTCTTCTTTTTAGAGTTTCTGACCTTTCCTTTTCAATTTAAAGAAAAAAGAAAAAATGATAATTCATATATGGGAGGTGTGAGAATAATATAGAAAACGGATAAATAAAAAGGGAATTAATTAAGCAATGTACTAATGAGTGATCTAATAAAAAAACATAAAGAAAAAAGTAGTGTGAGACAAAAATGGTATGAGAAAATTATTATAACTATACAAAAGCATGTGTTTGTAGTGTGAATATATGTGGGCTAATCCTAATTTTGTATCATAAATATTTTTAAAAAATTAACAAATATTTCATGCATTGCATGGTAGTTTTTTTTGAAATATAATACAAAATATTTGAAACTTCTAATTTTGAAAATTTTCAAAAATCAATGTAATTGGTAGAAAAATAATTTAATGATAACACACACACATATCTATATATATCATTATATTTAAATGCTGATTAATTAAATTTAAGTATTAATTAAAGAAATTGAAAAATAATAAGATTATTTTATTGAATAATTATTTTAATTTTAATTTAATACAAAAATCATGGATATGTGTCATATTGTAAAGAAGACGTGTGATTTTATCAATGTTTTTAAAACCGGACCGGTCATTGAACCGACCTGGTCACCGGTTCAAGGTTCAATGGTCGGACCGTGGTCGAACCGTGGTCGGACCGGTAGTAAATAAAATAATAATTTTTTATATTTCTACCTAGTAAATTAAAATTTAAATAACAAAAAATTGATAACCACGACTTCAAAACATTTAAAATTAAAACTCACTCATCATTCATAAGTTAAACATTCATAATTACATATAAAATAAAGTCCAATACAAGATAACATGAAATCTAGGTTCACCAAAAGACAACACAATGTCCAATTGTCCATTACCAATGATAAATTAACAACACGTGTAATAAAAAAAACATAACATATAGTCAAATGGTAGCTATTAGCAATTCTCCTAATCATAAGTCATAACATTCATCAAGGTTGACTGCATCAAATGACAATATGTTGTCATATGGACCACTTCCACTTCCACCAGTATCATCACTCCCAAATTGGACAACATTTGAGTCTAATATTGGCTCTGTAAGTTCAGTTTCTTCATCACCTAATTAAATTTCAACAAAGGAGAAAAATCAAACATTTACTCTAGAATAATACATTAAAAAGAAATATATTCAAACCAATTAAACATTAACCTGCTCCAGTTATTGGAACTTCATTATCTTGATAAATAACATTTTCAAGCTCAATGTCATCAATATCCAATTCATGAGGTGTTTCTTCCTCAACTATCCAAAAATCAACTTTCTCAATGGATTCATAATCAACAGGGTCATAAGCTCTTTTCTTGTAGTCCAACCTAAAATAATGTATTAAAGTGTAAAAAAATAACTTAATTATGCTTAAAAAAAGAACTGCCAACAATGTAAGATTTACATTTAAGAGAGATCTATATACCTATTCTTCAAACACAAGTTATAAGTAACATAAACAAGATCACATAGCCTTTGATGCTCTAATTTATTTCTTTTCTTTGTATGGATGCGTTCAAAGACACTCCAATTTCTTTCACATCCCGAAGAAGAAGAAGTTTGGCTAAGAATTCGAATTGCTATCTTTTGCAATATTGGAGCACTACCCCCATACAATCTCCACCATTCATCTACAACAAATAGTACATTACATGTTATTATGTATAACCATTAAAGAAGTATCTAGTATCCACAACTATGTAAAATGTAAACAACTAAACATAAATTGGTGCTTACCAGGTCGTATTTGTTTTGCCACTTTGAAAGCACTTTCTCGACTAAAAGTCCCTTGACGGTCACGATACACTTGCATTTCTTTAAGGCCTTTGGCCAAGTCATTACAAAAGCCCTTTTTATCCAACAAGTCAAGAAGTGCAGCCACAACCCTATTTTTCTCATTATAGTCTTCATCATAAAAGAAAGCAAGATTAAAAAAATAAGCTGCTGCATGGAGATTTTTCTTCAAGTGTCTATCCCATCTAGCCTTAATAAGTTCAGTGTAAGGTTTATACAAATTCTTCTTTTTCCTAAACATCATCTTTATTGCATTCTTTGCCCTTTGCATGCCATCATAAACATAACCCATTGAAGGCTTTTCATCGGCATCAATAATTCTCAATAACTGAATAATGGGAGCTACAATCTTGGACACAATTAAACAATCATTCCAAAATTTGTTATCAAGAATGATAGAACTCACAACTTTTCCTGCTGCAGTTCTTGATAACATAGGCTAGTAAAGTGTTTGTCCACAACCAAAGCTTGCAAATCATGCTTGTGATCATAAATATTTTTCAAGGTGATGAAAGTAGTAGCAAATCGTGTCACACCTGGACGAACAATTTCTTTCCATCCATCTCTATTTCTAAGCCAAGACAAAAACACCATATGATTGTACACAAAGATAGTTACCTTTGAAGCCTTGGAAGCAAGTTCTGCAATATGAGTCATGCTACCAATGTCCTTTAAAAGAAGATTCAAACAATGTGCAGCACAAGGGGACCAATAAATGGTAGGATATTTTTCATGTATTAACCTACCAACAGCTACATAATTAGCAGCATTATCTGTAACTACATGCACAACATTTTGAGGTCCGACCCACTCAATAACTTCAGAAAACAAATTGCACAATATGGTAGCATCTTTTACAATATCTGATGCATCAACAGATTTCACAAATGTCATACCTGTAGAATAATAAACTAGAAAGTTCAGCAAAGTTCTTTTAGAAGATGCATGAAATAATTTTCAAATATCATACCTGTAGGACAATAAACCAGGAAATTTATCAAAGTTCTTTGTCTTTGGTCACTCCACCCATCAGCCATGATTGTGCATCCACTCTTAGCCCAGTTGGCTCGTTGATTTTGAACAAGTAGTTGACACTCTCTCTTGCAATCCCCCAACAAGTTCACTCTTACTTCATGATAAGATGGACCTTTGAAGCCAGGGCCAATAGCTGCAATTGCATCCACAACAGGTTGAAAATATTGTGATTGAACTGCATTAAATGGAATGCAAGCATCATACAACTATCTAGCAATTGCCATCTTAGCTTTGTGTATTACTTCCTTGCTAGATAATACACTTCTAAGGCTTGGTTAGGATCCGAGAGTTGTCCTTGGAGCAAAATAACTACCAATTTCAACATTTGCTTTTCTTTTTCCTTTATTTTGAGGTGCTGATTGCATTTCATTTGAACCTGTAGGGTTTGCTTGAACCCCTGGGTCAACAAGTTGATCATCATATGCCTCATTGATGTCCTCGTTTTGCTTCTTTTCTTGGATTTCTTTCAATGATCCTAGCATTCAGTGACGAACATCATGGGGAACCTTTTTGCATTTAGAAATTTGACCCGGAATACCTGCAAGATGTTGCTTCATTCTATTTATGCCCCCTCCTCGATAGGTTGCTCCACAATGGAGGCAAGTGTATACATTAGTTCTTCCATCTTTTTTATATGCAAAATGCTCCCATGCGGGATCAGTTTTTCCACGAACTGCACTAGAGCCTTCGGTGCATTCTTTTTGTGAAGATTGAGAACTATGAACATTAGATACATTAGCATTAGATGGTTGAGGACTATTTACACTTGTTGGTTCCTATAAGAGAACCACAAATTTTGTTAATCACTTGATAAGTTGCCATTAAAGCAAGGCAAAATGAAAAATGCAATATATTAAACAAGCATGCATGTGTTTAAATTAAAGAAGGAAATAAATATAATTTCTAAAACACAACACACACACAATCTTAAGATAAACTCTAATAATAAAGATTATTCCTTTGATGGTTTCATGAACTAAAGTTGTGAGTTATATGGGATAAACATAACACACACACAATCTTAAGATAAACTAAAGTTGTGATAAAAATTCCTTAGTCATTAAGTTCTTATTAAACAATTACAAATTTCTTCATTAATATTTTATAGTCATAGAGTTTTTTTTTCAATATCAACTAGATGCAAATTGATCAAAAGACCAATAAAATTTGAGATTTATTCGACAAAAAATTAAGTTAAATTTTAAAAGAAAGACACATCACAGATTCACAGTGATTCTCATCAATTTGTTCATAACACCAGCAACACCCAGCTATTCCTTAATTGATAACTCATCAATCATCAAACAGAAATCCACTCACCAAAATACAGGGTTGGTTCTCGGGGACCATTAGTTATCACTTATCACAACTTAATTATAAACACAACACAGTGACACACAGAGAATCAGGACATTTATTTGATTCACAACACACAACACACAGAGAATCACAATTTTCTACTATTGATTCAAAATTTTTCTGAAGCATCTAAATCAACGTTTCAATGAAGAATCAAGAATCAACACATTTATTTGGACAGCCAAATGCACATTTATTTGTTACCTGCGCAGGCTGTTGCTGTGGCTCATCTCCGGTGGCCATGAGGCACGGCTGGCGGCGGCTAATCACAGCTGGAAGCGGCTGGGAGGAAACTCGACGGAACAGGTGGAAGCAGCTCGACGAAACAGGTGGAAGCAGCTCGACGGAAGCTCGGCTGGGAGGAAGCTCTCGACGGAACTGGCGGACGGCAGTTGGACGGAACTGGGGGACGCGGCCGACAGAGAGACAAAGAAGGAGAAGTAAGGGTTCGAAGACTCTGTTCCTTACTTGCTTACTTACTAATTAGGGATAACAAAATTGAAAAAACTCTCAGCTCACATCAAAACGCACAGCAACATTAAATTTTTTTTTTATTTTGCAATTTTTTTTAAGTGAAACGACGTAGTTTTGGTGGTTTCTCACAGAACCGGTAAAACCCGGTGAACCACCGGTTTTGTACCGGTTCACCGGTTCGGGACCGGTTTTACCGGTTCGTCACCGGTTTTGTGTCCATCCGGTTTTATGGGTTAACTGAACCGCTCTCACCACCGGTTCCCGGTCGGACCGGTCGAACCGGCCTGTCTGGTCCGGTTTTTATAACACAAGATTTTATAAAAGAAAAAACTACGGTATATATATCATAATTTAATAAAATTTAAGAATGACAAATTAAATTTAATGTATATGGATGGATATCTCATAAGTAAAAGAATTCCCAAATATTGGATGACAAAGTTTATGAAACGAATAATTGTAGTTATACAATCATAGATGACGAAGAACAAGCCAAAAAAATCCTTTTTAGGTACAATGGAAGCCCAAAGGCGAAAAGAAAATTACATCATAACTCTTTATGTAAAAACTAACTCCTACCACATCTTGCCATAATAATGGATAACAACCAATAGGAGGAGTATCTAAAACATGGAGTCCTATACTGAGTATAATTTGTTAACCAATTAGCTACACAGTTGCCTTCCCTTAAAGCATGAGTGAGATGTCAGTCCTTTGAAGTAAAATCCTTGATTGCATCCTTAGCTACCAAGAGTGATTATTTTACCTCAAACTATTCTTAGCAATTGCAAACAAGCAACCAAAGTGATAATTATTTTATAAATTTTGTCTTCAATTGAAAATAAAGGTTTGATACTGACAAATAATTGAATGTTTGAAAATGAATTGATCTGAGTTTTAAACAATTTATCAAAATTTTAAAAAATAAAATAATGGAAGGTTAAAATAAAATATTAATAACAATTAGAGAGATTAATTAAAATAGTGTTTAATAGATAAGTTAGGGCAAAACATAATAGATATACATATTCTATATTTGATATATAATTAATAAAGGTAGAATAGTAATATAGGATATAAGAAAAAAATGAGACATATTTTAGTTCCACTAAAGAGAAATAGTATAAAAAAAATTAGATTATTTCATTCTATTCTTTTCCCGTGTCACATATTACCTAAGAATTTAACTAAGAGGATCAAACAATTTTAGTGTTTTGGTAACAAATTTAAGTTACATATGAAATTGAAAATATAGCTTATTAAAATCATTTGTTAGTGTTTGACAAGATAGTTTTTTAGGTAATTATTAGCTTTTTTATAAGTTACTTAAAATAATTTTTTTAAAAGAAAAACTTTTTTTTCTTACAAGCTTAATTTTTTTTTACAGTTTTATCATGCAATAACTCTGTTCACCAATATTATTTGTCATTTTAATGATGTCTTGATATTGTTAGAAATATAGGGGAGAAACTTTAAAATGAAGACTATCATCTTATAGGAAAACTTTATGCCAAACCATCAAGAGAGTAATTAAAGAATAGACTGCAGAAGTGTACCTGTATCCATGAATTACAAAACTTTGTAGAAAAAGCAATTGGGTTCTTTGATCTTCCTAAATCAAATCACCAGTTTCCTCAAGTGGGACTTAATGTTTCTCTTCTGATGAGGAGAGTGAAAAATGTATTTCTGATTTGGTATATTAGGGACCATAACCATATTTTTGGTTTTATATCTACTAGGATCCCTATTATCCTCTAATGGACCAAAAATTAGGTTTCCACTTAAGACCATATTAATTTTTCTATTGACAGTCTAAAGAGATCACTAAAATAAATCACTTATATTAAGCTCATCTAAATGTAAATAGTCAATATAAATGGTATAAATAATATGTAACTCACCTTAATTTATAATAAATAAAATAAAAAATTTCTAACCATATCATAAGATTCTTTACATGCGCAACACTGTACTATTTACTTTTAGACTCCACTTAAAAATTCCGGTCCATCTCATACAACAACAGGGAACCATTGTAGTTTCCATCATAACCTAGTGTGACTAAACCACAATGATCACCATATTTACATTACTCAATGACATAGATCAAATTATAAGGATAAGTGGCATGGTTATATGCAATGTGATCTAAACCATGTATATTTCTAAATGATCCAAACTTTTTTTCTATAGAGATGCAATTTAAAACACGATATATAATTATTGCACAAAACAAGTTCGGAGCAGAATGACAAACATTAACTTATTCTGTAGAAAAACAAAAAAATATAATATATAATATAAATTAGACTCCAACTTAAACTAAGGCACTATAAGGAATTACACCCATATGAGCAGCGTGCAGCGTGCTCATGAAAAATTATAGTCTCTAAACCCTTAATAAGTGGATCAGCTAGCGTGAAGTTAGTTTCTATAAGTTTTATGGAAATTTTCTTATTCTGAATTCTTTCATTAACAACCGTAAACTTGATATCAATGAATTTTGACTTGGTTATACTCTTATTGTTATTGGAGTAAAGAACTGTTGAGTTTTTATCACAATAAATTTTCCATGGCCTTTCAATGCCATCAACCACACACAAATTAGCTAGTGACAAAGTTTCATAACCATATCTCGTGGTTAGACACTGGTGCGGTCTGGAAAGCATACTAATATCGCAGCAATATAATAGTTTTATAAGTAAGGATTGTCGTACCCACGAGGAACTCGAACTACTATTAACTCAACACAAATTAGTTCACTAAGTATTTACAAAAGAACTTTGAAATTGTCATTTTGACTTTGGTAAGGTTTTTATAAAACAAGTTCATAAAATAAACAAAGGCAGTAAAATGGTTTCGAAAACAGATTTATATAATGGGGATTAAACAACATGTGCGCTTGAGCGCGCATTCAGAGACATGAGGGGGCTTCAGAAAATGGGTGCGCTCAAGCGCACCACGTGTGCGCTTGAGCACGCCTTCAGAGAGTGAGGTGCTTTAGCAAATTGTGCGCTCAAGCGCCCTTCACGTGTGCTTGAGCGCGCCTTCAGACAGTGAGTGTAGGCACACTTCAGACAGTGACTTTCTTAGCTTAGCTTCTCTTATCTCCGCTTTGCTTCTTTTAATTATTCTTTTCTCTTTCAAAACCTGTAAAAAGTCAAATTCCTCATCAAAATAGCATCCAAACTCCAAAAGAAACTAAAAACTAAATACAACTAAAATCAAGCAATATACCAGACATCTCAAAACAGTAAATGAACTCTGCAGCCATGGTTGAAGAAACTATAAAAGTCTGTTTAACAGACTTCCAAGAGATAACTCCTCCGGCCAATATAAAGATGTATTCAGACGTCCAAACTTGTTGTCTTGACATCCAACAAAATCAGAGTTAGAGTACCTGATGATCTCTAAACTGACAGACTTCTGATAAGTGAGCATATACCTTTTTTCTCTTTAAATAGCGCATCACCCGCTTTACAGCCTTCTAATGTTAGAATCCCATGATTATTTAAGTATCTGCCCAAAATTCTCACTACAAATTCTAGCTATATCAGGATGAGTACAAACTTGAGCGTACATTAGACTTCCTACAATTGATGCATAGGAAATCATTTTCTTCTTATTTCTTTCAAGGTCATTATTAGGGCATTGTTTGAGGCTAATTAAGTATGTCTCCATTAGCCATGAGATATCTCCTGGCTTACTATCTTTCATGTCAAATCTATCTGAAGCTTTACTGATATAGCTCTCCCGTGACAACCTTAGGATACTATGAGAAACGATCTCTATTAGTATCTTAATACCTAACATAAATTAGGCTTCACCAAAATCTTTCATTTAAAAAATACTTTGTCTGAAAGCTCTTGGTTTCGTGTAATAAACTCATATTGTTGCTAGTAAGCAATATATCATCGACATATAACACCAACAATATGTATTTACTCCCACGAAACTTCTAATAAACATAGTCATCAACTACTTATTAGAAATATAGGAGAGATACTTAAAGATGAAGCCTATCATTTTAAATGCAACTTTTATGTCAAACCATCAAGAGAGTAATTAAAGATTAGATTGTGGAAGCATACCTGTATATCCATGGATAAAACTTTGTACAAGAAGCTATATTGGGTTTCTTTGATCTTCCTTAACCAAATCACCAGTTTCCTCATATGGGACTTGATGTTTCTCTTCTGATAAGGAGAGTGAGAAATGTAATTCTAATTTGGTATATTGGAGACCATTACTATACTTTTGATTTTAAACCTATTAGGGTTCCCATTATCCCCTAAAGGGATAAAAGGTAGGTTTTCACTCATTAAGCCCATATTAATTTTCCTATTGGCAATCTAAAGGGCTCACTAAAATAGATTCCTCATATTAAGGCCATCTGAATCAAAATAATCAACATAAATGTTATAAATAATATGTAGTCCACCTTAATTTATTAGAAATAAAATAAAAAAATTTTAATAGATAAGTCATTTTACCAAACACTTTTAATGAGATCTCAGCTAATTACTAATCAACTTTCATCTAACTTCTAGTTAGTTTTTCAGCTTTTAAATAGTTTTTCAACTTAAATTGACTTTTTATCTACTTTTGTCAAACACACCCTTAATTTTCTTATATATATCTCATATAAAAGGAGTACCTAATCTTTTACCATTTAATATATACATTTAAACCAATCAAGTGATATTATGTGAAATATTGATTTTTCAGGATCTCATTGCCTGGATATTCGACATGCAAATGAAAGCGATCCAGGATGGTTGATCGAACAACGAAAGAAAGAGGTCCAAATCATCAAAGGGTGGATCACCCAACATTATGATTATCTTAATTAAATATAGGTAGAACTAGGTTAGGCCAAGTTAGGCAGATCTGAGCATTTACCTCCTGAAATTACGGTATGAGTCTAGCCTATTTATTTGGTGTAGGCCATATATCTGAATAAGGTATTTAATTATGCCATAAGCATATATTTAAATAGACCTAGCTATAGGCTCAAGTCTTTTATGTAAGACAACATATTTATATATTTAAATAAGCTATTAAGTATATATATATATATATATATATATATATATATAACTATAAGACATATTATATCAGTTCAACCACGGTTCAATTCCAACCGTGGCCGAACCGTTATAAATTAAATAATATTTTTTAAAATAAAATATATGATAAAAAAATATAATACCATAGACATAATATCAAATAAATAATAAATGACAAAAATTATTCTAAAAAAACTTTAAAATTTAATTTTTTATTTCATATTATGTAATTTTGTTGAAATATATTTCATGTTTTAATTGTGATAAATAATTTTTTTTCTGGTTTAATGAAATGAAAGTATGCTATATAAATAAAATTTGGCATATTTATAATAGTAAGTGGTAGCTCGCTTCGTCTGTGTGCATGAGACTACAAGTTCGACCCCTACTTCAACAATTTCAAGTATTTTTTTTTTGCGAGTAACTCTGAATGGCAAGCTTTTGACTCGGACCGAGTCGGTTCAGATTGGTTTAGCGGGTCTGAGGTCGATTTGTTAGCCTAGGCGCGCGGTTCCTGCACCTGACTAGACCAACCACTAGTCCGATTCACGATTGAACCAGTCAAACCGGCCGATCCAGTCCGGTTCTCACAACAATGCCTATATCTATTTAGTAAACACATTTAGAACAAAAAAAGAGGGAAAAGGCTCAAAATTAACCATAGTGCACACTTAAAGGGATCTTTTGTATTTTAACCTTGTGTTATCAAACTAGTTATTGTCTTTTTATATATTTATTTGATTGCTCCAATGTAAACAATTGAAAATCTTATTTTTAAAAAGCTTTACACAACACACTAGTGTGGGGCCCATCTTTAGCGTAACTCCGTTCTAGATTAATAAAAACCACTCAAAGGTCTTTTGAGAATAAATAATAATAATAATAATAAAAATATTAATACAAATATTATTTTATTATTTATATTTATTTAAATAAGTTAACCTAGTAGGTTTCAAAAGCTTTTTAGAAAGACTTGAATATCCTCATCTTTTAGGTATATAGTTTTTTAAAAATACATTGACCTAGTTATATATTAAATATCATTTTTTTTTCTATTTCCTTCTATGTTATTACTTTAATATAAAAATAATTAAATATCACATCACTAAATCTTTTCTTTTAAGTTGTGAAATTCTTCTATTTTTTTTCTTCGAGATGGGATATATTCCAATACCTCTATATTTTTCATCACGGTACTACATTGATCAAAATCTTGTGGCGGAAAAAATTAAAGTGACAAAGAACTCACAATAACAAATAAAAAAGGGAACACACTTACAAGTAAAAGGTAGAGGCAAAAATATATGAATAGGTTTAAAAAAATTACTTGCATTCATATATATGGTCTCAATTTTTTTTGTCAAATATAATGGTCTCAATTAATTCACATATAACTTCGACACTTGGTAGATTTTATGGTTCTGTTTAAATTTTGTGGGTATCGGATCAGTTCTTAAGTGTCAAAATATTATTGCAACACTTGTAAATTTGTTTTCCACATCAGAAAGATAATCTAATTTTATACTTTTACCCACAAAGATTTTTATTTATAGATTAGACATCCTTAGAAATTTCATTTCACATATATGCCGTGCCACCCCCTTAGACTTTTTCCAGCGACGTTCATTCTAAATTGGTGCTAAATCCATTCAATAACTCACATCAACTTGTGATGACAAGGACGTGTGCGAAGGATTTCTTTGGTCAAGTCAAAGATGATCTTTTATTATAATATGCATTTGTGGGAGGAATGATTATTCTTATTTTTTTTATGCTCAATGTTTGGGATTTTTTAAATTTCTGGTTCTTATTTTGCACTCTGTTTTGGTTCTGTTTTGAATTTGACTTGCTCTGCATAGAGTTAGTTCATAGTCTCCTCTTCAATAGCTCATGTACTTAACTTTAATTGTTTATTCAAAACTTTTCTTCCACGATTTGCTATCTAGTAAAAGAGCCGGGAGATGTGCACAAAAAATGTATAAGAAGGCCATGAAATCGCTTGCACAAAAGATCCAAGAACTAAATCGATATCATGTTCGAACTATTATTACTTAAAGCCCTTTGCGTCTACAACACCACCATTGTCAAACCCATCGGATGTGGTGCGATGGAATATGGCACTTTGTGCAAGTTCTTTCTGTAAGAAGACATTTTGGGTCACCACTTCCATCAATGTAAGGCAGAGAGAATAACCAGAGAGAGAACCAGAAAAAGAAAAATGTGAATAGAAAGTAAGGAGAGAAAGACCATAGTATGTCGGGAGAAGAAATGAGAAAAGAAAAAGGACAATTTCACAAATTTTAAAAAGGTGAATAGTAAAATACACATGACCCAATATTATTGACACACATTATAATTGGACCAGTATCCACTAATCATTAGTTGGACCGAAGCATTCACTTCTTTCTTTTTTTTATTGACAGTACTTGAATTTGGGGGGTTTGCTTGCGAGGAATCAATTTCGTTTGTATTATATTAATGTTTTATTGATGTTTTATTTTTTAATTAATTAAAACCATAAAGGAATGGACATAAGAAAGAGAGATGGAGTGCTTGTTTGGTTTATGTAATTGAGTGAAATTAATTCTAGAAATTAACGATTTAAAATTAATGATACATATTTTAGGAATCATATTAAATAAAAATAATTTAAAATAATTTATGTAAAATTAATTCTACACCGTTGAAAATAAACATGGACATAATTTGACTTTATAAATGTGATGAAAGTTTTAATGCAAGTGCAAGGATCGGAAACAATATATAGAATCTGATCCGTTTGATGGCGTAATCGGGGGTGAGGTCACCTCTTACGACAAAGGGCCCAACAACTATATGAAACAGCATGAACTAGGAAGGTGTGTTACGCAGCTATATCTCCCTCCTATTACGTTCACATTTCTTTTTTTGTGTGAATCAAATATCCCAATAGTTAAAATTTAATCCCTTTCGAGCGTAGAAATTAATTACGGAAGTGACACTCGTCTCTCTCAATAAAATCTTTTATCTTTCCATACACACTGATCAAATCCTTGATTACGTTGACATTTACCTTTGCTTTAAACAAATTAAGAAATTGAAATGCTGACTAGTAGCTGCCACGAAACACATATATAAATCAGAATGAAAATGGGTTATCAGAATTCCATGAAGGAAGCTTCGGAAAGAATGTGCGTTGATACATTATTCTTTGTGCTACTTTTTAGAAATTTAGAGCGTCTCCACTTCGAAATTAAATCGTTTACATGGCTTTTTGGAGACCATGGGTCCGTGGCCATGATACACAGTTTAACTACATGCGAATCGCATGTGTCCCTCTGCATTTGCTAACGAAAGCACACAGTGATCAATATCATGGCCCAAGTGTCTCAGAACCCAGACTTTTCCCGGTGGGTGGTGTTTCGTGATTGTATCAAAATAGAAATGGTGGAGCTGAAAATTAAGGTTCCATCTTATAACAGAAAATTCTCATCTCCACATCTTCGTTGAGCAAGAAAATCAGCTTAATTAATAAGTTTATCTGCAACTATACTCCCTCCGTACTTTAATATAAGCAAAAAAAAAACTCATATTTGGTGGACTAAAATATAAGCAAATCTTAACTATTTTTATCCTAGAGATAAACCCAAAATGCACTTTGATTTTACTTTCCAACCACTCTATTTAATGAATCATGTGTCAATAGAAAGAGAATATTTCCACTTCAAACAATTTTTAATAAAATTGAATGTAGGGTAATTTAATTAGGCAATGCAAGTACTTTTTACATAATACCAAGAAAATTTAATGAATTTAACCAACTTTTTTAATACGTGTGAATTTAGTTATTTTTACTTATATTCAAGTACGGAGTGATATATGTTTTACTATTTGCGATGTGTTCACATTTCCCTTCCGTTAGTGCATGTAGTTCTCATTCCCCCCTCCACTTTCATCATTATCTTGGAAGCACCATCTTTTAGTACAATGTCTTCCATCATTGCTATAAAGAAAAAAGCATCCAATATGATTGATTCATGTTTTCAATAAAATGGAAAAAGTCAGCATATAATCGGGTTAGCATAAGTTGAACTTTTCACCGCATATAAGCCTCCACTAGAGTCTAAAGAGTAATTGATTTGATAGAGCATTAGATTATGATCTGTTCAATGCATTTGTATCATTGTTGGTGAGAAAAAGGCTCTTTTAAAGGAAATAAAAATTATGTGTTCTCTTTTCCTATTTCTTTCATATCCGTCCAATGAAAATATAGTGTTTCAGCAAAAAGAATTGACAACCAAATGGGAGAATTTTAATTTTAAATTAAAGGCTTGTCTATGGTGGATCATGGTCCACATAATCCATAATATAAAAATATAGTAATTTAAACTCCTGATGATCAAATTCAAAATTCATTTTATTAATAATTGATATTAAACTGATTTTTTTGTTACTTTTACCAAATATTGGTTGAAAATAATAGAAAACTAAATCAATAGTACCATGTAATGTATAAGTTCCCTTTTTGATTTTAAATTGATAAATTATCAATAAAATTAGCATAAGTTATATTATAAATACATATTTTTCTTAAATTAAACTCAAATAGTCATATAAGAACCATTTAATAAAAAATAAAATTATTCATTTACCTATAATAATTGAAAAAATATAAGTTGGACTAGGTGGACCAAACTAGAATCGTCCTAAATTAAAAGAGAATGTTCACAATGTATTATATTTTTGTTGATAGGACATGATTGAAAACAGGAAAAGGAGACAAAATAATTTGAGATTATTTATTCATACAACACATCCATACAACGCATTTTTTATCTCTATTTCTCTCCATCACATCACACATCACATCTCACATTTCTTTCTCTACTATCTCTACCTCTCAGTTGTATGACAATGTTATACACAAATTCAATTTCTTAAATAATTAATTTTACTCCCTCTAGGGTGATGTACATGGCTCTAAAGTGACATGTGAGAACTCCACATGAGCCATGTGGCTCATTTTGAGAGGCTAAGTGGACAAACTCTACTCATCTGGTGTGGTTACATGGCACTTGAGCTCAATTTTATATATATATGTATGTATATATATATATATATATATATGTATGGAGAATGATGCCATGTGACACTCAACACAATACTACTATATGTCATAAAGAGAGAATTTTTTTTATTTTTAATTATGGTGTTGTTCTATGTGACTTGTGAACTAGTAAATAATGTAGTAAAAAATAAATA
Organism: Sesbania bispinosa; assembly: GCA_026901365.1. NCBI lineage: Eukaryota > Viridiplantae > Streptophyta > Magnoliopsida > Fabales > Fabaceae > Sesbania > Sesbania bispinosa. The sequence goes on along the minus strand of QLOH01000511.1, from coordinate 368,687 downwards.
AATAATAATATTGGATGATTAATCACCATATGACAAAAAAAATTCATTCCAAATCAATAAATAGTTTTGAATAAGGTCCATTTTGGTAATTAAATGGTTAATATAAAAGTATACACTACTTCGATTAAGAAAAGCGCCTAAGATTAATTTTTGTTAGTTTATAGAGTTACACTTTTCCTCACCCAACCAACAAGAGGTTAATCTCTTACAATATAGTTAGGCGTCTGATTCAGTGACTGCTTCCAACAATTGAATTATTTTTTCAATAGAAAGTAGAACCTCTATAAATTAATACTCGATAAATTAATAATATCTCTAAAATAATATTTTTTTTTCAATTCTGACTTTAGTCCAAGATCTAAATTAATAATTTCAATAAATTATAAAATAATAATTTTTTGAAAGATATCCTTATATAAATTTATGGTACCTTCAGCATTATAAAATAATAATTTTATAAAATTACAAATATAATTAGGACAACTTAGTAAAATAGGATTTTATTGTTGTTTACTTCTCTTCTTAAATTTGACATGTATCATAATGTGGATATAATGTGCATCTGTAGGTTTGGTAGGTCTAAACCATTACTATAAACTAGAAAAAGTTTGTAAATAAGCTATTGGTTTTCCTTGCCAAAAGCACTTTATGTTAGGTCCTCCAGGTGAGGCCCAGCTCCCTCTGACCCTACAAATGGTATATCAAGTAAAGTTGATTGTAAAGTTGTTGAGTATTTAAAGATGATAATTACTATAGATTTATTCTTGACGAATGTTGACTAGCCATATGGGTGAGAGTGTTTGCCTCTTTCTTGACAACCTCATTGATTCGTTGGTAAGGGATTTTAACTAAAGGAAAGTATACTAATGTGGTAACTCAGGCTTGAGTGAGAGAATGTTAAAAATTAAGTGTGGTTTTGAAGTTTTTCACATTAGTTAAGAATGGGATAAATTAACATAGTATATAAGAGAACAAACCCAAATATTTAAAATCTTGAGTTCCCTCCACTCAAATCGCCACATGTTAGTAAACCCTATACCTAAGCTTGGGGTGATGCTTACCTTTTTATGCTCTATTCCTTGACCCCTATTGATGTAAATCCCCCTACATTTTGGCTCCTCTTGATCATCCCACACTATAAATGCTAAAAACAAATGAGATAATATCTTCATGTTTATTAGGTAGCTAAAGATTATTAACTAAATCTCATTCATAAAGGTTGACTTTTCCCTCATTCGTATGCTCCAATTGTTGGCACCATTGTCTCATGGTTGAATAATGAGTGAGAGGTATACATATATAGTTCATGGATTCAAAGAAGGGGACGTTGTGAACTAGTTGGCTGATTATATATGCTCATAGTTTTTCTATTGGTTTGAACATGCTCTCGAATCCTTTTATGGGTCGTGGCTCGTTATAAGTTCAAGATATTAATATTTTTAACATATTTATTTTATGATAAAGTGTTTTGATTTACACTTGGTTTGGTAAAGTAAAAATTAGGGGTGAAAAAGAAATAGAGGAGAGAAGTATATTTATGATGTTTGGTATAATAGAAATGAGAGTGAAAAAAAAAATATGTGGATCCCATGATTTTTTTATTTGAGATAACTTTTTCGTACAACAAAAAACAACAACTCATATAAGACACGATTTCTCATTATCTCTCTCCATCACATCACTCATCACATTCAACATTTTTCTCTCTTTTTCCTTTTTTCCCTCTTTTTCTCTCTCTGTGTTGTACATGTACTATAAACAACATTTCTCTTTTTATTTTCTTCGCTAAACAAGGAAGAAACTCCAACATGAAAGAGAGAAAATAAAAAATAATTTTTTGACTGTTGTTTCCCTATTTATTTGTCTAGCCGGTCCAATGTGCATAATATATATATATATATATATATATATATATATCATGTACGTGTTTATTATTACATATTCTCAGCTTTTATTATATTTTTATTTTTTATGGTAAAATTTCCTTTTTAATTTTAGGTTAATTATATATTTTAGGATTTTATATAAATTAAGTTATCTATATATTATTTATTATTTATAAAATTAAATATTTTGAACTTTTTTAAATTTTACTTTAGAATACTTATTTAAGGACATTTTACTCTTTATAAATTATAATTCAATTTCTCATTATCCCATTTCTCACATATCAAATAACATAATTTTTTCTTTATTTTTCACTTATTTCTCTCCCTCTATTTCTCTCTTTATTTCTCTCTGCCATAATAAACATAGGCTTAATTTTTATTTTCTAGAGCTTTGTCCTCATATATTAAAAAAAAATCACATCTCTTATGGCCCCGTTTGGAAATACAACTTATTTAAGTGCTTATCACATAAGCTCTTATTTAATAAGCATTTAATGAATAAACTCTTAAAAAAATTGATGAAAATTGAAAAGGGTGCAATGTACTTAAATTCTCCATATATAAGTTATTTTATAAGCTATTCTCAGGAGCTTATTGAAATAAGCTAAAAACAGCTTATAAGCACGTCATAAGCTATTTTCATATGTTTACCCAAACAGTTACATAAGTGTTTATGTCATAAGATAAGCTTAAATAAGCTTTTCCAAACAGCACCTAAGTCTATTATATATACATAGCTATGAAGTGTTATAAAAGCAACATTTAATTTATAACTAGTGCTTCTCTATTCAATTCATTCAACTCTATTCTACCTTTCAAGAAGTGTTAGGAGTGTAAAAAACAAAATCATCTAAAAGAGATAGAAATAAGAAAGACAAAAGAAAGAAATGATAGTAATAACTGATATAATAAGAAAAGGAAAATAGAGGGGAATGCATCAATAATCCATAAGGCTATATAGCTTTTTATGCTTACCTGAAACTGAGCTAGCGCACTTTTATTATGGTCTCAATTTTTAAAGATCCACGTGGTTCAGACGTCATTTTACATATATATCCTAAGGCCTATAACGGTATAGCTTGGTATATAGTTTTATTACTGTTTTATTTTTTATTTTAATTTTTAATAAAGTGGGGCACCATTCTTGGCAATTTCTCTTTTTAGTTTTTTTTTTTTTAATTCTTTCTGGTATTGCCTTACATGTTTTGAATTCATGTAGGATGTAGTATATATACATGTGCTTATATCACAACCTTAAAACAACAATATTGTAGCCTTGGAGAGACGCATATACATTAATTCAGCCATGGGATCCATTATGCACTCATTTCAATGGCTTTCTTTGTTCTTTCTAACTCTCTCAGTTTATGTTTCTGCTTTCAATATTCCAAGGTTAGGAACTTTGCGGAGAACCATGGAACGCGAACCCCAAACCATGTCTTCCTCGCATTTTCCTGAAGAACTGAAAACATTTTATTACACGCAAAGACTTGATCACTTCAACTACAGACCTGACAGCTACACCACTTTCCAACAAAGATATATGATCAATTTCAAGTATTGGGGTGGAGCTAAATCAAGTGCACCAATTTTTGCATTCTTTGGTGCAGAAGCACCGGTGGATGAGGATATAAACTATGTTGGGTTTCTCAGAGATAACGCTCCTCAATTCAATGCTCTTATTGTTTATATCGAGGTAAGAGTATAAGATAACAGCATTCAATAAAACAAGTAGTAACTGGATAGTTGTACGTGGTCATATTAATATCTGAGTAAAGACCAGGGTGTGAACACCAATTTGGATTTGGTGGAGTGAAAAGATTTTTGTTGCAAGAATATCGAATAAGGATAATTATCCATGTACCGCGTACATTGCATCCCGCAGCTGTACCGCGGTACTGTACGCGGTACCCCTCTCCCTCCTTTTTTTTTATTTTAAGTTTTTTTTAAAAATATTTTTTATTTTTTATTTAATTTATTAATCAAATATATTACTCTTTTTATCATTTTTGTGTGCACAAATTAACCTCACAAATTTAGTTAACCAAATATCTCACTCTGTTAACCGTCAATGTATACATCCTTAACCTCATTTTAAAATATGTTCACCGTTTCTAGTTAATGGTGTTTCCGTTTGTGGTTAACAGAATATGATTTTTGGTTAATTGCTTCTTCTGCTAGAAAGGGGTTAATTATGTGTCTAGAAACGGTGAACATATTTTAAAATGAGGTTAATGATGTATACTTTGACGGTTAACAGAGTGAGATATTTGGTTAACTAAATTTGTGAGGTTAATTTATACACACAAAAATGGTGAATGAAATAGTATATTTGGTTAATAAATTAAATAATAAATAAAAAATATTTTTAGAAAAAGCTTAAAACAGAAAAAAAAAGGTGGGAGGGGGAGGGGTATCGCGTACAGTGTCGCGGTACAGTTGCGGGATGCACTGTACGCGGTACGTCTATCATTATCCTATGTGTAAAATAAGTGGTGGTATTATTGTAATACTTGTACTTTAAACCCTAAATCCTAAAATACTATTTAATTGTCATTATAGGACGATTGTAAACATCCTTATAGTGAGAGAACTAGATAAAGAAAAAAGATAAATGATAAATGTGATAGGTGATGTGATATAATAAGAGGGAAAATAGAGAGCAATAAGGTGTGAAATGGGTGGAATATGGATTTGCTGCAATCACCATTTTGGTGCATCCACACAATCAGCAAATATGGGTCGTCCGATCAAAATCGAACAGTTCAAATGTCGGGATATTTTTTAAATATTATTTAATCATTTCACATCTGAACCTTCCGATCTTGATCGGAAGACCCTGATTTACTGACTGTGTGATTGCACCAAATTGATGACTACAACAAATCCGGGTCCGAAATGGGTGTTGGTGTATGTTAGAATAAAATCATTCATGTGTCTTAGTCCAATAACTTAAGCTTTTAGAAAAGTTGGTTCATGACATGGTATCATAGCTTATATTACTAAATGGTCAAGAGTTTTGCTACCCCATTATTCCAATAAAAAAAGGTTTAATTTGAGCACAAGATAGGTGAGTCTCTGTGCATTGTCCACGCTTCAGGCTCAATATGGGTTCTTGCATGAAATGACGTGTTAGAATAAAACCATTCTTGTATCTACATATCATGATTGTTGTTATTATGTATGCTAATAATATATGTATGATATGTTTTTGAACAGCATAGATACTATGGGAAATCAATACCATTTGGGTCAAGGAAAGAAGCTATGAGAAACGCTAGTACTCGGGGCTACTTCAACTCAGCACAAGCAATAGCAGACTATGCTGCTGTGCTTTTACACATCAAGAAAAGTTTGTCTGCTCAGAATTCTCCCATAATTGTTATCGGAGGTTCTTATGGTGGAAGTAAGACTACATATATATTATTAGCTCTTTCTTCAAATTGTAAAATATATGTCAACTTGGACTTAAATAATAAACGCTTATAAGCTTTATTACATAAACTAGTTTAATTTATTCAATTAGATATTTCTTATTATGTGGTTTAATTAACTTTCTTCCCTCATAATTTATTATATATGCAGTGCTTGCATCATGGTTCCGCCTAAAGTATCCCCACATTGCTCTCGGTGCTCTTGCTTCATCAGCACCTATTCTTTACTTTAATGGTGTTGCCCCACAAGCCGGATACTATTATATAGTAACCAAGGACTTCAAAGTAATTAATCTACTAACCTCAGCCAATCTTTTCTTTAATTAAAAATAATAAAAAAAAATTATTGTTTTTAATTAAACCCTTCAAGAACTTATTGCATTAATGGATTCATAATATATCTGCATGGAATTCAGGAAATTAGCGAGAGCTGTTACCAAACCATACGTAAATCGTGGTCTGAAATTGACAGAGTTGCTAAGAAGCCTAATGGTCTTTCAATTCTCAGCAAGAGATTCAAAACTTGCAAGTAAGCATATGATTAATACAGAGGAGTGCTACCAATACACTCTCTAACACATTCCTTTCAACGCACTTCATGTGATTAATTGGTTAAAATTTACACGGTCCTATCAAATTATGTGAGTCTTACTCACAATGTGGTGGGTCCCATGTGATTTGTAACCAATCGCGTACCTGGAGTGTGTTGATAACACTTTTAATTAATTAATATATATATATATATATAGTTTAGTTTGTTCACAACTGTTCATTGTCATCTTTTATTTGTTATTTTACTCCTTTTTTCAGGAAATTGAGCAAAAGTTTTAAGCTGAAGGACTACTTAGACTCAATATACACTGATGTGGCTCAATACAATGAACCTCCTGTGTACCCAGTTAAGGTCATATGTGAAGCTATTGATGCAACAGCTAAGAAAACTGATATTCTTGGCCAAATATTTGAAGGTGTTGTGGCTTATATGCGACACAGGTCATGCTATGACATGGATGAATACAATCATCCAACTGAAACTAACCTCAATTGGAGGTGGCAGGTATATCATTAAATGCCATGGCCTTAATTGGCCTTGTTTAAAGTCAAATTCTTAATCTAATTTGGAATCTTAATTAATTATTAATTTCATTAACAAAGAGTAAATTAACTAACTTTCATATATAAACAGACATGTAGCGAGATTGTTATGCCAATAGGCCATGATAGGAACGACTCAATGTTCCCACCAGCACCTTTCAATATGAAGAGATTTGTTAATGACTGTAGGAGATTATATGGTGTCCTTCCGCAGCCTCATTGGGTGACCACATATTATGGGGGTCCTGTACGTATCTTCTTAATTAATTATCCTTCACCTTCATGAAATATATATCTAGTGTCTCCTTTTCTACACAATTAGTTATAAAATATATTAATGCTTTTTTTTTTATATTATATAAAACAAAATGCAGGATTTGAAACTGATTCTCCACAGGTTTGCCAGCAACATCATCTTCTCCAATGGATTGAGAGATCCGTACAGCTCTGGCGGGTAAAATAGCGAAAATTAAGAAACTAAAATTGATATATGAGAAATATAAATATATAATTCAGCAATCATTGCCTTCTTTTTAATTTTCAAGTTGTTAATTTCAACCACTTTTTCTTTACTGCAGGGTGTTGGAGAGTATATCAAATAGTGTCATTGCAGTTACCACTGTAAATGGTACTTCATCTTTATTAACTTAATTTAATTATCACCATATGTACACACAATAATTAATGTTATCTCTAGATATTAATGACTTCATATATGCTTAATAAAAATGTGAATACATTACAATTAATTTCTAACACGGAATATTTATATCAATTAATTGCAGGGTCTCATTGCCTGGACATACGGTCAAAACAATCAAGTGATCCTCAATGGTTGGTAAGGCAGAGAAATACAGAGGTCAAGATAATCAAAGGTTGGATCGCCGAGTACCAAGCTGATCTACAAGCACTAAATAAACAAATCCAAGCACCAAAACCCGAAAGTTAATGAAACGTTTAGTGTTCCATTAAAAGTGGTGGTAATTTACATTATTATTATATATTATGTGATGCTAATTAAAGTTAAACCCAATAAAGTTTGTCCTGTAGCGATCGAGTGCCTGTTCATACGAATATTAATTAATGTATAATATAAATACATAATGGAAACTATTATAATGATTTAGACTTATTTTTCTTACGCGGAATCCACCAATAATACGTGCAGCTAATGGCACCTAAAAAAGCATTCTCTATCGTTCGTTAGCGTTTGTGAGGGGAACATAGGGCAATTATGCTTCCTCCCAGCAAGCACGCACTAGTGAAATATGAGGGCATGCCACCTCTGCTGAAGACCACCTTTTATCTTATTGTTTGTGTATGTCTGTGGCTGTGAGGGACATTAGATATTATTATTATCCAATAATAGGGGAATTCCAAATCGTGGGTCATATATATATATATATATATATATATATGAGGAGGGTTCAAATTACACCGGTGTAAGTTACACAAAGAATTATGTTTATTTATCATCATGATTATATGTGTCAAATTTCGTAAAATTTCGACACTAATAACTTGATAATCAAATGTGTGGATTTTTTATATATTTCAAATGTATATATAACGTTAATCTTGAGACATCTCAATGACATATCAAATAATTTCGGATTAATGCAAAATTTTATATGTATGATCTATATGATAATAACTTTCAATCCAACGGTGGATTATTTAATACAATGATTCGTTAAAAAATTATTCAGCGATGTAACACTTGGTGTAACTTATACCGGTGCAAGTTATTATATATATATATATATAAAAGGAGGTTCAAATTACATTGTTAAATAACTTTAAATTAGATTATTGTATTAAATAATCAACCGTTGGATTGAAAGTTACTATCATATTGATCATATATATATATATATAATTTTATATCAATTCAAAATTATTTGATATGTCATTGATATATCTCAAGATTAACGTCGTCATATATACATGTGAAATATATGAAAAAAAGTAACCATTTGATTTTCAATTTATTAATTGATGTTCAAATTTTATAAAATTTAACACAAATAATCAAGATAATTAATAAATATAATTCAATGGTTTGATTACTAAAAAAACACATTAAATCTAAAGCTATCAACGGTTACACTGTTGTAATTTAAACCCTCCCCCTCTCTCTCTATATATATATTATATAATGGTTACTGAAATTTGATAATTATTTAATTATTACTAATTAATGCAGGTACAATTTATTTTCTACATTTGTAATTTATATATTTTTTATGGAAAAATAAAAGAGAGACAGAGAAAATAATTAATATTTTTTAATTATCATAAAAGAAGGTATATATTAAACATGTGTGTAAAAAACGAAGTGCAAGAGAAACATTATTGGTACTAATATGCTTTTAAACTTTATTCATTATAAACTTTTCAGATTATGTCTCGGGTGAGAGGTGCGAATGAAAAATAGATAGAAAGAAATAAGAAAAAAATTGAGAAATTATGTGATATGTAATAGGGACAGAAAAAGAAAATGGATGTAAAGAGAGATATAAGACAAATAGGAAAAGAAGTGAAACTTTTTTCATTGCTCATATTAATATTATAACCCAGTTTGGATAAACTTTTCTAGAAGAATTTATATAGGAAAAGAAAATAAAATGAATCAAGAAGATACTACAAGAATTTCATCTTTTAGCGATGGCCAAAGGCCGTCACTACAAGGGAAAAATCATCGCTATAATGCGAATAGTGACGGCCACAAGGACGTCGTTAAAATGCTCGTTGTTAATACAATAACGATGAGCAAAAACAGTCGTCGCTACGTGACATTTGCTTGTCCGTTGTTAAAGTCGTCGCAATGCTAAAGGTCGTCGCCAGCAGAAAAGATCAAAGGCCGATACTAATCCATCACACCACAGCGACAGCCTTGGCTGTCGCTAGCATTTATATTATTTTTTTTAAAAAATTATAACTAGTGACAGTCATGGTCGTGTCGCTAATGATTATATTAATTTTTTTAATTGAATTTCAGGATTTATATTTAATTTTATTTTAATTTACAAATTTACGGTTGAATTATTATAAATTTTTTATTTATTTTATAAATTTTATATCTTATTTGTTAACGATGTAAAATATAAAGAAAAACAATAAAGACAATATAAAAAACACCTATATAGAAAATAATATATATATGTATATATATATATAATGTTTATACAAAGTAGAAAAATATAATATAAAAAAAAATCACGACTGACGGTGATAACGTTGTTGTGGTCATGGGCCACGATCCTCATCCTCATCCACGGGCTAGTTAACCAGGTCGTCATCGTAGTGCAGGTGTTTTTGAGCCTGACTAAAGTTGGTAGAATCACCTGCACTGCAGGCATCCAACACTAACTGCAACTGTTGTCGGAGTTGTGCGAAGTCCTCCGCCAACCGTTGGTACTAGGTCTGACAGTGATCCACCCTCGATTCAGCTCGGCTAGCCTGTAGCTATAATAACTTCAATGACTTCCTGGCGCAGCGCCTTGTCAAATAAATGTCGTGACCTGTCGCTCCCGCTGGTGTGGGCCCGAGACTCCTGAGTGAGGCTGGTCACACCTAGACGAATGTTGGTTGACAAGTACCCGGTGTCATAACAGCGGCCTCGAGTCTTGCCATCAGCAACATCTTTTGCAGATTTGTAGCTTGGTGGACCCATCAGTGATGGAGTTTTCCCCCATCTGTGACTCCACCTCCCTCAGGCGGTCATGGTAATTTGTCTTTTAAGTAGAGACAAACATATAATTAGTTAGTTATTTTATTGCAAATATATCTATTTATATAAAAAAACTGGTACGTTGAGTTACATATGTGGACCGCGCTCGGTCGTCTACCCAACCACCACCCTTTTTGTGTAGGTGGCCACAAAAAACTCATCGGGATCTACATCCCGCTCAAGCTGTCATCGCTACACAGAAAAATTACACTAATTAATTATTTTAATTATAAATACAAAAATAATATAGAAGAGTAGGTTTTTACATACCATATCCAGCGCGACCTCAATGTGGGCCTTGCAGCCCGTGCTGTGGACCGCCCTGCCTCGACGAGAAGCCCGATTGCTCTTGTTATGAGCGGACTTTCCCTTGAACTCATCAGAGGCCCAGTAGGCCAAAAGACCCTCCCGGACCTCCTCACCACACCAAGTGGGCCGAGTCACACTCGTCCGGGCCTTGTTCAACATATCCCGAAAGCGTCGAGCAAGCGTACCAAAGTCAACTGTAGTATAATAGTTTTATGTAAGAGTGTCGAACGCACGAGGAACGGTTTCAATTAAAATTCAAAGTTTCAATACTCACTAATTGTATATACATAAGAAATGAATTTGTTCATGATGGATTTGGTAACAAACTAAACTAAATTGCATATAAAGTAATAAAAAGCAATGTAAAAGTTTAGAGAAAATTCAGTTGGAAAGACTGTGATTGAATTTCATCTATCTTACTGTTATGTATGCTGGACAAATATAGATACATAACATTCGAAACTATCAATACTTATGCAACACACAAAAATCATTTATGTCGATTCCTCAGGTATAAAATTCATAAGATTAATCCCCTGAATATTGATTCCTCAAATATCCAACAAACTATCCAACTTTACGTTCAAGTGTTATAAGCAATCGACATATTGAAATTTATTCCTAGCATTACAACACATCGAGTATTTTCATTCAGATCGGATTTTCAGAAATACTTTCCAGTTAGGTCTAAAATCCAAATTCAAGAATCTATTAATCAGGTAGAATCTAGCATTAGGAACAGAATGAAAATTACAATATTGAATAGAAATGAAAATACTATATATATATATATATATAAATCACCAGAATACATCCGAGTTTGAATCGATTACATTCAATCCCAAGAGAAAGATTAGTTACTCATGGTAGCCATTACACATGAAGGATTTGGAGAAGATATGAAGAAATTCAGCTTCTGCAGCTTTCGTTCATTTCGATCCTCGTCCCGTACTTTCTAAGAATGGAAAGATCTGTTTCGGAATGACGAACTCTGTTTCTGATTCTGTTTTGTCCATGAATAAGTGATTTCTCGCTTGAGCGAGCCAATTCTCGCTTGAGCGAGAAGAGTAATTCAATGTGAAGAAAGGTCTTCTCACTTAAGCGAGACTATTCTCGCTTGAGCGAGAATGTCACTCAAAATCACCCTTCTCTGGACAAATCTCGCTCAAGCGAGGGTATTCTCGCTTGAGTGAGAAAATGACAGAAGCTCCATTTTGCTCTTTTTTTTCTTGGTTCTTCATAATTCTTCCAATCCTTTCCTTCTTCCATCTTTGATTACCTGAAATTTGTACAAAAAGTTGGATTAAATGACTTCATTTAGATCAAGACTCGGAAACATACAATTGGATTCAATAATTCTTAAATTAGGGGAAATTAGTGTCTAATAAATGCAATTAAAACTATAAGTGCTAAGATTCTATATGCAAATTCACTAAAAATTAGCACTTATCACGCGACCATTGGTCATGTGATCCGCTCACAATTTCGGGGTCCTCACTATTTGTGGGAGGTCACCCCGAAGGATGTGAAGGACAAGTGATGGGAGGAGTTCACAGTAAAATGTTTCCATTTTACATTATTTTTTTAACTTGTTATGACATTTTCAAATTACTTACCCTAAAAGTTTTTTCTTTAACAAAGCAGAGTTACTTAGGCCCCTGAGGACGAGGCCCGAATTAAGAAGGTGTACGAGCAGAGGATTGCTCGACGCCTTTGGGATATACTGAACAAGGCCCGAACGAGGTGGCATAGGCCCACTTGGTGTGGTGAGGAGGCCTAGGAGGGTCTTTTTGCCTACCGGGACTTTGATTAGTTAAAAAATTTAATATCATAATTAGCGACGGCCATGGCCATCACTAGTATAAATTTTTTTTAAAAAAATAATATAAATGATAGTGACGGCCTAGGCCGTCGCTACTATGTGACGGCTTAGCGATGACCTTCAGTAGAGCGACGACTTTAGCGACGGGCAAGCAGACGCTACGTAGCAACGACTATTTTTGCCCATCGTTATGGTATTAACGACGAGTATTTTAACAACGTCCTTGTGGTCGTCGCTAATTGCATTGTAGCGACGACCTTTGACCATCGCTAATACCTAAATTTCTTGTAGTGATACATTATGGTTTAAAAATATAATCAAAACAAAATAAAGGGAACAACAAACAATGAGAGCTTAGAGTCCAGTGCATCAAATACTTGAACAAACATATGCAATAGAATTAAATTGTACCTCCAGGAAAAAATATTAATAAAAATAAAAGAAAAGCATAAGTCATCATTATATTCACCCTAAATGCACCGCATGCATGATAAGGCTTCTTCAATTATTTAAATATGATTTAATTTTTGTATAATCATGAGTTAAAACTTTCAAAACATGTTATAAGGCATGCATGTCATAGTTGTGTCAATACACCTTCAAGTTATATGTTTTTAAAAGCTTACATGAATACTACATAAAAATTCAATTTTGCGGAGGTTTTTAAAACCCCTCAAGTTGACATGACTTGTGGTGTGTTTAAGGACTCCCTAAAATCATAGTGCTAGCGGCGTTTTTTTTTCCTTCTTTGAGGAGGTTTATAACTAGAGCTAGGGTGTGTATGGGACGGTTTGGGACAGGGTTTGCCCATCCTTTACCTAGCCCTAATTTTTAATCGGGCCAAATTTTTAAACCTAAACATGTCCATAAACCCGAAAAAAACCCAACAATGTGCCGGTCTAATTAAGACTGGGTTGAAGTGGGACGGGATTGGGTTAAACCGATATATATGTTAAATAAAATCATTAAATAGTTGTATTGCAATGATCAAATAAAATATTTAATATAATAAATATATAAAATATATTAGAATTTCTCTCAATATATACATTTTTTACTTCTTTTTTGACTTTGAAACATTGTTAAGAGAATAATATCAATACGTCACAACACAACTCTGTGTATAAATGTGTTTTAAAAATAGATAGAGCCTCTATTATAGAGGAAAGTTGAATTCAAAAGACTCCTGAAAGCTAAAATGATGTTAAAGCCTTTAAGTAATAGAAAATTATAAATATTAAATATTATATATATATACATATATGGGACAAGTTAGGTGACCCGAAGATTAACCTGAACTCGTCCTTAACTCGATACCGGGTTATTAAATGTTACCCGTTTTAACCATATACTCTCATGTGGGATAGGGTCAAACATGACCCAAACAACTTGGGGGTTGGGACTGTAATATCCTAATTCCAAAATCCAAGAATTATGTCTGTTGGGAGCATACTCCTAAATTTCATAAATTATTTCACGCATTATGAATATCGGTAATCAACACGTAATAGCTTAGGTAGTCGAACCATTATTTAAGCTTAACATAAATACATTAATCCAGTCAATAAGTATGCCAATAATGGCTCAATACAATGAAATCAATTTCTATAGGCATGATGGGATACCCTTGTACATGGGTCCTGGAATAACTAAAAACATCCCCCTGTGCATCACATGTACTAGGATATCCCGTTAAAAGAATACAAGGGTATTGCCTATACAAAAGGAATCTAAATACATTAAACAAAAAGGGATCAACATGACCTAACGGAAGTCATGCATACTCCAGTCAAGCTTCGGGCTGAGAACCCTGCACATCTAAAGAATCCATAAAGCATGTGCTGAGACTAAAGTCCCAGTGAGCGTGATCATGCAAACAGTGTAGGTGTACAAGAATATGAAATGCAAAGTGGAATATCCATACATCTAACTCATGTACAATTTAAACAATAATCATTACATTCAACCTTTTTGTGTATTACCCATCACCAGTGAGGTCTTAGCACCTAATCCTCTGACCTGGATTGAGCTCAGTATCCATATAAGGAACGTCTCCCTTATGGCATTTTAATTTTCTATTTTAATTTAACATTCACATTTCATTTTAAACCTTCATAGTCTGTTGAGTCTCAAAAATATCATAAGGGAAATTATGATGTTTTTAGATAGCTCACTTCTCAAGTTTTAATGTTTAACAAATTTGGGTTAAAATACTTATCATAGATACATAAATTTGTAATGACTTATCTATGATTTCAGCAAGCCATTCTGAACTTATAAAGACTGTCTAAAGTGCTTTCAACCTGTCTAAAGTGGAAAAGCCTTCTGAAGGTTCAACCTGTCTGAAGTGTTGAAGCCGTCTGAAGTGTTCAACCTGTCTGAAGTGTTGAAGCCGTCTGAAGTGCTCAACCCATATGAAGTGTTGAAGCCGTCTGAAGTGCGCAACTCGTCTGAAGTGTTGAAGCCGTCTGAAGTCTCATTAATGACGTGGCACTCTTTGTTGAAGTATGTGAAGACATCTCTGAAATTCTGCTGAGTCAAGCGTTCTCTGCTGCACGTACCTTTTCAAACATATTTATGGCAAGGAACACAAAGACCTTGCCTAGTATATTTGAATTTCATACACCACTGAGGAAATCCCTGCAACGCAACCTTTGCAGCAACAACAGTGGCAACTTTATGGCAACAGCAACCTGGTACTTGTGTCAGAAAAATTTAGAACTCTCAGAAGCATGTCTCACAACGGATTAAATAACATTTAATGCCATCTCTAAACGGTGGTATTTCAACGGATTGAAGATTGGTTATAAATAGCCCTTCATGAAGACCATCAAGAAAGCATAAGCATATACAAGAAAGTCTAAGAGATATTACGCTGCAAGTTTTTCTCTGTAAAAACACTCTGATTTCACATTCATTGTACATCATTTGTATATCCTGAGTATACCTCAATTTTTATTGTAGATCGTCTCTGTTTAAGCTTCAAACTTGTGTAGTTTAAAAGCTTAGACATATCTCTTTGTAAAAATTGTCCTTGAGCCTGGAGAGGCTTGTCTGTAAAAGAATACTTGGTTGTAGAGCCTGAAGAAGCTTGACTGTAAAAGAATACTTGTAATCTTGGTGAAGATTAAGAGAAAATCCAAGTGCTAGTTGGCATTGGGACTGGACGTAGCTCACAGTGGTAGTGAGTGAACCAGGATAAATTCCTTGGCTAAGTTTTCTATCCCTTATCTCTTGTCAATTTATTTATACTAACCAAAGGGTGTTGAAAACTGTTCTGATAATTTTAAAAAGCAAGAAACCTTTTTAAAGATCTTTTCAGAAGCCTTCTTAAGAAACTTCAGACAGCCTCTTAAACTTGTCTGAAACTGTTGTAAACTTAACCGTTTGCGAAAAGCTTCCATAAATTATTAAGAAACATTATTCAACCCCCCTTCTAGTGTTTCCCTGTGTTTCTATAGTTGGTATCAGAGCTCAACTCAGGGTTGAGCACCTTACAAGTGTTTGAGGATTAAAGATCCAGATGGAAGCTGCCAACAACAGACAGTACATCACTGAAGGAGCCTCTATCACAAGACCCCCAGCATTCAATGGAGTGGACTACCACTATTGGAGGGATCGTATGAAGTTGTTCATTGAGAGCAACAACATTGATGTCTGGGATGTGGTCACTGATGGAGACTATGTTCCTATACATAACGGAGTGCCAATACCTAAGGCTGAATGGACCTTGGAGCAGAAGGCTAGAGTTCAGTTAAATGCTAAAGCCAAACTTTATTTGATATGTTCTCTGAACAAATCAGAGTATGAGAAGGTTCATGGATGTTCATCTGCCAAGGAGATTTGGGATACTCTTGCAGCCACCCATGAAGGGACTGAGACTGTCAAGCAATCCAAAATCAGCATGCTTATACATCAATATGAGATGTTCAAGATGGAAGAATCTGAAACCATAGATCAAATGTTTGGGAGGTTTCAGACTATAACTAATGGACTCAGGTCTTTAGGTAGAACTTTTGAATCTGGAGACAATAATAGAAAGATTCTGAGAAGTTTGCCAAAGTCCTGGAGACCCAAAGTTACAGCCATTCAAGAGGCCAGAGACTTAAACTCTCTTAGAATGGAAGAACTGTTGGGATCTCTCAAAGTTCATGAGCTTGAACTTGGGGAAGATGACATCAAGAAGAAATCTCTGGCATTAAACTCCAAAGCCAAACATCCTAGGCATGGCAGCATTAAAGCCATGCAAGCTGAGGAAACTTCAGAAGCAGATGAAGATTCTGGAGATAGCTCAGAAGATGATGATCTTGCTCTTCTCAGCAGGAAAATCAAGAGGATGCTGCAGAACAAAGGAAAGTTTAGAAAGAACCAACCCTCAACCTCTAAATCAGGTAAGTCAGGTAAGGATTCTCAAAATGACAAAATTATATGCTATGAGTGTAAACAACCAGGTCATATGAAGGCTGAATGTCCAAGACTGAAGAAGAACAACTTCAAAAAGAAGAAATTCTTTAAGAAGAAGAAGAGTCTGATGGCAACATGGGAGGATCTTGATGAGTCTACCTCAGAAGAAGAGGAAGACACTTCAGAAGAGGCCAACCTGTGTCTCATGGCCAGCCTGCCCTCATCAGATAGCTCAGAATCTGAGGTATTTCCCTTAACTCTTCAAGAGATGTATGATGACCTGATGGAAAGTTCCAAGGAACTCATCCAAGAGTATAAGAATCTGTCCAAGGCCCACACAGAAATGTGCAGTAAATATGAGGCTCTTGAGATAGAAAATATTATGCTCAAGGAGAGAATGCTTGTGACTGAAAGCAGCAGTTCACAAACTGTCTCTGAAGAAAACAAAAAACTTCAGAAACAAGTTGAGGAACTGACAAAAGACTTAGCTAAATTTGTCAAAGGAACAAAAAACCTTAACAGATTGCTTGGCAATCAAAGGGATCCCCTTGACAAAAGTGGATTAGGCTTTTGTGATCATGATACCTCTGAACCTCATATTTTCAAAAATTTTACTAAAGGTAAAGAGAAAGCTATTGGGTGTTCTCACTGTGGCAAGCCTGGACACAAGGTGGCTCAGTGTAAGCACAAGGGAAAAGCAAAACCCAAATCTAACAAGAAAGGACCCAAAAGAATATGGGTACCTAAGAACTTGATCATTCCTGTTGCAGATGTGTTTAACAGGACAAAGGAGACCCCACAAATGCTACCTAGACAGTGGGTGCTCGCGACACATGACAGGAGAAAGGTCTTTGTTCCAAAACCTTAGGCCCAGAGCAGGAGGTGTGGTCACCTTTGGTGGAAATCAGTAAGGGAAGATCACAGGAATAGGGACTGTAGGTATCTCCCCTCTATCCCTTATTAAGAATGTTCTTCTAGTAGAGGGACTTCAGCACAATTTACTGAGCATTAGTCAATTGTGTGACAGTGGATATGTGGTTTCCTTTACTAAAGAAGGATGTATAGTCAAAGACTCTCGTGAACAAATTCTTTTTACTGCTAAGAGACACAGAAATGTGTACAAAATTGATCTAGAGGATTTGGCAAGTCAAAATGTAAAATGTTTTCTCTCTATTGAAGATGAAAAACAGATTTGGCACCAAAGACTTGGGCATGCCAGCTTGAGATTGATCTCAAAGTTAGCAAAACACAACCTTGTTAAAGGACTGCCCAAGCTTTCTTACAAATCTGACATTTTATGTGAAAGTTGTCTGAAAGGAAAACAAACAAGACACTCTTTTCAGAGTAAGGATGTTGTTTCCACTAGCAGACCTTTAGAATTGTTACATATTGACTTGTTTGGTCCTATTAGAACAGAAAGCCTTAGTGGTAAGAAATATGGTTTGGTCATTGTTGATGACTATTCTAGATTCACACGGGTGTTATTCCTAAGAAGCAAGGAAGAGACTTTCAGGAATTTCACAATATTCTGCAAGAAGGTACAGAATGAAAAAGGATTCTGTATATCTACTATTAGAAGTGATCATGGTCGAGAGTTTGAGAATGCAAACTTTCAACTGTTCTGTGATGAGAATGGGATCTCACACAATTTCTCTGTGGCAAGAACACCTTAGCAAAATGGGGTTGTTGAGATAAAGAACAGAAGCTTGCAAGAAATGGGAAGAACCATGCTCAACTCATGCAACCTACCAAGATCTTTCTGGGCAGAAGCTATTAACACAACTTGCTACCTTCAAAACAGAATATTGGTAAGACCAATTCTAAAAAAGACTCCTTAAGTATTGTGGAAGGGAAGAAAACCCAACATATCATATTTCCACACCTTTGGTTGTGAGTGTTTTATACTCAACACCAAGGATGATCTTGGAAAATTTGATGCAAAATCTGACAATGGAATTTTCATAGGTTATTCTGAAACATCTAAAGCCTATAGAGTATATAACTCTAGAACTTTAACTTTAGAGGAATCAATCCATGTTAAATTTAATGACAAGAAAGAGACTGATATGGAACTATCAGATCTAGAAGATGACTTTGCAGGAATGGAGCTGAATAATCATGACAGCATCAAGGATGAACAGGTGTCTGAAGCACCATCTGTCACTGAACCTCTTCAGACCAATGTTGAGTCTCAGACTGATTTGATATCACCTCAGAAACCTGACTGGAGATACAAATCACATCATCCAAAAGAGAAAATCATTAGCAGTACTTCAGAAGGAGTTAAGACAAGATCAAAATTCAAGAATCTGAATTCTCTTTCTCTCCTGTCTGAAATTGAGCCAAAGAACATTGATGAAGCCCTGCATGATGAAGAGTGGATTATAGCCATGCAAGAGGAGCTAAACCAATTTGCTAGGAGTGATGTCTGGACACTTGTTCCTAAGCCCCATGGGAAAACAATTATTGGAACCAAATGGGTGTTCAGAAACAAGCTGTCTGAAGAAGGAAAAGTGGTCAGAAACAAAGCAAGATTGGTGGCTCAAGGGTATAATCAACAAGAAGGTATTGACTTCACTGAAACCTTTGCCCCTGTTGCTAGATTAGAAGCAATTAGGATTCTTCTCTCTTATGCTGTAAATAATGACATCAAACTATATCAAATGGATGTCAAAAGTGCCTTCCTCAATGGTTTCATTGAAGAAGAAGTTTTTGTTAGACGACCCCCTGGTTTTGAAGACACTGCTTTTCCTTATCATGTTTTCAAATTGAAAAAGGCTCTTTATGGTCTGAAACAAGCTCCAAGAGCATGGTATGATAGACTGAGCAGTTTTCTTATCAAAAATGATTTTGAAAGAGGAAAAGTAGATACCACCCTTTTCAGAAAATAGTCTAACAATGATTTTATACTTGTTCAGATATTTGTTGATGACATTATATTTGGTTCAACTAATTCTTCTCTGTGCAAGGAGTTTTTTGAGTTGATGCAATCAGAATTTGAAATGAGTTTAATGGGAGAACTAAAATTTTTCTTGGGACTTCAAATTAAGCAAGATTCTGATTGTATATGGATCCATCAAGAAAAATATACAAAAGAAATGCTTAAGAAGTTCAACATGAGTGATTGCAAACCCATGTCAACTCCTATGCATCCCTCTGCATCTTTGAGCAAAGATGACAAAGAAGAACCAGTGAATCAAACTTTGTACAGAGGAATGATTGGCTCCTTGTTGTATCTAATAGCAAGCAGACCTGACATAATGTTCAGTGTTTGTCTCTGTGCTAGATTTCAATCAGATCCAAGAATTACTCATTACAAAGCTGTTAAAAGAATCTTTAGATATCTGAAAGATACTACTAATCTTGGTCTATGCTATAAGAGGAGCAAAGATTGCAGGTTAATAGGATACTGTGATGCTGACTTTGCTGGAGATAGAATGGAAAGAAAGAGCACCAGTGGAGGATGTCATTTCTTTGGAAATAACATGATCAGCTGGTCAAGCAAAAGGCAAAGCACCATTGCTTTATCAACAGCAGAAGCAGAGTATATATCAGCAGCCAGTTGTTGTTCACAACTGCTATGGGTTAAGTATCAGCTTGAGGATTTTAATATTCCTATCTCTGTCATACCTATTCTTTATGATAATACCAGTGCAATTAATTTATCCAAAAATCCCATTCAACATTCTAGGGCAAAGCATATAGAAATCAAACATCATTTCATTAGAGACTATGTTCAGAAAGGTGTTTTTGATATTCAGTTCATTGACACAGAGCATCAATGGGCAGATATATTCACAAAACCCCTGGCTGAAGATAGATTTAAGTTCATACGCAACAAGTTGAATATACATGCATTCTCTTAAAATAATTGTGTCTGATATTATTATGTTATCTGAAATTTCAGTGTGTCTGAAACAGTGACATGTCTGAAACTTTAGGTTATCTGAAATTTTATTTATGTGTCTGAAATTTTCACCTATCTGAAGTAACTGGCTGACGTGGCTATCTGAGACGGTTGAATTCCTTCTTTTAAAGTTTTGTCTCTTCCACTTTGCACGTTACCCGAAGTCTGCGCAGCCGGTACAGGGCATCATTGCATCATGGGTCTATAAATGCAGGAGTAAGTGTGTCGAGGAAGCCTTACACTCTCTTTCCTCAATACTCAGTTTGATCTTCTTCACTGCTCAAGCAACCTTATTCTCTCAAAATTTCTCTGCAACTCAACAATGGCACCCAAGAAGACCGCTAGTTCAGAGAATTTATTTTAGAAGTTCTTCAAGGAACATTCTTTGTAAATCTTCAAATGATATAAGAGACATCTCATGTTTTATTCATATGAAAGATCATTTTATTGAAATAGTTGTGTTAAGTTTATTATAGAAAATACTTTTCAAATCCTAACATAAATATGAAAAGTGGAAATAAAGAGATTAAGGAAAAGAGAACTTAGGCATAAAGATTTCAGACAGGCTTTTAAGGGGCTGTCTAAAGTTTTCAGACAGCTTTGTAAAAACTAATTTGAAAAGATGTTTTGTGCCTTTGTAAAATATCAGATTAATTATTCTGACCCCTTAATTAGTATAAAAAGAATTGATAAGAGATAAGGGTAAGAAAACTTAGCAAAGGAATTTATCCTGGTTCACCCACAAACCGTGAGCTACATCCAGTCCCAGAGGCAAACCACCTCTGGATTTTCCACTATCTGAATCCACAGATACAAGTATTATTCACAGCCTCTTCAGGCCAACACAAGTATTACTTTGTTTTCAACTGCCTCTCCAAGCAACATATGCAGTATTCTTTTTCAGTCTAGCCTCTCCAGGCTTTGCAACTAAGTATTCTTTTACAGTCAAGCCTCTCCAGGCTCTACAACCAAGTATTCTTTTACAGTCAAGCCTCTCCAGGCTCTAAAACCAAGTATTCTTTTACAGTCAAGCCTCTCCAGGCTCTACAACCAAGTATTCTTTCTTCCACCAAGCCTCTCCAGGCTCTCTGACACATAAAGTGTTTACAAATTAAACTAAGTTTAAGTTTCCACGAAACATAAACTTAATCTTTTCCTGTACTTGAGGTTAACTGAGTACTACTCAGGATACAATGAAAGAATTCTAAGTACAAGGTTAAGACAGTGACACAAGTGTACAAGTTTAAGTACAATCCCTGTCTCTGATAAGAGGAATGACATCCTCTGAGAATTGGCTAGGTAGATACTGACTTTAAGCTCCAGCCTTGTTCTCCAGCCATTGGTTTCCATGGGCTACATTCTCACCCGTATCATTGAAAAACCAAGGTATATCAAAGCTTCAAACCGTACCCAGTTTGATAGTCATTTGTTCAGCATGATTGTCTTTCGAACAATCGACTCACTTGATCAAACAGACCAACTGAACAATCTAACTAACTGACCAACTAGTCAGTAGCCTGATTGAGAACCAACTCTCTGATCAAACTTAGTTGACATCTTCATGATCCACTTAAGCTCAAGTCAACTCTTGTTAACCATAATGCATTCAGCCTGATTAACTAGTTTGATTCTGTTGATCAACAATTTTGTCTGACTGACCAATAGGTTGGCAGCCTCTTCAAATTCAATCTTGAGGCTATTTATAAGTTCTGATGAAATATAGCCGTTTGAAGATGATTCATAATACCGTTGAGATGTTTATGATGTGGCTCATATAGCCGTTGTGTAATAGCTTTTCAAACGGTTGCTTCTCCTTAAGCGAATGAGTGTTCAGACGATCCCGTTCAGACACTTGATATTTTCTTCTTCATGAGAGATGTTTCTTGATATAGTTCTGCGAATCCTCTCTCTTGAATCTGCTTCTTTCTGCTTTCATCTGTTTTCTTCTACTTTCCTCTGTTTTCTTTTAGGAGTGTCTCTTTAAGAGATATCCGTTGAATTTGTCCTTTTGCTGATTTTCTATATACTCCTTTTTCATTTGCTCCTGACATCATATCTTCTTTGGGTGTGATGTCTTGTTCAATGGCTGTTTCTTGCAGATAATAAAATATGTTTGAATTAAAATATTTCATTCAAACATTTTTCTTTGTTGCTTCTGCTTAGTCTCCTGAGCTTTTCTTCTGCTTTCTTTTGGATTGATGATGATGATATTTCCGTTGTGATACCACCGTTTAGAGATAGCATTGAATGCTATTCAATCCGTTGTGAGACACGCTTCTGGGTGTTCTGACAATTCTGACAAAGTACAACGTTGGTGCTGCTATAAAGCTGTCACCGTTGTTGCTGCAATTTCTGTGTTGTAAAGATTTCCTCAGTTGTGTATGAAATTCAAAATCACCAGAAAAGGTCTCTGTGTTCCTTGCTATAAACGTGTTTGAAAAGGTACGTGCAGCAGAGGTTCAGAAAAGTCTTCACAAACTTCAGCAGAGGGTGCCACGTCATAAGTGAGACTTCAGACGACACTGATACTTCAGACGGGTTGAACTACTTCAGACAGCTTCAACTCTTCAGACGAGTTCTGCTTCTTCAGACAGCTTCGTTGCTTCAGAAAGCTTCTTTGCTTCAGACAGCTTCTTTGCTTCAGATAAGTTCAATCTTCAGACTGCTTTATGTTGTCTTCATTCCTTCGAGTCTTTATGTCTTCAGATGGTCTTCACGTCTTCAGACAGCTTGCGCACTTCAGACGAGTTTCATTCTTCAGACAGCTTCTTTATATTAAATCCTGCATTTGTTCTTCTGATCCTGATCTTCTGATTCTGATAAATATTTCATCCTGAAACACAATCAACAAACCAATACCTTTCTCAGTAGAATCTGTTTATATAATCTTATTTGTTCTTATTATGTTCTTATATAATCTTATTTGTTAATCATTAAAACTAAAGGATATTAAGTCTTTGAGTCAAGTTTGAATGCTCAAACTGATTAATAGACTTCACAGCAGCTGGGTGAACTTCTTTCTTCAACCACATTAACTGTCAATGGCATGAACAAAGCGTGGTGGATTTCTGGTCCTCTGCTCGAGGAATACCTAACTCTAAGGGAGTTTATGAAAGCATCAAAGCCTCTGTTCTAGGGGTTTCAGTTTTTGTTGATCAAGGCATTCTCTCCACAATCACTGATGTTAAGGATGAAGGTGCAACCTTCATTCCTGGGTGGGAGATGACGAATGGTGGACACAAGCTGTTTACAAAGATGCTGTATGGAACTGAATAACCCGAAAGCCTGGATTCTAAGTTCTTGCTAGAGAAGGTCAGAGTTCTTCATGCTATCTTAGGGTGTGCAATAATCCCTAAGAGTGGAAGCAGAAACCATGTATCATAATTGGAAAGGTTCTGTCTGATTCACCAGCTTCAGAAGAAGAAAGTCAATCTCCCAAGCATTATCATGTTCCACATGTAGAAGAAGATTCGAGACTCTGCTGGAAATCTTCCCCACAACACTCTCATCATGAAGGTACTTATGCATTTTAAGGTACCTCTTGAAAGATTATGAAACCATAAATCTCCTATGTTCTTTGGTGAGTCAAACTTGAAGAGAATGGGAATCAAGTTCACTCCACGACCTCCATCTCCTACTCTGAAGGAGAGTGTTCTTTTGGAGAAGGCCTCAAGAAGAGGAACCACTCTTGAAATTCTTGAGAAAGAGCTTCAGGGGGATATCAGAAAAGTTGAGTTCAAGCCTTCCAAGCCATCCCCTCATCTGAAAAGGAAGAAGCTCCCTGTCAGGAGTTCAGCAAAGGTGTCTCTAGAAGCTATGGACTTGCACACTTAGACTTCTGAACCTGTTCAGAAGGCTTTGCAAAAGCCATCTGAAATTGTGGGTCAGGGTTCTGAAGGTGTAAGAACTCCTACTCCTAAGCCTACTTCTGAAACAGAAGGAAAGGCTCATGAGGAAGAGGTAGTTGAGATTGTTGATCCTGAAGCTTTGGCAGCAGCACCTCTGGCTGCATGTCCTTTTGATCCTGAGCTTATTCAGGTAGCAGCCCCTGCTACAGCTTTGGAAAATGAAGAAATGGAGAAGAAGGCTGAGCAAAAAAAGACTGATTATGCTCTTGCTGTAGCCTCTCAGCTAGCTCTTGCTGAAGATGAAAGGCTAGCTTCCATTGCTCAAGAGACCAAGAAAAGAAAAAGATCCAGTGCACAGCAAAGAAGGAGAACAAAAACAAAGTTATTTCAACAAGCTCCTGAACTATCTGTTAGGATTACAAGGAGCATTGCAAGTCAGCTGGAGGAAATGGATGAGGCTGGCAAGTATCAAAACTTTGTCAAAGCAAACTTGTATTTCAAGAGAAGAAGAGAAGAGAAGCAAGCTGAAAAGGAAAAGGAGAGGGAACCTGAGAAAGCCAAACCTCCTCAGAAAAGGCTCAGGGTAAGGTTTGATAATGTGACCCCATCACCACCTTCATCACCTGAGAAGAAAACAGTAGAGGAGAAAGAAGAAGAAACACTTCCATCACCTCCCTCATCACCACCTTCATCACCTTCATCATCTTCAGAATCCACTCAGTCTGAAGACCCCACAGATAAACATCAGCATGGTGACAGCTCTGCAGTATGGAAAGGAAGCATGCTGCCTGCACATATAAGGCTAGGACCCAAAAGTAGGGACTTCTTCACAGAGCCCACATTTGAACCTTATGCCTTTCCTCTCACTCAGCACCAACTAGATGCAGCTGTTGAAGTACCCCACAAAAAGTATGAGGAACCTTTCAGTGAGAGGGTCAGAGTCCCCAAGTTCCCCAACTTATTTGAAGAGCTGTAGTTTTTCAGAAATACACCCCCCATCTCTCTTCACCATGGCCTTATCAATCACACTGCTGATGAAGAAAAGGCAAAGTATCAAGGCAGTTCAGATCAGTATTACTCAGGCTAGATAGAAAAGATCAGAAAGGGTGCAGTTCCACCTGCTCATAAGTGGGCTCCACTTAACCCCTTCTCTGGTGACTCTCTCAAGTTGTCTAATGATGAATGATGTTTTGTCAGGCAACTGTCTACTGAAGCTGAACTCTTTGAGAGGGACTACTTGAAGTCAGTAGGCATGAGAGGCTATAGGCCACCTAGAACAATCTCCATCAGGCCAACCACAGAGATTCTGGTGCAACCTGACAGGATAGTTCCTAGGTACCCTTTGGAAGAAGGCCCTGCTGACAAGTTCAAGGAACCTAAAGCTTATCCAGTTCCCCATAAACCTTTAACTTCAACAGAATGGAAGGAGTTACCTGCTCGGATCAAAAGACAAGGTGGAGGTTTAGATCACTGCTACAGGGATAGGGTATGGTTATCCCACTGGAAGATCAGAGAGGATGCTGGATCCTCTTCTGGATCTGCAGGACCATATGATGACTCCATCATAGGCTGTGGTGTCTCCACCAATGTGCAGTATCAGTATATCAGAGGCAGATTCCCCATGTCTGAACCCTTTAATGAGGACTGGAAGCTAATTTGCCCTATCAGAACTTTCTTCTTTCCTGTGAGTCATCCCGAAGATTATGGGTTGCATCTAGGATTCAATCAACTCAGATTCGTTTGCAGGCACATTCAGATCATTCTATATGAAGTAGAACTGAATCTTGAGGAAGAGAACAAGAAGCTGAGGCATCAAGTGAAGAGCTTGGAGAAAAGAAATGCTACTCTTGTTGCTAAGCAAGATCAAATCCTTCAAGAGCAACAACACATCAGAAATAGGCAAGAAGAATTGAAGACTGCTGTCATTTCTCAGATTGACAAGGCAAAGGAAGAATTGCTCTCCCTTCTGAAAGAGGCCTTGCTGAAGAAAGATGGATAGTCTATGATGTTTAGCCATGTTTAGTGTTAACTTCATTTTGAGTATTTAATTTCTGTTATGTGAACTTCATGTTTGGTGTTTAATTTGAACTCTTTTTGCTTGATAATATATTCTTATTGTTCTCATGGATTCTGGTATCTCAATGTTGTGATTATATTACTGTGATTATTGTGATTATATTACTATGATTATTTTGCAGTTATGCTCTGAAATTCCCTTTTGATTGATGACAAAAGGGGGAGTATTAAAACTAACAAAATCTGAAGTAATTACAGGTCTCAGGAGGAATATTTGATAAGAGTTTGTCCTGAGAGATCTTTATCTGAGGGGGGGTTATGTTTTTTAAGTTTATTTTATTTTAAAAACTCCTTTCAGATTTCTTTATTTTAAACAAATTTGTCATCATTAAAAAGGGGGAGAATGTTGAGTCTCAAAAATATCATAAGGGAAATTATGATGTTTTTAGTTAGCTCACCTCTCAAGTTTTAATGTTTAACAAATTTGGGTTAAAATACTTATCATAGATACATAAATGTGTAATGACTTATCTATGATTTCAGCAAGCCATTCTGAACTTATAAAGACTGTCTAAAGTGCTTTCAATCTGTCTAAAGTGGAAAATCCTTCTGAAGGTTCTGTTGAGACAAGCTCACCCTAAAGAAGTTTTTAATATGACAAACTGAGTAAGTTTAAATATCCAGATGAGATGCATCTTGTGTCACTAACTGTGTGTTCAAGTGTGGCAGAGACTTTCTACATCTAAAGTTGTTACAGGAATACATAAAGATAGAAAGGACCTTTAATCCACTTGAGAAAGCAAGGATACAAGCAAAGTAACACAAGATCCGAATTCACAAGAGCTTCACTGATTAAGACATAATCTGAATCAGAACAGATGTGGTAAAACCAAAGCTTATGGCTAAGACTATGAGAAACACTTCAAAAATCAACACAGCATGAGATGCAAGATTTGTATGTTCAGATGTCGTCTCATGATTAGATGAGGACCCAGCTAAGATGCAAGAAGTCTTAGAACTAAAAAGAGACTCAAGCACAGCTTGAGATGCAAGCTATGAACAGATGCAAGTTCAGCTTGAGATGCAAGAACAGCTTGAGACGTCGTCTCAAGGTCAGACGTAGAAGGATGAGATCTTAGCACAGATGCAAGAAAAGTAAGTCAGACTCTGAACAGAAGCAAGAATTCAAGCTCTGCTGAGAAGACAGCAAGTAGAGTCAGCATGAAGACAAACAAGGACACAAGGACACTGACACAGTACCTTAAAGACTGAAAAGCTGATGTCTGCCTACTGTAAAGACTGTGCCTACTGTTGTACCCTCCAACGGACTGTAACGGCCATATAACGGCTAGTTTCTCAAGTCTTGATATAAAAGAGACATTATCAAGAGCTGAGAAGTGAGAGAGACTGCCTACCCTTCCGTGAAATCATTAAGCATCTTATCACATCTCAACAGACATCTCAAATGTATCTACCAGCTGTCTGAGCACAGAAACATCTCATCTTGAGATCATACATCTGTCTCTTTCATCTCCTCTCTGTGAATATCATTCCAATACTGTAACCAGAGTTGAGACCTAGTCTAGCTCAATTACTTTTATATCCATACTTTGTATGAGCTTAGGCTAGACTTATCACAAACATTTATCTGTAACCTGTCTCATCTAAGATAGGAGTGTGCCTAGTCTTAGAGTGAGGTGTGTACGTCCTGAAGAGGCTGTAAGAATACTTGTGACTCAGCTAAGATAGGAGTGTGCCTAGGCTTAGTGTGAGTGAGACGTCCTGAAGAGGCTGTAAGAATACTTGTATTGACTGGTTTGTCAATAGTGGAAAATCTCACAGGTTGTGGGGACTGGACGTAGCCCAAGGAGTGGGTGAACCAGGATAAGATCTCTGTCTCTTGTCTCTTACCTTATTCTTATATCTGCTTATCTTGAATCGATTAATACAGCTTGATAACTAAAGATACTATTGAATTGATAATCAAGATAAGACTTTAAACTAAAGTCTAGACAAAGATCTTTACCAAAATTGATAAACTCCATCTTGTCTTAACAGAGACTCCAAGCTAACAAACTTAAGAGCACATCTCAACTATCAATTTTAGTGTGGAATTGCAGGAACAGATTCGGAAAGTCTCTATTCAACCCCCCCTTCTAGAGACGTTCAACCAACTTCAGGTTCAACCTGTTTGAAGTGTTGAAGCCGTCTGAAGTGTTCAACCTGTCTGAAGTGTTGAAGCCGTCTGAAGTGCTCAACCCATCTGAAGTGTTGAAGCCGTCTAAAGTGCGCAACTCGTCTGAAGTGTTGAAGCCGTCTGAAGTCTCATTAATGACGTGGCACTCTTTGCTGAAGTATGTGAAGACATCTCTGAAATTCTGCTGAGTCAAGCGTTCTCTGCTGCACGTACCTTTTCAAACATATTTATGGCAAGGAACACAGAGACCTTTCCTGGTATATTTGAATTTCATACACCACTGAGGAAATCCCTGCAACGCAACCTTTGCAGCAACAACAGTGGCAGCTTTATGGCAGCAACAACCTGGTACTTGTGTCAGAAAAATTCAGAACTCTCAGAAGCATGTCTCACAACGGATTAAATAGCATTTAATGCTATCTCTAAACGGTGGTATTTCAACGGATATAAGATTGGTTATAAATAGCCCTTCATGAAGACCATCAAGAAAGCAGAAGCATATACAAGAAAGTCTAAGAGATATTACGCTGCAAGTTTTTCTATGTAAAAACACTCTGATTTCACATTCATTGTACATCATTTGTATATCCTGAGTATAGCTCAGTTTTTATTGTACATCGTCTCTGTTTAAGCTTCAAACTTGTGTAGTTTAAAAGCTTAGACATATCTCTTTGTAAAAATTGTCCTTGAGCCTGGAGAGGCTTGTCTGTAAAAGAATACTTGGTGACTGTAAAAGAATACTTGTAATCTTGGTGAAGATTAAGAGAAAATCCAAGTGCTAGTTGGCATTGGGACTGGACGTAGCTCACAGTGGTAGTGAGTGAACCAGGATAAATTCCTTGGCTAAGTTTTCTATCCCTTATCTCTTGTCAATTTATTTATACTAACCAAAGGGTGTTGAAAACTGTTATGATAATTTTAAAAAGTAAGAAACCTTTTTAAAGATCTTTTCAGAAGCCTTCTTAAGAAACTTCAGACAGCCTCTTAAACCTGTCTGAAACTGTTGTAAACTTAACCGTTTGCGAAAAGCTTCTATAAATTATTAAGAAACACTATTCAACCCCCTTCTAGTGTTTCCCTATGTTTCTACATAGTCCTCTTAGGTCAAAGACCAATTTTCCTTTTTTGTCCGAAGACCCATCAATTTTCCTCTTGGTTCGGAGACCCATAAGTTTTCATCTTATATAGTTTTAATTATTTAGGTAATAATACAAGAGTACTCATAGTCAAATACATTCCTCAAGGCTCTAACATATAGGGAAGTTGTAACATCCCAAAATTTAGGGCCCATAAAGTATAGCGAAAGCCTTAGGCTGTGAATCTGACCAAGAGAGGAAGGTTAGAGGTAGGAGGAGAAATTGGGGACTAAAATGTGAATTTAGACAAGAATTAGGTAAATAAACTAAGAGCCTCGAGTTTTAAGAGATTTTAGAAGAAATCACACCCTGAGACGGAGAGACTTACAAAGGTATAAGAATGAGAAAAGGAGATTAGATGAAGATGAACTAAGTTGGGAAGTTATGTTAATTATTGGGAAGGTTTAGGGAGAAGTGTATCATCCCGTGCCTTAATCATTAGGTATGTTAAAATAGTAATGGAATAAGTTGTAGGAACAAAGGAATTTATGTGGCAAAAATTAGAGTGAGGAGAGTTTTGGGTTGAGAAGAACTAAGCTAGGAGAAGGTTATAATAAAAGGAACTAGGAGAGAGTGTTAGGGAATTGAGTTAGGATCAAGAGGAGTTAAAATCAAGAAATTGAATCTTGGGATTCTCGCTCAAGCGAGAATGGACTCGCTTGAGCGAGTTTAGCAGCAAAACTTAAGAAATGGATTTCTGCATAATTCGTTTGGGTGAGAATGGTCTCGCCCAAGCGAGAAACAGGGGAATTTTTAGTGCTCTCTGGACGTTTTTAGCTTGGGCGAGAAAGGGCTCGCCCAAGAGAGAATCTTCCAGAGAGGGGAATAATCTCTGGAGTATTCTCGCTCAAGCAAGAGGTTTCTCGCTTGAGCGAGAACGCGAAATTAGGATTTTTCTAGCATTCTCGCCCAGGCGAGAAGGACTCGTCTGAGCGAGACCATGCGTCCCAGTCTTTAAAACACATATTAGGGCACAATTTCCTCATTTTTTCTTCTTCCTTTTCCGTCTAGAGAGAGAAGGGGTTTCTAGTGAGAGAACGCGACCATGGAGCTAGAAGAAATAAGAGAAAGCCAAGGATCTCCACCCCAACCATCCCCCAACTTCTTTCCTCTTCCCTTTGAGCTTTATTGAAGTGAGTATAACTCACACACCTCCACTCATTCATGCTTGAACTCCTTCCATGAACCTTATCTCCTTCTCCCTCTTCTCTTAGTTGTATGTGTGTGAATGGTTGATTGATTTCCATGATTTTAGTGTATGAGTGTTTGATTAGGGATATAGATTTAGGGTATGGTATGCTTAGGGTTTCACCCATCCCCTTTTATTATTATCTTATAGACTATGATTTATGCTTGAAGAACATGCTATTATTGATTGTGGGGATTGGGTTATGAGATTCACATGATGGAGTTTCATTATGGCTGTGAGAATGTTTAGATCTATCATGAGACATATGCCAATTGTGATGTTGGAGCATTTTCATAAAGGCCTATGGCCCCAATAAATTGGAAAATGAATTTGAGCTTCGACTCCCAATTAAAAATGAATTTGGCTTCGACCCCAGTAAAAATGGCCTCGGCCCCAGATTTTGGCTTCAGCCCTAGTTCACCTTAAGTATTCAAGATTGAACTTCGGTCCCCAGTTAATTGGACTTCGGTCCCCAGTTATAACACGGGTTTCGACCGCCAGTTAATTGGCGGTGTTATGCCCAAAGAAGACGTTCCTTGTAGTCTGAGCTCAGGTCTAGCCCCAGTCTAGTGAAAAGACCCTGTCTGTCGGGTAATGCAGGTCATGCATAGCATATCTATTTTGAGATTTGCATTAGACATCAAGTATAGTTGAGTGAAATTATAATGGGGTAATTGAAATAGTTTATGTATGATATGTTGAATTATTGTTGCATCTCATATGCTTGCTATCCCCACATTGCGTGCATGCATGGTTATGCTCACTGAGACACTAGTCTCACCCCACGTTGTGGGATACATTTTAGTTACGTAGGATGGATTGGCTGAGTGCTTGGATGGATATTGGAAGCTCCTAGTGTGGATCATCCACCCCAAATATTAGTTTGGATTCTATGAGTTTCCGAAATGTAATTTGAATGTATTATGTTGTAATTGAATATGAGTCATGTATTTAGGAGTGATTGTCAATTTAAGCCACTGAGTGGCATATGGATTAGGAGATTTAAGATGTATGTTGAATGATTAACATATGCAGCTTATGTAAACGTTGGACTTACACTAAGCTTTTGAGGTATGTTTGTTAAGATACCGATAATAAAGTGAAATAATTTCATAAATTTAAGAATGGTGTCTCCAACGAGCATTATTCTTGAATTAAGAAATTAGGACATTACAGAAGGGGAAATATGCAAAGGCATAACAATTTCTATTCCTTTTCTCAAACCGTAGCTATTTCAAAACCGAAAAGGTCCAGTCTATTCGACCATTCAATCAATACACATTTTATTCAGTGCAAATACAAGCAATAAAGAAGAGGAAGATATAGTAGGGAGCAATTGAGGAGAATACACACAAAATGGAGTTAGTGGGTGAACCACACTCACCTCAAGAAAGGAAATAGGAAGGATGGAGGGATGAGGATGATGATTCAAAGCTCCTTGAATGCGTGGGGGCCTCCAAACAAGCTCTTCTTCCTCATTCTCTCTCTAACCTGATCTCTTTAGAAAGGGGTGAAGGAAAATAAATGAAACCAACCCTAACAGAGACATCATTAAAAGCTGTCTCGCGCATTCTCGCTCAAGTGAGGGGCTCCTCGCTCGAGCAAGAATACTCCAAAGAGCATCCCTCTCTCTGGATGATTCTCGCTCAAGAGAGACCTTTCTCGCTTGAGCGAAAATCTTCCAGATATCACCCTAACAGCAGGACATTCTCGCTTGAGCGAGAACATCAGAAGCTAATTTTTCCCAAGTTTGCTGATATTCTCGCTCAAGCAAGGCCATTCTCGCTTGAGCAAGAAGGCTATGGAATGGAAATCCTGAATTTCCATCCCAAGCCTTCGCTAATACTTTTTACTCTCTTTTCTTAATTCCTTTTATAAAAACACCTTCCTAATCATAATTAGTTTAAAAACTAGTTATGAA
Organism: Sesbania bispinosa; assembly: GCA_026901365.1. Classification (NCBI taxonomy): domain Eukaryota; kingdom Viridiplantae; phylum Streptophyta; class Magnoliopsida; order Fabales; family Fabaceae; genus Sesbania; species Sesbania bispinosa. The sequence continues at coordinate 335,787 of QLOH01000511.1, read as the reverse complement.
CTTTGGGATGTTACAAGGACGGGTCAATGGGATGAGACAGGTCTTACACACCCCTAACTAGAGTTGTAAAGGTTTGCCCAGCCCTAGCCCACACGGATTAGGCCCAAAATAGTCCACAGGGCCAAATGGCCCACACAAAGAAAAGCCCATAGGGCCAAAGAGCCCACAGGGCCCTGTGGGCAAGGCTAGCCCACGTGCCTTCATTTTTAAATTTTTAACTTACTTTTTAAATTGTTCATCTTGACCCACGAAGTGGGTCAACCCATTCTATAGGCTACGTACTTAACCCACTCTATGAACTACCTAGCTTAATCTATTATTTTGACAAATAAATAATTAAATTAATATAAATTGTTATCCTATAAATAATTAATACTATTATAATTCAAGCATGTGACCATATTATACCCACAAATAATGGTATCTGAATTAGGATCATTGCAATTCTTTTCCAAAAGCCTCTTTTGAAAAATGATTACTCTATATGACTATTTTATTATGTGTGTTTGAATTAGTTTACTTTGGGACAAGATAACTTTTAATCAAAAGTTTTAGAGAGTTTTTATAATTAAGTATTTTATGAAATATCAAATTATTATCAACCAAATACTTAATAATGTCAACAGTAGTAAATAATACTAATGATGAGGTATTTTAGTGACTTTCATGAAGTTACAACTTTAAATTTTATTGCCATCATACCAATAAAAAATAGTGTCGGCTTTTACTTCTCAAAGCAGTTATATTATATTTTGTTTCCAATGCTTAAATATTTTTACTGACACTTATTTAACATTGTTATCTTAGTTTATTTCACATTCCTATATTATTTTCCCTTAGAAGTTAACGTGTATAAAATAATATTTTTCAGTTGCTTCGTTATGACAGTATTAATAATTTTACTATATAATATTATATATAAATTCATGTGGTTATAACTTAGTTCAACTAGTATCCAGTGACTTTGTTCAGAACATGTTGTTTCTGGTAGTAAAGAAAGGCATTATGTAACATCCCAAATTCTAACTATTTTCATGAATTAAATTAGTAATGGAAGAGGTTTAATAAAAGGAATTAGGAAAGGTTTAACGTCCTAATTTCTAAATCCAAGAATTAAGCTCGTTGAAAACAAAATTCCCGAATTTTTGAAATTATTTCGCGCCATTTTAGATATCGCATCACAATATCATATAACGTTTAAGCGTCCAACGATTAGTCAAATAATATATGAAAACATAAACTGAATACACAAATACCTCCAGGGCTCAAAATATAAAATCGGTAAATGACAACTAGAATACCCCCATATATGTGCCCTAAACAAACTAGAAAGGCCCGAAGGCTGCACATGTATAGTCATATCCCTCAAAATAATACAAATATAATTCTAGTCATCATAATAAACATCTCAATATACAAAATATCTAAATACATCCAAATACTAAAGACTCTTGGGAATCTCCATGCTCACTGCCCTGGCCGGGGTGGAACCTGTGCATCTAAAAGATAACCACAAAACGTGTGGTGAAACTAGAGTCTCGGTGAGTAAAGCATGCAGCAAACAGTGTAGGTAACCAAGCAGATGCAATGCAACATACACAAGTAAGCATATAGGTACTAGCTCTAACATATGTAATCTCATTAAACAACTCTAATAATATGCATGTTCTGCATTTCCTAGCAGGACGGGGTCTTATCTCTATCTCTAGGGCTAGACCTGAGCTCAGACTACAAGGATCGTCTCCCTTGGGTTACTACCCGCCAATTATTCTGGGGACCGATGTAACATACCAAAAATTGGACCTAAGAAGAATATAGAGGAAGTTAGAAGATGAGAACATAGGGGTTGGAATGGAAAATAAGATGAGAGTTAGGGAATTGATTAAGAGTTATGAGTTTTGAGGGAACCGAGAAGAGAAAAACTAAGTATTAAGCCAAACCTGACTGTAGAGTTAGCATAGAAGTCACACCCGGTGGTAGAAAGGCTAGCACAATGAAGAGGTGAGGAATGAAGTAGAGACATTGGAACTAGGAAATTAGATTAAGATGGAAGGAACTAAGCTTAAACGAATTGACGGGAATGAAGAGGAAAGGCGTAGACTCAAGGAACCGGGGTAGAAGGTGATTTTATGGAAAAGGAACAAGGGAATAGAGGAGCATAGTCTCATGGACACTTAGAACCCTTGACGTTGTCCATAATGAGGTGAATTGATGATTTACATCATGGTTCACGTGAAGTGTGCCCCGTTGGGTTTCAACCAAGGTTGTTGCTTAATTTCGGGTTTTAAGCCTAATGACCTTGGTGCACTAATTTGCAAATATCTAGAGTTCTAGGTGTCCAATTGAGGTGATTCCACTTGGATTAGAAAGCTAAGATCTGGGGCTTCATTTTGATATGCTACATAATAGTATTCCGAGCTCATTTGCACCTCCAAACAGGCGTATTCTCGCTCAAGCGAGAAAGTTGTCGCTCGAGCGAGAATATCAGCAGAAACAGAGGAATTCCAATATGTTTTCCTAGCTCAAGCAGCGCTCCGAGCGCAGCCTGATCCTGAGCATAGCAAATAGAGAGGAATTGAGGGAATTCAGCTCAAGCTGCGCTCAGGCTGCGGAGCGCAGCCTGGGCGCAGATCCGTGTTTGCATTCCTTTTCCTGCGCTTGAGCTGCACTTGGAGCGCAGCCTGAGCGCAGGAGAGAAATTCTAGAGTGAGAGGGAGAGGAATTCTAGAGAGAGTGCTCCTGGAGCCAAGGAGAAGGAGGAGGAACCACTCCACCACCCTCAAGTCATCAAGGGAGCTTTGAATCACCATCCTCATCACTCAATCATCCTCATCTCCTTGCTTTGAGGTGAGTATGGTTCACCCACTCACTCTCATGTTGAATGAATCCCTTTGTATGCTCCTTATTCTCATTTCCCTTGCTTGCATTGATGATTGTGGTTGATTAGAGATAAATCTATGGTTGATTGTTGGATTGATTTGGTTATATGTTGTTATGGATCAAACCCTAGGTTAGAGGATTTGAGGATTTTGTGTAATTGTGGACTGTTGATGTTGAAATCTTAAAAATGTTGTATATTCATGCTCATACTCGTGCTCATGAAATTATGGTGCATTCTCATGTCCTCATTCATTCATGTTTTGAAAGAAAAGAATTGGGTCTTAGGACCTCATGTTTTGAAAGAAGGAAATTGGGTCTTAGGACCTCGTGTTTTAAAAGAAAAGGATTTGGGTCTTTGGACCTCATGCATAAAGAGGAATTTCATGGGTCGTTGGCCAAGAGGTTAATGAGGGGTCTTCGGACCATTGAGGGGTCTTCGGACCAATGAGGTACAAGAGAGGTAATCACATTTGCCACTAGGCCAAGAGGTAAATGGGGTTCCTCAATTAAAAATGAATCATGCATGTTTAATAGTAAAACGTAATGAGGGTGGCCCTGGAAGACGTTCCTTGGTCACATGGCCGAGCGCTCAACGAGGTTAACAGTGAAAAGACACCCTTGGTGTGGGTTTGACACCTGAGGTTCATTTTGATGTTTGACTGCATGAATGCATGGGTAGTTTTTCCACTGGAGGAATTGTAATGTGGATTTCCTGACTTCCTGGTAGATTATGATGTATAGCAAGACATGAATCTATGTACATTGATGTTGCATTCACATTTGCTTGTTATCCCCACACTGTATGCATGATCACATTCACTGGGACGTCAGTCTCACCCCTCATTGTGGGGAATATATTCAGTTGTGCAGGTTGTTGTCTAGAGGCTAGACTGGAGAGTTAAGGACTCACTGAGATGGATTGTCGAAGCCTTATTATTGTAGCCATTTGGTTTGGAATTGAGATGTAGAGGGCAGGATAAGAATCTGGAAAGCTGAAGTAAGCCACTAAGTGGCATTTTAACTATAATTCTTTGAGTTGTGTATGGGTGGCTTATGCTTATGTAACTATTGGATTACCTAAGCGTTGTTTGTGGATACCTATAATACGCGAAATAATTTCAAGAGTTTGGAAATGGTGCTCCCAACAGACATTATTTCTGAATCCAGGAATTAGGACATTACAACCGAAGTCCATTGTCTCTAGGCACCGAAGTCCATTATCTCTTTCTTAATCTCTGGGGGCTAAAGCCCAAGTGTCTTATTCGTTCTCAATATAAGCATAACATAAAATATAGTATTTATAGACATTGCAATTATAGCCATGATTAAGCAAAACCTCCAACTCAAAGCCCTAATTACGGTATCTAAGTATAAGACCATTAAAATTCTCATACATAGAACATAAACAAACATCAATCACATAAAAAAACCACATACAAGCTCTAGAAAGGGAAAGAAAATAGTAAGGTTCATTGGGGAGAAAATACACAAGATTAGGTGAGAGTGTGTGAGCTTTACTCACCTCAAGGAGGCTCAAATAGAAGGGGGAAGAAGTTGGACAAGGTTGGTAGTAGAGATCCTTGGCTTTCTCTTCTTGCTCCAAGCTCAAAAGCTCATTTCTCTCTTTAGAAATCCTCTTACTAAAGTGAAAAGGAACGGAAAAATGTGAGATAAAAATCCTAAAAGTTCTTTTAAACAATTTTGCTCGCGCGCTCCGAGCGAGCCCGAGCGGAATATCACACAGAAATCCCCTATTTTGACTTTGTTTTCTCGCTCAGTCCTCGCTCGAGTGAGCCTAAGCAAAAAAAATAGAATGAAAATTCCTCCTATTGCTGATATCCACGCTCAGGAGCGCTCGAGCGAGCCTGAGCGAGAGTATTAGGATTCAAATCCCTGATTTTTACTCCTCTTAGATTCTAACTCAATTTTCTCTTCCCATTCTCCTAGTTCCTTTTAGAAAAAACTTCTCCATTACTAACTTGATTCATGAAAATGGTTATGATTTGGGATGTTACAATTATCAGAACTTGAATTCCTGATTAATACTTCTAACCACTTCTAACTTAGTTCCACCTACCTTTTTCCTAATTCTTTCTGATAACATACCTTTCCAACTTAGTTCCTCTTCATCTAAACCTCTTTCCCTCATCTTTGTATCTGATAATTTTCTCTGTCCCAGGGTGTGATTTCTTCTAAGTTCGGTCTATAGTTGTGTTTGACTGAACACTTGGTTTCTCTTTCAAATTCTCTTAAAACTCATGGCTCTGAATATATTCCCTAATTCTTGTCTTAATTCACACTCAAAACCCTAACTCCTCACTTTACTTCTAAATTTCTTCTTGCATTGGGATTCACTGCCTAAGACTTTCACTATATCTCTAGGCCCTAATTTTCGGGATGTTACAAAAGGGGAAGTAAAAACTAAGTTAAAAACAAAGAAGAGTGAAAATCAAGAATTTGAATCTTGTCACTCTCGCTCAGGGCTCGCTTAAGCGCGCCTGAGCGAGGGTATCACCAGAAAGGGGGATTTTTCACTCTGGTTTCCTCGCCCAAACTTGCTTGAGCGAAGACTGAGCAAGAAAACTGATTCAGAAATGAGGTTCTCTGGTTGAAATTTCGCTCGGTCTCGCTCGGTGTTCGCCTGACCGAGAGCGCGAGAGCAGGTTCTCTTAACAACATTTTTTAGGGCTTTTCTCTCATTTTCTTCCCGTTTCCTTCACTTTAGAGAAAGAGAGACTTCCTAGAGAGATAAGAAAGCTTTGGAGCTAAAGGAAGCCAAGGTTCTCCTCCCCCAACCTCCCTCAACTCATTCCCCCATTTGTTAGAGCTCTCTTGAGGTGAGTATAACTTACACACCCACTCTCAATCTTGCTTGAATCTATTGAATGAGCCATAATCCCTCCTTCCCCTTTCTTTAGTCTTGAATGCTATTGTGTAATTGATGTTATCCTATTTTTGGCTTTGAATCAACATGGTGAAATGAGGCATGAGCTAGGGATTATATGTTAGGGTTTCTCTAAATTGTTTATGATTGAACATTCATGGTGCATTTGTATATTATTGGCATGGTTGGTTTACATATTGAAAGCTTGAAAAATGAACTTGGCCTATGGCCACCAAACCCTAAGTAATCAAGTTTGACTATGGTCCAGAATAAGACTAAAATGAGTTTGGCTTCGGCCCAGATTATGAGTTTTGGATTTGGCCCAGAAAAGTATGTGAAAACTTGACTTCGGTCCAAAATAAGTGGCGAGTATTAGTCCCCAAGGGAGACGTTCCTTGTAGTCTGAGCTCAGGTCTAGCCTTAGAATTAGTGAAAAGACTCCATCTGCCAGGAAAAACAGATCATGAGTATTATAGTCACTTGAGTTGAGAATGATTGTGTTATCTAATAATTACTTGTTTGATTGTTGCATAACATCTACCTGTCTTCCCTACCCAATATGAGCATAGTTATATTCATTGAGACATCCGTCTCACCACACATTTTGTGGACTACATTTTAGATGCACAGGTTCCTCCCCGCACTAGACAGTGAGCATGGAGCTTGGGGAGCTGTTTCATTTATATTTTGTTTTGGGCCCAGGATGTTATGTTTTAGTTGTTAGGCCCTTTTTATGATTGGATTATGTTACATTGTATATTTATTCTTGTGTGGGATATGAATGTACATGTGCAGCGTTTGAGCCCTCTCTTTTGTTCAGGGCATATGTATGGGGGTATCCCATGTTATTATTATGTACTGGATTACTTGTGGCCTTAATGGCTTTTATGAATATAGTTTGCGTTTTTCTTATACTGTTTAAGTAATCGTTGGAAGCTTAAGTGATATATGATGTAATTAAGTGTGATATCTAAATGGCGGAAAATAATTTCAGAAATTCGGGAATTTTGCTTCCAACGAACTTAATTCTTGGATTCTAGAAATTAGGACGTTACACATTAGGCATTAGCTGAAGTAAGTTATCTTTGATGCTAGTATACTGAGATAAAATTAGAAAAAAAAAACTTGTAGTATATATAATATAATTATATCAATTGAAAATTTTACCCAACATACATTTTACCTCACTTTATTTCTTATAATTTTATATTAGTTTTTTACTTAATATATATTCTACAATGTTAAAAATATAAATTTAACTATCACCAATTTAACTACAATAATAATTCTTAATCATATGAAAAATAGTTTCACGAACAAGAATGCTGAAATGTGATTGGTTACTTTAGTTTTATTGATCCTTGTATTCCATCAAAGAGATATGATTATATTTTATACAAAATAAATTTAATATTAATTGGAACTCAAACTTTGACAGTTTGACGTTACACATATACAATTGCAACTCAAACCATTGTATTGCTATATCGTTTAGGAAAAAAAGGAAGGTGGGCTGACCCACAGTGGCGTCAGCCTTGGACAACAAAATATTGAAAACATGGGTTAGGGCTGATAATCATCCACTCGAGAAGGGGGTCGTAAAATTAAGGGGTTGCATATGAGGGCCAGGTGGAGTGGGTCAGGGGCTTCAACCCCGTTTGACAATTCTATTTAAAACCTCCCGAAATTAAAATACTTTTTCCCTCAAATTTTTTCATGAATTACCTCATTTACTTTTTCCTCCCTTCTTTAATTTTTTACCAATAATTTTATTTTATTATTATATTTTCACAAAACTACCAAATATATTTCCAAATACACTATAAATACCTTAATATTCCCTTCGCCCCTTCTTCCTCCACAGTCTTCACACCTGTTTCCTTCATCCACTATTCACCAAGCCCTAATTAACATTGTCTCCACATCTCCAAATACACTATAAATCCCTGACTATTCACTTCGCCCCCTTTTCCTCCACAATCTTCACACTTGTTTCCTTCATCCACTATTCACCAAGCCCTAATTAACATTGTATCGACATCTATGTTGTTCTAGACATCTCCTTGCCTTCATTATTCAGATGCACTGCACCATCACCCCCGTGTTTTGAGAAGGTGGGGTAGCTGGGAAGAACCAATTGGGGGTAGTAGGGAAGAACAATTCAAATTGTTTTCTTCCTTTGCGTGAAATCCCGATGTTTTTTACACTGAGGTATGTTTGTTTCACATCACCCAAAAATCCCAATTTTATTTCTCTAGGGTTTGTTTCTCACATTTTTTAATATCATAGCAGGTACTTGCCCGTTCATCGTAAATTGCCAAGCTTCATCTTTATAACATTGCAGAAGTAAATTTCCGCATCGTGATTTGCCACTCATCGTTCTTAAGGTTTCCATCGTTGTTAAAGGTTTTCTCTTCCTTTTCTTGTATATCATGCCATGTTTGCTAGTATTTAATTTCTTGGCCTTATTTACATGATGATCATTTGTCCCGGAAGGAGAAGGTACGTTTTTATAAAAGATATTCCTGATTGAATGCAATCATTTTCTAATTCCTCAATGTCTCTTTGTAATAGAACTAGTGTTTCTAACTAAGGGTTTTCCCTATTATATTCATGTGTATTAAAAAATAGCACTACTAGTTCATCAAATCTATACGTGTTGATTTCTATGAACAAGTGCTTGTAAATGGAAAAGCTCTAAATCCTCAACAAGCTATCCACAAATCGATATATGCATAACATGAACTTTGAACATAGATATGAGCTCTAATTTTGCTTGTCTTTGGTTGTTGGTGTTAGATGATATATTCATTTAGTAAATAGATTTGTTGATAAGTGCACAACTAGAATGATTATAGCTTATGAGAAGAAAAAGTAATTAGAAAAGGCATTAAATCTTTTTTCGGATTAGAAAAGAATGGGTTTGAGCCTAGGGTTGCAACTTATTTTGTTTTTGTGGTTTGGTTGGCTAACATGTAGCTTTTTGATGAGGATGGGTAACTTTTAAACAAAATTGCTCTACTAGATAATTTAAACATCTTTCAAACAAGTTCTCTTAATATTCTTTTGAACTTTAGTCCTTTGTATAATATGTGAATTTTAGTAGGCATTTTCTTACATATATACAAGATCTTTTATGTAATGTTTGTCACTAATGGAAGATTTGGTTTGATTTTACCTTCATCTCATCATGCATGCCTGGGATACAGTTGCATATAGAGACTTCTAGAAACAAATATTTTTTTGTCTATCTTTGATCAGGAATCCCCCACAGGAATAAATGTGGGATTAACCCTCGGGACGGTGGTGGTGGTTAAGTAAATCCCTCCCAAGAGTAGCGACTCTAGGATTTGAACCCCTGACCTTGCAGGTAAAGTCCGCCTGGGGTCACTGTCCACTTCCACTGCGACCAACCACTGTTTGGCTCTGGAAACAATTTTTGTTATATTTATCCATGGATTAAAGCCTATGATCAGTATCATGTGATTGAATAGGACAAACCCTTTATGGCTTTGCGGAGAAGGTGATGGTTTGCAATAGAGGGAGGGTAATACTGTGAAGAATTGTTAGGGTGATCAAGCTCTGAGGGAGGAGATTTAAAAAACAGTAGCACCACTAACATATGATGCAAATGAGGTGGTGGCTTGTAGAATAGAGAGTATTGGAGAGGAGGAGGAGGTGAATGGACTGAGTGGTGGAGGCCTTTATCACATGTCATTCATGTAGTAACTATATTGATTCACTTTAAAATTATTAAGTTTATACCATTTTCAGCAAATTAACCATATGGTAGGGCTCTTTAGTGAATCAAACAAGATTATTTTCTTTTGTATAATCATGAGTCAAAATCTTCCCAATCTTGATACTTATCATTCATGTTATAATTGTGTTAGTAAATCAAGTTATTTGTTTATTTTTTAATACATATGTGGACAAGTAAAAGTAAATGAATTGTGGGACAAAGCCTTCGTTTCATTTGTAATTCATACTTGCAATTACATTTTTCATATTGTAATTATGTTGATGCACCTTAAAATGTTAAGTAAATGGATCTTGTGATAGGACTTTGTCAATGTATCCTCTTCATGCCCCAATTTCTCTTATCAATTCACCTTAAAATATCAACTAATTAAATGGACCCTATGGTAGGACTCTGTCAATGTATCCTCTTCATTTCGCAATTCTGCTTATCGGTTCACCTTAAAATGTGAAGTAAATAGACCCCATGATAGGACATTGTCAATGCATCTTCTTCATACCGCAATTCCACTTGTCGGTTCACCTTATGAATTTATACTTGCATAACTTTTATATAAATTCTCTCACCATATATGAAGGAATTTTGTTTGTTTTGTGTCTTATTCATTTGTACTATTTTCGTTAGCCTTTGTTGTAATTTAGGTTTCATGGCTAAAAAAGTTTTCTTATTTCTTTAACAAGGTAGAAAATGGACCATGGGATTCATGGTTTATACTTTTACAAAAGGCATGTAATGGATTAAAAAAAAAGGAATCATGTGGTAATGGTAAAATTATGAATGTGCTTTTGAATTTAATTTTATTACTCCGTTCCCGATTATGTCTAGGTGAAGAAAATGAAAGACTTGAAGGAAGGATACAACAATGTTGAGCACTTCCAGGTAATACATAAAAATTTGGATTTTCTTTGTGTTTACTTTTGTTCTTTATTCATAAGTTTCCCTTAGTTTTATTCTTTAAAGTGTTAATGAGTGTTGATCATTACTCTTTTATAAAGCATTTAAAATTTGCAAAGACTTTAAATAAATCTTACATGGCATCATCAAAGTAAGCAAATGTTATCTCATATGCTTCTTTCTATAACTTTTTATGTTTTATGCTTCATTCTTGAATTTTCTTTGCCCTATACACAACAGGGATTTACAATTGGTCGAAGTGTTGTGGAATTTTGTGAACAAGGGATAATTATCCTACCTGTAAGTCTTTTTTTAATGTTTAAACCTATTTCTTTATCTATATTTCTATATATTCCATTGTTACACACACACACACACAAGCACTAAAGAATAATAAATTCCATGAAACATCAACTCTCCATAATCAAGAGACAAAAACTAAAATTACATGGCTTGACTCCCCTAAGGTGAGGGGTTTATATAAGGGAGAAAGTGACCTTTTATAAGAAAATTAACAGAGATAATTCACAATTCATCAATAGTTTAGATTTTATACTTTTCCCATTCATTTTAGATGAACCGAATCTAAAATTATTATATTTGTTACTTATTAATTTTTTGCACACGTATTATTATAACTATTATACCTTAATTCATAAAATAGCAAAAACACATAGCTCCATGTGGATATCTTAAATTACATAATCTGAGTACTAATGTACCTTAATTCATCCCACAATGGATTCAATTGTTGATCTTATTCTTCTCAACTCATTTATTCATTTAAAAATAATTTTATTCGTCCATCCTATATATCCATTTGCTTATATTAAATTTACTCAAAACCTTCACATCGATATCATTTTTCATTTCAACCCTTGCCTTTTTATCTCGAGAACTCTTAGTTTCTCCAAGGAAAATTCCACATAACGAACATTTAATGCCTTGTATGACTTAGTACTTATCATAAAAATTAGCTTTTTATGTTATTGATATTCCAGGTTCACTATAACATTTTGGTCTTTCCCCAACAGTTCAAAAAGTGTATTAAAAAATAAGAAAATTATTGTCTAAAACTATAGGTAACAATTTTCAAACGTAGACTATTTTAGTGTATCCTATTCATTTATGCAATAGATTTCGACAGATTTTGGCCATATTCTTGAAATTGTTTCCTATTTGTTAGGAATAGGCAGCAATTATAGGTTGAGACTACTGTAATAGTTTTCAAATTTTGTCATCTTTTAAATATAGTTTATTACTGTTGCCTAAAATCCTTTTGCATTTGAGCTTGAACTTTTCCATAGCAAAGCACACAAGAACACATAACAAGCACCACAAAGCAATAAAAATGTCAACAAGGTTCCTTCCCAGAGCATCTGTCCAACAATGCTATTAATTAACACCTAGAGTACATATGTCCTATGAAATGAAACCTTATAATGGAGGAAATTTCCATGTAGTATATAGCAAGTTCTGAAGAACCAATGGCTCAAAATAATATAAAAATATGTTAACTATAAATTGAAGAACTATTATGCTCTATACATAACACATCAATTAACAATTCAGTGAAGAGTATATGCTAATGAGGTTTTCCATAATTTTCATGGATACACCTTAAGTCCAATGAAAAGTCCAACAAGTCCAAGATAGAGCTTGAAGGCAAAAACCACTCCCAAAAGTAAGGGTAGGGCTAGGAAATAAAATCCTCATATATATATATATAATGTAAGACTCTTAGTTATTATGTATTCTCATATTTACTGATGCTCTGGCAAAAGCATGATTGTAATAGATCCTTTTATTTGTGGGATTTGTGATGAATGACCTTCTTTTTGTTTATTAATCAGGAGAATTGTAAAGCTAAGGTGAATCAACCAATAACAACTTGCAGAAGGAAGGCTATAATCAAACAATGCCTGAAACTAAAGATAAAGAATGCTAGTTGTTTAAAGACTGAGTGCTTAGTGTAAGTTTTTCACTTCCCTCTATTCTTATACTATATCTTCACATTGATCTATTTATCTTCATTATCTATATTATTGTTAAATTTTAAATTCTAGGTTTTTTTATTTATTACAAAACATTTTTTTATAATAGAGAGATATGTTAAAGAAATTACCTGAGTTCAATACTTGCTAAGCTTTATTGCTTTTCATTTTTTTCAATGTAGTTATGTGCTTACAGATAAGCACCCTCTTCTAGCAAAGGTAGGTAGTCTCAATTTTTTACCCACCTCAACACTTAGGAAGTAACCTATTACGCACACATGTATGAGTACTCAACCTTTTCATTTTTTATATACAACATGCTCCACGAGAGCCTGATAATCCTTCCCCTTATCTTTTGGTTGTATGGACAGCAGGTATTTATACATTATCATTAAATCATTAAAAGAAAGCTTATATTTTATTATGATGTGGAAAACTTTCCTTTTATAATTATTTAAAAGTACAAATACCTTTTTTGTGTATTAACAGGAGAATTAGAAAGCTCAGGTGAATCAACCAAGAGCAACAACCTGCGAGAGGAAGACAACAATCAAATAGTTCCAGGAACCCTTTTGGTGAGTGAAACTAATGTTGCTTGAAGTTTGAACAATATAATATGTTTTATAAATAAAATAACTAGATTGAAGAATTTATGAATCAGATACCACGTCGAACTGCAATGAGAGGGCGTTGTCCATTGATTGGAACATACTTTCAAGTTAATGGGGTGAATAACTAAAACTATTGCATTTGGACTCATAAATTGTATCTTGTCTTTCTTTTTTTCAAACAAAAAAATATGTCATATCTTCATTTGTTCATAGGTTTTGGCTAATCACACTTCCATGCTAAACCCAATAAATGTTCCAAGAAAGTGGTTATGGAATTTAGAGACGCAAATAGTATATTTTGGGACAAGGGCATCAATAACAATGAGAGGTAAATGAACATGATATATTGACTTAACTATCATAGAGCATATAGCAAAATACTTATTATTATTGTTTCATTAAATATTAATGCAGGATTAACATAAAAACAAAATCATGATTGCTTTTGGAAGGGTGAGAAAATAATTATATTAGCACAAATTTCTATTTAAAGGATAATGTTCTTTGTTAGAACATATATGTAATGCTCATTTTTAATTTATAGGTTCTATTTGTGTAAAAGCAATGGATGCAAAAACACGGGATTCTAGGCATATAACTTCAATATCGCATCATAGCACTACCGCAAAAGCAGAAAAAGGAAATAAAAATGCTCAGGTAAACAAGGAATATGCAACTTAGTGTATATTTTTTTGTACTGATTATATCATGACTCCAATTATATGTATGTACTATGTAAACATATTCTTGCACTCTTGGTTATTATGCATTCCCATATTTGCTTATGCTCTGGAAAAAACATGATTGTAATAGATCCTTTGATTTGTGGGTTTTGTGATGAATGACCTTCTTTTTGTTTATTAATCAGGAGAATTAGAAAGTTCAGGTGAATCAAGCAAAAACAAATTGCAAGAGGAAGGCAACAAACAAACAATGCCTGGAACCAAAGATGAAGAATGCTAGTCGTTTAATGACTGGGCGCTTAGAGTAAGTATTTCACTTCCCTCTGTTCTGATGATAACTCTTCCCATTGATATCTTTATCTTCATCATCTATATTATTGCTAAATTTTAAATTCTAGGTTTGTTCATTTATTGCAAAGAAATTGTTTAAAATAGAGAGATATTTTAAAGAAATTACTGGAGTTCAATACTTGCTAAGCCTTATTGTTTTTCATTTTTTTCAATGCAGTTATGTGCTTACAGATAAGCACCCTCTTCTAGCAGAGGTAGGTAGCTATATTTTTTGCCCACCTCAACCCTTAGGAAGTACCTTTTTACACACACATATATGTGTACTCAGCCTTTTCCTTTTTTGTTTTTACAACATGCTCCATGAGAACCCGATGATCCTTTCCCTTATCTTCTAGTTGTAAGGACAATAGGTATATATAGACATTATCATTAAATAATTAAAAGAAAGCTTATATTTTATTATGATGTGGAATACTTTCCTTTTTTATGTATTTAAAAGTACAAATATCTTCTTTTTGTGTATTAATAGGAGAATTAGAAAGCTCAGGCGAATCAACCAAGATCAGCTTGCGAAAGGAAGACAACAATCAAATAGTATCAAGAACCTTTTTGGTGAGTGAAACTAATGTTGCTTGAAGTTTGAATAATATAACATGATAGCATCTGCCTGGAAGAGGAGGACAGGGAACTGGACAACCTTGGGCTAGAAAGGGTGTGAAGGCCCAAAGGCTTCACCCATGAGGAGTTGACTTGTACTTACAATCACATTTGACCACTCATCCTAAGGGTCAAGGCCATAAGTCCTTAGTTTGATACTTTTAATATTGTATTTGAGCTTTCCCTAAAAGAGGACCTCTTAGTCATGGCCTCTAAACTCTAGTTTGATAGCTTTTTCCATGTATTTTATTTTTAATTGTAATTTTCTTCATTTTAACTTAATTAGGGGCGGCTATTTTAGGTTTTAGTGTGATGGGTTGTGGGTTCAACACCCATTAAGACTAGTTTTAATTTTCCCTTTCATTTCCCCCTCATTAACGCCCCCTTACCTCTTTAAAAGGGGAGCTCCACCACTTGTACTGCTTAATGTTGATTTTAATACAAAGCCTTAGAGCTAATTCCTCCTCATAGTGTGAGTAGAGAAGGGTTGATGGTACTTGCCCAAACCACTGTGGGACTTATCCGACTCCACAAGCTGGTGGCGTTGCAACACTAGGACTTATCTGCTGGAAGGGTTCCTATAAAAGCATTCGTCTGTATCGTTCGTTAGCGTTTGTGAGGGGAACATAGGGCAATTATGCTTCCTCACAGCAAGCGCACGCTCGTGAAATATGAGGGCATGCCACCTCTAGCTGAAGAACACCTTTTATCTTATTGTTTGTGTATGTCTTTGGCTGTGAGGGACATTAGATATTATTATTATCTAATAATAGTGGAATTCCAAATCGTGGATCAGCTATATACGGGGCCCCCTCTGTTCCGGTCATGGAATAGATGAAATAAACTAAAAAATGGATTTTTGTTCAAGAATGAAATCTTATTGGAACTGTCCAGTTCATCCTTCGGAACCATATCCCATCCCGGATTTGATGAAATAGGATGAATTGAGACGGTATTTCGTAAATACATAATTATCTTGAATATATTCACTATTTCTTTATTTTTTGATCGCCTGGAAAGAACAAAAGAAACATCTTGTTCTTTCTTCAACAATTTCTGATCTCTAGTGGACCTCTCAATAGGATTCGAACCCAGATGAAGTTCTGACCATCTGTCAGAGAAAAAAGAACGATTGGCTCTGTATCAATGGAATCTCATCATCCATACATAACGAATTGGTGTGGTATATTCAAATCATAACATATAAACAGTAAAAACTAGTATTCTTATTGAGACTAGAACTCATAAGGAAGAAAATAGATTTATGAATGGAATAAAATATGCAATATTTACAGTATTTAGGAATTTTGGGGCCTTAGGCAAAAATTAAGACAGTGGCCTGTGTTAATATAGACTAATAATTTTTATGTTATTTTTCTGCCTTTTTGAGCTGTAAAATTATTTATTAAAGTTTTATAATCAAGCAATTCTAAACATCTCACTCTCAATAGTTAATATAGCTAACCCATTCAATCTATTTTGTAGCATAATTGATCTTAAATATGTTTTAATCAACTTTAATTTTGAAAAACTTCTTTCAGCGGTCGCGACAGTTACAAGTAATGTTAATAATATTCTATAAGCAATGTATGTATTTGGGAAAGAACCTAATCTTTTTATATAGTTCAATATTTTTAATGGTGTGTTAATTTCATTTGTTAGAATTTCTTTCAATAACTTTAATTTTGAAAACAAATCAAGACCATCAATATCAGAATGGTCCTCAAAACTCAAAATCTTTTCAAGATTTATACAATATTTTTTCAATTAATCTTCCCCTAAAGTTTTAAATTTATTTGGATCAAATAAAAAACCAAACATGTTTTCATATTCTAAAAATTGTTCAAATCGACTCTCAATAGAAGAAATAGACTGATCTAATATATACAAAAAATAATAAGATAGCTCATTCTTTTCTATGATCTATGGCCTCAGCTATCGATACAAGAAAACTCATTGTTGAGTGTTGAGTGACTTTTCATTTACAAAAATTAATAAATGGGTTGTGGACTTTTAAGTAGTTTAAATGATAAGAAAAAAAAGATATAAAAAATGTAAGATATGAGCCTTATAAAATAGTGGACCCTATCTCAAACATTATTAATTTTTTAAAAAATAATTTATATCAATGATACTACTATTAAAAAAAATTGGGGGCCTTATAAATTTGGGGGCTCTAGACAATGGCCTTAATTGCCTTGTTGAATGTCCGGCCTAGGCTATATATGAAGTTTTATATTTATATATATATATATATATATATATATATAAATACACACACACACACTCTCTTACGAAGGTTCAAATTACATTGTTAAATAACTTTAAGGGTTAAATATGGTTTTGGTCCCTAAACTTTCACCCGAATTTGGTTTTGGTCCTTAATTTTTTTTCGTTGTTTTTTGTCCCTAACGTTTTTAAATCATTGAAATCAGTCTCTGCCGTCAACTCTGTTAAATATAGGGGTGGTGTGGCAGGGACTAATTTCAATGATTTGAAAACATTAGGGACCAAAAATAATGAAAAATATAGATTTGAGACCAAAACCAAATTCGAGTGAAAGTTTAGGCACCAAACCCGAATCTGGGAATCTGGGTTTGGTCCCTAATCTTTATTTTTCGTTATTTTTGGTCCTTAACGTTTTTCAAATCATTGAAATTAGTCCCTGCCGTCAACTCTATTAAATATAGAGGTGACGACAGGGACTAATTTTAATGATTTGAAAACGTTAGGATAAAAAACAATGAAAAAAAATTAAGGACCAAACCCAAATTTAAGTTAAAGTTTAGGGACCAAAATTATATTTAATCCTGTAATTTTTTTTTTCTGCAAGTGTTGGACATGATAAAAGTAAAATCAAAAGCAAACATTCTACACTAAAAGAATAGATTGACAATACAAGAAAAAAGAAAACATGACTTTCATAACATTTCCCCATCATTGTGTGTTTCTTTCATGCGTAGTCTTCGCACGTCCTTGTCTTGCCACACAGCCAAGATTGTGATCATGTGTCACCTTAGTCGTTGTCTCATCGTGGCCCCCATCATCCCATCCTCACACCATCACCTAAAAAGAATAAGGAAAGAGAGAAAAGAGTGAGAATGAGAGACTAGAGAGTAAGAGAAAGAGAATAGAGTGGTCATTCTAGACTCCTCCGTCACAGTGGTGCTTCAGTGGCATCCCCACCGCGAGCACCATTCTCTCCCCCTGTTGATTGTGCATCGCGTGCGAGCCACTCCCCGCCCGCCAAAAATAAGGTGGGGTGGTTTGGCCTACGCATGTGTGACCCACCGCGTTTTGTGTTGGGCACAACGAAAAAACTGAAAATAAAAATAACACATAATAGATTTAAATTATAATAAAATGAAAAATAATATATTAACTTTATTTAATATTTTTCATCAACTCTCATGAAATAGTTACAATTAGATACTAAATATAAAGAATAATAATTAATTTTTTTATAAAAAAAATTGTTGGGTTGGCCGGTTGTTCGAGTTGATCCATCGGACCCAATCACTTTGACACCCCTAATTACAAGAGAGGAGAAGCGGTGGTGGCGGGTGGCGGTGGCGGTGGAGGAGAGGGAGAAGGGGTGAGAGTAGTTAAAGAAATAAAGAAGATAAAAAATGGGGATGAGAATAGTAATGACCTAGTTTTTTTATTATTAGGCCTAGAAGAGGATATATAGGTTCATTTCGAATTAACTAAGAGAGAGAATAAAATGGCACATCCATTATTGAGTTTTCAATCATATGCAAACACCACAAATTTTCCTACAATTATTTAACACCCCTCATTTTCTTCCTATCACCTTACATTATCCATAATATTTATCATTTATCTCTCATCTCTTATAATTCCTTATTAAGTATAAAAACTCATTGATATTAAATCTAAACATTTATGATTCTAATCTTTAACCTCTTTTTATATCAAAGCTTTTTTCAATTTAAATTCGAATTATTATCATTATCATTATCATTATCATGTAATAATATATATTTCTCAATTAATATTTATAGCAACAAATGGTCAAATTTTAAATGGGATAAAATATGTTTTTGGTCCCTGTAAAATTAGCGAGTTTTACTTGTAGTCCCTATAAAAAATTTATTAAAGTGTCCTCCCATTTTTTTTTTTTCAATTAGTCTCTCCTTCAATTGGCGTGTATCAAGTGCTGATGTGACACATTTTTTCTATCCTAAGTGTCTATTAGTGTGTTTCGGTTTAAACCGTCAGAAATTACCCAACCATCGTCCTCCCTCACTCCCTTTCCCCCTCCCCTCCTCCCATTGCTGCACGGTAGAAAGCACAAAACACCACCAACAACCAGCGCCTAGCTAGAAGCAGGCATTGGAGGGGAAAGCAAACAAAGAAGCATGAAACTGGGTTTCTAATTAAAGAAGATGCTGCAGCAGAGTCTGGGTGTATTGATTCTAGAACTACAATGATGTTCAAGAACATACCCAACAAGTACAGGTTCGCCTAGTTAGTTACCAATCCATGAGCTCAACCTTTTTAATTTTTTTTTTTTAAAAACACAATAAGTTATAAAATGCAGAATTAATGAATATTTGAATAAAAATGTAGAACTTGATCCATTCACTGCAACGAGCAGATTGGCGATGGTGATGACCAGCTTTTGTCACCTATGCTAGAGTCAAGGTATTTTAATCTTATTATTATTTGGAAGTTCTTAAAAAAATCGTTGTGTGGTAAAAAATTTCATTTCTCATGATTGATGGGGTAATATTAACAAGATTATTGTTGAAGGGATTGGAATCATTGAAAGAGCACTTCAAGAACTCAAAGTTCCCATACGAGATGGAGCATCACCGGCCGGTGGCGTTTTCACTGCCTCGAGAACGGGAAACAACTCTTGAAAATCAAAGATGGTTCAGAAAATTGGAAATGAGAACTAGAGAAAGGGGAATTTGGAAATGAACCAAATATTATCATATTTAAAAGATACTAAAAGAAGAGAATACAATAATTATTTATAGAAACATTCTGACTAAAACTAAACCAACTATGGTAGGATATTACTAACTATGGTTGAAAATTCTAACCGAAGTCAGAATAACAAAATTATTCTCTTATCTAATTCCCTAAACAGAATTTGGAAATTCTAACGGCAACTGACGGAGCCACTTCCAATTGGTATGGGTCCATTCCCAATTCCTCTTCTGAAATCCACAGGTGAACTACGTGAAGTAGAGTGGTTGTGCAGGTGATTGTATGGCGATGGAAAAGAAGAAGGGTGATGCAGCAAGTGTAAAAAGAAGGATTGGAGGGAGGGGAAGGGGAGAAGGGAGAGGGGACATTTATTAGGTAATTTCTGGTGGTTTACACTAATTTTCACATAAGGAGAAAATGTGCCACGTCAGCGTATGATACACGCCTATTGAAGGGAGGGACTAATTGAAAAAAAATTACAAGGACGCTTTAATAAAAAAATTTATAGGATAATTGATTAGAAGCATGGAAACCTCTTTCCATTTAATATTTATAGCAACAATTAATATTTCTTAATATATATTTCTTCTGTAGACGATGGATCGTTTTGAAACGCAAAGACCTCTTCCCATTTAGCTCTGATACCATCTTACGAAAATAAGATGCAGGAGAAGAGGGAAGAGGGATAACAGAGATAACTTGAGGATGAATACCATGGGTTCTCCCATGGATCATCCCAAAAATAACGAGATAGAAAGTTGAGAAAACTCATTAATATTGTTTGAAGAGATATAGAATGAAAGGGTACAACAATTGTTTATAGAACTAAAATAAATTCAGTTGACTCTTAAACAAACTAAAGTGACTATAACAAAAAGTTAATACTCATATCAGAATTCTAACAATTCTAACACCCTTCCGCAAGTTGATAGTTAGTATCAACCAATACCAACTTGAAACCAAGAAAAGGAATTGAAATCAATAAAAGAAAGAGAAAAGAACATCAAAAGAATCATATTTGTCTTAGGCATTGCAACAAAGAGCTTATGCACATTCCTTTCAGGCATAACAGAAACACCTTCTCCACAACTATATCTGACATTTCATCAAACAGAAGTTGCACATACGAATCTCTTTCTTTAAGGTATGTTTACGAGTTAGAAAATGAAGGAAAATGGAGGGAAGGAAAGGGTTTATAGGAAATCTTTCCCTCCCTTATATTTATGAGTGTAGTTAGATTACAAAGCTTTCTTCCTCCTCCCTTCCCCTCCTCCCTTCCTCTTTCCTTCCTTTCCCCTTCTTTGAAACTCACACACAGAGACAATTGATCAAACAGGTCACTAGCCTTTTTTAAATTGGATGCAGCCATACCAACGTCAACACACCGTTCTGCTCCAAGAATCTCTACAAGCATTGCAAGCAGGTGTCTACCTGATCAGGAGACCACTGCATCTGACTTCCACGCATAGAAGCCATCTCCTCACGAAGTTGCTTCAGAATCTCTGGTTCTCGAACATTTTTTAGGACATAATCATACATGTAGGGAGTGAGACTAACAACCTGTTTATTGCCAAAGTTTTCATTACTAGCAATAACGAACTCACTGGTGGAGCAGCTTCTTACAAGCCGTTTCCAATTGCCCCACCCCCACCTCGATTGGTTTGCTCACCTCAGATCCGTGGCCTCCTCGGATTCGACTGTCTTCGGATCAGCTGGCCTCCTCGGATGGGTTGCTCTCTTCGTATCAGTTGCCACAGCGGCAGATTCATTTAATTTCCATTATCTTAATTGTATTTTAATTTCCATTATAAAAAAATATTGGAGAAAGGAAAAAGATTTAATATAAAATAGGATAGAAAAATAATGACATGAATCCAAGAAAGAACTTATTTCCCCCTCAACTTCGAGCTTCAGGGAACAGAGATAGAAGAATTAAAGAATGGCAAGAAAACAATTGTTAGCTATTAATTTTACAAAGAGAGCCTTCCTTTAGCTACCAAAAACAAGAGAGGAAAGCCTTCTTTTCATTTTGTTCTTGTAATAACTCTCTGAGTAAGATCTATTAAGGCTTTCCTTGATTTTCTTACTTCCTCATCGTCACTCTCAGGTAAGGAATCAATTGCTGTTGCTGCAAGGTTAGCATGCTTCATGGCTAGCTCCCTTGTCCTTTGTATACCTTGGCTCTTACCAAGATACTCCAGAGCCTACACAAAAATACAAAAATATGAAATCTACAAAATAAGCTTGTATGATTTGGGTTGTGGGTAAACAGCATGCTTAATTTACAGGACTGATCACAATAAGGCTTTAGTTCAATCATAGTCATGTTGATGCCCCATGAAACATCCTTATTCTGCATTCCTTAACTCAGAAGAGTTTATGGTTAAAAATGAATATACTGACTATATATAAAATCAACTTAAACAAATCATGTTATACAGCTTAATTGCCCAACCAGAAGTTAAGCTGCTCAAGCAAAATATCTGAATTTGGTTTGATTGGTAGATACTTAAAATTATTCAAAAGGGCAAGCAAATAAGGAATGTTGGTGCGCCAGATATACATTGGAAAATTTTAATTTTTTATTACATTTTAATATTTTGCCCAATTAAAACATGAAATGCAGCATTGGTGTTGAGTAAAGCTTCAAACACCTTCAAAATAAGCACGGGAAACATCAGCCTAGCTAACTGAAATTTTAATTATAGGAGTAGGAAACTAAAGGGATTATATTGTGAACCACTTTCTCAGAGTCCCTAGTACGTCACTGATCTTATCAAACTCTTAATATGTATGAGTAAAAGAACGAATCAACCAAAACCAATTGCAACCTCTTGTGGCAAAATTTACTGAAGCCAAAGATTTCAAAATAGTGATTGATTTTGTTAAGTGGCACAGGAACTAATTATGTAGGATAAATGCAGCCAAGCAACACATAACAGCTTACAAGATCAACATTCTCAGGGTTTTCAAAGCCCTCGTCAACAATTGCACGCAACTGAGGGAACTCCTCCATCGCAAACAATATTGGAGCTGTAACAATTCCCTGCAATAAATTTTTGGACCAACACAAGGTCATAGATATGTATAAAACAAAACATAAACAACACAAAAGGCAAAGCTAAAAGAAATTAAAAAATTCATTTTAAATGACAAAAACCCTAAAAGGGTTTTCATTTTTCAACATAGAGATTTAATATCAATGCAAAAATAATTCAAAATGCTGTCAAAAACAGGGTCAAGAAAAAGCAGAATATATTCACATTCAGTTATAAAATGAAATCGTTTCAAGTCATAGAGCTCACAGTAGTGACGGTACTTAATTTTTTTTTTATTAATTTTTCTCATTTAGTGTTTTGTGATAAAATTTAACTTTGTAGGTTAATGCATGTTTTTTATTACTAAACAAGAAATTATAAATTATAACGAAATTTGGTAAAATATTTCAATAGTAGACCTCACATGCAAAGCATATCTCAAAAACTACATCTCTAGCCAATAAAAAAAATGTTGTTAAGGACATAAACAGTGTAATTGGTTTTAAACCATTCATGTTGATTACCAGTGGAGAGGCCAGTATAAATGCCAGGTGAAATAAAATATGGAAGTCTTTAACTAATGTTAAACAATAGAGATTGTTATTTCATTCAAACCTATGCATAGATAATGTCCATTAAAAAGCATATAATCATGGACATGGAGAAATGTAATGTAGATAGAAAAATCAACTCTATATTATAAATTTGAGACCCCATTTTGAAAAGTGTGACACTTACTCACCCTATTCTCTCAATGACTTTTCACCTTCTCTCCCTTCCTTCATTTCATGGTGAACTCCATGTACAACTTGCGAGAGTGTGATTTTCCCTCTCAATCCCTAATCCTAACCTTCTCTCTCTTCCTAATTGAATTTTTGAAATGGTAAATTTTAAATGCTAATAAATGCTAATCCTTAATTTTGAAATTTATTAAGATTCAAAATCCTATCCTATTATTTTCTATTCTAATTCTTATTTTTAATATAAATCTTTATTCTTATTATTATGATTTTAATTTATTTAATTATAACTTATTATCAAATAATAATGTACATTAGATTTCAATAGTAAAACATAATCTACTATAGTACTATTACAATTCAAAATTGAATAATTGTCCAAAATTATTCTAATTCTTATTTTCTAATTTTAGAGATGTTAATTCATTATAAATTTAATTTATTAATTAAAAATATACCTTCACCCACGTATTATATGGGTTAATATACTAGTGAAGAATTATGGTGGTTCTACTAACAGGGAATGTATCATTTTCTTACTAACTTGGGCATCAAGGATTCATAGGCTTTCATCAAAATATTCTAAATTATAATTGAAAAATAAAAATAAGGACTGGATGAAATTTAGAATCAGAATAATTATGAAATTACATGGCGGATGTCTGATAAAGAACCCTTTCCAAGGGAAGCTGATGTGCCTGTGAAATCCAGCACATCATCTATTAATTGAAACGCCAAACCCTGCAAAACAGTGGAAAAGGGGATTTATGCCAATGATGCCATCCATAAAAATTCATAAACAGAATCATGTATAACATGCACAGATATCCACTAAAATGTTGCCAGATGAAATGGACACATCCAGTACACTTAGTTTCATTTCTTTTCTTTATGCATAGCATCTAATAATAGTCTTTGAACACGCTGTTTATAGCAGAGAACATAATGCTTAAAACTGTAAACCTACAAATATACAAACCAGATTTTTTCCATATTCAAAAGCAAGCATTGCAACTTCTGCTGTTTGCCCCGCAAGGATGGCTATTGCCTTGCAACTATTTGATATTAACGATGCAGTCTTGTAATATGTCTTTTGCATATAATATTCCATGCTGAAAATATAAACAATTGTTAGAAATCAAACACACAATAGGTGCCCTATTGTGTCTATGATAATTCCTTGGAAAAGAAAAAGCATATACATATGTGACAGAAACAGACTCAGAAGCATACCTACACCGTTGATCAGATGTTGTAGTCATTTGCATGGTCTCTCCAGTTACCAGATGCTCTACAACTTTTGCCAACAAAGATACAACCTACAGAGACAGTCCATAGGCAGATGACAGGTACATAATTATGTGCAGCATCAAGGACCTAGATATATCATAGATCTTTACAGTTTTACATAAATATGCAACTTATTACCCAATTACCATACCTCTGTGTTCTTTAAGGAGGCCAGAGTAACACAAGCCCGAGAAAGCAAAAAATCCCCAGCCAATACTGCCAACTGCATCAAAAGTAATACCCAAAAAAAAAAAAAAACCTCAAGAAAGCTACACTCACCACAATATGACAGTATACATGTTGAGAATATCACTAAACAATTACAAACAAATGGCAAATAATACACAGGCAAAAGGAACACAACTTTATACACATACCTTATTGCCCATTACGAAATTTAACGAACCAATACCACGCCTGGTATCTGCATCATCCAATACATCATCATGAAGAAGACTTGCCACCTGTGACAAAATTATGCCAACATTATTTCATAATATAATAATGGAAAAAAAAAAATTCGGCACTTCAGAATTATCATTGGCCACTTTCACAGTACATAATGAACAAGCAGCAGATCTTTCAGACAAGAGCACAGCTAAGGTAGATATGCCACACAACAGCAATAATAATTAGAAATGAGAACAGATTGAGCATAACTCAACCCTAAACAAAGTTTAGAGTGGAGGATTGTCAAGTCATTATAAGGGGCACTTTGTCAATAAAGGTTGTAAATCTCGGTCATGGTTGCAATTACATCACACTCCTTGATGTTGTGGACAATTGCGGCTGATGCAGTCACAATTGTGGTCGGGAAGCGGTCATGGATACCTCAAAAACCATGAAATTTCGGCTGCAATTGCGGTCGTGGACCTTTATTTAAAACCTACTCAATACACCATGCCGATTTGGGATCTTAACACACACCCCTCATGCTCACAACTAGAAAAAACAAAGTTGTAGCAAAAGGAAAACACAGCCAAAGAGGCCAAAAATTGCAACAAAGTTGTTTAATCTCCCCGTGTTAGAGACCAAAGTCAAAATGTGGGTCAGGTTCTGGATAGTGCAGAAAACAAGCCTAGAAAGTGGCTTGGGTTCTCTAGGAGAAATAAGAAAATAGCAGGCCAGAATTAATAATATGACAGTTGTATGGTAGGATAGTTATTTAGTAATTATTTAATTGTGTAATAAGGAAATAATATGTCAGGGTAGTTATGTAGCAGTTATTTAATTGTATGCTAGTTATAGGGAGTTTTGGGGATAGTTTCTGGTGTGCATTCAGTTTCTCTGTTGTGTAAGGCTGAGAATTGTTTTCTTAGAGGAGAGCATTGGCTCTAAGGCTGGTCGGGAATTTCTTCTACCAGATTTCTGTGTTTGTATACTGTTGGATATTGAGCCCAAAATAGGAAAGCCCATTTCGGCAGATTCCTAAAATAGAAGAGCAGAATTTCTGATTAATTGTATATTATTAGGATAGCTGAAATTAAGGGATTAATATTCCCTGATTGTAAATGGTTGTTTGAATTATTTCCTTTTCTGTAAATTAGATCTTTTGTAATCCCTAATTAGGATCCTAATTTGTTGTTCCCTAAAGGCTATTTATGCCTTCTGTAACACCCACCTTTTTGCAAGGGAAATAAACATTTTTACATGGTATCAGAAGCGGGTGTCTGATCCGTGATAAAAAAAAAAAAAAAAAACGTCCCCATGGCCAACGAGCACAGCAGCCCGACAATTATCGCAGATTCTGTGCAGAAATCGGCAACTGGAATACCCAGTCTGACCGAAACAAACATCCTTCCCATCACTGGCTACAAACTCAATGGCCAGAACTATATTCAGTGGGCAAGATCAGTCCGCATCTTCCTTCAAGGAAAAGGGAAGGAAGACTACATTACCGGCAACGCAAAGGAACCGGAGAAGGAGGATCCAACCCACCAGAAATGGAAGCTTGAGAATAGCTTGGTTATGTCCTGGCTGCTAAGTTCCATGACACATGAAACTGGTGAAAACTTCATGTACTACGGGACTGCTGTAGAAATTTAGAATGCAGCAAAGGAAACCTACTCAAATGTAGACAACACTTCAGCCATTTTCGAGATCAAGAGCCTTCTACACGACCTGCGACAAGGAGATTCCTCTGTTACTGAATACTACCACTCTCTCACAAGGTATTGGCAGCAGCTAGATATTTATGAGGACATTGACTGAAAGTGTACTGAAGACCGCAAACAGTACAAGACTCTAGTGGAGAAGGATCAAATATATCAATTCTTGTTGGGACTGAACAAGAACCTAGATGAAGTCAGGGGAAGAATACTTGGCACTAAGCCACTCCCTAGCATCTGTGAGGCCTTTGCAGAAGTTAGAAGAGAGGAAAGCAGAAGGAAAATCATGCTAGGTGGGCAGATTAACAGTGTTAACACTGAAAGTTCTGCACTTGCTGCAAGAGGACCCCAAAAGAAAAATAGGGGATGGTGTGACCACTGCAGAAAAACAGGGCACACAAGGGAGACCTGCTGGTTACTCCATGGGAAGCCTGCTGATTGGAAGCCGAGGCACGAGGAGAATAGAGCCTATGCTGCAATTGGTGGAGAAAGCAGGCCCATATCTGAATCTGAACCCAGTCCATTCAACAAGGAGCAGATGGAGATGATACAAACAATACTGCGACAAACTCTCCAAAACACGAGTACTAATTCTTCCGCTGCTACACTTGTTCAAAAAGGTAATCTCTCCACTGTTTTTCATGTCAGCTGCCAGAAAACAAGACCTTGGATTGTTGATTCTGGAGCCTCAGATCATATGACTGGGGATATTAAAGTATTTAGTCAATATACCCCTTGTCATGATGACTCTGTTGTTCGCATAGCCGATGGAACCACTTCCAAAGTGGCTGGGAAAGGTGTTGTAATCATTTCTGAAGACATAATATTGAAATCTGTGTTACATGTCCCAAATTTGGATTGCAATTTATTGTCCATAAGCAAACTAACACAGGATCTAAAGTGTGTTACTAAATTTCTCCCACACATGTGTGAATTTCAGGATTTGGACTCGGGGAAGAAGATTGGCAATGCTAAAGAATGTGCAGGGCTCTACCTTCTAAGAGTAGAAGATCACAAGAGAAGACATGCAAAAGCTGCGCAAGTATGTTCCTCCAAGGATGATGTAATGGTGTGGCATTATCGCCTTGGACACCCTAATTTTATGTACTTGGAGAAAATGTTTCCTACTTTATTTAATAAAAAATCAAGAGAGTTCAAGTGTGAAATTTGTGAGTTGGCCAAGCATACTAAATCCCATTATCCTATTCAGTCCTACAAACCCTCTTTCCCATTTTCTTTAATTCATAGTGATATATGGGGACCATCTCGGGTTAACAATGTCACAGGCTCAAAGTGGTTTGTAACTTTCATAGATGATCACACAAGGGTTACATGGGTATTTCTCATGAAGGAAAAGTCAGAAGTAGGAAAAATCTTTGAAATTTTTCACAAAATGATACAAACTCAGTTTCAAGCCTCTATCCAAATCCTTAGAACCGACAATGGGCAAGAGTACTTCCACAAGTCTCTTGGTGATTACCTTCTCAAACATGGTATTGTGCACCAAACTTCATGTGTGGATTCCCCACAGCAGAATGGGATTGCAGAAAGAAAAATTAGACACCTCTTGGAGGTAACTAGATCCCTCATGCTCTCAACAAATGTCCCCAAATCATTTTTGGGGTGAAGCTCTTCTTTCCTCAGCCTACCTAATAAACAGAATGCCATCCAAACCTCTCAACTTCATGACCCCTCATCAAACACTTCTATCCTTCTACCCAAACACCAAACTTATTACCAATCTTCCACCCAAAATATTTGGATGCACTGCCTTTGTTCATGACCATAAACCAAATTTAAGCAAACTTGACCCTAGAGCCTTAAAATGCATATTCTTAGGATATACTTCCAACAAGAAAGCATACAAGTTCTACTGCCCTTCTAACAAAAAATTTTACCATACTTTGGATGTCACTTTCTTTGAGAACCAACCCTTCTACCCCAAAGTTGGCATTCAGGGGGAGAAAATGAGTGAATACCAATCTTGGGAGCAAATTCTCAACCCTGCTGTACAGAATTTTGCACATGTACCTACTGCAGAAAACTTTGAACTTAGGGCAGAAAATGTCCAACCAAGAGAGGTGGAACCAGAAGAAGCAGAAATTGTAGCAACCTTGACACCAGAATTTGTTACCACTATGGTACAAGGAAATGAAGCTTCTGGTCATGAAATAAAAGAGCTGCACGTATACTCCAAAAAGAATAAAAGTCAGAAGCCTCAAATGGAGGTAGAAAACTGCACATTTCCAAGGCAAAACCAAGTTTCTAACCCAAGTTCAGAACCAGAAAATGCTCACACAGGTAACACACCTTCTCTTGATTCTTCCTCAAATTTAATTGATGACAATTCAGACTTGGACTTGCCTATTGCTCTAAGAAAAGGGGTGAGGTCATGTACCCAGCACCCAATTGGAAATTATGTCTTTTGAGAAATTGTCACAGGATTATAGGGCCTTTGTCACAAATCTGGACAGTACCAAAATTCCCCAGAATTTTTATGAGGCAGTCCAGCAACCTCAATGGCAGGCAGCAGTAGATGAAGAAATCAAGGCCTTAGAAAAGAATGGCACGTGGGAGTACTCTCAACTTCCACAAGGAAAGCAACCTGTGGGATGCAAATGGATTTTTTCAGTCAAATATAATGCAAATGGCAGCATCAACCGATATAAAGCTCGATTGGTAGCACAAGGATTCACTCAGTCATATGGAGTGGATTATGAGGAGACCTTCGCACCGGTGGCAAAATTGATTTCTATTCGGGTTTTGCTGTCCATTGCAGTAAATCTAGATTGGGTTTTACATCAACTGGATATCAAGAATGTTTTTCTAAATGGAGAACTCGAGGAAGAAGTTTATATGAAGATCCCTCCAGGACTAGAATCATCAGAGAACTCAGGGAAGGTTTGCAAATTATGGAAATCACTCTATGGTCTTAAGCAGTCTCCTAGGGCCTGGTTTGATAGGCTAACGAGGGTTGTGAAGGGGCATGGATTCTTCCAATGCCAGACAGACCACACCATGTTTGTAAAATGCTCCCAGGAGGGCAAGCTTGCTGTTTTCATAGTCTATGTTGATGATATCATCATCACCGGAGATGATAATGAAGAAATTAGAAATTTGAAGCAGTTCTTAGCCAAAGAATTTGAGGTTAAAGATCTAGGCAACTTGAGGTACTTTCTTGGGATGGAAGTGGCTAGATCTAAACATGGGATATCCATATCCCAGAGGAAGTATATTTTGGATTTACTACAAGAAACTGGAATGTTAGGGTGTAAACCGGCTGATACACCTATGGAACCTAATGTGAAACTTGGCATTGAGGAAGAGAGTCCTCAAACCAACAAGGAGAGGTATCAAAGACTAGTTGGAAGACTGATTTATCTAACTCACACTCGTCCAGACATTGGGTATTCTGTAAGTTTGGTAAGCCGATTCATGAATGACCCCAGGGAAACCCACATGAAAGCGGTTAATCGTATACTGCAGTACTTGAAGAAAACTCCTGGCAGGGGGCTTTACTTCAAAAAGAACACAAAGAAATGTTGAAATCTTCACAGATGCAGACTGGGCAGGATCTATATGTGACAGAAAATCAACTAGTGGGTATTGTTCTTTTGTTTGGGGAAATTTAGTCACTTGGAGAAGTAAAAAACAGTCAGTGGTAGCAAGGAGCAGTGCAGAAGCTGAATTTAGAGCTATGGCACATGGAATTTGTGAAGGAATATGGTTTGCAACGGCTGCTGCAGGAACTCAAGGTCTCATCCCATCTTCCTATGAAATTACTATGTGATAATAAGGTTGCTATTAGCATTGCTAAGAACCCTGTTCATCATGATAGAACTAAACATGTAGAAATTGATCATCACTTCATCAAGGAAAAGGTTGATGGTGGAATGGTGAAGCTGGGAACACACATCCTCAAGCACCCAAACTGCTGACATCTTGACCTTGCCCAAAGCTCAATATGAAAATCTAAGGTGCAAGCTGGGCATGATTGACATCTATGACCCAGCTTGAGGGGGAGTGTTGGATATTGAGCCCAAAATAGGAAAGCCCATTTCGGCAGATTCCTAAAATAGAAGAGCAGAATTTCTGATTAATTGTATATTATTAGGATAGCTGAAATTAAGGGATTAATATCCCTGATTGTAAATGGTTGTTTGAATTATTTCCTTTTTTGTAAATTAGATCTTTTGTAATCCCTAATTAGGATCCTAATTTGTTGTTCCCTAAAGGCTATTTATGCCTTCTGTAACACCCACCTTTTTGCAAGGGAAATAAACATTTTTACATATACTCTTTGTGGAATTCATTAAATTTCTGTTTTAAACCCTATCAGCCTGTCAGAAATGGATATTCCCTTACTAGAAGAATGATGAAAACCAAGTCTTATCTCACAAGGTGGATCATTTACATGGATCAAAGTCAAATGAAGTTGCAGAGCTCTAAAAAAAACCAAATCTTCAAATAAATACAGAGCTAAATCTTTTTCAATAGTTTGTCTCAAAGTTTGCTTCAGTCTCCCTTTGGTGGCCTTCTCATATGGCCAAGCTTTCTAAGTGAGTTTTTGTAATATTCTCCTCAATAGGTACTCCCCCAACTTTCTTCCAAAATAATTCATTGTTGATCTTATCCTTTCTCATATGTTCACTCAATCATCCACCACAGTAACTCTTACGAAAATAAGATGGAGGAGCAGAGGGATAATAGAGAGAGCTTGAGGATGAATACCATGGGTTCTCCCATGGATCATCCCAAAAGTAACCAGATAGAGTTGAGAAAACTCATTGATAATGTTTGAAAAGATACAAAATGCAAGGGTACAACAATTATTTATAGAACTAAAATAAATTCAGCTAACTCTTAAACAAACTAAAGTGACTATAACATAAAGTTGATACTCATAAATAACAGAATTATAACAATTCTAATACCCTCCCGTAAGTTGGTAGTTGGTATCAACTAATACCAACTTGAAACCAAGAAAAGGAATTGAAATCAATAAAAAAAAGGGAAAAGAATATCAAAAGAATCATATTCCTCTTAGGCATTGCAACAAAGAGCTTCTGCACATCCCTTTCAGGCAAAACAGCAAACACCTTCTCCACAGTCATATCTAACATTTCATCAAACAGAAGCTGCGCATACAAGTCCCTTTCTGCCAGTGAATTCTTTAGAACAATTGATCAAACAGGTCATGAGCCCTTTTTAAATTGGATGCAGCCACACCAACTTCAATACACCGTTCTACTCCAAGAATCTCTACAAGCATTGCAAGCAGTTGTACCTGATCAGGAGACACCTGCATCTGACATCCACGCAAAGAAGTCGTCTCCTCTCAAAGTTGCTTTAGAATCTCTGGTTCTCAAACATATTTTAGGACATAATCATACAGGCGGGGAGTGAGACTAACAACCTGTTTATTGCCATAGTTTTCATCACTAGCAATAACAAACTCACTAATCGAGCAGCTTCTTACAAGTCGTTTCCACTTGCAGCAGCGTCTCTTGAAACGGAAGCACCAACAAGAATAAAAAGCTCTACAACCCCCACTTCCTAGGGAGACATGGAGGGCTCTAGTGGTGATAGCCAATGTTGCAGAAAACGAATGAAAGCTTGCAAATAGTCTCATAGGTCTCGGTAAGAAAGGGGTAAAAGTGTGTGGTGAATCACCAAGGTGAGGTGTGAGTGAGGCAACCGAACCGATGTGGAGGCATATCCGATGTGAGGCATGCATCCGAACCGATGTGGTTAACCAATGAGCACCAAAACAATGTGGAGGCATATCCAATGTGGACATGCAACCGAACCGATGTGGAGGCATCTCCGATGTGGTGGAGGCATCTGATGTGGGACATGCATCCGAACCGATGTGGAGATTTGCTTTCCGCCTCTTTGGTCACAATCCAAAGGCGGCCATCAGCCATGTCGTGCTCGATGAAAGTGCGAGCAGCATAGCCCGCTACGTTTCCGCCACCAACAATCACATACTCACGATTCTCGTATGCAAAAGTTGTGTAGCATCTCTGGAAGGGTCTGAATGCGAGGGAAGTGGAAGGATGAGCTCGACTCTGAGTCAGGGAGGATATTTGGAGACCAGGAGCTGACAAGGCAGCTCTGTGAAGCCTTCGAGGTTCTAGAAGCCTTTCCATTATTTCACGCTCTTGGCGAGCGAGTTCATCGATCTCGTTGCGGAGTTCATCCTCTGTCTTCTCCATCAACATGCTTCCAGCAGCAAATCACCTCTCCGTGATTGAGATCTAATACTCCCAAAAGTGAACGAATCTGGTGCAAGCTTCCATCCCGATCTTGTAGAGGAAGAGACGAAATGGTTATGCTCCTCTGTCATGAAGATCAGAGATCTTGAAACTGCAGTGTCCTTGTGGTTCGAAATTGAAACAAAAGAAGAAATAGATACAGGGGCCAGTGAACAAGAGTTCTTGGAAGATGGAGAAGATGATGGTGCCTCTACAAGAACCATCATCTTCACAGCATTCAGCATTTCTTTCTTCAGTAGACGATGGATCCTTTTGAAGCGCGGAGACCTCTTCCCATTTAGTTCTGATGCCATCTTACAAAAATAAGATGGAGGAGCAGAGGGATAATAGAGAGAGCTTGAGGATGAATACCATGGGTTCTCCCATGGATCATCCCAAAAGTAACCAGATAGAGAACTGAGAAAACACATTGATATTGTTTGAAAAGATACAGAATGAAAAGGTACAACAATTATTTATAGAACTAAATAATGTTAGGCCTCCTATTAAGAAGGTTTATAGAAGAAGGAATAGAGAGCCCAATTTAGAGGGGCCCAGCTTGGTTAATAGCCCGGGTGCTATAGCAGAAAGTTAGTTAGAGTTGTTATGCATATAAGAAGGTAGTTAGGGGAAGAAAAGAAGTTGTGTATGTTGTTAGCTGTGTGGTTGGAGAGATAGGGCTCTCGAATTCCCTGTGAAAGTTTCTCTGTAATTCTTTGTCACTCTTGAAAGCCATTGTTTCAAGAAGAGTTCAGCATAATAAAGATACAGTTCTTTTTTTTTTTTTCTGTTCCGCTGTGCCAGTTTCTTACAAATAAACTCAGCTAACTCTTAAACAAACTAAAGTGACAATAACAGAAAGTTGATACTCATAACAGAATTCTAACAATTCTAATAGCAACCACAATAACATAGATAGAGACCATAAATAAAATACTGAGTTTTCTTTAGACTTATGACAAGTATGTTTGAAATATAATATAAAAACCATTCATGTGTCTTCACTTACCAAGTTAAGTTTTTGGGATAGTTGGTTGGTGTTAGAGCTTTTGTGACCAAGTGATCTAGAGTTTGATCCTTGTTATCCCCATTTTTCTTATAAAAAGTTGAATTTCAGCACATGGTAGATTGGCATGCGCATTGTCCACACTTCTAGCCCAAAGAAGGGGCATGTTAGAAATATAATATAAAAATCATCCATGTGTTTTCACCTAACAACTTAAGCTTTTGATATGGTTGGTTCATGAGAAAATACAACTCATTTCTTCAAACCATGACTAAGAGATAATGAATTGAGTAAGTTCAGGAGCAGTATATTTCCCCTTTAGGAATTGTATTAAAAGTCAAGAGCCAAGGTATCACAAACAGCAAGTCTGCAATTGAATAACAATGGGTCATGGTACATGTAAGAAGGGTGAAATAGAAAACTATGAAGAAATTGTTATGATCAATTGCAATATTCTATAGCAAAAGTGAAGGTCGGTTGTGCACCATAGATAAGAATAAGTGAAGTGTAAAGCAATATTGTAAAAATCTCTTTTCACACATTCATCTCCGAACTTTATCATGCGTAGATATTAGTAATCATAGTATTAGATAAAGTACAAACATAATAAGACGCTACCAAACTGAGTGCTATACAATAAAATTTTATTTATATGTATTCCAAAGACAATATCATCAGCAGTCTCATGAAAGCA
Source organism: Sesbania bispinosa (assembly GCA_026901365.1). Lineage (NCBI taxonomy): Eukaryota > Viridiplantae > Streptophyta > Magnoliopsida > Fabales > Fabaceae > Sesbania > Sesbania bispinosa. Next base: position 301,041 of record QLOH01000511.1, on the reverse strand, counting down.
TTATTCAATAAATGAAAATTTTGGATGGACTTACATGGATCATCTCTGTTATTTCAGCTATGCGTTGTTGTCTTGAACGATCAGTTGTAAAAGTACCTCCTAGCTCAATAGGAGGAGGTGCTTTGGGTATTGGTAGATTTAATGCTGTTGACATTAACAATAAAACCTGTACAAACATCCTTCCATCAACCCAAATCCTTATGTGAAATAATTAAGCTAGACAAATCATGAATAATACATAAGTAACTTACAAAATACATATTTTATCATCTTATATCTATACACACACTCATACCATTAGAGTATACCAGTCAATTAATTAGGTGTTTAAGAGAATGTTTGGTTTAGCATTGAAACGTGATAAACTCACGTTTTCAATGCTAGAAATAGTTGCGTTGGGGAATCCAAACTTGAGTTTGGTCAGTTTCAACGCCAAACTAAACACACTAAATCTGATGCAACTGTTTAGTTAGTTATGCTATTTGTAACAGACTAAGAGTCTTCTGGACTCCCCATCCTCCTGTATAAATATCCACTCAATTACAGAGCCAACATCAATAATAGAAAGCACTCTACAGAATTCTCTCAAGTCTCATTGAGACTATTCTAAGTGAACTGCACATACCTCACTTAGTTCCTACTGCATTTTGTGACAACTTGAGTACAGTTTCTTTCATACATAATCCAGTTCTACATGCTAGAACTAAGCATATGGAACTGGACCTCTTCATTGTTCAAGAGAATCTTGCCTAAGGCTCTTTGGGTCAGCACATTCCCTCACAAGATCAGTCAGCTAACATACTCACTAAGGCTCTCTCACCAACTCAGTTTCTGCAACTCAAAAGCAAGCTTAGGGTCGGTGATTCAGCCAGCTGTCCCAACCCACCTGAGCTTGAGAGGGGTGTATTAGGGTATACTAGTAGTTAGTGAATTAGTTAGCTATTTGAAATCTGATGTAACTGTCTTTAAGACTTCTCATCCTCTTCTATAAATATCCACTCAATTGTAGTGGCAATATCAATAATAGAAAGCACTTACAGAATTTTCGCAATCTTCATTCTCTCTACCTTTTTCTTCTTACTGAATTTTATCACATACAGACAAATAGATGGAGTAACAGCAAAGCTATTAGAGCTAATTAGTATGTTAGGCCAGAAACTGTTGACATTGGAAGTGGGCCTGCGGCAGTGAATGGCCCAAAAGATTTGAAAATTTTGAAGAGAAGAAATATGGATGTAGCATGAAAAGGGGGAGTTAGTTAGAAAAATCACGTAGGAGTGCTACTAGCTAAGTAGGATGTAAGTGGGAGAAAGAGGACATTCTTTTTTGAAAGCAGTTTTGTGGGAGGCTAAGAGGTCATCACTCTTTGTAAAGGCCTAGTCCTGTGGTGTTAGTTCATTTTCCTTGTAGCGACTTCTCTGAATTTTCTGCTGCATAACTCAGCAGACCTGTTGATTTTGAGTTGAATTTAATAATACTTGGTGGCTTTCTATCCCTTGTGCTTCTTCTCTATTCAGTGATCTAACATAACACCACAAAGTGAAGAATTAAAGAACAGAAGGAATGTATCCTGATCCCAGAAATACCAGAACAAGTGAAATTAAGTTAGCATTGTAGCTATTGTTAAAAACATCCTTGTCTTGGACACAGTCCAAACTATTTGTATCCCTTTGTATTTCCATTTTTATGGTGTATCCTCCTAACATTATGTGTCAATGATCACATTTCACAGAATTGTGTAAACCTGAGCATACAATAAATTTACAACTTTTAGTAATTCATGATAGAGAAGAGGTAATGTTTTAACCAACTTGTAGTAATTTTAAAGGGAAACTAGAAAGGATGTGATGGTCAATAAATTTACAACTTCCCAAGCTAAAATTTAATGGTAGTTTAGCTCCTCCTACAATTATAAATTTGCAAATGCAAACCAGACTAAAGGAAACGTTTCTATAAAGCATACGATAAGATCTGTATATCATTGGGAATATGCTTACTGTAGGACGAAATCTTTTTCCTTCTACCCCCATTTTGAAGAAGTATTCAGCAGCTGAGGCAAGCTTAGGAACCTGTCACATAACATAATACCCAATTTTCACCATGAATACCTGATTTCTATGCAGCAAATGAATCAGGACTGTTACTGGGATATTGGGGTTCCATGCATACTTTAGAAAGTAAACGAAGAAAAGTCTGATACCTCAGCCTCTACCATTTCTCGCAGATTGTTGCCAAGAAGTGATAGTTCATCAGCAACCATTGAAAACGGATCAAGTTCATCCTGAGAACAATAAATGTACCATAGAAATGTAGGATATGAATAAATAATTGAAAAATGGAGATGAGAATCTTCCCATTGAAGTATTGATATTTCATCAAATCTATATGTCAAAGTCAAAAACAAAAATTTTCAAGTTGATCCTGAGAAAGGTTTATGATTAACTCGATAGATTACCAATGCAGTTTGAAATCCTTATAATATTGTTGTATTTTTTTCCTTTTGAATAAATACACATGATTAGTGGGAATTTTTCGGCATTGGGATTTTAACATTGTTAGTAAGAGATTCTACTACCATAGGAATTTACACAAAAAGGAAATCAAATATGATATAACTATAATCATATGGAAGTAAAAACAGCCCCTGAGAAATGGGGATTCTGATCCGCTCACAGAAGAAAGAGGAGAAACCAAAAGAGAAGACAAAGAAATTAACCTCTACTATGGAGCTGCTTTGGTGATGGATTTGATATCTACTACTATACAATGCTGGCAGGCCCTTTGAAAAAACTAAACTTCTCTTAACCTGCATCAGGAAGAATCATCTACAAGTAAATTCCATAGTTGCAAGACATTTTTCTTTAGATGAAAGAAGATGATTTTATGGGAACTAAAGAAAAGGACAGGAGGAGGATAAGGAATTCTCTTCAGACTAATAGGAAAAAAAACCAATAACAGAAGCAAAACACAACCACAGCTAAGCTCTCAAGTACCTCTAAATCTACCAAAGAGACTCAATTAAATGTTCATCGCATATAAATTATAATATTCTATACAAATATAAATGCTAATCATTAAAACAAAAATTTCCAGTACAAGCAAGGCAGCTTAGTGATCACAAAACAACTTGTGTGTGTCTGCACCATTCATAATTCACCACTACAGGTTCATACAAACATGCAAATATAGCAGCAATAACAATCACCAAATTTCGTAACAAGTCAATTGCATAGGAAGGAAATGCCACGGGCAGCCAAGACAGGAAAGCACTTATTAAAACTCAGAACTGAACATGAGTTCTGTCACTATAACAAACAATCGGTAGACACTATAACCATGCTTATAAATAGAATTCACAAAGCAATGATCCAAGACGTCACATTGCTGAAACCGTTCCAAATGGGAGAAAAGGGGGTGAAAACAAAAAGAATAAAGTTTGAGACTTCAGATCGGACTACAACAAATGAGGAATCCCCAAACCTTAAAATAGACGGGCGTGCCAGAATTGCACACATATTAACTAAACTAAAATAAAGCAACGCAAACACTGAAAGTTCAGAGGAAAGGAGATAGTACTTGTTCAGTAGAGTCTCCACGTGACAAATAATTATGTGAGAAGAAAAACTGGCGGTTCTGGTCTCCATTGGAAAGAAACTGCCGACATACGTTGAAGCTACTTCTGAGGTTTCTTGATATTTGAGAAATTCCCCGAGAAAACAGCATCGTATTCGACGAAAACAAGCTTCGGAGAGAGGCGAAGACTTTTCAGGCGGCGAAAAGGAGACGTGGAATTAGGAGCAGTCAAAACATAGAGACGCAAAACAAACTCCTTTACTACAGAAGCAAGAACACCACCATTTAAGAATTAATAATTTGGTGACGACGGCGAAGCTCAACCATATAATCTTTATTAGGGTTCTTTATTTTCCATTTTTCTTGCGAGTCGCGTGAAATTTTGGGTGAATTATAGGGTGAAATATATTCATAGGTACTTCACCGTGTAAGAGGGAGAAAACGAGAATCTTGCTGAAATATTCTGTTTTTAACTCAACTTTCTGAATTTATAAAGTAGGGTCTGGGATTTTTTTTTTTACATTCTTGAGTTGAAATTTAGCGGGATGGTAGGACGAATCCATGATTCACTTAAAGGGAGGCCAGAATATAAAATTACTAAGGGTTCTACTAACAAGTGCGCTAAGAGCATTAGTTAAAAAATCAAATATATAATTCTTTATTGATTTTTTTAACATGTGTAATATTATACGGGTTAATAAATCAAAAGTAGAAAAATTTTATTGGAAATTACAATTATCACAGCAATCAATGCAATGATAATATAAAATGTTACATTTTCTAATAAAATCTTTCCATTTTGATTTATTACACTGCGCAACATTGCACAGGTTAAAAAAAATTGATTGTTTATTACTCCCTCCGTCCCTATTTATAAGATCTCTTCTAGAAGAATTGAATGTCTCTTGATATAAGACCCTTTGAAGATTTTGAGATAAATTAATTATTATTTCCATATTTGTCATTCATTAATATTCAACTCTTTTAATTCCCAATATATTGATGAGTGTGAATAATTAATGAAATTTTATCCACATGTTCAACTACATCATTTGAAAGTGACTTTTGGAGTATTCCACCATGTGACAATTAATGTCTCTAAAATATAGTGACTTTTAAATAGGGGTATATTTGGAATGTTATAATCTTTTTTAAAAGACCAATACATTAACTAACTTTTCTTAAACTGTGTGAAACGGTTGAAAGGGTCTTATAATAAGGGACGGAGGGAGTATAAATTACGATATTAATTGCATTATAATATTAAATGTTTCACATCTCAATAAAAATTATTTGTATATAAATACTTAATCAGTACCCTAAAGACACTTGTTAACATTTTCCTAAATGTTAAATAAAAATTAAATGTATCATTTGTTTTATCTAAGTTATACTCATTTATGTTATAAAATTCATCAAATGTTTTTTTTTTATAAAAAACACTTAAAGGAGCTAAAAAAATTTGATAATAAAAATTAAATAAAAGTTAAATCATAAAAATTAAATGAATCACATTTCTTTTATCTTAATTATTATTTTTTATTACATGTTATATTTAATAGTATGAATGTGTATATTTATATATATATAATATATGTTTTTTTTGGACAAATATATAATATATATTGGAAGAGTGAGTGGGGGAGGGGTGCTAGGGCCATGCTTGCCCCCCTTGTATCCGTCTCTGGCTGGATGGACGACCAGAACAGCCTCGGGGGAATAAAAATTGGTCGGCTCCTATTAGGCTGAGTTGGATGGGCCCTGCTCGGATGGTACCTGCTCGGTCAGCCGGTTGGATGGTAACTTCCTCGAATGGTTACTGCTCGGATGGTAACCTACTCGAATGGTTGACGTGCTCGAATGATAACCTCCTCGAGCAGGTCAACCATCCGGGTAGGTTGCCATCTGAGTCGTTACCACTTACCATCCAAGCATATGTCACCATTCAACCCGCTGGGCGGGCTGACCGAGCAGGTACCATCCGAGCATGTTACCATCCCTAGTTGTAACTTCTATTAACTTGTAGTTGATGTGTCACGTTAAGTGATTGGCTTAAATATGTTTCTAATCCCTACATTTTAGCGAGTTTGTTATTTTAGTCTTTGCCCACTTTATTTTATGATTTCAATCCCTACTTAATTTTCTATTTATGAAATAGGTCTCTGCCGTTAGAATAGTTAACAGAGTGTTGAAGTGGTTATTAACTACCCCCAGCTCGGACAGCCTCAGCTCGAATAGCACTACCCCCAGCTCGGACAGCCACCAACTCGAACAACACTCACATTTCTTCTACCACGACACTACCCTCAGCTCGGACAACCCCAGCTCAGACAACATTACCCCGGTCGGACAACTGAGGATAATGTTGTCCAAGCTGGGGGTAGTGTTGTGGAAGAAGAAATGGGAGTGTTGTCTGAGCTGGGGGTGGTGCTGTCCGAGTTAGGGGTAGTACTGTCCAATCTGGGGTTGTCCTAGTTGGGGTTGTCCGAGCTGCGGGTAGTGTTGTCTGAGCTGGGGGTAGTGCTGTGGAAGAAGAAATGGGAGTGTTGTCCGAGCTGGGGGTAGTTAACGGCCACATCAGCACTCTATTAACTATTATAACGGCGAGGACCTATTTCACAAATAGAAAATTAAGTAGGGATTTAAATCATAAAAAAAAGTGGGCAGAGACTTAAATAAAAAACTCGCTAAAATGTAGGGACCCGAAACATATTTGAGTCTTTTTCTGAAACTAGTATTTTACTGTTTAGGTTTCGCAAAGAGTAACCCCCACAAGTAAACTGTCACACTTTCGTCCCTGACTTATACATGGTCATGCACTTTCGTCTCTGAGATTACGAAACCCCTCCGTTGGTCCCTAACATTACGCTTCATCTCTCACTTACGTCCAAACCCCTAATTTCCGTTAATTTGATGATGATGTGTCATTTAACGTAACACTATAGCACACAGATGGACACCATGCTCGGATGGTACATGCTCGGATAGTAACATGCTCGGATGGGTTAACCGCTCAGATGATAACCTACTCGAGCAGGTCAACCATCCATGTAGGTTACAATCCGAGCAGGAACCATCCGAGCAGGGCCATCTGAGCATGTTACGATCCGAGCATGTTACCATCCGAGCAGGTAATCAAATCTCGGATGGTACCTGCTCAGATGGTAACATGCTCGGATTGTACCTACTCGGATGGTTGAACCGCTCGAATGATGACCTACTCGAGCAGGCCAACCATTCGTGTAGGTTACCATCCGAGCAGGTTTCCATCCAACCGGCTGACTGAGTTGACCAAGTAGGTTCCATCCAAGCATGTTATGATCTGAGCATGTTACCATCTGAGCACGTGCGATCCGAGCATGTTACCAAGGTTTTAAAAATTGCTCTGCAACGTAAATATCGTTCGCAACATATCGGTTTCGGAGGTGAACGATACAGATACAGAACGAAATCACGGTGTGAAAAAAAACGCTTGAAATAACCGCAACAGAACGGTGTTGCGGCCGCAACGGACATAACAAAAATCATTTCAACCGCAATCAGTTTTTTCTAAGTAGAACCTCGTTTGAAACTCAGTTTTTAAAAAAAAAAATCATGGGAATGTAAAAAAATGAAACCTTTTTTCAGAGAATCACTGAAACTAACTCTATAATTTCTACTTTTCAGAGAATTAACCAGAAAAATTGTACAAGTTCTAAGCTTTTTCTTTTAAAATCTAAGACACAACTCAGTAACTCAGACAAAATCACAGGCTCAAACAAACTCACATTTTGAACAAAAAAATCGAGAACATCTCTACAACTGCAAGCAAACTGTGAGCATCTCCTGAGTCCAAGTCGCCCTCCATTAAGCAAGTAGAGAAAACACCCAACCATTCATCGACGGTCGCGCTTCCAGCACTGCCAAGCCAACACGTTCATCTCTAATCAGGTACCAATACCATACCCTTTAAACCTCAGATCGGTGAGAGTGGTGAGACAAAGAGAATCCGGGAAGGAAGAAAAATGGCTTCTTTTTCTATAAAAGAGTGACCGAGAGAGTGAATTAGAAGATGGGAGAGAAGAAAAATGGGAGGGGAGCGTTCACAGAGAGAGTGAGTGAGTGAGTGAGTGAGAAAATGGGAAAGAAAAAAATGGGTTAGGGGGTTTACAGAGACAAAGTGATCGACTAAGTGAGAAGATGGGAGAAGAAAAATGGGTGTGTGAGAGGGGTGAGTTGGCGTGAAATTAATGAGGAAGGGGGGTGAGTTGTGCTATGCGTGAATTGTTGGTGGGAGGGAGATCGGGAAAGGGACCGAGTGAGTGAGAAGATGGGAGAAGAAAAATTAATGGGTAGGAGGGGGTGAGTTAGCGTAAAATTAATGAGGGGGGAGGGGTGAGTTGGGCGTGAATTATTGGCGGGAGATTGGGAAGGGATTTAATTAATATGGTGAGAAATTAATTAATTGAATTGGAATTGGGTGGGTAATTAATTGATTGAGTGAGAAATTGTGGGAGGGAATCAGGTGACAAGAATTGAAGAGTTGGATGGTGTATATTTAAATTTGAATGCTAAACATTTCAAGCAAATTAAAAATTATTATCAACAATTTAATTCTATTTTATTAAAAATTATTAGTCTATTTAATGGAGTTACTAGTTTAAATTAATTTAAGTTAAATTAATGGAGTTATTACTTTAAATTAAATTTAAATTAGAAAAATATTATTAGTAATTAGTAAAAAGAATAAACTTTTTATGTAGTAAATATTATTAGTAAATTCTTATATAACATACTAAACAAAAATATATTTTATGAATTATTATGGATGGCTTTAAATTATATTACAACTAATAGCTTATATATTTTATATTTATTTTTAAATTTTAAGCATATCAATTTATTTGTAGGTTGGTTAAACAATGCCTTGAACAGAAGAATTTCCAATTGGTCGAGCAAAAGGTGCTCCAAGTGATGATATTGATTGGCATTTTGGAACACATTGTAGAAATTGTGTAGCTTGCAAATATTGTGGAAAAGTGTTATCTAGTGGAGTTACTAGGTTAAAGGAACATCTTGCACACATTCTAAGAGAAGTTAAGGGTTGGGGCCTCGTCCCAAGCTCTGTTAGAGAAAGTATGATGAAGCTTTTACAAGATAATAAAGCAAAGAAAAAAGATAGAAAAAGAAAAGAAGAATTTATGTCACGTTTAAGAGATGATGAAGATGATGAAATTGAAGGTTTCTTTGATGAAGATGGAGATATAAGACAAGCTACACAAGAAAGCTTAACTTCACATAGACAATGGGAAGATAGGCAGAGATTTAGGCAACAAACTGGAACATTAGAATCTGTATATGAAGGTGGAGGTAGCTCTGGTGCAGGTGGTAGTAGTGGAGCTTCTTGTCAACACCAACAAAGTTACGTTGAATTTAGATTGAGGTATGTAGATGTTGGCCTAACAAGAAGTAAAAGTATGGAGCAACCGAAGATTAATGTGGGAATGATGAAAACATTGAGAAAAAAGTTAGGGGAAGCAGTGTCTAGATTGATCATATATGAGCGTCTTCCCATGAATTTATGTAATTCTCCATGGCTACATAATTTGCTAATTGCAGCTGCAGAGTTGGGACCAGGTATTAAATGTCCCACTCCCTAAGAGATTTCAGAGGTGTACTTAGAAAGTGAATATAAGTCTATACAAGAGTGGATAAATGAATTGAAACCAACCTGGAAGGAAAGGGGGTAATTGTAATGTGTGATGGTTGGACTAATAACATAAATCACATGCACATCATGAATTTTCTTGTGTATTGTAGTAGAGGTATAGTGTTTTTGAAATCTATTGATGCATCTAATGTTGCTAGCAGAAACACTGAGTATTATTTCAAATTGCTTGATAAAGTTGTGGAAGAGGTGGGGGAAGAAAATGTCATTCAAGTGGTCACTGATAATGAAGCAACATTAAAAGCTGCTGGTTTGAAATTGATGCAAAAAGATGGTTTTTCATGCATTCTGAAATCATTGATAGAGCTAAGCAAGCCTTTGAGAAAAATTGTCGTTACCACACCCATTATAATGAAATCATTGACAAAAGATGGTTTTTCATGCATTCTGATTTGCATGCAGCAGGTGCGTATTAATATCAATATATTTAATTTAATTTGATTTACAATGTTTATATTTGATTTTGGGGAACTAAGTATTCTTTTACTTTGAAGGTTACTTTCTCAATCCTCAATTTCAATTTGGAATTGTGCATGGAAACGATGTAGCTAAGGAAACTATGGATGAAAATACAAAAATAATAAGCAAATTGGAACCAGACATTGATAATCAAATAAGAGCTATTAATCAAGTAAGTAGTTTGTAATCGTTATATTACATTGAGTTTTATAAATAATATATTTATTGAAGATTTGTTTGATATATTTGTACTTGTAGTTGTTACTTTTTTCGGGATAAGAAAGAGACATTTGGAACGTTATAAGCCCAAAGAGCTTGGTCTCAAATGAATCATGGTAAGATTTTATAATTTTGTGATATGTATATCTAAGAATAATTTTAAATTTTATTTTTATTGATATACTTTTATTCATAATCAGCTGAATGGTGGTTAATATATGGATCTTGCGCTCTTGAACTTCAAAGTATAGCTGTAAAAGTACTCAGTCAAACAACTTCAGCTTCAAATTGTGAGAGGAATTGGAGTGCTTTTAGTTGCATACACACAAAGACAAGAAATAGATTGAAGTATCAGAGATTGCAAAAGCTTGTCTTTACATTTTACAACATGAAGTTGAAGATGAGGCACGTCATGAGAAAAAGTCAGGAAGAGATTGAAAATGGATTTAATCCCATTGATCTTGATTGTATATTCCAAGAAGAAGATTCTTTATCACCGTTGCTTGAGGAAAGAGAAGGACCATTGTTGGAGGGGACCCAAAACTCATAATGGCTCCCTTTTGATTCTGATGATGATAATGAAGAAATGGCAGGTGAAAATGATTCAAATTCAAGTCAATCACCTAATCAAGGCAGTGATGGTCGTTTAAGTCCACCTAGCAATAACAATACTGGTGGTAGTGGTGGTGGTGGTGGTGGAAATATAAAACAAAGTTATAGAAGAGGTGAAGGGTCATTTCATTATTTTCAAGAAGAATCATATGAAAGGCGTGATCAAAATCTAATGGGTGAAGATCCTTATGTTGATGTAATTGGTGGAAGTAGCAAGAGAGATCAAACTAGAAATGGGAAAGGTAGAAGGCATGTCAAGGCTACATTGGATGATTCTTCCTCATCTAGTGTAGCACAATCCTTTAATGATTTTGGTGTTGCTTCATCATTTGAAGGTACCCAAGATAATTATCCACCATACTATCAATACAATTCTTACATGTCACATGGTTATTATCCATATATGCCAAACCCACCATATTACAAACCTCCCATGAATTACCAAGAATCTTCTGAATTATCATCAAATTTTTCCTATGACCATCAACAAATGGAACAACCAAGAAGCTCTAATTTTTTTGATTATGTCTTTGGGGGAGCAAGACATGATGATGATGATCAAAGTAATAGTGGAGGTTAAAATCCTGCACGTCATTCTACCATGTGGTGACTAGTGAGGTAATGACTTTGCATAAGCTTATATACATATATTAGTAGCTTTTTTATGTTAAAGACTTGAGGTTTGTTTATGTCTTTGGGAGAAAATATTTAATGATGGACAAAGTGGTAGTAGTGAAGGTTATGATCGAGCACATAACATTGTTCTACTATGTGGTGACTGATGAAATAAAGACTTTGCATGAACCATAATTAGCTTTCTTATGTTAAGGACTTGAGACAACTAACTTATGTATGATTATGAGCATTGTTTAAGTATATGAGTAGCTATTAATTTATTTATGTTGTGGAGACACCCATACAAGTATGGATTTTATTAAATATATTAGCAACTACTAATTTATTCATAATTTAATACTTTTAAATATTTTTTTTACCATAAATATCTCATAATAATGAAAAAATATCAATTATAAGCTATTATAGATTATATAATATTATAGAGAATTTTATCATAATTTTGTGCAATGTTGTGCACATTTCACACCGCAGCAACCGCAATCTTAATCGTAGTCGTTCAACGGCCATAACCGTGAAAACCTTAACGCGACCGCGATAGTGACCACGACCGATATTTAAAACCTTGCATGTTACCATCCGAGCATAGTGTTCAGTTGTTGGCCACAGTGTCACGTTAAGTGACACATCATCATCAAATTAATGAAAGTTAGAGGTTTGGACGTAAGTGAAAGACGAAGTGTAATGTTGGGGACTAACGAAGGGGTTTCGTAATTTCAGGGGCAAAAGTGCATGATGATGTATAAGTCAGGGACGAAAGTAACACTTTACTCAAACCCCCACATTGGTCCCTGACTTTTTCCTAGTCAGGCACACAACTGGACACTATGCTCAGATGGTAAAATGCTCGAATGGTAAAATGCTCGGTCAACCGGTAGAATGATAACCTGCTCGGATGGTTGACCTGCTCGGATGATAACCTGCTCGGTCATCCATGTAGGTTAGCATCCAAGCAGGTTACCATTCAATCGGGTGACCGACTGACTGACCAGGTACCATCCAAGCAGGTACAATCGCGAGTTTGACAAACATGCACAAAACTGTTTATTAATAAAGGATTTGAATAGCTTCCTACATTATTAAGAATTTTAAAATTCAGTTTACAAAAATATCATGTAAAAAATTTAAGATTTCCACTGCTGCAACCTAGCAAAAGGAAGCTACAAGTAAACCTTAATGACATAATGATGAGTATTTATATAGAAGAAGAAGAAGAAGAAATATTATATACATCAATAATCAAACCTTTTTGCCTGCATAGACTTTAGACATGGCATGTATTTCAACCTACAAAGTGATGCTTTAGCAAAAGGACGTACATGAGAAACTATCACAAGCACAAAAGGCTTCACTCAGACAAACACACCAAGAATTCCAAAAGGACCATTTTTTGCTGGAATTTATTTTGCAACCACTTTATAGGAATATTACAAGAATTACAAGACTATGACAGGAATTATTTAGGGATCATGTAGGACAATCACCAAATCAAAGGAATTATTTAAGGGTTTTCTTATACTTATTTACTTAGTACTCAACAGACATTACCTATCGAGCATAATAAATCCGGTTCATTAACTTGAAATCCTATATGCCTTTGACTTTTCATCTGAAGGCAGTAGAGGACTAGCACAGAGAATCAGATATAGTCTTCTGATATGCTTCTAAACATTAGGATAAGCAACGACAACAATAACCAAAGCCATTTTCTATTAAGTGGAGTTAGCTCCATGGATCAAACAACGTCGCAATGTCTTATGATAAATCATAAATCATATCTAGTGACACATCAGTTAAATATAAATCTTCTTTAATAGTTTGGATTATAGCACTCTTTGGTCTGTCTTTACCTTAACTATTATACTACTCTCCATCTATGGGTCTTCTCTACACATGTTAAACCCACCTAAAGCAAGACTCTACCTTCTAACTTTCCTTCTAATGCTTTTCTTTTTAATCCTACTTGTCTTGTGTGTCCACTCATCCTATCTTGTCTAGACATACTAAAGAATACTTTAAGCATGAGGCAATATACCGCATTCATTGCAGAAACAGGGAGCCAGTCCCCATGCTGCTTCTGGGCAAGATCCAGCAGAGGGATCACCCCTGATTTCTTGTAGTTGGATGGATAGTGAGATAAAATCTCCTTAACCTGTAATTAGCAAAGATTAAAATCATTAGAAATTTAGAATCTTAGCAAAATCTTAGCAAAAAAAAAAACATAATGTCAATGTTGAATTAAAAATCCATAACTCTTACAAACATTATGATGGAACCAATCAATAAGGAAACAATTCATAAATTCAACACTCTTTTAGGCTATATTTTCTGCTTTAGTTAGTAGCTTTTAACTCTGCATGATGAACTCAATCAATCAAGCAATAGAGTAAAGAATACAGCTAGTCAAGCAAAAGAATAATAATGGAGCAAATCAAACACGACAATAAGTTGCAACGCAGTAAACGTCCTTGAACAATTTTCATGCACACCAAATATTTTAGGTCCAAAGTCAGATTCACTATAATAGAATAGAATGCATAACATTCATTAAGTTATGCAAAAAAGCAATAACGCCACTGTATATTGATAAATTATCAGGGTGCCCACATTCCAAGTAGGATTTTTATAATTCCACCGTACCTTTTCTTTGTTGGCATCAATGAATTCCCATGGAAGGTCAGGGTTATTGTCGAGAGAGTCGAGGTGCTGCCCTAGTAAAAAATGGACACATCAACAATCACAAGCATGAAACGGAAAATCGAAGCGAAAACGAAGGAAGGGAACTTACATAGTTCAGAGCGGTTGAGAAAACCCCCGATGGCTGCGAAAGGGAAGAGCAAAAAAGTAAAAATAAAAATCAGAAAAGGAAGTGAGAGAGTAAGGGAAATGGAAGGGGAAATCGAAAAGAAAACCTGACGGAAAATCTGATGGATCTCGTTGAGGCGCTTCGTGGCGAGGCGTGCCAGCATTTTGGGAGACCCAAGGTGAACGAAACAGGTCGCAAAGACGAGGGAGGGGAAGTGAAGAGCAAAGGTTGTAGTGTAAGAGAGCATGGAGAGGTGGCAGGGTCATGCCCGTTCAATCTCAACAACGGATTATGGACACGTGGATCGGTGGAATTTGCTAGACATTTTGTTCGGGCCTTCAAAAAATGGATAACTTGTTAGTTGCATGTCATTCCTCTTCCCACCCTCTTTTTTACTATTCCCAACCCCTATTTTTTGTAACTTATTAAAAATAATAAAATATCCTTTTTAATTAGGGGAAAATAATTTTTTCATCCTATAAAATATTTGAGTTTTGATTTTCATCCCTGAAAGTTTTTCCTTATTTTACTTCATTCTTATGAAATATTTAAGCTATTTTTTTAATCCATGTTGTTAACTCTATTGTTAATTGTGGATGTGTGGAACGTCCATAATAATCACTATATGCAATATCCTAACATATTATACAAGTATTAGTCTCCTTAAACTCATTCAAAGACTATATATGAGATATAGGAAGGGAAAAGTACAATCAATTTTAATTCAAGTTGAATATGTAATTTGGCCCTCTCAATGAGTTTGAGAGGATAATATTGTTACATGATGTGTCAGGATACTACACATAAGATAAGTGTCTGTGATGGACGTTCGGCACATCCGTAATTAACAGTAGAATTAGTAGTAGGAACTAAAAAATAGTTTAAATATTTCATAAGGATGAAATAAAAGAGAAAAGCTTTCCGATGACGAAAATCAAAACTCGAGTATTTTATAGGGATTAAAAAGTTGTTTTATCCTTTTTACTATGATGTTCCTTTTTTCGCTGTCGCTTTTATTTTCACAAACAATGTTCCGGAAGCAAATCCATATTATTTTAAACAACATTCCAGAAGCAAATTCATTTTTTTCCTTTCGGAATGTTATTTCCAAAAGTAAAAAAAGTGAATTTGCTTCTGAAATGTTGTTTCCAAAAGAAAAAATATGAATTTGCTTTCATAAATATAATTTTTTAATGCTTCCATGATGGCTTCTAATAGAGAATCCTTGGTTTTGGCTATTTCAGAAAGCACGACAACCTTAAATACTTCATTGTCAGCTTGAATTTGTGTAGTCTAGGCCAATAACTGGTCTTGTATTTGGATAAGATTTGCATAGGCAGCTTCCATTTTCCACTTGATGCCTTTCCATCTCCTTTAACCTTTTGAGAAGAGCATCATTTTGTTCAATCAAATCAGCATCCGAGTCATGGAAGACAAGGTTCAAATAGGGTGAAGAGAATATGAAGTAGGTTGCATCCCTTGGAAAACCAAAGTCACTTGACAGCTTAATAAGGTAGAAGTACCAGTTGCTAGTTTTCTTCAACAGCTCCCATTTTTCATGCATAAAGTCTCCCATAGGGAATTTTCCCTTGTGGTATCTGAAGTCAATCCATTGTTGAGCAAAAGGGGCTTTACTCACAGCAATAGAGTGATCTTGTAGATACACAAGTTCACCTATAGGGGCTCCACGCTCAGGATCAGCATGAGAGCATTCTCCTTCTTCTTCCTTTAACTTCCAGCAGGAATCCCGGACCCATTCATTTTTTTTATGATCTAGGCCTTCCTTCTTCATGATCTTCTTCCATTGGGCAGGGGTGAGAGGCTTCAAGGGCTCAAAGACAGCAGAGCCAATGTAGAATTTCTTCTCTTTAAAGTAGAACAAAGGCTCCGAGGGGATTCTTGGAATTAGCCGATCAGGGTGCACCAAAATGGATGTGTTGTCATTCACATTGCAAGGTAGAGGAGCCTTGTAGAATCTGCTACCAAAACACTTCTTCTTATGTTGTGTCATAGCATCTCATTCAACTTCCAGTGCTTTGAGCATGTACCAATCGCTCGCAGACACTAGTTCATTACTTCTTTCAGCATAGGGGTCCAAATTTCTTATTCTATGATTTGGTACTGAAGGTACATACCTTATCTTCTGCAACCCATACTCAATATGAGTTTCCTTCTCTAGCCACTAAGCATGCCATCTCTCACATGTTACATCTGTTGGTTCCAAAAAAATTCTTTCCCATACATTAATCAGAGGATTTTCTGATCTGAAATAGGCTAGTTTATCCCTTAGAAATTTAAATTTATGGACTTTTAGCCTGTCCTCCAGAGGAATGAAACAAGCCCTGTGAGGTACTTCTTGAGACCAGCTCAAAGTATCTTCAGAATTGGGTTGGAGCGCCAAGTTAGATGTTATTCAATCAAGCTCCAAAGGAATGGATTCACACACTATCTCAAATGTCTGTTTGGTCCCACCAACAATGCGAGGGATGTCTTCAGGTATATTTGAGTCTACCTCATCTTCAGACAGGATCTTTTCAGATTCCTTCAAGACTTCAAACTCCTCAACTATTTTAGGTGGTGGAACTTTTTCATCTGAAGAGCTCACATTTCCTAAAACCAGTTTAGGCCTCTTGGCCTTCTTGCTTTCCTCAAGATCTTTCATCAGAAGGTTCTGTTTCCTCTGTAACATCCCAAATGTTATTAAATAAAATAAAATTAATAAATAAGAGAAATAAATAAATAATAGTATTAGTAATATTAGTATTTTTATTAATAATGTTATTTCTAATTAAAAGAGGATGAATGGGCTAAGGGTGGGCCCAGCTCAGTTAAGCATTTAAGTAAGGAGGGGTTACCAATTCACCCTAATCCTTATTTTCAAATCGTCAGAGAGCGAAACCATAAGGAGGGGAGAAATGGCATCTCAAGAGGAGGTTGCTGCAAAGTGATCATCAAGAAAGAGTCAATCGTTGCTGTTCGATCTTCACCTTCAAGGTACGGTGGGGGAAAGGGTGTTGCTTGTATATGTATGTGGGAGTGCTTGGGTAGTGAGGGAAACCATAAGACCCTCTTAGAATTGAAATTTGAATTTGATGTGTATGTTATGTGTTGTGTGATGAAAATTTGTGGTTTGATGTTTAAATGTGTGAATCTTGATGAATCTTGATTGAATTGAAAGAGGGTAGCGAGAATAGCGAAAAGGGGTAAACTAAGGGTTTAGCTATTGGTGATTATAATGGAATAACTGTGAAAGATTGTTGTAAAGATTGGTGTTCTTGTTGATTTTGTTCGGTATAAACGTATATAATTGATGTATTAACAATGAGGATTGATTAGAGGTTGAATAAAATGGTTTAAAAGGGGTAAAAGTCGCGAGAACTGTCATCTCGTGTCGCGGGTAATCGATTACAGGGTTTTCTGGGCAGCAAGGAATGAGTTTGGCTTGCTGGTAATCGATTACAGGGGTCTGTAATCGATTACCAGAGAGTTGACTTGCAGGTAATCGATTACAGGGGGCCTGTAATCGATTTCCAGAGAGTTGACATGCTGGTAATCGATTACAACTAGGTGGTAATCGATTACCAGAGAGGTGATTGGCTGGTAATCGATTACAGGAGGCTTGTAATCGATTACCAGAGTGAATTTTGTGTCCTAAAGTTGCTGGTAATCGATTACAGCTGTGTGGTAATCGATTACCAGGTGAAATTGTGTATGAGAGTGTTGTTTATGTGATGATTGTGACCCTTTTATTTGTTGATGTTGTTTATACAATTTGGTTGTGAAATTGAGAGATTTAATTGGATGTTTAGAGTGTGTTGTTTGTGGCATGAGTATGGTGATATGAGTATCCCATGTGATGTTAAATGTTTATAATATTGTGATGTATGATGATGCATTAAGCATATGAGGTATGAGATGTATGACGATGATGATGTAATGAGCATATGAGGTATGAGATGTATGACGATGATGATGCATTGAGCATATGAGGTATGAGATGTATGATGATGATATATTGATGCATAGAACTTATGAGGTGTGGTAACTGAGATGCACGGGCCCATAGAGGGGGTGTAACTCATGAAATGAACTGCACGGGCCCATTGAGGGGGTGCAACCTAGGGTTGGGGGGTGCAACCTAGGGTCGGGTGTGCAATAAGGATGTCTTGATGTTGACATTTGAGATTTTGAGGCTTAAATTATTCTGAAAACCGTTGACTTTAATTTCTATTTTAATTGCGTTAATTTGAATCAAATGACGTTTTGAAAGAAAGAGATGTGAACCTTTTTACCCGATGTGGTCCGTAACTTTTCCTAAATATTTCAAAATGCTGAATGTATAAGAGATTGGGGTAGAAGGGTGTCACATTTAGTGGTATCAAAACAGGTCGGTTCACCGTCCTTGAGTTATGAGTTTACTGTGCTTCTGTGGTGCTAATGTGTTATGTTGATTGAGTGAATTGTGTTGTTTTGATTTAATTATTTGTGTGACTTATCTACTTTTCTGTGAATCAGAAGAGTAATTGCTGGAGGAGGTAGGAATGACCGAGTGATGGCTGAAGCCTTAATGGCTATGGCGCAGGCTGTTGGCAACCTGAACCAACATCAGGAGGTGGACTGGCTTGCTCGGTTCCAGAGGAACCATCCACCTACCTTTCGTGTGGGTTATGACCCTGATGGGGCTGCCGATTGGATATTTGAGATCGAGAAGATCTTTAGAGCGATGGACTGCCCGATGGTACAAAAGGTGACGTTGGCTGCATTCATGTTATCGGGGGATGCTGGATTTTGGTGGCAAAGCACCTATCAGAGGATGATTGATGAGGGCACTGCATTGAGCTGGGATAACTTCAAGAGATTGTTCCTTGAGAAGTACTTTGCTCATGATATCCGTAACAAGAAGCAGATAGAGTTTCTTGAGTTAAACCAAGGGGATGACACCGTGGCGGACTACGTATCCAAGTTTGAAGCGATATTTTGATTCTGTCCTACATATGAGGGAGCTGCTAATGAAGAGGCAAAGTGCGTAAAGTTTATTAGCGGTCTTCATCCAGAGATCAAGCAAGTTTTCAACTACCAGGGGATGACGCGCTTTCACGAGCTGGTTAAGAAATGTAGAATTTATGATGAAGACAGTAGAGCTAGAGCTGCGCATTACAAGAGTGGAGGGCCTTTGAGAAATCAAGGCAGGTCCCAATCAACTAGCAAGGGTAAACCGTATTCTCGTGCAACAGGAGACTCCAAGTTCGGAGGGTGGCAGTGAGGGTTCGGTACAGAAGAGGAATTACGCTCCAGCTGCTAGTCAAACGTCCAAGAGTGGAAGTGTGGGTTCTATCGCTTCCAATACTTGCTTCAGATGCGGGAAGGAGGGACATCGAGCAAAACAATGTGAAGATAAAGAGGTCACCTGCTACACATGTAGAGATAAAGGACATATTTCTCGTGATTATCCTCAAGGGAAGCAAGGAACTGTAGCGGCGAGTGGAGGTGCTAGTGGAAGTGCCAGTAAACCTAAAGCTACTGGGAGAGTATTTGCCTTGAATGGTACTGAAGCTGCTCAATCCGAAGACTTGATCCAAGGTACTGGTTTCGTTACGGGTAATCCTTTAGTTGTTTTGTTTGATTCTGGTGTGACTTGCTCTTTTATATCACATGCTTGTGCGTCTAAATTAAAATTGCCTGTCTCTTCTTTGCCTTTTGTGTTGAGTGTGGAAACGCCAGCTAGTGGGTCAGTTTCTACTTCTGATGTGTGCTTAAATTGTTCTATTCATGTTGATGGTAGAGAATTCCTAGTTGATTTGATTTGTTTGCCTCTAAGTCAACTAGATATTATTCTTGGTATGGACCGGTTATCTTCCAATCATGTCCTATTGAATTGTGCTGATAAAACCATTGTATTTGGTCACCTTGTTGAGAGTAAGAATAAGGACTTTTTGACTTCCAATCAAGTGAAGGCGTCTCTAAGGGAAGATGCCCAGGTACACATGTTACTAGCTTCTTTGAATTCTGAGAGTAGTGCTATTGTTAGTGAGATACTTGTAGTGTGTGAGTATTCTGAGGTGTTTTCTGATAATGTGTCTAGTCTACCACCTGAGAGAGAGATAGAATTTTCCATAGATTTAGTACCGGGGACGTGACCTATTTCAGTTGCACCTTATAGGATGTCACCATGGAATTAGCAGAGCTTAAGAAACAATTAGAAGATTTGCTAGAGAAGAAGTTGTGAGGCCTAGTGTATCACTCTGGGGAGCACCTGTTTTGTTAGTGAAGAAGAAGGATGGTAGTATGAGGTTGTGTACAGATTACCGTCAGTTGAACAAGGTAACCATTAAGAATAGGTATCCTTTGCCTAGGATAAATGATTTAATGGACCAGTTAGTGGGGGCTTGTGTGTTTAGCAAGATCGATCTTAGGTCGGGCTATCACCAGATTAGAGTTAAGGAAGAGGACATACCTAAGACTGCTTTTAGGACTAGATATGGGCATTATGAGTATCTGGTAATGCCTTTTGGTGTGACTAATGCTCCTGCAATTTTATGGATTATATGAACAAGATTTTTCATCCGTACTTGGATAAATTTGTAGTTGTCTTTATATATGACATACTAATTTACTCCAAAACTAAGGAGGAGCATGAGGAACATTTAAAGGTAGTACTTCAGATTCTTAAGGATAAACAATTGTATGCTAAATTGTCCAAATGTGATTTCTGGTTAGAAGAAGTGAGTTTCTTAGGTCATGTGATTTCTAAAGGGGGTATAGGTGTTGATCCTTCTAAGGTAGAGGCCGTGATTAAGTGGGAGACTCCTAAGTCAGTGAGTGAGATTAGAAGTTTTCTTGGGTTGGTTGGGTATTATAGGAGATTTATAGAAGGATTTTCTAAGATAGCTTTACCTTTGACTGAGTTGACTAGGAAGGGGGTTGCTTTTGTGTGGAATAGTAAGTGTGAGCTTAGTTTCCGAACCCTTAAGGAAAGTTGACTAGTGCACCAGTGTTAGTCTTGCCTGATCTTAGTAAATCCTTTGTAGTATATTGCGATGCTTCTAAGATGGGTTTAGGCGGAGTGTTAATGCAAGAGGGTAAAGTAGTAGCTTATGCTTCTAGGCAATTGAAAATCCATGAAAGGAACTACCCTACCCATGATCTTGAGTTAGCAGTTGTGGTGTTTGTGTTGAAGATGTGGAGACATTACTTGTATGGTTCCAAATTTGAGGTTTTTAGTGACCATAAGAGCCTTAGGTATTTGTTTGATCAAAAAGAGTTGAACATGAGACAAAGGAGGTGGTTAGAATTTCTAAAGGACTATGATTTTGAATTAAGTTATCACCTTGGTAAGGCTAACGTAGTAGCAGATGCTCTAAGTAGGAAATTTCTTCATGTTAGTTCTTTGATGATTAAGGAAATGGATCTTTTGACTCAGTTTAAGGATTTGAGTTTAGCTTGTGAGGTGACTTCTGATAGTGTGAGGCTAGGGATGATTAGAGTAAGCAATGAATTGTTGAAGGACATTAGAAAAGCTCAATTAGAGGACCCATTTTTGGTGAGTAGGCGTGAGGCTATAGAAGGGGGTAGTGGTGGAGAGTTTGTTTTAGGTGTAGATGGGGTAGTGAGATTTGGAAACCGAGTGTGTGTACCTAGTGAACCTACCATTAAGCGCTTAGTACTTGAAGAGGGGGATAGGAGTAAGCTTAGTTTCCATCCGGGTTCAACTAAGATGTATCAAGATTTGAAAAAGGTATTTTGGTGGCCTAGGATGAAGAGGGATATAGAGGATTTTGTGAGTGCTTGTTTAGTTTGCCAAAAGTCTAAGGTAGAACATAAAAAACCTTCAGGATTTTTGCAACCTTTAAGTATACCTGAGTGGAAGTGGGATAACATTTCTATTGATTTTGTAGTTGCTTTGCCTAAGACTGTAAGGGGGCATGACTCCATTTGGGTTATTGTAGATAGGTTGACTAAGAGCGCTTATTTTCTTCCTATTAACATTAAGTACTCCTTAGAGAAACTAGCTCAGATTTACATCAGTGAGATTGTGAGGTTGCATGGCATACCATCTAGCATAGTTTCAGATAGAGATCCCAGGTTTACATCTAGATTTTGGGAGAGTTTGCAACAGGCTTTAGGGACCCAACTTAGACTCAGTTCAGCTTATCACCCTCAAACCGATGGTCAGACCGAGAGAACCATTCAATCCTTAGAGGATTTTCTTAGGGTTTGTGTATTAGACCAAGGGGTAGTTGGGATAGTTTCCTACCTTTGATAGAGTTTACTTACAATAATAGTTTTAACTCTAGCATAGGTATGAAGCCTTATGAGGCGTTGTATGGTAGGAGGTGTAGAACACCCCTGTGTTGGTGTGAGTCGGGAGAGAGCCTTGTGTTAGGACCGGAGGTAATGCAGCAAACCACTGATAAGGTTAGGATAATTCAGGAGAGGATGAGGACAGCTCAGAGTAGGCAAAAGAGTTATGCTGATAAGAGGAGGAAGGAATTGGAATTCAAAGAAGGAGACCATGTGTTCCTGAAAGTCACTCCGTGGACTGGGGTTGGTAGGGTATTAAAGTCTAGAAAGCTTACACCTCGTTTCATTAGTCCCTACCAAATTCTCAAAAGAGTCGACAATGTTGCCTATCAGATTGCTTTACCTCCACATTTGTCAAACCTTCATAATGTTTTCCATGTTTCTCAACTTCAGAAATACATTCATGATCTGATGGGTTTCTAGCAAGCGAACCAAAAATCCAGTAGTATAATAGTAATAAAGATATCGTATCCACAGGGAACGGTTAATTCACGTATACTCGTGATCTAATTATCAAGGGAAATAACGGTTTTGAGAGTATTGTTGCGGAAATTGTAAATAGCAAATTAATAATCAATTGAATTAGAAAGGAAGAATTAAAGACACTTTACTTGGATTAGGATTGGACTTCATCTCATCAAACCCTTCGTGCATGTAAAAACTATCTATTATTTTAGGTTTACTCTATAATACCGTAGACAAACTATATTGCTAAGACCCCGAGTTACCAGCGGCCTCACACACTCAAAGATAATCCATGCAGGGTTTCCCAGGCGACAGACTTACCCTCGGCTTATTTTGCTTTCTTTTATTTCGTTTGTAAAAGAACTAGTTGATAAACGAGGCCTACTACTCTGGACACACCTTCGCTAGAGTACTGTCACTACCCATCACTCATTAGAATACATCCACGTTTCGCTTCCTGGATTGACAATCAACTAATCATTTGCTATCGGTAATTTAATAACCATGCCTATCCTGTAGACACCCTTCATTAGAGTACTCACACTACCCATCAATCACTAGCAACGCCCATGTTTCGGTTCACTGGCTACCGAGTCCTCTTATTCACTCAGAGAATGGGTTTCTTCAGAATCCGCTCCCCCATCCTCAATCCTAGTCGAAACTAGCCTATAACTCCGGCGCAAGCGCGAAAGTTAGGAATTAAGCACATAATAAGATTACCAATATTATAGACAGAGAGCTCAGGAAATAATAATATAGAGTTTACATACACTTGGGGATAAAATCAATTACATCCAATCCTAATGGAGAGTTAACTACACAAGGTAGCCATACAAACCACCGAAGATGCTGTCACCATCTTCAATCCTTGTGAAGCGCTCCTCCTTTCCTACTCTAAAATTAGCTCTGGTGCATTATCACTGAAATATGACTGAATTACAATAATCGTGCACACTTGATCTGGTGCAAGAGGTTCCTATTTATAGGCTAAGGAAAGACAAAGAAAATTGGGGAGAAATCTATCTAAAAATGGCAACAGGGCAAGAATCAGCGTGATCTGCGCTTCACCCTACGCTACAGCGCAGGATGCAGCGCAGGTTCCAGAGGTCTTGCGCTTCACCTTGCGCTACAGCGCAGGTTGAAGCGCGCAACGCGTCCTGCAGCTCCAAACTTTCTCTTTTTAATTTGATCTCTCCCCGAGACTGGTTTTGGCTGATTTGTCTTTCCTTGTTTGCCTTTATTTGATGAAATCTTTGTATTTATTGGGCATCTTTGATTTATTTGGGAAGGTTGTCTGCAGAATCCTTGTTTGATTGGTAGAGATATCTTCATTAATGGTTCTCAGATATTCTTCAAATCTTCATTATTGCTCACAAATAATCTTCCAATCTTCATTAATTGCCTTCAATCAAACTTCAAATCTTGTAGATATCTCCCTTATTTAATGTTATCTTTCCTTCAAATCAAATCTTTGCAATATCCTGCAAAAATCAGCAATATTTCTATCAAAATAGCATCAAATTCAAATCTCATATTAATAAATACAATTTATCTAATATTTAATAAAAAGGGATTAAACTGGGACAAAAATACCATTTTATCCTTGATAAGTGAACTAAAAAGTGCTCTAATTTATCAACTAATTTTCACTTATCATGATCCTTCATATGTGATTGAGTCGGATCATCTTGAGATTAAGGAAAACCTGACGGTGGAAACCATACCGGTGAGAGTTGGGGGTCGGAGGGTGAAACAACTTCGAGGTAAGGAAATTCCTTCAGTTAAGGTAATCTGGGGAGGAGCTACACCTGAGAGTGCTACTTGGGAGCTTGAAGAGAAGATGAAGGAGTCCTATCCAGAGTTGTTCACTTCAGGTAAAATTCAAGGACGAATTTTCTTTTAGGAGGGGAGAGTTGTAACATCCCAAATGTTATTAAATAAAATAAAGTTAATAAATAAGAGAAATAAATAAATAATAGTATTAGAAATATCAATATTTTTATTAATAATGTTATTTCTAATTAAAAGAGGATGAGTGGGTTGAGGGTGGGCCCAACCCAGTTAAACATTTAAGTAAGGAGGGGTTACCAATTCACCCTAATCCTTATTTTTCAAATCGTCAGAGAGCGAAACCATAAGGAGGGGAGAAACAACATCTCAAGAGGAGGTTGCTGCAGAGTGATCATCAAGAAAGAGTCAATCATTGTTGTTCGATCTTCACCTTCAAGGTACGGTGGGGGAAAGAGTGCTGCTTGTATATGTATGTGGGAGTGCTTGGGTAGTGAGGGCAACCATAAGACCCTCTTAGAATTGAAATTCGAATTTGATGTGTATGTTATGTGTTGTGTGATGAAAATCTGTGGTTTGATGCTTAAATGTGTGAATCTTGATGAATCTTGATTGAATTGAAAGAGGGTAGCGAGAATAGCGAAAAGAGGTAAACTAAGGGTTTAGAGATTGGTGATTATAATGGAATAATTGTGAAAGATTGTTGTAAAGATTGGTGTTCTTGTTGATTTTGTTCGGTATAAACGTATATAATTGATGTATTAACAATGAGGATTGATTAGAGGTTGAATAAAAGGGTTTAAAATGGGTAAAAGTCGCGAGAACTGTCATCTCGTGTCGCGGGTAATCGATTACAGAAGTCTGTAATCGATTACAGGGTTTTCTGGGCAACATGGAATGAGTTTGGCTTACTGGTAATCGATTACAGGGGTCTGTAATCGATTACCAGAGAGTTGGCTTACAGGTAATCGATTACAGGGGGTCTGTAATCGATTACCAGAGAGTTGACATGCTGGTAATCGATTACAACTGGGTGGTTATCGATTACCAGAGAGGTGATTGGCTGGTAATCGATTACAGGAGGCTTGTAATCGATTACCAGAGTGAATTTTGTGTCCCAGAGTTGCTGGTAATCGATTACAGCCGTGTGGTAAGCGATTACCAGGTCAAATTATGTATGAGAGTGTTGTTTATGTGATGATTGTGACCCTTTTATTTGTTGATGTTGTTTATACAATTTGTTTGTGAAATTGAGAGATTTAATTGGATGTTTAGAGTGTGTTGTTTGTGGCATGAGTATGGTGATAGGAGTATCCTATGTGATGTTAGATGTTTATAATATTGTGATGTATGATGATGCATTAAGCATATGAGGTATGAGATGTATGACGATGATGATGTAATGAGCATATGAGGTATGAGATGTATGACAATGATGATGCATTGAGCATATGAGGTATGAGATGTATGATGATGATATATTGATGCATAGAACTTATGAGGTGTGGTAACTGAGATGCACGGGCCCATAGAGGGGGTGCAACTCAGGAAGTGAACTGCACGGGCCCATAGATGGGGTCGAGAGACCATGATGGAGATATTCGATGCACGGGCCCATTGAGGGGGTGCATGCACGGGCCCATTGAGGGGGTGCAACCTATCGGCCAAAGAGGGCTTTAATGGTAGGACCATCATTGGTAACAACTAAGAGGATTGATGAGGTGCGCCCATTGTGCGGAGTTCCGAATCATGATTCTTGGGATGAGTGTTGGTGTGCATGATCATAGAGTGAACCTACATTGTATTTTATGATGAAATTGAAATGCGATATGATGATATGAGTATTATATGTTGAGTGTAGAGAATGTGTTTTTCTTAATGATTTGCGAAGTGTGACTTATAAAATTGTGATGAGATAATATATTTGATAATAAGAGTGTGAGATAATATGATTATGATATGATTTGATGATGATTATGACTATGTGTGGGTGAGGATAGGGTAGCCTTCTGTGTGCATGTATGAGTTGGTGTTCTTTTCCTCACCGTGTTCTCTGTGGTTAATTTACAGGTAGTAAAGATGGCATGTCAGGTGCCAAATATTGAATTGAAGGGGTGTCGCTCTGATACTTGTGACATCAGGGCTTAGTAATATGGGTTTTTATTTCTATGATGAGAGATTATGAAAATTATTTTAAGTGCCTTACATGGCCAATAAGGATGTCTTGATATTGACATTTGAGATTTTTAGGCTTAAATTATTCTGAAAACCGTTGATTTTAATTTCTATTTTAATTATGTTAATTTGAATCAAATGACGTTTTGAAAGAAAGAGATGTGAACCTTTTTACCCGATGTGGTATATAACTTTTCCTAAATATTTCAAAATGCTGAATGTATAAGAGATTGGGGTAGAAGGGTGTTACATCCTCTCTTCCCTATTCTTCCTTTTCAGCTCAGTTAAGGCAGCAACTTGAGCATTAGTGTTTTGCACTTAGGTAGCTTCAGCACTCGCCCTTCTTATTATTCTTTTCTCAAATCTTGCTTCAGTTTTAGCAGTCAACCTTGCTCTTTTCTTTGTTGCTGACCTCTTTTGTTTTCTTTTTTTTTTCTTCTAAGAGACTTCTTCTTGTTCCAGCCTCACGTCATCAGCATATGCTTCTTGAGCAGCCTTTGCAATAGAAACATCCAGGTTTTCTCATTCTTTATTCTTTCTCCCGTTCCTCTAATGCATTAGCCAGTGCAACTACCTTTTGCAACTCAAGATCATGATAACTCTCGGCCAAAGGAATAACATCAATCATAACAGCTTCAACAATTGTTTCAGCAATCTCAGTAGTGGGTGTTACACCCTCCACATCAGGCCCTTGCTGAGTGTTAAGACAAACTCAATCCTCAAGAGTTTTAATGAAAATAAACCATCAAAAGTGGGGAAGCAAAAGATGAATATCTAAGATTTCATGTTTCTACTAACTGTGTGCTCAAGTGTTTGCAGAGTTTAGCCTTTCATATTGCAGGATAATCTTTTCTTGGACTAAGACAAGCTGAGATGCTAAGGTGACTTGTAATCCAAAACTAAACACTTGAGATGCATGAAGCTGGAGTGTTAAAGCAATCGAAAATAAAAATTTATCACACTCAAAAAACAAGATCAAAAGTTACAAAAAGCCAAGGGAATAAGACAAAGACTCAAGCTCAGATGCATAAGTCATGATGGAACTCAGATGAAGAGCAAGAGACTGAGTTGCACATAAGAGACTGAGACCCATATGTAAGCCTAAGGCAAAGACTGAGACCCAGATGTAAGCCTAAGACAAAGACTGAGACTCAGATGCAAGATAAGCTTGAGACAAAAGCCTAAGACTCAGACAGAGACTTAGACACAAGCTCCATGAGATTTAGGGGTGTAAGCAGGTCCGACCCAACCCGCGAACCCGATGAATCCAACCCAACCTGAAGATATTTAACGGTTCAGTTCGGGTATTCGGTTTGGTTCAGACATTTTCTTTCGAACCCGATTTGGTTCGGTTCGGGTCTCGGGTTTGCCTATGATGAACCCGATAGACCCAACCCGAACCAAACCAAAAAAAGAAGCCCTAATCTTATTTCATTTTCCTGCAAGGAAGGAACAAAAATAGACGCAGCGGCAACACAAGCAAAGATGGTTCCCCCTGCTCCTCTCAATTTATTTTTCTCTATTTCTTTTCTTTTTTTCATTTTATATTTTAATTTCATTTCATCTTCCACATTCTTTTAAAAAAAGAAGAAAAATGCTCATGACCCGATGACCCGACCCGACCCAACCCGAACATATTCGGGTTGGTTCGGGTCGGGTTACTCACCCAAAAAATACAAAACCCAAACCAAACCAACCCACCACCATTCTATCTGTTCGGACTTGATGTCACCCCAAACCTGACCAACCCAACCCGATTACACCCCTAATGAGATTAATGAAAATTCAAAGCAAGTACACTGTAACTGCTGCAACTGATAGAGCAGACCTGAGCGTAGCAGAGCAGACCCGAGCAGTGTCAGTAAAAGGTAATCTCTCTCTTATAATGGCTAGAAACGACTAGTTTCATTTGAAATTAAAGACAGAGTCCAAGTCAAGGCAAAACAAGAGACAATTTTGAATATTACCCGATTCATCCGTCTCAACTAAAGCTCAAGTCAAGCTCAACACAAGCTCACCTACTCTTATCATACTTGAGTGCATCTTAAGTCTGTACTAGATATTGTCCTTCACATTTTAGTATCATTTATTTGTAATTCATAAAAAGATAAGTCTCCTAACTGAGCTCACTGTATACCCGTACTTTGTACGTAGCCTAAGCTAGTCAACCATCATCTCTACTCTATCAATCTCATAACAGCCTCTGCTGAGTTAGGTGAAGCCTAGACTCAGTGAGAGTGGTGTAAGAGCCTGAAGAGGCAAGGTAAAGAATACTTGGATCTTAGCTAGGTTAGGAAGAGTCTAAGCTTGGTGTGAGGGTGAGCCTGAAGAGGCAGAAAGAATACTTGTAATTGACTAAGGTTGTCATAGTAGAAATCTCACAAGTTTGTGAGGACTGGACGTATCCCAAGGAGTGGGTGAACCAGGATAACTCTGTGTGCATCTCTTCTCTCTATCTTGTTCATTTACGTATTCTTTTGCAAACACGTGAAATCAAGTTTGCATACTTGAGATGCTGAATTGAACATTAACTTTATCATAACCAAATAATTAAATCTCAACTATAAGACTCTCAGTTATATTTATTCTCTATCTGAGTATCACAAACCTTTCACTATCTAAGTCAAATTGAGATTCCAAGATGTTGAGCTTGAGAACTAAGCTCAACTTGAACTTAAAGTTTTCAGGAGAAAGTTTTTAAGTCTATATTCAACCCCCCCTTCTAGAGACATCCAGCCAACTTCAGTTGGTATCAGAGCTCGACCTCTTGGGGTTGAGCACACCTACGTGTGAAGAGGACAAAGATCCATGGCTGGACCAAGCTCAAGTCTCTTCATCCCTGAAGGAGCAGCCACCAACAGGCCACCTGCCTTTGATGGAACAGACTACTATTACTGGAATGACAGGATGAGACTTATCATTGAGTCTCAACATGCTGATTTTTGGGAAATCATTGAGGTAGGTCCTTATATGTCTTTTATTACTGATGAACTTGGTTTGAGAGCAGCCAGGGCTAGGGAAACTTGGACTGAAGCTGAGAAGGGCGGATATGTTCTTAACTCAAGAGCCAAGTATCTACTCACCTGTGCAATGAGCCGTAGTGAGTATGACAAAGTGGCTGGTTGTGCATCAGCTAAGGAAATATGAGATGCACTTGAGGTTGAGCATGAAGGAACAAACCAAGTAAAAGAGACTAAGATCAACATGTTGGCCAGACAATATGAACTCTTCAAAATGAATAAAGATGAAGGAATTAAAGACATGGTGAGACGCTTCACAGTCATCACTAATGATCTCAAGTCCTTGGGAATAACCTACTCAAACCAAGATATGGTAAGAAATATTCTCAAAAGCTTACCTAAGCCTTGGAGGCCTAAAGTCACGACCATACAAGAAGCAAAGGATCTAAGCGCACTCACACTAGATGAACTACTTGGGTTACTCAAAGTACATGAACAAGAGCTGATGGAAGAATATCTAATCAGACTACCAAAGACAATAGCTCTGAAAGCCTCATCCAGTAATCCTAAAGGTAAAAAGGTAAGCTCATCTCATCAAATTTCACTAAACTCATCTCATGACACATATAGTGAAGAAGGTGAAGATGATGATGATGATGAGACTGAAATGGATGATGAAATAGCTTTTATCTCACGAAAAATCAGACGTATGTGGAAATCTAGAGGAAGTGGAAGAAAAAGATTTCCTTCTAGAAGAGGTGATGTGACACCCTTCTACCCCATACTCTTATATATTTAAGAAATTGCAGTTTAGAAAAGGGGAAGTCTCACATTAGGTAAAAAGGTTCACAATCACTCTTATAATATCTCATAGTTCGAAAATGACTTTATTAAAAGAAATTAAACTTTCAAATATAATTCAAATATAAAGTAGCGGAATCTCCAATACATAAAAAACTACTAATAGCCTATTGCCATACAAGGCATCCAAAAGTTCACAAAAATACTCATAATCTAGAAACATATTAAAACATCCGGAATACACCCTGATGTCACATCTATCAGAATACGGTGAGGAAAATGAATACTACTTATACATACACATAGAGAATACCCATCCTCACCCACAACATCATTACATCATGCCAACAATACATTAATCACCGATAAATAACATTCATCTAAAACTCAACATACATTTAATCATCTATATGAACATATACATGCCATACCATCATTCCTATTCATAACACATAAATATATCCTTTATACATTCATCAAGCTCATCATCATTATAACCTTATTCATATATCATCATATGGTTCTCATACCACCATTCACCCAATTAATAATATATTCTATTCTCACACATAATACTCAGCATCAACAATATTCATAACATCATTTAATAACACCATTTCATCATGAAATATCACACACCAATACTCCTCTCATCGTCTACCCAAAGATCATGACTTGGAACTCCACACAATGGGTGCACCTCGTCAATCACTCTAGTTAGTACCAAGATAATCTACCGGTGTTACCACACACTATCCGATAGGTTATACCCCCTCTATGGGCCCGCACAACGACATTCGACCCTAGGTTGTACCCCCTCTATGGGCCTGTACAATCACTCCTAGGTTGCACCCCCTCTATGGGCCCGTGCATCGAACGCCCCATCTTGGTCCCCTGAGTTGTACCCCCTCTATGGGCCCGCACAACTCAGTTCACCTCCCGAATTGTACCTCTCTATGGGCCTGCACAATTCAGGTCTCATCACATATGCTCAAGGCATCTCTCCTAAGTTGTACCCCCTCTATGGGCCCGCACAACTTAGATAACATCATCATCAAAAGGTGATATACACCATCATCATAATCATCAGTATCATGCATTAACATGCTCATCATCAAACATCATCATTATAAAGTGATATACAGTTATCATCATCATCATACATCAATTTGCTCATCATTAAACATCATAATAATAAGGTGATATACACTGACATCATTATCATCATCACACTCATCATCAATTATCATCATAATACATCATCACACTCATCATCAATTATCATCATAATACATCATCATAAGCATCGCAATCCTCATCAAACATCATTAATCATCAACACCATACTCATTATAAAGTACTCTCAAACAACATCAATCATCATCAAACAGTTAGGATCTCAAAATCCACTCTGGTAATCGATTACTAACCTCTAGTAATCGATTACCCGCAAACAAGGTCTCTGGTAATCGATTACAACCACCTTGTAATCGATTACCTGCAACCAAACACTCTGGTAATCGATTACAGCATCCCTGTAATCGATTACCTGCAAGCAATCTCTCTGGTAATCGATTACCACAATCCTGTAATCGATTTCCAGCGAACAAACAACACTTCTGGGTTGCCCAGAACACACTGGTAATCGACTACCACTCCTGGTAATCGATTACCCGCGACGCAGATCGCAAAGTTCACGATTTCAAACCTCTCTAAACTCATCCAATCAATCCCTAATCAATCTTTTACGTCTAATCGTCATACATAATCATTATTAGCATCCAATACTCCGTAAATCAACAATCAATTACAGATTATACCATCAATTCATCAAAATCCCCAATTTCTCAATCCCTAGTCACCCCTTTTTCCATTATTCTCAATATCATGTTTAATCTCATCCAATACTCTTCAATTTACATAAATCAATCATCAATCAACAGATTATAACATCGTTCTAGGTCATACATTCATCAATTCGAAATTATGCTCTTAGATTACTACCCAAACATCCCTACATGCATATACATGCAATAACCTCTCCCCAACCGTACCTTAAGTGAAGCTTTGATCACAGCAAGGAAGTCCTTTCTTGGATTCTTGGCTTTCACTCCGCAGCAGCTCTCTCTTGAGACTCTGTTTCTCCTCTCCTTAGAGTTTCGCTTACTGACGAATGATACGAATAAGGATTAGGGTGCTCTGTTAACCCCTCCTTATTGAAATAACTAATTGGGCTTGGGCCCACTCTCACCCCTTATTCTATTTTCAATTAAAATTACCTTTACGAAACAAAACTAATAATAATAACACTCCTATTATTTATTTCCCATTAAATTAATTATTTTCTTAATTAATCTATTTAATTTAATTAATATTTATCCTAATAAAATTTAGGATGTTACAACTCTCCCCTCTTAAAAAGAAAATTCGTCCTCGAATTTTACCTGAAGCGAACAATTCTGGATAAGACTCCTTCATCTTCTCTTCGAGTTCCCAGGTGGCACTCTCTGGTGTAGGTCCTCCCCAGATCACCTTAACTAAAGGAATCTCTTTACCTCGAAGTTGTTTCACCCTCTGATCCTCAACTCTCACCGGCATGGTTTCCACTGTTAGGTTTTCCTTAACCTCGAGATGATCCGACTCAATCACATGCGAAGGATCGTGAACGTATTTCCGGAGTTGAGAAACATGGAAAATGTTATGAAGATTGGACAAATGTGGGGGTACAACGATTTGATAGGCAACATTGCCGACTCTTTTAAGGATTTGGTAAGGACCAATAAATCGAGGTGTAAGCTTTCTAGACTTTAATGCCCTACCAACCCCAATCCACAGAGTGACTTTCAGGAATACATGGTCTCCTTCTTTGAACTCTAACTCCTTTCTTCTCTTATCCGCATAGCTCTTCTGCCTACTCTGGGCTGTCCTCATCCTCTCCTGGATTATCCTAACCTTATCAATGGTCTGCTGCACTATCTCAGGTCCTAATGCAAGACTCTCACCCGGCTCACACCAACATAAAGGGGTTCTACACCTCCTACCATATAATGCTTCATAAGGCGCCATACCTATGCTAGAGTGAAAGCTATTGTTATAGGTGAACTCTATCAAAGGTAAAAAGCTATCCCAACTACCCCCTTGGTCTAACACACAGGCTATAAGCAAATCCTCTAAGGATTGGATGGTTCTCTCGGTCTGACCATCAGTCTGAGGGTGATAAGCCGAGCTAAGCCTAAGCTGGGTCCCCAAGACCTGCTGTAAACTCTCCCAAAATCTAGAGGTAAACCTGGGATCACTATCTGAGACTATACTAGATGGTATGCCATGCAACCTCACAATCTCACTAATGTACAACTGAGCCAACTTCTCTAAAGAATACTTAACATTGATGGGAAGAAATGGGCACTCTTAGTTAACCTATCGACAATAACCCAAATTGAGTCATGTCCCTTCACAGTCTTAGGCAAGGCAACTACAAAGTCCATGGATATACTATCCCACTTCCACTCAGGTATACTTAAGGGTTGGAGTAATCCTGAAGGTTTTTGATGCTCTACCTTAGCCTTCTGGCACACTAAACAAGCACTCACGAACTCCTCTATGTCCTTCTTCATCCTAGGCCACCAAAATATTTTTTTCAAATCCTGATACATCTTAGTGGATCCTGGGTGGAAACTAAGCTTACTTCTATGCCCTTCTTCTAGTACTAATCTCTTAATGCTAGGTTCACTAGGCACACACACTCGATCTCCAAATCTCACTACCCCATCGGTACCAAGTACAAACTCTCCACCACTACCCCCCGTCTATAGCCTCTCGCCTACTAACCAAAAATGGATCCTCTAACTGGGCCTTACTAATATCCTTCAGCAAATCATTGCTTACTCTAGTCATCCCTAACCTCACACTGAAAGATGTTACTTCACAAGCCAAACTTAGATCTCTAAACTGGGTTAAAAGATCTATCTCTCTAATCATTAGGGAACTAACATGGATAGACTTCCTACTCAAGGCATCAGCCACTACATTGGCCTTACCGGGATGGTAACTTAACTCAAAATCATAATCCTTAAGAAACTCTAACCACCTCCTCTGCCTCATGTTCAGTTCTTTCTGGTCAAACAGATACCTAAGGCTCTTATGGTCACTAAAAACCTCAAATCGGGAACCATACAGGTAATGTCTCCAAATCTTCAACACAAACACTACAGTTGCTAACTCTAGGTCATGGGTAAGGTAGTTTCTCTCATGGATTTTCAACTGACTAGAAGCATAGGCTACTACTTTACCCTCTTGCATCAACACCCCACCTAAACCCATCTTAGAAGCATCACAGTATACTACCAAAGGTTTACTAAGGTCAGGCAACACTAACACTGGTGCACTAGTCAACTTCTCCTTAAGGGTTTGGAAGCTAGTCTCGCACTTACTATTCCACACATAGGCAACTCCCTTCCTAGTCAACTCGGTCAAAGGCAAAGCTAACTTAGAAAACCCTTCTATGAACCTCCTATAGTACCCAGTTAACCCAAGGAAACTCCTAATCTCACTCACTGACTTAGGGGACTCCCACTTAAGCACGACTTCTACCTTAGAGGGATCCACACTATACCTCCCTTAGAAATCACATGGCCTAAGAAGCTTACTTGCTCTATCCAGAACTCACACTTGGACATTTTAGCATAAAGCTGTTTATCCTTAAGAACCTGAAGCACTACCTTTAGATGTTCCTCATGCTCCTCCTTAGTTTTGGAATAAATTAGTATATCATCTATAAATACAACTACGAATTTATCCAAATAAGGGTGAAAAATCCTGTTCATATAATCCATTAAAATGGCAGGAGCATTCGTCACACCAAAAGGCATTACCAGATACTCATAATGTCCATACCTAGTCTTAAAAGCGGTCTTAGGTATATCCTCCTCTTTAACTCTAATCTGATGATAGCCTGATCTAAGATCTATCTTACTAAACACACATGCCCCCACTAACTGATCCATCAAGTCATCTATCCTAGGCAAAGGATACCTATTCTTAATGGTTACCTTATTTAACTGGTGGTAATCTGTACACAACCTCATGCTACCATCCTTCTTCTTAACAAACAATACAGGCGCTCCCCAGGGTGACACACTAGGCCTAATGAAATGTTTCTCTAACAGATCTTCTAGTTGCTTCTTAAGTTCTGCTAGCTTTATGGGTGACATCCTATAAGGTGTAGCTGAAATCGGTCCTGTACTTGGCACTAAGTCTATAGCAAACTCTATCTCTCTCTCAGGTGGTAAACTAGACACATTATCAGCAAATACTTCAGGGTACGCAAATACTATAGGTATTTCACTCACCACAGCGCTACTATCAGATTTCAAAGAAGCTAAGAGCATGTAAACCTGGGCATCTTCCTTTAGAGACGCCTTTACCTGATTAGCAGTCATAAAATCCTTACTCTTACACTCGACAGGGTGACCAAAAACAACAGACTTATCAGCATAGTTTAGAAGGACATGGTTGGACGATAACCAGTCCATACCAAGAATGACATCTAGTTGACTTAGAGGCAAACAAATCAAATCAACTAGGAAGTTTCTATCTTTAACAGATATAGAACAGTTTAAGCAAACATCAGAAGTAGAAACTGACCCACTGGCTGGCGTTTCCACACTCAGTTCAAAAGGCAAGGAAGAAACAGACAATTTAAGTTTAGACACGCAAGCATGTGATATGAAAGAATGAGTCGCACCGGAGTCAAATAAAATCACTAAAGGATTACCAACAATGAAAACCCATACCTTGGATCAAGTCCTCAGATTGAGCAGCTTCAGTACTACTCAAGGCAAAGACTCCTCTTGTAGCCTTAGGTTTACTGGCGCTCCCATTGGCATCCCCGCTTGCCGCTACCGTTCCTTGCGTCTTTTGAGGACAATCACGAGCGATGTGCCCCTTTTCCTGACGGGTATAGCAGGTGATCTCTCGGTCTCCGCATTGGTTTGCTCGGTGACCCTCCTTTCCGCACTTGAAGCATGTAATAGGAGTGGTAGAACCAACACTCCCACCCTTTGACGCTCGACCAGCTGCTGGAGCATAACTCTTCTTTTGCACTGTGCCTTCGCTGCCACCTCCAACCTTGGGGTTTCCTGTTGCTCGAGAGTATGGCTTGTCCTTACTAGTTGCTTGGAACTTGTTCTGACTCCTCAAAGGCCCTCCACTCTTGTAATGCGCTGTCTTTGCCCGGTTGTCTTCATCATAGATTCTGCATTTGTTCACCAGCTCGTGAAAGTGCGTGATCCCTTGGTAGTTAAACACTTGTTTAATCTCGGGACGAAGGCCACTGAGAAACTTGACGCACTTTGCTTCTTCATTGGCTGCTCCCTCATATGACGGGGCAGAATCGTACTAGGGCCTCGAACCTTGATGCGTAGTTTGCCACGGTGCCTTCTCCTTGCTTCAGATTCAAGAACTCTATTTGTTTCTTGTTGCGCACGTCATGTGGAAAGTACTTCTCCAGGAATAACCTTTTGAAGTTGTCCCACCTCAAGGCGGTGCTCTCATCAATCATCCTTTGGCAGGTGCTCTGCCACCAGAAACCAGCATCTTCAGATAACATGAAGGCTGCTAAGGTCACCTTCTGAAGCATAGGGCAGTCCATTACTCTGAAGATCTTCTCAATCTCGTAAATCCAGTCAGTCGCTCCATCCGGGTCATAACCTCCTCTGAACGTAGGTGGATGGTTCCTCTGGAACCGTGCAAGCCAGTCCGTCTCGTGGTGTTGGTTAAGGTCGCCAACAGCCTGTGCCATGGCCATCAAGGCATCGGCCATTGCTCGATCGTTTCTACTCCCAGCCATTACTCTTTCTGTATTTAAGAAAGGGTAAGCACACATACTAAGTAAAGCAGAAAAGCAAGAAAATCAAACAAACAACAATCAACCAAGCAGACAATTCACTCAAGCAACCAATCAATTACTCAACCAATCAATCATATTAGCACATCAAAAGCATAGTAAACTCATAACTCAAGGCCGGTGAACCGACCTGCTCTGATACCAACTAATGTGACACCCTTCTACCCCATACTCTTATATATTTAAGAAATTGTAGTTTAGAAAAGGGGAAGTCCCACGTTAGGTAAAAAGGTTCACAATCACTCTTATAATATCTCATAGTTCGAAAATGACTTTATTAAAAGAAATTAAACTTTCAAATATAATTCAAATATAAAGCAGCGGAATCTCCAATACATAAAAAAACCACTAATAGCCTATTGCCATACAAGGCATCCAAAAGTTAACAAAAATACTCCTAATCTAGAAACATATTAAAACATCCCGAATACACCCTGATGTCACATCTATCAGAGCATACCCTTTCAATCATAGTCGACACCAGCCGTGTCCTCCTCAACACCTGTAAAATATATCCACAGAATACGGTGAGGAAAAGGAATACTACTTATACATTCACATAGAGAATACCCATCCTCACCCACAACATCATTACATCATGCCAACAATACATTAATCACCGATAAATAACATTCATCTAAAACTCAACATACATTTAATCATCTATATCAACATATACATGCCATACCATCATTCCTATTCATAACACATAAATATATCCTTTATACATTCATCAAGCTCATCATCATTATAACCTCATTCATATATCATCATATGGTTCTCATACCATCATTCACCCAATTAATCATATATTCTATTCTCACACATAATACTCATCATCATCAATATTCATAACATCATTTAATAACACCATTTCATCATGAAATATCACACAGCAATACTCCTCTCATCGTCTACCCAAAGATCATGACTTGGAACTCCACACAATGGGTGCACCTCGTCAATCACTCTAGTTAGTACCAAGATAATCTACCGATGTTACCACACACTATCCGATAGGTTGTACCCCCTCTATGGGCCCGCACAACGACATTCGACCCTAGGTTGTACCCCCTCTATGGGCCCGTACAATCACTCCTAGGTTGCACCCCCTCTATGGGCCCGTGCATCGAACGCCCCATCTTGGTCCCCTGAGTTGTACCCCCTCCATGGGCCCGCACAACTCAGTTCACCTCCCGAATTGTACCCCCTCTATGGGCCCACACAATTCAGGTCTCATCACATATGCTCAAGGCATCTCTCCTAAGTTGTACCCCCTCTATGGGCCTGCACAACTTAGATAACATCATCATCAATAGGTGATATACACCATCATCATAAATCATCAGTATCATGCATTAACATGCTCATCATCAAACATCATCATTATAAAGTGATATACACTTATCATCATCATCATACATCAATATGCTCATCATTAAACATCATCATAATAAGGTGATATACACCGACATCATTATAATCATCACACTCATATCAATTATCATCATAATACATCATCACACTAATCATCAATTATCATCATAATACATCATCATAAGCATCACAATCCTCATCAAACATCATTAATCATCAACACCATACTCATTATAAAGTACTCTCAAACAACATCAATCATCACCAAACAGTTAGGATCTCAAAATCCACTCTGGTAATCGATTACCAACCTCTAGTAATCGATTACCCGCAAACAAGGTCTCGTAATCGATTACAACCACCTTGTAATCGATTACCTGCAACCAAACACTCTGGTAATCGATTACAGCATCCCTGTAATTGATTACCTGCAAGCAATCTCTCTGGTAATCGATTACCACAATCCTGTAATCGATTACCAGCGAACAAACAACACTTCTGGGTTGCCAGAAACACACTGGTAATCGATTACAACTCCTGGTAATCGATTACCCGCGACGCAGATCGCAGAGTTCACGATTTCAAACCTCTCTAAACTCATCCAATCAATCCCTAATCAATCTTTTACGTCTAATCGTCATACATAATCATTATTAGCATCCAATACTCTGTAAATCAACAATCAATTACAGATTATACCATCAATTCATCAAAATCCCCAATTTCTCAATCCCTAATCACCCATTTTTCCATTATTCTCAATACCATGTTTAATCTCATCCAATACTCTTCAATTTACATACAATCAATCATCAATCAACAGATTATATCATCGTTCTAGGTCATACATTCATCAATTCGAAATGATGCTCTTAGATTACTACCCAAACATCCCTACATGCATATACAGGCAATACCCTCTCCCCCACCGTACCTTGAGCGAAGCTTTGATCACAGCAAGGAAGTCCTTTCTTGGATTCTTGGCTTTCACTCCGCAGCAGCTCTCTCTTGAGACTCTGTTTCTCCTCTCCTTAGCGTTTCGCTTACTGACGAATGATACGAATAAGGATTAGGGTGCTCTATTAACCCCTCCTTACTGAAATAACTAATTGGGCTTGGGCCCACTCTCACCCCCTTATTCTATTTTCAATTAAAATTACCTTTACGAAACAAAACTAATAATAATAACACTCCTATTATTTATTTCCCATTAAATTAATTATTTTCTTAATTAATCTATTTAATTTAATTAATATTTATCCTAATAAAATTTAGGATGTTACATGTGAGCTCAAGATTGACAAGAAGGGACAAATCATATGTTATGAATGCAACAAGCCAGGTCATATCAAGGCTGACTGTCCCCAATTGCGAAAAGATACAAAGAAGAGTCCAAGGAAGAAAGCCATGATGGCTAATTGGGATGACACAGAGGAAGAAGAAAGCCAAGATGATGAGTCAACCAATCTGTGTCTAATGGCTGATGGAGACTCCTCAGATGAAGAGGTATATGAATCTGACTCAAACCTTTCTTTTAATGAGCTTAAGTCAGCTTTTAAGAATCTCCTTTATGATTCCAATCCTCTTGCCTCAAAAAGCTCTTTACTAAATTCCGAATTACACACTTCTTTAGAGAAAATCAAATTTCTTGAAAAAGAAAATGAGGATTTGAATCATAAAAATGCTAGTCTCATGTTGTCTCACATGAAGCTACCTGAACGTATCAAAGCTCAGACTCAAGCTCAAGCTGAACTGGAATCAAAGAACCTGTTTGAAGAAAATCAAAAACTTAAATGTCAAAATAGGACTTTCATAGATGATCTAGCTAAGTTTATAAAAGGTACAAAAGACCTTGAGAGATTGATTAGATCTCAAAAAGGAATTTTTGACAAAGCTGGATTAGGCTATGACAAGTCTACCAATGAGGTTTGGTATAAAATTTCTTTATTCCAGCAAAGAAGTGCAAAGAAAGATGCTCACATTGTAGTAAGATTGGCCATAAGACCTCAGATTGCTACATGAGACAAATAGCAGTCAAGAGGAAGGTGTCTAACCACAAATGACCCAAATATAAGTGGGTACTTGAAGCAAAATTTGCAGACTTGCCTGGCAGTAGAGTAAGAGCAAGACTTTGTGGGTGCTGGACAGTGGGTGCTCAAGGCACATGACAGGAGACAAAAGCAAGTTCTCAACACTTGAAGAGAAAGCTCCTGGAGTTGTCTCATTTGGAGACAACAGTAAGGCTCAGATAAGGGAATAGGTAAGATTGGTAAGACAAACTCAGCTCAGATTGAAAATGTCTATTTTGTTGAGGGTTTAAAACACAACTTACTTAGTATTAGCCAATTATGTGATAATGGTTATCATGTTTATCATGTTAATTTTCAACCTACATTTTGTGAGATCATAGACTCTAAGACTGGAAAAACAATTTTCTCAGGAGAAAGAAACAAAAAGCTTTACTCAGTCTCTCTTGAGAGTCTCTCTGATCTCAGCTGTCTTGTGTCTCATGACAATGAGAAATGGTTGTGGCACAAGAGAGTTGGACACATTAACATGAGAACCATGAGTCAACTTGCAAATCAATCTATTGTCAGGGGATTACCTAAGATTAGGTTTGACAAAGATATGATATGTGAGTCTTCCATAAAAAGCAAACATACTAAGACAAGCTTCAAACCCAAGTCTCATGTAATTACCACCAGACCTCTTGAGATGCTCCACATTGATTTGTTTGGACCTACTAAGACTGCTAGTCTTAGTGGCAAGAAATATGGTATTTGTAATAGTGGATGACTTCCCAAGATCCACCTGGGTTTTGTTTCTTTCTCGGAAGGATGAATCTTATGAAAATTTTAAAATGTTTTGCAAAAAGGTTCAATTTGAGAAAGGGTATGGAGTTGGTACTGTAAGAAGTGACCATGGAAGAGAATTTGAGAATGCAAAATTCAAAGAATTCTTTGATAAAAATGGCATAACTCATAACTTCTCATGTCCAAGAACTCCCTAACAAAATGGTGTTGTTGAAAGAAAGAATAGAACTCTCCAAGAGATGGCAAGAACTTTGTTATGTGACTTTGGAATTGAAAAATATATTTGGGCAGAGGCTGTAAACACCTCATGCTAATAATTAACAGAGTCACCATAAGAAAGGTTCTAAATAAAACTCTATATGAGTTATGGAAAGGGAGAAAACCTTCTATTTCCTACTTTCATGTGTTTGGATGTGATTGCTACATCCTTAACACAAAAGATCCATTGGGAAATTTTGACACTAAATCTGATAAAGGAATCTTTCTTGGTTACTCACTCACATCCAAAGCTTATCATGTATATAATTTGAAAACTAAAACTCTTGAAGAGTTTGTGCATGTAGTTTTTAATGAGGCACAGGGCCTCTCACAAAGAAACTAGAAGAAGAATTGGACGAGATCATGGGAGAATTGAGAATCTCAGATTGGGAAGCAAATGAGCAGAAAAGATCATCTCTGGATCAGAAAGATGGGGGGTCAGCTTAGACTGAGCTCAGAAGGCCATCTCAGACAGAGCCCAACAGACAACCTCAAACTGAGATTGAGATGGGTGACCACTCCCAAAATGAAGAAAAGAGCAGAGATCAGACTGAGCTTGAGCCAGTAAACCAAATCATACCTGAGACTCAACACCAACATGCATCTGAGATGCCCAGAAGTTGGAGGTTAGTCAGATCTCATCCAAGAGAACATATTATTTGGGAGACCTCAGACAGAGTAAGGACAAGATCCTCATTTAGAACTGCTGAGAATCTTGTGGCTTTCTTATCTGAGATAGAGCCCAAAGACATTCAAGAAGCACTAAGTGATGAGTCTTGGGTCAAGGCAATGGAAGAAAAGCTCAACCAATTTGATAAGAGCAAAGTCTGGGATCTTGTTCCCCCTCATTCTCATCAATCTATAATTGGGACCAGATGGGTGTTTCGCAACAAACTTAATGAGAAAGGCAAAGTGATTAGGAACAAAGCAAGACTGGTAGCTCAAGGATACAATCAACAAGAAGGAATTGACTATGATGAGACCTTTGCACCAGTAGCAAGACTTGAGGCCATCAAAATTCTTCTAGCCTTTGCAGCACACAAAGACTTCAAATTATACCAAATGGATGTGAAGAGTGCCTTCTTAAATGGTATAATTGAAGAAGATGTTTATGTAAGACAGCCTCCTGGATTTGAAGATCCAATACATCCTGAGTATGTACTAAGACTAAGGAAAGCCCTATATGGACTCAAGCAAGCACCTAGAGCTTGGTAAGACAGACTGAGCTCATTCCTTGTTGAAAATGGGTTCTCTAGAGGTCATATTGACACAACCTTATTCAAAAGGGAGTATAATAAGGATTTATTAATTGTTTAAATATATGTAGATGATATCATTTTTAGATCAACTAATGAATCTCTTTGTCAAGAGTTTTCAAGTCTCATGTAGGGATAGTTTGAGATGAGCATGATGGGTGAGCTGAGATTCTTCCTTGGCTTACAAATCAAGCAACACTCAAATGGAATCTTCATACATCAAGAGAAGTATGCAAAAGATTTGTTGAGAAAGTTCAAGATGAATGATGCTAAGCCTATGAAGACTCATATGCATCCATCAGCTCAGATTGACAAAGATGAGCAAGGTAAGCAAGTCTCAGACAAGCTGTACAGAGGTATGATTGGATCTCTCATGTACTTAACTGCTAGTAGATCTGATATTCAGTATGCTGTGGGAATCTGTGCTAGATACCAATCTGATCCTAAAGAATCTCACCTCTCAGGTGTTAAAAGAATTTTTAGATATTTAATTGGAACCACTAAACTTGGTCTTAGTTTGAGAAAGGAACCAGGTTTGATCTCACAGGCTATAGTGATGCTGACTTTGCTGGAGACAAGTTGGATAGAAAAAGCACAAGTGGGACTTGCCAATTCCTGGGAAAATGCCTTGTCTCATGGTCATGCAAAAAGTAGAACACAATAGCCCTATCCACAACTGAAGCTGAGTACGTCTCAACTGCAACTTGGTGTACTCAAGTCTTGTGGATCAAATCTCAGATGCTGGATTATGCACTAAGGTACTCTAAAATTCCAATGCTGTGTGATAACACTAGTGCCATTAATCTAGCCAAAAATCTCATTCATCATTCAAGGTCTAAACATATTGACATTAAGCATCATTTTATTAAAGATCATGTCCAAAAAGGAAATATTGAACTTGTATTTGTTGAGACAAAGAGTCAGCTAACTGACATCTTTACTAAACCTCTTGTGGAGGATAGGTTCAATTTTATTTTGAATCTCTTAAACATGCGCATGTGTGAATGATTTTGTACTATAATTATTTTTATGATATTCATTTTTTTTATTATTTTAAGAGTTGAGACTAAGACTAAGTCCAGAGTTGAGACTGAGCTCAGCTGTGAGACTCAGTCTGAGATAGGAATTGAGATGAGACTCAGATTGGGTGAAGGTTAGAAAGTTGAAATGTTAAAGAGACGTTGATAATTGTCTTTGAGTAACTGGCCACTAACGACTAGTTGCGCAGAACGGTTTCCACAAAATGCGCACCACTAGCCGTTGCATTTAAAAGGGGACATAATCGTTCAACCGCTTCTCACTCCCCACGAAGCCTCTTTCCTCTCTCTCTCTCTCTCCCTTCGTCTCTTCTCATTTCTATAAAAGAGAAAATTCATCAAACCAACCTCACAAAGGCTTATCAAAATACCTGGAATCAAAATCACTCCCTCTCATCTCTCTTCATCTTCATCATCACCAGAACTCAACATGTCTTCTGCATTCCAGTGAATCCATGGGCTATCTTGCCTCCAGCCAAGAGAGACTCACACGTTCACCTACTTCTCAACCAAGTACAGAGTCTGAGCCTACACAGACTCAATCTCAACCTTCATCAAAAACCAAATCCACTCCCTCACGCAAAACCAAGTCTTCATCCTCCTCCAAACCAAAATCACCACCCAGAAATCAAGGAGAATAACATCTAAAGTGGTGCAAACCTCTGCACCCAGGCCCCTCCAGATCACCACAACACGTGGATCTCACTGTTCCTTCTCTTTCTATTAAAGGCAAGGGAAAGCTTGGGGAAGGAAGCAAGAGTAAAAAGCTATCCTTCCAGTCTGACCTGTTCGCAAACGACGCTGTGGAGAGCAAGTTTAGTGGAAGATTCAA
The DNA here is from genome assembly GCA_026901365.1 of Sesbania bispinosa. Lineage (NCBI taxonomy): Eukaryota > Viridiplantae > Streptophyta > Magnoliopsida > Fabales > Fabaceae > Sesbania > Sesbania bispinosa. The sequence goes on along the minus strand of QLOH01000511.1, from coordinate 256,062 downwards.
GGAAAGAAGGTAGTTATTGGACGATTCATCCTGCCTGAAGAACTAAGACAAGCAAATTGGAATATTGATCCCTATCTGAAGATGCAAGGCTGGGAAGCCTACTTGTGCATGTCTAAACCCGTCTATCCTAGACTCACAAGGGCATTCTATGCCTCTTGTACAACTGTAAAAGGGGCATCTCAAGGATTGCCCCATGTGGTGGCAAACCTCAAGGGAGTTCACATGGAGTTAACAGAAGAAGTACTTGGAGCAATCATCCAGGCTCTAGTTGCTGGCAACAGGATTTATAATGAAGAACAATGGTGGAAGTTGTTGGACATCCCTTCTGAGAGTGTTGCATCCTCCCGCTTTAGCCAAGCTGAGCTAAGTCTCTCCTCCCCCTCTCTTAATCCATTTGGACGGTTCCTATATCATTTGGTCGTGAAATCTATTATCCCAAAGGCTGGGATGTTTGACAAGTTGTACGCCACAGATCTGATGGTTATGTACCATCTCAAACATGGTATAACTTTAAACCTTCCTTACCTGATTCTAAGACACATGGAGCATGCGTTTAATAACGCTAAGATGACTGCATCTCTACCCTTTGCCATGCTGATCACAAAGATACTGAAGAACTTCAAGGTTGATCTCTCTTGGAGTGAAGAGTCTCAAGAGAGGACCACTTTCTTTGGAAAATCAAATATTCAAGCCTTGAAGTTAGAAGGTAAATCGATTCCTCCTCCCACTTTCACAATTCCCCATGACTCACCTTCTCAGGTTTCCCCCAATGTGCAAGAATCCCCTTCCTCCAAAATGTCTTGTCCTGAGACAGTGATAAGAAAAAAAAGAAGACTATTGAAGAAAATCTTGGTGAAGGATCACAAACTGCAGCTGGAGTCACCAAGAGAAAGGAAAAGAAAAGAAAGACTCTTTCTGAGATCCAAAGTGAAGGATCTCAAGCTGACGTTGAGGTACGAAAGAAGAAGAAGAAGAAGAAGAAGAAGGACAAGGCAGTTGAGGTCTCTATTACTTTGGTTCAAACTGAGCCTAAGCCACTGAGATCAGAACCAACATTTCCCACTGAGACATATGCTGAATCTGAAGCTCAACCTGAAGCTTAATCTGAACATCATCAGGTTATAACGCCACCAATCTCACCTTGCCCTTATCCTCTTCCTAATCTATCACCCTCACCAAAAATAAACACTTGAGATGCATGAAGCTAGAGTGTTAAAGCAATCAAAATAAAAATTTATCACACTCAAAAAATAAGATCAAAAGTTACAAAGATCCAAGGGAATAAGACAAAGACTCATACTCAAATGCATAAGTCATGATGAAACTCAGATGAAGAGCAAGAGACTGAGCTGCACATAAGAGACTGAGACCCAGATGTAAGCCTAAGACAGAGATTGAGACTCAGATGCAAGATAAGCTTGAGACAAAAGCCTAAGACTCAGACAGAGACTCAGACACACGCTCCATGAGATTAATGAAAAGTCAAAGCAAATACATTGTACTTACTGCAACGGACAAAACAGACCTGAGCGCAGCAGAGCAGACTTGAGCAGTGTCAGTAAAAGGCAATCTCTCTCTTTTATAACGTCTAGAAACGACTAGTTTCATTTGAAATAAAAGACAGAGTCCAAGTCAAGGAAAAGCAAGAGACAATTCTGAATATAACCTGATTCATCCGTCTCAACTAAGCTCAAGTCAAGCTCAACACAAGCTTATCTACTCTTATCATACTTGATTACATCTTAAGTCTGTACTAGATATTCTCTTTCACATTTTAGTATCATTTTCCTGTAATTCATAGAAAGAAAAGTCTCCTAGCTGAGCTCACTGTATACCCGTACTTTGTACGTAGCCTAAGCTAGTCAACCATCATCTGAAGTTTTTCAGAATGCCTTAGGGCATCTGTCTGAACTTCTTCAAACACTCTAGGTTGTGTAACAGTGACTTCTTGAATGATCACTTCAGAAGTCAGATGTTCTGTGTTAGCCAACTTGGCCTTCACAACAGCAGGTTGAGTCTTCTTCCTTACAAGCTTTATCCTCTTGCGAGGAGTTTCTCCAGATGCAACACGAGAGCTTTCAAACACAGATGTCTTAGGGTCACCGTGCAACTCGTTCTCCAGTATGTTGAGGGCACTCCTCCCAGTTGTTTCGGCCTTCATATTTGCCAACTATTCCCTTACTGTTGGTTGAGGAGGAAGGACGATCACAGTGATCCCCATGGACTTAACATTCTCAGTGTTAAAGAACTTAGGGGTTTTGTAAAGCTTTGTCTGGTGGATGGGAACATTGAAGTGATATAGGATTTGTTGAATGAGGGTTGTGTGTGGAAGGCTTGAGGCAGAATCATTGATCCTTTTCACCATATGTGACATGATTAGCTTTGGGGGGTCAATCTTTACCTTATTCAGAAGATTAATGATGCAGAACCTCTCCATTTCAGAGATGTGATCCCTGCTTCCTGATTTGGGCAAAATTAGACACCCAAGGATTGCATGAATAATCCTAGGCTTTTCGAGCATAGCTTGGGATTTGGTGCTCTCAAGTTCAGCTTCTCCGTACAACATGGGGCTGAACTTCTTGTAACCTCCATAGCTCTTCTCCCACCTAGTGAAGAAGATTTCTCCAGCATATTCCACTCTAGTAATAGTGGAAATAACAGAATCATCCACGAAAATGTCAATACCCATCACTCTACTAGTCACTGAGCGATACCCGTGAATGTTCTTGTTGTACTGAGCCTTGGCATTTTTTCAGAACTCTAACACACCAGCCTCTGACCAAGTTCCATCAACCTTGCTAAAGTAAGGAATCCATCCCACTGCTTCAAATTCAGCCACCAAGTCAACTCCTTCATCTCTTAGGTCATGGACGTTCACAACCTTGCTTATCACAATAGTGCCACTAGCATGTTTTTTAATTTTCTTAGATTTTTGGGATGCCATTGCAAACACAAAGAAATTGTGGAGAGCTCAAAGCTTAACTTGCAGAGAAAGTTTGAGAGGAAAATTGCAAACGACCAAATGATAGAAGTGCCTTAGCCAGTTTCTCTTTCCAAACATATAGGGTATAGTCTCACAAATAGTTATTGGCATGATTGCATAGTCCTCGGAGAACATGCGAAGTGCAAAGGTCTACCTTTTTTTAAAGAGTTGAATTTCAAACATTTCAGATTGACATGTCACTCAAATGATATTTCAGATAGTCATACAAAGTTTAGACACATAAACTTTCAGATAGTCAAGTAATTTCAGACAAGTATATAATTTTAGACAAATATGCAGTTTCAGATAATGATATTTCAAACAATGAATGAAATTTTAGATATAGTATTTTAATCTACATTTTACCCATATCCAGCAATCTTTCCTTGTGGTGATCACTCCGTCATCCTGGAGTTTAAGGTTTTGGAACTAAGACCTTTTGTCCGCCAGAGTTGCAAACCCCCCATTGTCCTTGCTGTTTCTTTGTCCTGTAGAATGCACCTACAGCAGGAATAATCAAGGATTTTGGTACCCATAGTTTCTTGGGTCCTTCTAGCTTAGCTGTAAGTATTAGCTTCCCTTTGTGCTTGCACCTTGACACATGGTGTCCAGGCTTGCTATAATGAGAACACCTTTTAGTTTTCTTAAACACCTTATTGGTTTTTATTTTAATTTCAAAGGTATCTGATGATTCACTTTTAGAGTATCCAAGCCCATATTTGTTGTTGGAACCTTTTTGAAATCCCAATAGGCTTGTTCAGGTTTTCAGTTCCTTTAACAACTTGGCAAGGTCTAAGGTGAGCTCCTTAACCTTCTTCTAAAGTTTTTCAACTTTTTCAGAAGGGTTTTCAGAACCACCCCTCTTATAGTTCTCAAGCTCTTCCTTGAGTACAAGGTTTTCTTTCTCAAGATTCTCATTCTTATTACACATTTCTGTGTATGCTCTTGAAACTTGAAAGGTTCTTATATTCGTGGAATTGAACTTTTCAGTAGATCATCAAATCTCTCCTGTAATTCAAGATTGGATTGGGGTCTTACCTCAGAATCTAAACTGTCTGAAGATGATAGGCTTTCCATCAAACAAGGATATGCTTCTTCATCCGATTCTTCTTCCTCTTCTGAAGTAGAGTTATCTAGATCTTCCCATGTTATCATAACTTCTCTTTCTGAAGCATCCTTAAAACTTTTTTGCTTAACAGGGTGAGATTTGAAGTAAATCAGAGAGTCACAAGAAGGGGGGTTGAATTGTGACCCTTGAAAACTTTTGGTCCGACCTACAAGTACTTTGAAAAACTTATTGATCTTTGCTCAAGGAATACCTTAGCTATTAGAAGTTACTTCTAGAAGATAGTGGTCAATGTATAATGCCAACTAAGTTGATTGAAAATATCTTCTTAAAGGCAAGCAATATCATAGGGACTAATATCATCAAATTTTATTCTTCCATATAGTGTATTTAATGTAGATACAACTCAAATAAGGTTCAGAAGAATAATATAATGTTTCTGCAGTTATGCAGACGCAAAACAGTGAATCTGTCACTTTTAAACCATTCTTCTGAAAGGTCAAATGATTTTATATTTTAATAAAACTTTCCAGAATAGTTATTTAACCAATAACTATGAAGATTATATAAGAAAATCCGTTTAGAAGAAGGTTTATATTAATTTGATATTTTAAATCAAGTTACACAATGAAATCTGATAAATGTTTCTTCTGGAGTATCAAATAGACTTGAAACTTGATGAAACTTTCTAGATCAGATATTTAAATAGTAAACAGTCAGAATATGAAGTTAAATCTAATTAATATTGAGTTTGTAAAGATCTGGTAATTTGAATCCCAAGTTTCAATGTTGAACAATTAATAGATTTCAAGAATTGTGCTTCTGAAGCACCAAACAGTTTCATAATTTAATGAAACTTTCCAGATCAGTATTTGAACTGATATGGATGTGATTTATGTGAAATATCAGTTCAAAGAGGTTTATCAAATCTGGTTTACAACTTGCTAAATATTCAAAGTATGAACATTAACTAGCAAATCAATAAATGTAAGTGCAGAAAGATAAAGAGAATAAGGGTAAGAAACATTGCACAGATGACTTTTATACTGGTTCACCCTCACAATCCTTGGGCTAGTTCCAGTACCTACCTCAGTAGGATTTTCCACTAATCAATCCTGATTACAAGGTGTTTCTTTGCTCCCATAGCCTCTTCAAGCTCTTTTCCAGTATTCTTCTGCCGCCTCTTTAGGCTCCTTACAAGTATTATTCTTGCAAGCCTCTTTAGGCTCTAACACCAATATTCTTTGCTCAGCCTCTGCAGGCTACTACACACTCTCAATCCAACACTAACTCTCTAGTTAGCTTGGGAGATCACAAACACTCTTCAACAAGATATGGGTTTTTTTTACAAAATGGATCACACAAAACACTCATGGAGTGGATTAATCTTTACAAACTAAATATAGACACACTCTAAGAATTATGAACAACAGCTCTGTATTTTGGGCGTGGTCGAAGGAGAACCTCACTTTAGAAGGGAATTTCTACATTATGGCTCTTTGGATTTCTTCCTTTTACTCTCCTTGATGTTGCACAGTTGAATGGGCTTTATTAATATAATTTTGGGGTCAAAATAGCCGTTGAGTTGCTTGAGAGGTGGTCAAGCTCTCAGGTGGCCATATAGGAGCTGTCACTTTCATGTGGCAGCTTTTCTCTTTCTTCAACATTGACTGGTCACATCTTCTGGAGGGTTTCTTCGGTTCTTTGACAAAAATCTTTCTCCTGGATGTGTAAAAACATCCAACAATTGATATATAACAATAATAAGGTCCTGGAAAAAATCTGTGATGCTTTTCCTGCATCTGAAGAAAACTGTTCCTTGTGGGTACTGTGATAAGTGGCCTTCTTTTTGTTTATTGATCAGGAGAATTAGTATACTCAGGTGAATCAAGCAAGAACAAATTGCAGAGGAAGGCAACAAACAAACAGTGCCTAGAACCAAAGACGAAGAGTGCTAGTCGTTTAATGACTGGGCGCTTAGAGTAAGTATTTCACTTCCCTTTGTTCTTATGATAACTCTTCCCATTGATCTATTTATCTTCATCATCTATATTATTGTTAAATTTTAAATTCTAGGTTTGTCCATTTATTGCAAAGAATTTTTTACAATATAGAGATATTTTAAAGAAATTACTTGAGTTCTACACTTGTTAAGCCTTATTGTTTTTCATTTTTTTTCAATGCAGTTATGTGTTTTACAGATAAGCACCCTCTTCTAGCAAAGGTAGGTAATCTATATTTTTTTGCCCACCTCAACCCTTAGGAAGTAACCTTTTAGCACACACAAACATGTATGTGTACCCAACCTTTTCCTTTTCCTTTTCATTTTTTTTTGTTTTTATAGCATGCTCCATGAGAACCCGGATGATCCTTTCCTTTATCTTCTAGTTGTGTAAGGACAATAGGCATATATAGACATTATCATTAAATCATTAAAGAAAGCTTATATTTTATTATGATGTGGAACACTTTCCTTTTTTTTAAGTATTTAGAAGTACAATACCTTCTTTTTGTGTATTAACAGGAGAATTAGAAAGCTCAGGTGAATCAACCCCAAGAACAGCTTCCGAAGAGGAAGACAACAATCAACTAGTATCAAAATCCCTTTTGGTGAGTGAAACTAATGTGCTTGAAGTTTGAATAATATAACATGATGGCATCTGCATGAAAGAGGAGGACGGGGACTTGGACAACCTTGGGCCAGAAAGGACGTGAAAGCCCAAAGGCTTCACCTATGAGGAGTTGACGTGTCCTTACAATCACATATGACCATTCATCCTAAGGGTAAAGGCCACAAGTCCTTAATTTGATACTTTTAATATTGTCTTTGAGCTTTCCCTAAACGAGGACCTCTTAGGCATGACCTTTTAACTCTAGTTTGATAGCCTTTTCTTTGTATTTTATTTTTAATTGTAATTTTCTTCATTTTAGTTTAATTAGGGGCGGACTATTTTAGGCTTTAGTGGTGATGGGTTGTGGGTTCAACACCCATTAAGACTAGTTTTAATTTTCCCTCTTATTCTCGCTCATGAACGCCCCCTTACCTCTTTAAAAGGGGAGCTCCACCACTTGTAATGCTTAATGTTAATTTTAATACAAAGTCTTAGAGTTAATTTCCTCCTCATAGTGTAAGTAGAGAAGGATTACTAGTACTTGCCCAAATCATTGTGGGACCTTATCCGTCTCCACGAGTTGGAGGCGTTTCAACATGAAGTTATCTGCTAGAGGGGTTCCTATAAAAGCATTCATCTCTATCGTTCGTTAGCGTTTTGTGAGGGGAACACAAAGGGCAATTATGCTTCCTTGCAGCAAGCACGCACTAGTGAAATGTGAGGGCATGCACCTCTGCCTCAAGACCACCCTTTTATGTGGCTGTGGCTGTGAGGGACATTAGATATTATTATCCAATAATAGTGGAATTCTAAATCGTGGGTCAACTAACTAACTAACTAACTATATATATATATATAAATAAATAAAAGGAAGTTCAAATTACATTGTTAAATAACTTTAAATTAAATTATTGTATTAAATAATCCACCATTGAATTGAAACTTACTATCATATAGATCATATATATAAACTTTTATATTAGTCCAAAATTATTTGATATGTCATTGATATGTCTCAAGATTAATGTCGTCATATATACATGTGAAATATATGAAAAAGCAACCATTTGATTTTCAAATTATTGATGTTCAAATTTTATGAAATTTGACACAAATAATCAAGATGATTAATAATATAATTCAACCGGTTTGATTACTAAACATCACATTTTAAATCTAAAGTTATTAACGATTAAAGACTTGGCGTAATTTATACTGATGTAATTTGAACCCTCCTCTCTCTCTATATATATATATTAGATAATGATTACTGAAATTTGAGAATTTATAATTACTTATTACTAATGCGGGTACAATTTATTTTCTACACTTGTAATCTATATTTTTTTATGGAAAAATAAAAGAGAGACAAAGAAAATAATTAATATTTTTAATTATCATAAAAGAAGGTATATATTAAACATGAGTGTAAAAAATGAAGTGCAAGAGAAACATTATTAGTACCAATATGCTTTTAAACTTTATTGATTATAAACTTTCCAGATTATGTTTGGGGTGAGAGGTGCGAAATGAAAAAGAGATAAAACGAAATCAGAAAAAATTGAGAAATTATGTGATATGTAATAGGGACAGAAAAAAGAAAATGGGTGTAAAGAGAGATATAAGACGAATAGGAAAAGAATTGAAACTTTTTTCATTGTTTATTGGTACTATGACCCATTTGGATAAACTTTTGTCGAAGAATTTATATAGGAGAGAAAAATAATAAAATGAATCGAGAAGGTAAAATGAATCAAACTTCTTTCATAAGTTTAAATTAGTCTTTATCACTCAACTTTTCCAGAATTTAAATGAGAGAGCATATAGAAAAGTTAAATTGTAAAGAATAATTTCAACTTATGAAATAAGTTGGATTCATTTTAACATTTTAATTCATTTTATTTTCTACTTCTATAAGATCTTCCACTTCCACTTCCACTTCTACTTCATTTTATTTTCTACTTCTATGAGACCTTCCTCTACAACTCTCACTCTCCCTTGAATCGGCTATCAATGGAGTAAGCCATAGAGTCGCAATAAAAAATGTAAATGTTAGAGTCCAGAGCGGACCAAGCCATATATAAAACATAACATAATGGGTTTTTCCATCAAAAGCCTATTAAGGCCTGCACTTATTTTATAAACCACATAAATAAGGTAAAAAGGTGTCTAAAGCCAATAATAAAAAAATCGTTAAATCATGGGGCTTTAAAACATCCTTAAATAAATCATAACTTTAGCCCATTTTTCGGAGAACCAAAAACATTGTAGTCTAGAAATGGTCTCTTTGAATGAAACTTATGCAAAAGTACTTTTAGGTGAAAAAATAGAATGAATCAAAGAGGTCAAATGCATTTAACTTTTTCATAAGTTGAAATTAGTCTTTATAGTCCACCTACTCCAAAAACTCTCCCATTTAACTTCTCCAAAAGTAACTAATTTCAACTTACGGAGAAGTTAAATTCATTTGACCTTTTTAATTCAATTTTATTTTTATCTTCTAGAAGTTCTTTTGTAGAAGTGTATCCAAACTGGGTCAAAGACCATTAAAAAATTCTAACAATATATTCTCAAGCAACAGAAAAATATATTTAGAACAAAGAGACCATACCAAAGGTAATGGCCATAACTCGTGTAAAAGAACTAAAATCCTTTGAAGCAATGGTGATCAGATACTTATTTTATCATACATTGTGGTTAAAAATATAATCAAAACAAAATAAAGGGAACAACACACAATGATAACCTAGAGTCCAGTACGTCAAATACTTGAACAAACATATGCAATAGAATTAAATTGTACCTCCAGGAAAAAATATTAATAAAGATAAAAGAAAAGCAAAAGTCATCATTATATTCACCCTAAATGCACCACATTCATGATAAGGCTCCTTCTATTATTCAAATATTATTTAATTTTTGTATAATCATGAGTTAAAACTTTCAAAACATGTTATAAGGCATGCATGTGATAGTTGTGTCAATACACCTTCTGTAACGTCCTAATTTTTAAACTGAAGAATTATGTCCGTTGGAGACACAATTCCTAAATTTCTGAAATTATTTCGTGCATTATCAATATCGTCATACAGTCACATAGCAATCACTTAGGTAATCCAACAGTTACTTAAACTCAATATCAATAAATTAAGTCAAATGCCAACACTGGCTCAATACAAAATAATGTATATCCATAGACTCAATGGGATACAATTATACATGCGTCCTAATATACTAGAGATAAGCCTTGAAGGGCTCCACATGTACTAAATATCTCATCCTAAAAAAGTACAAGTACAGCCTATACAAAAAAATCCTAAGTCAAGGATTGGGCCACACCAAGCCAAACTGTAAACTCCTGGCCCCGGTCAAGAATCTGGTTAGGAACCCTGCATATCTGAACATAAAATCCATAACGTGTGGTGAGGCTAACGTCCTAGTGAGTGTGATAAAACATGCTGTGTGGGGGGGAAAACAAGCAGATGAGATGCAATAGTCATTATGCGAATCAAATCAATTCATCAGATATGAATAACATAGGACATTGACATGATAGCTTTGAAGTGTTTAACCCAACACCCTAGGGGTCTTTCCACTTTACTGTGATGGCTAAACTGAGTTCAGACTAAAAGGAACTGTCGTTCCTGAAGGCCACTGGGACCTTACCTTTAAACCGTGATAGATTTTAACAAACATGAATAGCATGAAGTTTACCATGAATCACTTGAAATTCCTCTTTGGCCAAAGGCCCATGAATATTCTTACATGATTAGGGTTTATAAACATGAGCTGTGATATTCATTGGACATGATTATGCATAAGTAAGTCATTTCATGAAATACACCATCAATACCCAAATATAACTTGAAACCGTAACTGTAAACCCTAAGATTAGGCAACATCAAGAAAATATCATCACATACAACAATCCTTAGCCCTAAGAATAGCCAATCAATCACAAGCAAGGGAGAAAAGAATAGGGATAATTCAATGATTCAAGCAAGATGGGAGTGAGTGGGTGAACCACACTCACCTCAAGAGTAAAGGAATAAGATGATTGAGGGGTGGAGGATGATGATTCCAAGCTCTTCTAGAGGTTTAAGGCTTCACTCCAAACTCCTTATTCTTCCTTCTCTTTCTTTATAGAATCCTCTCTCTAAAAGTGAAGGAGAACCATAAATGAGAAGCCCTAAAAAAAAATAGCATTAAAATCTATTTCGCGTATTCTCGCTCAAGCAAGGATTTGCTCGCTTGAGCGAGAGAGAATATGCTCTGGGAGATTCGCGTCCTCACTCAAGTGAGAACTTGCTCGCTTGAGTGCAATTCTCTTAAAAAAAACCCATCCCTCTCTGATTTTGTCTCACTCAAGCGAGAGCCTTCTCACTTGAGCGAGAGCAAGTCAGAGAGTAAACCCCTTGTTTCTGGATTAATTTCGCTTGAGCGAGAGGCTTCTCGCTCAAGCGAGGATATCAGTAACCAAAATGCTGGTTTTTACTGATATGCTTGCTCAAGCGTTGCTTGAGCGACCAAGCGCCATATTTACTCTTCCTAGTTCAATTTTAAACCTTCTTTTTCCCACTTTCTTTTATAAAAACCTATTACACTTCTCATTTCTTGTGAAACCTTGATTTCAAACTTTGGGATGTTACAACTCTACCCTCTTAAATTAATTTTGTCCTCAAAATTGACTAGTTAGAGTGTTATAGGTTTATCTCAATCAAATAACTCTAGATATTGACCTCGGACCTTGTCCTATTTCTCCCATGTTGCCTCCTCAGGCGACTGACCTACCCAAATAACCTTTACTAGCGGGATGGTCTTGTTCCTTAGGGTCTTGACACTTTGATCGATAATCTGTGTAGGTCTTGTGGGAACTGTTAGATCTTCCCTTAATTGTACTGATTCTGCACTTTAGGATTGGAAGGATCATGGACATAGTTTCTGAGTTGAGACACATGAAAGACATCGTGGACATTGGACAAATGGGGTGGAAGAGCTATTCGTTATGCAAGAGGACCAATCCTCTGCAGGATCTAAAAAGAACCAATGAATCGGGGATTTTGCTTTTTGGCTTTAATGGCTCTTCCTATGCCTGTGACGGGAGTAACCTTAAAAAATACATGCTCACTTTCCTCAAACTCTAGGTCTTTCCTCCTCCTATCAGCATAACTCTTTTGCCGGATTTGGGCAATTACCAGTTTCTCCCTAATCCTTTTGATCTTTTCAGTAGTTTCTTGAACCAACTCCGGACCTAACAAGTTCTTCTCCCCCACCTCGGACCAACAAAGTGGGGACCTACACCTCCTACTATAGAAAGCCTTATAGGGTGCCATACCTATACTGCCATGGAAATTGTTATAGGAGGAAAACTCTATGAGTGGTAAGTACCTATCCTAATTATCCTTCTCCTTTAACACACAAGCCCTAAGCATGTCCTCTAGGGTCTGGATGGTCCACTCAGACTGACAGTCAGTCTGAGGATGGTAAGCAATACTAAACCTCAGTTTAGTACCAAAGGCCTGATGTAACACGTTCCAAAACCTAGAGGTGAACCTAGGGTCTATATCTGACACAATGCTAAAGGGTACACCATGGAGCTTCACAATCTCCTTGATGTACAGGTCTGCTAATCTTCTAAGAGGGTAGGTAGCTCTAATAGGTAGGAAGTGGGCCAACTTAGTCAGCCGGTCTACTATAACCAAAATGGTGTCAAAACCTGCTGGGACCATAGGCAGTCCCATAACAAAATCCATTGCTATGGCCTTCGAATTCCACTTTGGGATATCTAAGGGTTGGAGTGTTCCTGAGGGTTTCTGATGTTCTATCTTAACCTGTTGACTTACAAGACACCTAGAAACAAACTCCGCTACTTCCTTCTTCATGCCATCCCACCAAAACATACTCTTCAAATCTTGGTACATCTTAGTAATCCCAGGATGCACCATGAACTTGCTCCTACGAGCCTCTTCCAAAATCTCCTGCCTCAAACTACCCCCTTTAGGGATGCAGATTCCCTTGGAAGAGAATCATCCCATCTCCTGGCTCAGAAAAATCGGGCTTCCCCTTCTGGGCCTGGAGGTCTAAGTTTAAGGCTTCGGCCTCCTTAATCTGAGCTTTCAACTCATTGGTGACCTCTAACCTAAAGAGTCTCAAACTGTCCTCCTCAACATTCACATAAAGCCTCAAGTTCCTAAATTCTTCCAACAATTCAATCTCATGCACCATCATGGATGATGCATGCAGTGACTTCCTACTCAAGGCGTCAGACACTACATTGGCCTTGCCCGGGTGGCACTTAAGCTCAAAATCACAATTTTTCAAGAATTCCATCCACATCTTCTACCTTATGTTGAGTTCTTTCTGATCAAAGAGATACTTGAGACTCTTGTGATCACTAAAGACCTCAAACCTCACCTTATAGAGGTAATGCCTCCAAATCTTGAGGGCAAATACCACGACTGCTAATTCTAGGTCATGGGTAAGGTAGTTATCTTCATGGGGCCTAAGCAGTCTAGAGGAATGGGCCGCCACTCTCCTCTCCTGCATCAAAACACAACCTAAACCTTTACCTGCCACATCACTATAAACTTCAAAAGGTTTGGACAGATCTGGAAATGCTAGGACTGGGGTGGTGGTCAACCTCTCATTGAGTTCCATGAAACTCTTCTCAAATTTCTCATCCCACACGAAAGCATGACACTTATGGGTCAATTGAGTGAGAGGCAAGGTTACCTGGGGAAATCCCTTAATAAACCTCCAGTAGTAACCGGCCAAACCCAGATAACTCCTAACCTCAGTGAATGACTTGGGCCTCTCCCACTCAACAACAACTTCTATTTTGCTAGGGTCGACTGACACACCCTCTCTTGATATCACATGCCCTAGGAAGTGAACCATATCCATCCAAAACGCACATTTCTTAAGATTGGCAAAAAGTTTCTTCTCCTTCAACACTCCTAACACAATACTAAGATGTTGCTCATGCTCTTCTAAGGTTTGTTAGTAGATAAGAATGTCATTGATGAATACGACAACAAACTTATCCACGTAGATCCGGAAAATCCGGTTCATGTAATCCATGAACACGGTTGGAACATTCGTTAAGACAAAAGGCATCACCAAATACTCATAATGCCCATATCCTAGGTAAAGGATACTTATGCTTAATTGTTACTTTATTCAACTACCTAAAGTCTACACCAACCTCATACTCTAATTCTTCTTTTTTACCAGGAGCACTGGTGCTCCCCAAGGTGACACACTTGGCCTAATGCACCTCTTTTCTGTCAATTCCTTTAGTTGTTTCTTAAGTTCACTGATCTTTAAGGGTGACGTACTATAAGGGGCTTTGGAAATAGGCCATGTGCCCGACACAAGGTCTATGGAAAACTTAGCCTCTCGGTCCGAAGGTAAGTTGGTTACCTCACTAGGGAAAACATCCAAGAACTCCCTAACCGTGGCTATACCACTCAAGTTAGATTTAAACTCTACAATTGAGGAAAGTAATAAAATAAAACAATGACTCCCATCAGACAAACATTCAAAAATTTGTGTGAAACTAGAAAGCAAACATGGTGGTCTCTCCCTCAAAGGAAGAGGAAGAGTTGGAAAAACAACTTCTTTATTAAAACAGTCAAGCATGACTTGATTAAATGTGAGATAACAGTTTATGCCCAGGATGGCATCAATGTCGCTTAATGCTAAACAAATTAAATCGACCTCAAAGGACTTCCCTTGTATCACAATAGGACATTTTAAGCAAACAAGGGAAGTGGATATTGCCTCTTTGGCCGAGGTGAGAACATTCAAATGAAAGGGTAAATGGGTGACATGCAGTTTTAATATTTCCACACAATCATAAACAATAAATGAGTGGGTTGCCCTAGAATCATACAATACAATAAAAGGAGTCTCATTCAGAGTACACATACCTTGCATTAGGTTATCGACCTTAGTTTCTGCCTCCCCGCTATGGGTGAAGACCCTCCCGGTAGCTTGGGGTTTGTATTGACCCCTCTTCTTCTTCGGGTACTCCCCAACCATGAGACCCGCCTCATGACAATAGTAGAATTTCTTCTGGCCAAACAAGCCCTCGCCCCTGTGGCCCTTGCCACACTTGGGGCAAGTCAGAGTAGCAGTAGTGGAGGGGAGAGCAATCTATTTGCCCTTTCCTCCCTGGAATTGTGCCCGAGTATTCCTCCCGGTAGGAGCCTCCTCCCTCTTCCTCTTTCCATCTACCCAAGCCTTCACGGTGGGTTTGGGTCCCTCCTCCACCAAACACGTCCTTAACTCGATACTGGGTTATTAAATATGACCCATTTTAACCATATTCTTTCATCTGGGATAGGGTCAAACACGACCCATACAACTTGGGTTAGGACGGGTAGTGGGATGAGACAAGTCTTGCACACTTCTAATTAGAGCTATAAAAAGGCCCACCTGCCCCACCTAGCCCTAGCCCACGCGGATTAGGCCTAAAATAGCCCATAAGGCCAAATGGCCCACACAAAGAAAATCCCATGGGGCCAAAGAGCCCACAGGGCCCTATGGGCAAGGCTAGCCCACGGGCCTTAATTTTTAAATTTTTAACTTACTTTTTAAATTGTTCATCTTGGCCCACGGAGTGGGTCAACCCATTCTATAGGCTACTTAACCCACTCTATGAACCACCTAGCTCAATCTATTATTTTGACAAATAAATAATTAAATTATATAAATTATTATCCTATAATTAATTGATACTTTTATGATTCAAGCATGTGACCATATTATACCCACAAATAATGGTATCTAAATTAAGATCATTGCAATTCCAAAAGCCTATTTTGAAAAATGATTACTCTATGTGACTATTTTATTATGTGAGTTTGAATTAGTTTACTTTGGGACAAAATAACTTTAATAAAAAAATTTAGAGAGCCTTTATAATTAATTACTTTTTGAAAATCAAAATATTATCAAACAAATACTTAATAGTGTCAACATTTATAAATAATACTAGTAATGAGGTATTTTAGTGACTTTTATGAAGTTACAGCTTTAAACTTTATTGCCATCATACCAATAAAAAATAGTGTCAGCTTTTACTTCTCAAAGCAATTATATTATATTTTGTTTCCAATGCTTAAGTATTTTTACTGATGTAACGCCCCCGAGCCGCTTGCAGAAGTGATGAGGGTCCCCACATACCAACACGAGTCTTTCCAGTATGCTTTGTCCTCACTTGCACACTTTCCGGGAAACTTCCCAGAAGGTCACCCATCCCAGAATTGCTCCAAGCCAAGCACATTTAACTGTGGAGTTCTTATGTTATGGACTTTCGAAAAGAAGATGCATCTTGTTGGTATAGATCTCCACAAAAATTTCCTTTAAGCTATCCTAAATTGTACAGTCTCATACCTGCACAGCCTCTGGATCCCTCTCATTCGGGTGTGGGCTCGGTTCATCCATGTATCCCCTTTTTTTACTTAGAAGCCTGCCAGAAGTTGTTCCTTGTCCGGCGATCACTCCCCGTCCTCATCAGCCTCCGGCTCTCACATGCCCAATTTTCATAAATTAAATTAACAAGGGAAAAGGTTTTTATAAAAGAAATTGAGGAAAAAGGGAGTTAAGAGTGAAAATGAGAGTTCAACATTCTGGTACTCTCGGTCAAGCGATAAGGCCTCGCCTGAGCAAACATACCAGTAAAAACCAAAAATTTTGGTTACTTGTATGGTCACTTGAGCGAGAGTCTCTCGCTCAAGCGCAATTGAGCCAGAAATAGAGGGTTTGCTCTCTGACTTGTTTTCGCTCAAGCGAGACGAAGTTAGAGGTTGGGGATTTTTACTGGGTGAATTGCGCCCAAGCGAGCATGTCCTCGTTTGAGCGAGAACTTGAATCTTTCAGGTAATGTCCTCTCTCGCTCATGCGAGAAAGCCTCGCTTGAGTAAAAGCACGCGAACTCAGTTTTTTTAAAATAGAAGCCCTAAGGCCTCACCCTCATTTATGATTCTAGAGAGAGAGTTTAGAGAGAGACTCTGCCCTAGGCTTGGATTGAAGAAGGAGAAGGAGTTTCTCTTCCACCCACCTACCTACTCTTCCCCTCTTCTCTTTGGAGCTCATTATTGGTGAGTAAAGCTCACACACTTCACTCCTCTTGTGTGAAATTCTCTCATGTGCCCTAATCTTTCTTATCCTTTTCTACTTGCTTGTGAATGGACTAGTTTGTATGGTTATTGCTTGTGGATGGTTGTATTTCTTAATGATTGTTCTTTATTAGGTCACATTGGAAAGAAACCCTAGGTTAGGGTGTTTACTAGAGTAGCTCATGTTTATGTTTGAGATTAAGCAAATGCATTCTTAGAATACATGTACAGTCATGTGAAAACTACTCATGTAATCATGTTATTAAGTATCTCAAGTTAAAAGAAAATCATGTTAGGCTTCGGCCATCACGAGTCTAGGACCATAATGTTCATGTTAAAACTAGGCTTCAGCCGTCAAATAACTGCAGCGACTTTTTGTCCCCAAGGGAGATATCCCTTGTAGTCTGAGCTCAGGTCTAGCTGCAGGAAAGAGGTAAGACCCCTACTGTTGGGTTAGCAGTTCATGTTAAATTCATTTTCAAGCTATCATTGTTTATGTGAATCAATTTCCAGTCCATGTCATGATTATACTGTTGCATATCATTCTTTGTACCCCACACATGCATATTTAGCTTTGCTCATTAAGGCATTAGTCTCACCCAGTTATGGGTTTACCTCTTAGATCCCTAGGCAGGTCGTTGAGAGCCATGATGCAGATGGAGCACAAAGTGCATTTGGCTTTGGAGCTATCTTTTGATTGTATTTTATTATGTTCATTGATGTATATTCTTTTGGATGGATATTTAGTACATGTGTATCTCATGTTGGTTTCGCTTTGATAGCACACATGTATTGTAATATCCATGATACAATTGTATATGTAAACTCTCATATTATGTTTAATTAAGCGTTGGAATTAGTTAAGCAAATTTGTATTACTGTTATTGATATCGTTAATGTCGTGAAAAATAATTCCCTAAATTTGGGACTTATGCTTCCAACGGGCATAATTTATGAGTTTTAGGAATTATAACATTACAACTGACACTTATTTAACATTGTTATTTTAGTTTATTTCATATTCCTATATATTGTCCCTTAGAAGTGAACGTATAAAATAATATTTTTCAATTGCTTCGTTATGACAATATTAATAATTTTACTATATATATTATATATAAATTCATATGTGGTAACTTAGTTCAACTAGTACCCAGTGACTTTGTTCAGAACATGTTATTTGTGGTAGTAAAGAAAGGCATTAGGCATTAGCTGAAGTAAGTTATCTTTGATGCTAGTATAATGAGATAAAATTAGAAAAAAAATTTGTAGGATATGTAACATCCCAAAAATTAGGGCCTTGAAAATATAGTGGAAGCATTAGGCCATGAATCCTGCCAAGAGAGGGAAGTTAGAAGTAGGAGGAGAACTTGGGGGTTTGAGTGTGAATTAAGACCAGAATTAGGGAATGTATTAAGAACTATGAGTTTTGAGAGAATTTAGAAGGGAAACGGTGTTAAGTCAAACACAACTGTAGAACGAACTTAGAAGAAATCACGACCTAAGACGGAGAGGATTATAAGGTATAAAGATGAGGGGGGAAAGTAGGGTCGATGAATGAGGGACTTAGATTAAGGAGGAAGGGATTAGTTAGGGGATTGACAGAAATGAGGGAAGAGATTTGGGTGAAAGGAACTAAGTTAGAAAGGTGTTTTATAAGAGGAATTAGAAAAAAGGAAGAAAAAATAACTAAGTTAGAAGCAAAGAAGAGTGAAAATCAAGAGTTTGAGTTCTGACACTCTCGCTCAAGCAAGAAAGGCTCGCCCAAGCGAGAGCGTCAGCAGCAGAAAAGGGAGTTTCTGTTTTGGTAATCTCACGTAGGCTCGCTTGATGTTGAGATCTTGGCAAGCGTACCAATATCACAACAATATAATAGTAAGAGAAAGGGTTGTCGTATCCACAAAGAACGGTACAATTTAAATTCTTAGCGATCGATCTAATCTAATTGAGTAGGATAAGATTTGTTTTGGATTTTTCAATTTTAAAATACTGAATTTAAAATATTAATTTAAATGACATAAAATAAAGATGGATTAAATCCAAAACAAATTTCGAAAGGATAAGGATGAATGAGAAAACTAGGATTGAACTTCGTCTATCGCACCCCTCTTGTATTTTGAAATCATTGAAATCTGGGAATTTATAATTATAAATATTGAAGCACAAATAAATATTATTTCATAAAAGGTTCCCATAAATATGAAATACTCAGAAACAATTCATGCAGGTTCCCACTGTCACAAATTACCCCGCTTGAAGATCAGTTGTTAAAGCTATCAATTCCTCCTGGTTCCCACAGTGACAAATTGAGTGTTTTCACCAATCAGATTTCATAAATCCTATTCCTAGCATATTTAAGAAATCGCATCATAACTCGGTAAAAAGACGGAAGTTAAGCATTAAGAGTAGAATAAAAACACCAATTTTATAAAAATAGGGATTCCTAAATAACATAGATTCCAAAACACAATTGGGGATTGAATCGACTACATTCAATCCTAAAGAGAGGTTTAGCTACACATGGTAGCCATTACAAACCCAAATAGATGAGAGGTTGAATAAACAGCGAGACTGTCACTCACTTTGTAATCTCCTTCTTGCTCCACTTTGGTTTCCTTGAGACTGTCACTCTCTTGGCTCTCAAGAATTCTCTATCAAGACTTTCCCTTTGCGACTCTGTATTGTATTCTGAGTGTGATCACTGGTATGGTCTCTAGGATTTCTCTGTCGACTCCAGGATATCTTGAATTGTGGCTCTTAACGTCCTTTTATAACCATCTGAAGGCCTGTAGAAACCCTAATTGCAGCCCAATAACGTTAGGTTACGCGTTCTGCGCTTCACCTGCGCTCAACTTAAGTGAAGCGCAAGAAACAGTGAGCAACATGGGATTTTTGCGCTTCACCTGCGCTCAGTGCAAGTGGAGCGCAGAAAACAACAAGCTCCTTTATCAATTTTTCAGCTTCTGATGCTTGTTTCTTGCTGCTTCTGTCCTTGCTCACTTCTTTCTTGATGCTTTATTTTTCTTGTACTTTTTCCTGCAAAATTTAACAGATTTTCTATCAAATAACATCAAGTTCATAACCAATTAAAATAATTACACTTGCTGCAATTTAAGCTAAAAGGGGTGGATTTATATTGTAAATTTAACAATTCAAACTCAATTAGTGCTATTTTTATATGGTCATTTTACTATTTTCTAACACTTATCAAACCCCCCAACTTAGCTTCTTGCTTGTCCTCAAGCAAGAAAAGAATAAACTGATGGTTACATTGATCATCCTTAAAAGCTTCCTATGATTGAAGAGAAAACAATTCAAATTTCTTTGCTTCAACAGTTGTCACATTCCAAAAGTCAGATCAAAATCAGAAATAAGTAATGTTTCCAATCATCAACAAGGAAGAGATTAAAGCACATTCAGATCTTTCAAGAACAACAGCTGAAACAATTTTGTGATCAATCAAGGAATTACTCTCATTCTCACGGGTGAGTGTTTTCCCTCAATTATTTCACTGAAATTAAATAACTAGAATTGCCAGTCGTTTCCTATTAAGATTCAAACACATAATTAGCATAGATCAAAAGGTCTTTTCTTGGGTTGTAACGAGGCTGGGCTGTCAAGAACTCATGGTTTTTCTGGATATTCAAGGAAACACTAGAATATATAGCATATTTGCAATTTTGTCATTTCTTGAACTTCCTCTCAATTCTCCATTGCATTCTTGACTTGTATCATTCAATTGGCTTCTTTTTGTTTGATAATTCACTCCCTTTTTATTCAACTTTGTAGTATACACTTTATATATATATATATAAGGGAGTGAATTACTTTGCTTGCTTGTGCTTGCTTTTTGTATTTCTTCAGATAACCAACCAATCACCCATTCTATCAGAACTGCACCTATGCTCTCTATCTCAAGTGTATAAGGGACAAGATATTGACATTAATTTGGCTGAGGTGCATAAGAAAAGAAACATTGAAGCTCAAATGGGTTACAAAGAATTAGAATTTTTTTTCATGGGTTGAATTTTTGGCACTGAGCAATTATTATATACAAGTTGCCTTGATCATTTCTATGCTTTTCATGTGCAGAATAAGATTAAGAAACTCACGCAATAACAGTTGACAAAAACAGTGAAATCTCTCAAAGTGTTTAGTTTCTCACACTCACAGGCTTAGGCTAAATTCCTTGATGAAATCACTTATTGAACAATTATTGACTCAATTAATCTTTCCTGTATAAGAATCTAACCTAATTGATTATGAATTTAAAACTTAATTCCTTTTTCTTTCCTAATTCAGTCTGTTTGGTTGTATTAGCATTGAAAAATTAAATTGAATTCAAGTCAATCTTTATTCCTAATCCTAATCTAAATTAACTAATCCTAATCCTAATGGAATCCATTTTGAAAATATTTTTTTAGCTTAATTATAATAAAAATAGTCCTAACAAATAATAAAAGTGATAGAAAAAATAACAAAATAATCCCCAAGATGATATAGAAATGTATTGTGTACAGGGGTATGAAAAAGAAAAAGAAAATAAAAAATAAAAGAAAGAAAATAAAAGAAAGAGAAAAGGAAAATGAAAAACCGAAAAAAAATCTGATCTCAATCCTCATCCTCCTCTGCATCATGGAACTCCTCGTCTTGTGCATATCCATCACCAGCTGCTGCTCCACCTCCCTCTGGATGAAAAGGCCTGTCCCCAGCCCACTGCAAGAATGTCCGGAACTCATCAGGCAACATACCTGGGTATGGGTTTGGCCGGGTCTGGCACATATACTCCTAAAAGTGGGAAATCCCTCTATGGATGGTGGAGTTCTTCCTGCAGATGTGCTCCATGTAAGCTCGGAGTGGGATGCCAGCTGGTGGTGGTGGCTATGGCTGCTGTGGCTGATGATCTCCCTAGGGCTCTGGGGGCAGCTCAACTCCTCATCAAGTATGTAGTATGCATCATCATATAACCTCTGGTAATGGCAGCCTTGATGGGAGTAGTAAAAAAAAATTGCAAGGGAAATCATCCTCATCATCTGGGGCTGGGCGACTTAGATAGTCGTTGATCACATCGCGATCATACGTCACCCATCTACCCCTCATATAAGATCCCCTTTCTCCTCTATCACCGGGCTCTCGAACTGCGTTGGCCTAGAATTCCTAGACCAGCTCCGGGTCGAATAATCTATCAGGATAAGCTATCCTACGCAGTCCGCATCGGGTAATCTCCATATTGAACTCCTCATACTCCCCTGGTTTGAGATCAACTGGTCTCTTGAGCACAAAATTGCAAGGTCTGAGAGCTTCATACTTCGCAGCAGCCTGTGCGCTCTTGAATCTCATGGGGTCGTAATGGGGTTTATCTCGAACCCTTTTCCCCTGCCTCAACTCGTGAACTAGAGCCACAGGAAAGGCCCAGTAGTGTATTTGATACGAGGCATCTGAAAAATCAAACAAAAACAGTTAGTTTAAGAAGCATAGTCAATTCAACGATGCCTTATTGCAAACAATAATTCACGAAGAACATGAAAGCATATAATTAACCAAATTTCATGCAAAATTCAAAATACATTCTGCAAAAGAATTAGTCAATTCACATCAAAATTTCAGTTGCAATTGGTAATGGCTTCATAAACAGAATATACCTAGTTGTTTTGCAAGCATTTAACTAATCTATGGAAAGTGAAAGTTCAAATTTTTCAAGAAACTGAGCATAACAATTTCAAACTCAAAAACTCACAAAACAACTAGTATTCCAACGAACAGTTTGTTCTTCATATTCCACTCAGCCAAAATCACATCCAAGATAGCATCAATCATCAATATCTACATTTACAATCCTAAGGTTGCTATCCTAAAGTTCAAATCATAAAAAAACAAAAAAAACAAAAAAAAAAAGAGGAAGGGGAAATGACAATTTCAATCGGTTTTTAATTTTTTATTTTAAAACTATTCAAAAACACAAAAACATACCTTAAAACTTGAAAGATTCAAGATTGATGGAGGTTTGTGAGTGGAAAAAGTGAAAAGAGGGCTTAGGAAGTAGAGAGTGGTACATGAGAAAATAGGGGAGGAAGAACGAATGACTTCCCCCTGTTTTTAGTTCAATTTAAGTAACAATGCGTACCTGGGCTCCACCCGCGCTTAGCGTGAGTGGAGCACAGGTTTCAATTTTGAAATTTCGTACCACTGCGCTTCACCTGCGCTCAGTGCAGGTGCAGCGCAGAAAACAGTGACTAAAATTGTATTTCTACGCTTTACTTGCGCTCAGCGCAGGTGAAGCGCAGAAAACAGAATGAAATTTTGCAATTTTCAATCAAGTTTTCTGCTACTTCCAACTGTTTAAAATTTTATTTTTCCACAAACTCATTCCCATAAATTTTGAAAATTTCCTAAATCCTAAAAATTAAAAGTCCTAATTAATAAACGAAAAACAAAAACAAAATTGAAAATTATTGAAATTAAAAATTTAAAAATCTCTGGGTTGCCTCCCAAGAAGCGCTTGTTTTACATCATATAGCTTGACGCCTGTTCTTTCAACGTGGGGGATACTGGAATCCCAGCCTTGTGTTGTACCCTTGATTCCTTTTGGCAGTGACCCTACCCATATTCTTGCCTCAGACCAATTGTGAATGAGACTTGAATCTAACCATTTGGTCTTGTGTATGGAGTTAGACCATGTTGCTGTCTCTGCATGGGTCTGAAGTTGGCTGAACGTCTCTAAAAGGGGGGGTTGAATAGAGACTTGAAATTATTGTACCTGAAAATTCAGATTCAATCTAAGGTGGATCTCAAGTCTGTGACTTGGAACTTAGATTGAATCTTAACTCAGCGAAAAAGGTTAGGATTAAGAAAGCTTTAGCTCAGCAAAAGGTTAAGCTTAATTAGGTCAGCAAATGTTAAGCTTATCTCAGCAAAGTTAAGACCTTAAAAGAGAATGAGTGAGACTACTGATTGATCTCAAGTTGAGATGGGATCTGAGATGAGATAGACTTGAGATGTAAGATGAGATGCAGAGACAGATCTTAGTTATGCAGAGATCTAATCAAATGTAATTTGTTTCAAACAGATAACTCTCAGGTATTAGAGATGTGCAATATAAATAAAGAGATAGGAGAAGAGATGCACATTGAGATTTATACTGGTTCACCCACAACTTTGGGCTACGTCCAGTCCTCACAACTTGTGAGATTTCCACTATTGACAAACCCGTCAATTACAAGTATTCTTACAGCCTCTTCAAGACGTCCCTCACACCAAGCATAGGCACTCCTACCTTGGGCTGAGTCTCAAGTATTCTTTGTCTTTGACTTCTCCAGGAAACTCAGTGAGTATTCTTGTTACAGTGCCTCTCCAGGCTTTACAATTGCTCACACTAAGCCCAGGTACCTCCTGTCTTAGATGAGACTTGGTGATATGAGATGAGATGGGATTGATCTAGCTTAGACTACATACAAAGTATGGATAAACAGTGAGCTCAGCTAGGTATCACGCTCTAAATCACTCAAAGAGTGTATACAAATCAGTACAAAACAAGAGCTAAACCTACTACATGATATTAGCTAAGATAACATAGGTAGGTAGGTTGAGATTAACTTGAGACTTGGATTTTTCTGTTTGTGCAGCAGCATCTCAGCTGTCTCATCTTGTGTCTCTCACTTGTTTCACCATAATGAGACTTCCTTCTATAGTCTTCAGAAAACTAGCCGTTAAACTAGCCGTTGGAAGAGAGAGACTGTTTTTCACTTTTCTGACATGAGATCAACACTTTTCTGATGCAGTCTCTGCTGTGACAGTGTACTTGCATTAACTTGCTTTTGTTGCTGAGACTCTGTCTACATCTGATCTCTGTGTCTTAGTCTGAGTCTGATGTCTGTACCTGATCTCTTGTCTCAGTCTGAGTCTGATGTCTGCATCTGATCTTAAGCCAGCGTCTCAAGTTTGAGTCTGATGTTTGCATCTGATCTCGCGTCTCAAGTTGAGTCTGCATCTCAAGCTAACTTTGGATCTCATCTTTGCTCATCTTCATACTTCAATGTGCTTCTTGTCATGCTTGGACTGAGTTTGATCTTACAATGAGTTTTGGGCCTGTCTCAATTTGACTTTGCAATTTGAGCTTGTCTCAAGCTGACTTTGAATCTCTTCTTTGTTTAGCATCTTCTATTCTGATTATCTCTTGATTCTGAAGCTAAGTCTGAGTCTCATCTCTTAGCAGCTCTTGCATCTGACCGATGATTCTCCTTTTCAAGTTTGTATATGAGGTTTTAAATGGCAACAAATCAAGATAAATCAACAGTTATTTAAACAAAGATTCTGAAGATAACTTTCTCAATTTAAATTTGAAGATCAAATCAACACAAAATCAAGCCAAAAAAGAGGAAAATAAGGAAAGCAAAGCAAACAAGGTAAGATCAGGAAGAGATCAGACTGAAAAAGAGGAAATCAGGGAAAGCTGGAACGAAAAATACGCTCCAGCTGCGCTGAGCATAGGTGGACGCAACAATTAAAATTGCTCTCTGTTTCTTGCACTTCATCTGCGCTGAGCGCAGGTTGAAGCGCAGAAATACGGATTCAGTTTTTCAAAGGATTTCAAAACAGATTCCTTCCAGATTTCAGATGGCTTTCCAACTCTTATTTAAAGGAACCTTTTGCACAGATCAGAGCCGGCAGAGACGGCGGAGTAGAGCTAGGGCTGGAGAAAAGTGTGACAGTTTCTCCGCTGGTTTGTAATGACTACCATGTGTAGCTAAACTCTCCGATAGGGTTGAATGTAGTTGATTCAATCCTCGATTGTATATGAATTCTCTTTACTATTTATGAATCCCTATTTTTATGATATTGGTATTTTTATTCTGTGCTTAATGCTTAGCTTCTGCCAGTGTGTCGGAGTTATAGGTTGGTTATATGGGGAGCATTCGAAAGGTGGTTCTATAAAATCAATAGCGAGTTTGGGGGAGCCTAGACATAGGAAACTTGAACTCTGATTGGTAAAAATACTCATAGTAGTCACTGTGGACACCAGGGCGAATTGATAGCGTAAAACAAATTGTTCTTCAATCCGGGGTAATTTGTCACTAGGAGAACCCGTGTGAATTATTTCTGAGTATTTTATCACTGTGGAAACCAGGGTAAAATAACTTTAATTTGTGCTAAGGTATCATAATTATATATTCATAAATATTATTGGGGTTCATATATGAAAGGGGTGCGATAGACGTAGTTCAATCCTAGTCCAAGTAACATGCTCAACCTATCTCCATTTATTTTCTATTTTATTTATTATTGCAACTCTCAACAATCAACAATCTCATTCTCTTACTTGATAGTTGTGGCCACTGATCTTTATAAATTGAATCATTCCCGTGGATACGATACTCTTACTTACTATTATACTGCTGGGTTTTTGGTACGCTTGCAAGATTCTCAACAAGTATTTTTGGCGCCGTTGCCGGGGAACAGTGAATCAATTTTTAAAGACTTAGGTGGTCTATTCTATCAAATTGTATATATTTTATTTTATTTTTTTAGGATTTTTATTTTTTCTAGGATTTTTATTTTCTATTTTTTTTAGGATTTTTAGGAAAATTTTCTTTTAATTTTAATTTTATTCTTCCGCACTTACCCGTTTTCAAGTTTCTTGATTTATCCTCTTGCGAGGACAGGTGTCCCAAAATCAATTGTTGTTTGATCCAAAAATAGAGAGGACATCTAGGAAGACCAGGAGTAGAAACAAGAGAAGTAGACAAAGGAGAAGTCAGGAAAAACAAAAATATGGCTAAAGAACAAATTCCAAGGAGAAGAGTCTTAGGAGACTATGTCATGCACCAAGGACCACGACACTACTCAATCATTGCTATACCAGTTACAGCGAAGTCCTTGGAGATGAAGGCTGCTCATCTAAACCTCATCAGTGCCCACCAATTCGCAGGATTGGATCATGAAGATCCACATACTCATCTTTCTACTTTCTATGAATTGATTGGTACTATGGGATTTAAGGAAGGAGATTTAGAATCTGTGTATTTACGTTTGTTCCATTTCTGTTTAATAGGTAAAGCAAAGGAGTGGCTGAAATCGCATCCAAATCAAAGTCTGAACAATTGGGGCGTGGTAGAAGATAAATTTCTGAAGAGATTCTTTCCACCAACCCGCTACATTGAAGTTAAGTCAGACATCTCCACATTCAGGCAAGGAGAAAGTGAACCATTATGTGAAGCCTGGGAGAGATTCAAGTCCTTGCTGCGAAAGTGCCCCAACCATGGTTTTGAAGACATTGCTCAACTAAATATCTTTTGCAATGGACTCAAACCTGATTCAAAGCCATACATAGATGCTGCAACAGGAGGGACAATTTTAGCAGTGGATGCAGAGCGTGCTATCACCATAATTGATAATTTTGCACAGAATGACCAACAAGCTCAATATGGAAGACAACCAGTCCAAGTTCAGAAGAAGGGAGTGCTAGAACTAAACAACAATGATGCACTTCTAGCAGAAAACAAGCTCATCAAGCGACAACTAGAAGCACTCACCAAGCAATTGGAAGCACTTCCTCAACAACTGAAAGTTGTACAGTCCCAACCCAGCCAAACCCCACAGTTGATATGTGATTCTTGTGGAGGTTACCATCCCAATGGTCACTGTTCTTATCAGGAGGTTCAAACAGAGCAAGTCAATTACATGGGAAATCAAGTAAGGCAAGGTAATTTCTCCAACAACAATCAGTATTCACAAGGATGGAGAAATAACCAAAAAATTTCTGGCTGGAGACAAGATGGAGGTAACAAGCAGACGTCGTATCAGCAACAACAAAATTATCCTTCAACACATGACAGACTCTCAAAACTGGAAGAAAAGATTGATGCTTTTATGCAGAATTTTGATGGCTTCAAGAAGAATACAGAAGCATCAATCCAACTCTTAGAGACTCAAGTTGGCCAGCTGACAAATGATATGGCAGAACACAAAAGGGCCAATTTACAGCAAACACTCAAACCAATCCGAAGGAGCACTGTAATGCAGTTACTACTGATGGTAACACAACAGAAGAGAGTGATTGGAGGACAACATCATAACTGAAGAAAAGTTGCTCAAAGAAGAGATTGTGCAGAGGAGTGTTCAAGAAAAAGAGAAGCCCGGAGCAGTTCTGAAAGAAGATGATGCAGAAAAGGTCACCAACACAGGTGAGTCCTTTGACCCAGGTAAGTTTACTATACCAGTTTCTATTGGTAATCAACCAATTACCAAAGCTTTGTTAGATCTTGGGGCGAGCATCAATTTTATGTTGTTATCATTTTTCAAAAGACTGGGAATTTTAAAGGTCAAACCTGCTAATGTGAAGTTAAGCTTGCAAATAAGACCACTCAATACCCATATGGAATCATTGAAGATTTACCTATAAGGGTGGACAAGTTTGTTTATGCTACAGACTTCTTTATTGCTAAAATGGAAGAGGATATTGATGTCCCCTTAATCCTAGGAATACCATTCATGAAATTTGCCAAGGTAATAGTTGATGTTGATCGGGGAAAATCTCAACTCAGCTCTAAGGATGATAGCATCATTTTTCACTTAGACAAAGGAATTCCCCACCTAGCTGAACCACCAGATCAACTGAAAATAGATCCTATTGAGGGGATCTATGATGGGTTTCTGGCAAGCGAACCAAAAATCCAATAGTATAATAGTAAGAAAAGTATCGTATCCACAGGGAACGGTCAATTCACGTATACTCGTGATCTATTTATCAAGGGAAAACAATGGTTTTTGAGAATATTGTTGCGGAAATTATAAACTAAAATTCAATAATTAATGAATTAGAAAGGAAGAGTTAGAGACACTTTACTTGGATTAGGATTGAACTTCATCTCATCACACCCCTCATGTATGTCGAGACTACCCAATATTTATAGGCTTTGAACTATAACACTGTAGACAAACTATATTGCTAAGACCCCGAGTTACCACGAGCCACTCACACTCAAAGATAAACGATGCGGGTTCTCCCAAGCGATAAACTTACCCTCGGCTTATTATGCTTTCTTTATTCCATTTGTAAAAGAATTAATTGATAAACGAGGCCTACTCCTCTGGATGCACCATCGCTAGAGTACTGTCACTACCCATCACTCATTAGAATACATCCACGTTATCGCTTCCTGGATTGACAATCAACTAATTCTTTGCCATCGATCCATTACACCATGCCTATCCTTTAGATGCCCTTCATTAGGATACTCACACTACCCATCAATCATTAGCAACACTCATTTTCGGTCACTGGTTAATCGAGTATTCTCATTCACTCAGAGGTTGAGTTTCCTATGTCTAGGCTCCCCCAAACTCAATCCTAGTCGTAACGTTAATTACAAACTAGCCTATAATTCCGGCGCAAGCGCGGAAGTTAGGAATTAAGCACAGAACAAGATTACCAATATTATAGTTAGGGAACTGCATAAATAAATAGATAGAGTTCAACATACACTTGGGAATGCAATCGATTACATTCAATCCTAATGGAGAGTTAACTACAAAAGGTAGCCATACAAACCACCGAAGATGCTGTCACCATCTTCAATCCTCGTGAAACGCTCCTCCTCTCCTACTATAAAATTAGAACTGGTGCATTATCACTGAAATATAACTGAATTACAATAATTGTTCACACCTTGATCTGGTGCAATGAGGTCCTATTTATAGGCTAAGGAAAGACAAAGGAAATTGGGGAGAAATCTATCTAAAAATGGCAACAGGGCAAGAATCAGTGTGACTTGCGCTTCAAGCTGCGCTACAACACAGGCTGCAATGCAGGATCCAGAGAGTTGCGCTTCACCCTGCGCTACAGCGCAGGTTGAAGCGCAGAATGCATCCTGCAGCTTTAAACTTTCTCTTTTTAACTTGATGTCTCCCCGAGACTGGTTTTGGTTGATTTGTCTTTCCTTGTTTCCCTTTTTTATGAAATCTTTACATTTATTGAGCATCTTGGATTTAATTGGGTAGGTTATTTGCAGAATCCTTGTTTGATTGGCAGTGATCTCCTCATTAATTGCTCTCAAATAACCTTTAAATCTTCATTAAATGCCTTTAATCAAACTCAAATCTTGCAGATATCTTCCTCATTTAATGCTATCTTTCCTTCAAATCAAATCTTTGCAATATCCTGCAAAAATCAGCAATATTTCTATTAAAATAGCATCAAGTTCAAATCCAATATTAATAAATACAATTTATCTAATATTAATAAAAAGGGATTAAACTGGGGCAAAAATACCATTTTATCCTTGATAAGTGAACTAAAAAGTGCTCTAATTTATCATATGATTTTCACTTATCAAAATACCCCCCAACTTAACTTCTTGCTTGTCCTCAAGCAAGAGACCTCTTTGCAATAAAAAAATCAATTCTATCCCCTGAAAAATTAAAAACAAATTCAAGGAACTTTTCATCATCTCCTTGTTAAGCAGCAGTCACTTCCAAACATAAGAAAAATCAGGATTAAGAGATGTTACCAATCCTCAATCAGAATAGAACACAAACATCAGTCAAACTTCTCAAAAATAGCAATTAAAGCAGTAAGTGATAAACCAAGGAAATCTCTCATTCTCACGGGTAAGTGTTTCCCTCAATCTTTTTCACCACCGTTGAACAACTAGAATTGATAGTCGTTTCCAACATCTGAACCTGCAAGTAGTTAACATGGATCAAAAGGTCTTTTCTTTGGTTGTAATGAGGCTGGGCTATCAAGAAATCATGGTTTTTCTGGATATGCAAGAACACTTTGAATAGAGAGCATCTTGTGATTGTGCTTGGACTTCTCTCATTCACCTGTCATTCTTGAATTGTCACCCTTTTTCAGCTGGCCTCTTTGTTTGAAGAAGTACCCCCCAACTTATTCAATTTCCACACTTTGTGCAGATTTTTTTTTTAACAATAACATAGAGAATTTATTTATGAGGGAGTATCTTTTTGTGATTTCTTGTGCCTGCTCTTTGAATCTTTGACCTTTCATTCACCAACCTCTTGTCCCATTTGTTGTGTTGCACCTTGCTCTCTATCCCAAGTGTGAAGGGACATGGTATGATCATTAATCATGGCTGGGGTGCATCAAAGAAATATTAAGGCTCAAATGGGCAATCAAAAATTGGAAAATTTAATCAAGGTTGGCTATTTGGCACTGAGCAAAATATTATAATCACAAAATATGCCTTTGTCACTTCCATATCTTCCACTAGCAAGACAAAATTCAGAAACTCAAGCAATAACAGTTGACAAGCAGCGGTGAAAAGCTCTCAATTTCAGTGTTTGGGCTCTCAGCTCACCGGTTATTGGCTAAAATTCCTTGATAAAGCACTTACTGGTTTTAATTAACTATCCTGATAGGTTCTCTGAGAAGTATCCTAATCCTAACTGATTATGGAATTAATCACAAAACCCTATCATTTTTTATGGTTAGTTAAACTACTTAATTACAGAGAATTTTGAAAAAGTTACCTTAAATCCTAATTTCCTAAGGTCCTAAAATTTGAACAAAAAATAAGATTAAATTAGAATGTAAAAACAAGAATATAATGGAAAATGAATGATTATTATTGAAACTATAATATTGGAAAAGAAAAGAAAATGCATGCTTGCATGCTTATTGAATGATGAATGTTCCTATTGTCCTAAAAAATGTCCTAATGAAAAGAAAAAAGGAAAGAAACCACCAATTGCTTTAATCTTCATCATCTGACTCTCTCCCCCCTATGAAAGTTAGGCCTGTCCCCAGGCCACTCCATGGTATCTCTAAAACGCTCAGGAGACATCCCAGGATCTGGACCTGCTGAGTTATGCCACATTACTTCTTGCAGATGCATCATACCATTGTAAAGTGTGGTGATTTGTCTAGATAAATGATCCATGTGAAATTGCCCTGGTCTGTCTGCAGGTGGAGGTGGAAGGGGGTGTGTGATGTTTTCTCTGATGATCTTGACTTCTTCAGCTGGAGTGCAGTGGGATTCTATGTATTCTCTGTTGATTGGTTGCCCAATGGGAGTATTTGGTTGGACCTCGATTCCTCTGTTGTAACATAGTGATGTGATCAAAGCAGGGAATCCTAACTTTGCTTTGCAACGAGATCTTCTTTCATCGCGAGAGGCTTGAATTAGGCAATCCAAGTAGTCAGATATGACTGTGGCGATGTCAACCTGTTCTCCATTCTCTATGCAGTGAATCAGATGAGCAGTAGGCATATCCATAGCAGAAGAAATTAGGCAGGGTCGAATGTTAGCATTTATGAAGGCCATCCATATTCTAGACAACTCACTGAGTGTTCTTTGGGTATTCTTTTGCCTCACCATAAACGTTTACCTCAAAAGATTTTCCAGTGAAGCATAACCACTGAGCTGTTTGAGTGTCAAGAATGTCATTCCCATAAGGCCCTACCTTTTCCATCCTTTGCATGTACTGATAGTAGGTTTCATCAATAGTTACATGTACTGGATGATCAAGAAGTTCATTGATTGCCTTTCTATCATAAGAAACCCAATATCCCTGCACAAAGCTCTTTCTTGCTCCTTTGCCATCCATACTGAGCTCAGCGTTGCTGTAGAATTGCTTCACAATCTCGGGTTGAAGTATGGGTATGGTTCAGCCAGAGCTCTCCATTCTCTTTTGTAATTTCAGAGTTGAACTCTGAGTATTCTTCTGGTGTGAGTCGTACTGGTCTCTCTGGCAAGAACTCACAGTTCATGATATAATTGTAGTGCTGCATGCCTCAATAGTTCTGAATCGTCCTTCTCCCAAAATAGGATTTGCATCAATCTTCTTTCTTTTCACCATTGTAGAACACTTTCTAGTCAGCCGGATGCGGACCATCTGAAAGAGAAAGGTCTTTGTTAGAAGGAGTACATAAAATTTCAGCTACTACCTCAGAAATCCCATTTCTTTGTCAAGATTAAGGAAATATTGAGATGAAGATTCATACCTGAAGACAGCAATCAAGAGAAAAGATGAGAAACTATGCTCAGAGCGTGAGGAAATAGTCAAGAGTGGTATCCTCAGCTCAGCACGTATTTAAAGAAATTCTGATAGTGCGCTTCACCTTGCGCTGCGCAGGTGAAGCGCGTGAGACGTGAGTTTTTCGTAACATTTACGCTTCACGCTGCGCTGTGGCAGGTGAAGCGCGAGTTACGATGAATTTTTCGCAAAAGTTGCGCTTCACTTTGCGCCGGAGCGCAGGTGAGGCGCAAAAGTCAGAGAGCAAAAATGTTGCGCTTCACCTTGCGCTAGCGCAGGAATCAGTGAAAATTTTCCTTTCTTTTCTAAAATTTAACAGCAATCTGTGTCCTAAACCTACACTGGGTTGCCTCCCAGCAAGCGCTTGTTTAACGTCTGATAGCTCGACGCCTGGTTGTTTTTATGGATCTTGCAGATTGATGACAGACTTAGATCTGTCAAAGTCACCGCCTAGATATGGTTTGAGCCTCTGTCCATTGACAACCCAGCATACTTTGGTGTCAGGATCTTCAATCTCAACTGCCCCATAAACTCTGACTTCTTTAACTATGAATGGCCCTGTCCATCTGGATTTGAGTTTTCCTGGAAAGAATTTCAGTCTGGAGTTGAAAGCAGTACAGATTGCCAGGATAAAATCTCTTTTAAGGATTTTCTTATCATGATAGGCTTTTGTCTTTTCTTTATAAATCCTGGATGATTCATATGCATTCAATCGCATCTCTTCTAATTCATGTAATTGTAGTACTCTCTTTTGTCCTGCCACTCTAGAGTCCATGTTCAACAGTTTTAAAGCCCAGTATGCCTTGTGTTCAAGTTCAACTGGCAAGTGGCATGCTTTCCCATATACCAGCTGAAATGGAGATAATCCTGTAGCAGTCTTAACGCTGTTCTATAAGCCCATGCATCATCAAGCTTAGTTGCCCAGTCCCTTCTAGAAGAACTGACTGTCTTTTCGAGTATTCTTTTAAGTTCTCTGTTTGAGACTTCAGCTTGCCCATTTGTTTGTGGATGGTATGGTGTAGCCACTTTATGTTTAACCCCATATTCTTCCAAGACCTGCTGTAGTTGTTCATTACAGAAGTGTGATCCTCCATCACTGATAATAACCCTTGGTGCTCCAAATCTAGCAAATATGTTTGCTTTCAGAAATTGACTCACAGTTCTTGAATCTGCCCTTTGCAGTAGCTGCTGCTTCTACCCATTTGGAAACATACTCAACAGCTACCAGGATATACTCTTTTCCATTTGATGAAGGAAAAGGTCCCATGAAATCCATTCCCCAGCAGTCAAACATTCTATTTCAAGCATATAGTTTCCAGGATTTCATTTCACTTGGAAATTCCCCTGTTCTTTGGCAGCTATCACACTGTTGGACATAGTCCATTGCATCTTGAAATATAGATGGCCAATAAAAACCAGATTGGAGTATCTTTGCTGCAGTCTTGTCTTTGTTGAAATGTCCCCCATAAGGAGAACTATGACAATGCCAAAGGATCTTTGTGATTCCTTTCGCACATCTTCTTAGCAAGTTATCAGGTCCCAGTTTGAAGAGATAATATCATCCCACAAATATTCTTTGCATCTGTTAGGAATTTCTTCCTCTGATGCCAGTCAATTGATCTGGTAGTACTCGCAGCTTTATAGTTGGCCATATCAGCAAACCAAGGTCTTTCTTGAATCATCATTAGCCTTTCATCTGGGAATTCTTCTAGTAACTCAGCCTCTGTGCTAGTGACCACGTCGTTCACCAGTCTTGATAAATGATCTGACTACATTCTCGCTTCCTTTCTTGTCCTTGATGACCAGATCAAATTCCTGCAATAGCAAAATCGTATCAGTCTTGGTTTAGAATCTGGCTTTGTTAGAAGATATTTGATAGCAGCGTGATCAGTATAAACAGTGATTTTTGAACCTATTAGGTAAGATCTAAATTTTTCCAATGCATATACTATGGCTAACAATTCCTTTTCTGTAGTGGCATAATTTATTTGAGCTTCATTCAAAACCTTGCTAGCATAGTGTATAACATGAAATATTTTAGACTTTCTTTGTCCTAATACAGCTCCTACAGCATAATCACTAGCATCACACATCAATTCAAATTCAAGTGTCCAGTCAGGACCAACTATAACAGGAGCAATGTTAAACTTTGTTTCAACAAGTTAAAAGCAACCAAGCAATCATCATCAAATTTAAAGGGTGTATCCTTGTTTAGATTGGTGAGAGGCTTGGCTATTTTTGAAAAGTCCTTGATGAAACGTCTGTAGAATCCTGCATGTCCTAGAAAACTTCTGATCCCTTTCACATTTGCTGGTGGTGGCAATTTCTCTATGACTTCAATCTTTGCTTTATCCACTTCTATCCCTTTAGCTGAGATTTTGTGTCCAAGGACTACTCCTTCTGTTACCATGAATTGGCACTTTTCCCAATTTAGAACAAGGTTAGTCTCTACACACCTTTTCAAAACAGTATCCAAATTTATCAAGCAATGATCAAAAGAATTTCCAAAGACAGAAAAATCATCCATAAAAACTTCTATGCAATTTTCTACCAAATCTGAGAATATGGATAACATGCATCTCTGGAAAGTAGCTGGGGCATTACACAGCCCAAAGGGCATTTTCCTGTAAGCAAAGATACCAAATGGACAAGTAAAAGCAGTTTTTTCTTGGTCTTCAGGATTAACTATTTGATTATACCAGAATATCCATCCATAAAGCAATAAAAAGCCTGCCCAGCTAATCTTTCTAACATTTGGTCCATAAATGGTAAAGGAAAGTGATCCTTCCTAGTGGCTTGATTTAACTTCCTATAATCAATACACATTCTCCATCCTGTCACAGTCCTAGTAGGTATCAATTCATTTTTCTCATTTTTTATGACAGTCATACCTCCCTTCTTTGGAACAACCTGAACAGGACTTACCCAAGCACTATCAGAAATAGGATAGATCATACCTGCCTCGAGCAGCTTTAATACTTCCTTTTTCACTACCTCTTTCATTGTTGGGTTCAGTCTTCTTTGGGTTGAGTGACAGGTTTGTAGTCTTCCTCCATATGGATTTTGTGCATACAGTATGAAGGACTGATGCCTTTGAGATCTGATAAAGACCATCCTATAGCTCCTGCATTACTTTTTAAAACAGCGAGAAGTCTTTCCTCTTCTGAGGAAGTTAAAATTTGCTGATAATCACAGGTTGATTCCCAACTTTGTCTAAGAAAGCATATTTGAGATGTGATGGGAGTACCTTAAGTTCCAGCTTCTGACTCTCAATATTCTTTCCTCTGATAATTCTTCAATTGCTGCTTCCTCAGGTGGGAGTGGTGGAGAGCTGTCCAATTCCTTTGTATATTCATCCTCTTCTCCTTTAGCAAGGATATCTTCCATACCTGTCAGGACTGTTGCTAAAGGATCTGCACTTGTTAGCATTTGTTGTTCAACAGAAGATTTCTCTAGCACTTCCAATGATGGCACTGTTGTTTTTCTGTGGGATACTGCATTGCATCAAAGACATTAAAACTTACCTCATCATCTTGAACTCGTACCTTTAAGTTTCCATCATCCACATCAATGATGACTTTTGCAGTTTTCATAAAGGGTCTGCCAAGTATGATTGGGACTTCAGCATCCTCTTCCATATCCATATGACAAAATCCACTGGAAAGATGAATTTATCCACTTGGACGAGCACATCTTCTGCGATCCCAAGTGGCAATTTAATGGATCTGTCAGCCAGTTGCAGGGTCATTCTTGTTGGCTTAACATGCGAAACTCCTATCCGCTTGAGTATGGATAGGGGCATCAGGTTGATGTGGCTCCTAAATCGAGCAAGGCTCTTCCAACTGGTAAATTTCCAATTGTTATTGGTAAGGTGAAGCTTCCAGGATCTTTTGCCTTTGGTGGTAATGACTCTGAATGATAGCACTGCATCTTGCTTCCAGTTCTACTATCTCCTCAGGGATCTTTCTCCTCTTGGTTAAGACTTCCTTCATGAATTTTGCATAAGTTGGCATTTGATTCATGGCTTCCAATAAAGGAATCTTGATCTCCAGCTTCTTCATATTATCCAGAAAGCTGAAAAATTCCCTATCTTGACTCTTTTTGGTGGGAATCTGGGGTAAGGTAGCTCTCGGTGAGGAAGCTCTGGCGAAGGTTCTTTAGCTCTTGATTCCACCTGGCATTCTGGTTCCTCTTCCTCTTTTTCAACCTCTTGCTCTTTCTTTCCAAAACTTCTTTTTTTGACAAGTTGTCACCAATACCCTTTCCTATCTCCTTGCCGCTTCGAGTGGAGATTGATTTGCAGACTGATTGTTGTTCATCAAACTCTCTTCTGATCTCCTCCACTTGCTTTGCTAGATGCATGAATGTTGCTTGCATTGCTTCTTGACTGGCTATCATCTCCTGTGTCAGCTTATTGAGCTTTTCTTCAATTCTAGAGTTGATGTCAGGTACTGCGTTGTCACTTTGACTGTGACCTTGGAGGTTTCGTCATGGCTTCCTGTACTGTCTAGGAAGTAGACTTGTTCCACTCTCCCTTCAATAAAGCAATGCCATTAAGGTGATTTCCCTTACAAAAATCACATACCATTTTTGGAGGTATTTCGCTGACAGCTTGCAACTTGTTGTTGTTGGATGAGCAGCTGCACTTGCTGGCTTAATTTCTCCATTTGCTCAAGAACTTTGACAGAATCTTGCTTAGGCAGTTCTTCTTCCTGAATTGGTTGATCCCAGCATAGATCTTGTTGGTTGCTTGGGCACAATTGTCAATAACTGTGAGTGCTCGCTCAGCATCTATTGATAAAATCGAGCCTCCTGCTGCAGCATTTATGAAAGATTTGCATTTTGGCTTGAGTCCATTGTAGAAGAAGTTGAGTTGGGTAATGTCATCAAAACGTGGTTTGGGCATTTGAATAATAAGAATTTGTATCTTTCCCAAGCTGCATACAATGGTTCACTAACTTCTTGCTTGAATGTTGATATGTCTGCTTTAGCTTTGATGTAATGCTCCATAGGAAAGAATCTACGCAAAATTTCTTCTCAACTTCTTTCCATGTAGTCAGGCTCTGACTAGGATGAAATGTTAACCATTCCTTCGCCTTACCTGCAAGAGAAAAGGGAAATAGACGTAAGTATACAATCTCTTGGTCTTCTTCAGCAAATCCCATGACATCAATCAATCCAAAGAATGTAGAAAGATGAGTATTTGGATCTTCATGTTCTAAGCCTGAACTGGTGATTCTCAATAAGCTGAAGGTGTGAAGCTTTGAACTCTAAGCTTTTGTGGTCTTAGGAATGGCGATACTAGAGTGATATCGCATTCCTCGATGTGATATGTAGTCTCCCAAGGTTCTTTGAGTGCCTTCCATACTTGTTTATCACCTGGCTTGAGACAATAAACTTGAAAAACGTAAATGTGAATTAAAACAAAAATGTACACTTGATAACTAGACCGCCAAGGCTACACGAATTGGAAACCGTTCCCCGGCAACGGCGCCAAAAATACTTGATGGGTTTCTGGCAAGCGAACCAAAAATCCAGTAGTATAATAGTAAGAAAGATCGTATCCACAGGGAACGGTCAATTCACGTATACTCGTGATCTATTTATCAAGGGAAAACAATGATTTTTGAGAATATTGTTGCGGAAATTATAAACTAAATTCAATAATTAATGAATTAGAAAGGAAGAGTTAGAGACACTTTACTTGGATTAGATTGAACTTCATCTCATCACACCCCTCATGTATGTCGAGACTACCCATATTTAGGCTTTGAACTATAATACTGTA
Source organism: Sesbania bispinosa (assembly GCA_026901365.1). NCBI lineage: Eukaryota > Viridiplantae > Streptophyta > Magnoliopsida > Fabales > Fabaceae > Sesbania > Sesbania bispinosa. The sequence goes on along the minus strand of QLOH01000511.1, from coordinate 217,496 downwards.
GACAAACTATATTGCTAAGACCCCGAGTTACCAGGCCCACTCACACTCAAAGATAATCCATGCGTTCTCCCAAGCGACAGACTTACCCTCGGCTTATTTGCTTTCTTTATTCCGTTTGTAAAAGAATTAATTATAAACGAGGCCTACTCCTCTGGACGCACCTTCACTAGAGTACTGTCACTACCCATCACTCATTAGAATACATCCACGTTATCGCTTCCTGGATTGACAATCAACTAATTCTTTGCTATCGATCCATTAGACCATGCTATCCTTTAGATGCCCTTCATTAGGAACTCACACACCCATCAATCATTAGCAACACCCATGTTTCGGTCACTGGTTAATCGAGTATTCTCATTCACTCAGAGGTTGAGTTTCCTATGTCTAGGCTTCCCCAAACTCAATCCTAGTCGTAACGTTAATTACAAACTAGCCTATAACTCCGGCACAAGCGCAGAAGTTAGGAATTAAGCACAGAACAAGATTACCAATATTATAGTTAGGGAACTGCATAAATAAATAGATAGAGTTCAACATACACTTGGGAATGGAATCGATTACATTCAATCCTAATGGAGAGTTAACTACACAAGGTAGCCATACAAACCACCGAAGATGCTGTCACCATCTCAATCCTCGTGAAGCGCTCCTCCTCTCCTACTCTAAAATTAGAACTGGTGCATTATCACTGAAATATAACTGAATTAATAATCGTGCACACCTTGATCTGGTGCAAGAGGTCCTATTTATAGGCTAAGGAAAGACAAAGGAAATTGGGGAGAAATCTATCTAAAAATGGCAACAGGGCAAGAATCAGCGTGACTTGTTCAAGCTGCGCTACAACGCAGGATCCAGAGAGTTGCGCTTCACCCTGCGCTACAGCGCAGGTTGAAGCGCAAATGTGTCCTGCAGCTTCAAACTTTCTCTTTTTAACTTGATATCTCCCCGAGATGGTTTTGGTTGATTTGTCTTTCCTTGTTTCCCTTCTTTTGATGAAATCTTTGCATTTATTGAGCATCTTGGATTTAATTGGGAAGGTTGTCTGCAGAATCCTTGTTTGATTGGCAGTGATCTCCTCATTAATTGCCTCAATAATCTTCAAATCTTCATTAAATTCCTTCAATCAAACTCAAATCTTGCAGATATCTCCCTCATTTAATGCTATCTTTCCTTCAAATCAAATCTTTGCAATATCCTGCAAAAATCAGCAATATTTCTATTAAAATAGCATCAAATTCAAATCCAAGATTAATAAATACAATTTATCAAAGATTTAAAAAAAGATTAAACTGGGGCAAAAATACCATTTTATCCTTGATAAGTGAACTAAAAAGTTCTCTAATTTATCATATGATTTTCACTTATCAATCTACATCTTTCATTCTGAACCAAAGCTGCAAAAGAGAAAGAAAGAAACTTTGAATCAAAAAGTATTTGAGCACAAGAAGAAGAAGGTTCCCAATATTCTGAGGGAACTAACAAGAAGAAATAAACAGCAGCAAGAATCTGTGATGGAGTTCAGGTTCAAAAGAGAAAAAGATCAACATCAGATGAGGAAGAAGACAATGAAGACAATGATGAAAGTGATGACAATACCAGGAACTGGCATGGAGGATGGGCAATAAAAGGAAGGACAGGAGCCGAGTCAACCATCATCCTCCAATTAAGACCACCATGAGTCAAACAGGCGTCGAGATAGAAGACGTTAAACAAGCGCTTCCTGGGAGGCAACCCAGTGTTTTTTTTGTTTTGTTTTTGTTTTTTGTTTTTATTTTTTGTTCTGTTTGGAGTTTTGATTTTTAGTGTCTTAGTTAGAGTCAATGCCTGTTTAGTGTGGAAAATTGTTAGGAAAATGATCACTTAAAATAAGGAATGAAATTAGAAACACTTTGAAATAGGAAGCAACAAAAAATAGAAATTTACATTCTGTTTTCTACGCTTCACTTGCGTTAGCGCCAGTGAAGCGCAGAAATACCACTTTTGATTCTGTTTTCTGCTCTTCACCTACGCTGAGCGTAGATGAAGCGCATCGCTTCGCTCCAGGAATTTTTGAACACACGTTCCACCTACGTTGAGCGCAAGTGCAGCGCGCGTTCCCGCTCCAGCTTAAATTTGAAAACCTGGAGCAGGGAAGGTCACTTTTCACCCTGCTCTCCCTTTTTCAAGTCGTTTCTATGACTTTCTTACCTTTCCTTTATCCTTTTTCACTTAAAGGCCTCTTCCTTTCAACTTTTTAATTACACCATGTATGTTTTTACTGTTTTACAAGTTTTTCACCGATTAAATTTTTAGTTCTCTATTTCATTGAGCAAAACCTTAGGATAGAAGACTTAGGCTCTTAGGACCATATAAATTTAGGATTAATTGTCAATAGAGTCTTAGTTTACGATGCTGGTTATGGTTTATATGCTTTGGTGGTAATTTTTAAAAGTGCTCAGTAAATTTTTGCAAATTTTTCTAAATGGTAATATTGATGCTTATTCTTGGCTAAAATCTTTGCATGACCATTACATGAATAATTGTGCATTATTGCATGTTTGAAAAGCATGATAATTGAGCATAATATTGTTTACTCTTTAATGCCCTGTTTAGAAATTTATTAGGACTTGCTTTAACTGATCACTTTAGCAATCTCTTAAGAAATTAATAAATTGGCATTGGGTAATATAATAATCAAGGTTTTATATGCAAAAGTTCTTGCTAAATGATTGCTCTGATTTATGAATTAAGATGGCCACCATGTGTGAAAATTTTTATGCATGGCTTATTTCATTAATTTTGAGTTAATATTATTTTGCATTGAATAGTCTTGGTTCTGTTTCATTTTGCAGATGGCTCGCACTAAGGTAGTTCGTACTGGCTCCACCTCTAGGAGAGGTAAGGATGCCAAGAGGCCTAGAGAGGACCCAGAGTTCGACCCCCTCAGATTCAAGAACTTGCAGGCATTCGAGGCATACAGTTCACTGCTGAACTGTAATTTTATTCAGAAGAGGCCATTCGCTTTACAGCCTGGCGAATTCGAGGAGTTCATAGGCGAGATCATCAGGCGAAGCGGGACTCGAGTTGCTGAGCCAGACAGATTCGTTGACCCGGAGTTGGTCAGAGAATTCTACGCCAATGCCATTGGAGACCATGGCATTGACGTACGCAGGCAGTCATATATCAGGGGTAATGGATTTCTTATGATCGCGATGCGATCAACACATTGTTGGGCTACCCAAGACCTGGGGACAGGAGGCTGATGGTTTGCCAGTACCACAAGCTGGTAAACGAGGTGGGCATCAACGGCAATGACCCGTTGGATACTAGGACCGCAGAGTGCTTATGCCTGCGGGGGCGGACCTTTGAGAGGAACGCCTATGGACATGCTGTCAGGATCTACAGGCGTCATATGAGGGACATTGCACAGATGTGGACCGTGTTGGTGTTGGCTAACATCCAGCCCACCAACCATGTTTCAGATGTCATCATGCCGATTGCTCATCTCCTCTATAGCATCCTGACCGGTTTTGACATTGATATTGCAGTAGTGATATCTCAGAAGATATCTACTTTTGTATCTTCTGTGGGGCGACGGAGCGCCCAATCCAGGATCAGTCTTGGCTTCCCCGCACTCATCACTGCTCTTTGCCAGTCTAGGGGGATTGAGGTGTCAACCACTAAGAGCATCAAGACCCCTGTGACTAGGGGATACATAGAGGCCAACTGCATCCCTGAGGAGGATGAGCAACCACCAGCAGCAGCAGAGCAGCCGCCACCACCACAGCAGTAGCAGCCACCACCCGCTGATACTTCTATCCCGTTTTGGGCTCAGCACCTTCTGACCCAAAACGCCTCCATCTACAGAGGACTGGTCCCTCTTTAGGACGTTCAGTATCAGTCCCGACAGGACCCGTACTTCGGCATGACTCCTGATGACTTTCAGACTTATTTGCAGTGGCCTGGGGACAGGCCTATTCCACCAGGAGAGGGAGGAGCAGCTGTAGACGGAGCTAGAGCTGATGATGTTGATCATGATATGGAGGACTGAGGATTTTATTTGGTGTTTTTCTTTTCTTTTTCTTTTATTTTCTTTTCATTAATTTTTTTCCTTTCTTTTTATTTTCTTTCATTTTCTTTCTTTTTCATTTTCTGGATCTGTACTGTATATACAACACTATTGACTATTCATATCTATGCAGTGTTGATTCCAGTATGTATATTATTGCATTAGGATTTAGTTTTAGGATATTTATTTTAGTAATTTAGGATTTTTTTAGGATTTTAGGAATTAGAGATTTAAGGAATTAATTTTTAAAATCTCAAAATTAGGCAGTCTAACTAACCAAATTAGGAAAGAAATAGGAATTTTGTGATTAAATCCATAATCAGTCAGGATTATGATATTATACAGGAAATATATCAGGATAGTTAATTAATTCCAATAAGTGATTTATCAAGGAAATTAGTCAAAAGCCGGTGAGTTGTGAGACCAAACACTTAATGTGAGAGTTTTCACCGCTGCTTGTCAACTGCTATTGCTTGAGTTTTTGGATTTTATTCTGCACATGAAAAATATGGAAGTGATCAGGGCAATTTTTTTATTTATAAATTATTTGCTCAGTGCCAAAAAGCCAACCCTTAAAAAAAAACCAATTTTTTTGGTAACCTATTTGAGCTTTAATGTTTCTTCTTATGCACCCCAGCCATAATAATGTCTATATCCTGTCCCTTACACACTTGGGATAGAGAGCAAAGGTGCAGTTTGATAAAATGGGAAGAATTGGTTGGTTACTTGAAAATTGAAGAAATACAAAGAGCAGACACAAGAAAGCAAAAGAGGATCACTCCCTAAAAAAAAAATCAAAAAGAAAAAGTGAATAAAAAGGGGGAGTGAATCATCAAACAAAGAAAGAGGCCAGCTGAATGGTACAAATCAAGAATGAAGTGGAAGAATGGAGAGAAGTTACAAGTCAAGAAAAATTCAAAGATGCTCTCTATTCCAGTGTTCTCTTTGCATATCCAGAAAAACCATGATTTCTTGATAGCCCGGCCTCATTACAACCAAAAAAGACCTTTTGATCCATAATCTTCCATGTGCATGTTTAGAAACCAGAAACGACTATCAATTTTAGTTGTTCAATTGCTGTGAAAATTTGAGGGAAACACTTACCCATGAGAATGAGAGAATTCCTTGATTTATCACTTATTGTTTTGATTGCTATTTTTGAAAAAGTTTGAATGTGTTTTTATCCTATTCTGATTGAGTACTGGTAATATCACTTAATTCTGATTTTCAATCTGATATTTGGAAAGTGACAACTGCCTAGTAAAGAGATGAGGAAATTATTTCCTTAAAATTGAGAATCTTGACAAGGGGATTGAATCCATTTGATGGAAAAAGGTTTTCTTGCATAAGGACAAGCAAGAAGCTAAGTTGGGGGGAAGTTGATAAGTGCAAAATATATGATTATTTCTTGTATAATCATTGCACTTATCAAGGGTAAATTGGTAAATTTGTTCCCCAAATTACCTCTTTTAGTAATAAATGCATATTTTGTGATTATTTAATTCAAATTTGAATTTGATTCTATTTTAATAAAAAATTTGTTGATTCAATCTAAGGTGGATCTCAAGTTTGTGACTTGGAACTTAGATTGAATCTTAACTCAGCGGAAGGTTAGGATTAAGAAAGCTTTAGCTCAGCAAAAGGTTAAGCTTAATTAGCTCAGCAAATGTTAAGCTTATCTCAGCAAAGTTAAGACCTTAAAAGAGAATGAGTGAGACTACTGATTGATCTCAAGTTGAGATGGGATCTGAGATGAGATAGACTTGAGATGTAAGATGAGATGCAGAGACAGATCTTAGTTATGCAGAGATTTAATCAAATGTAATTTGTTTCAAACAGATAAGTCTCAGGTATTAGAGATGTGCAATATAATAAAGAGATAGAGAGAAGAGATGCACACTGAGATTTATATTGGTTCACCCACAACCTTGGGCTACGCCCAGTCCTCACAACTTGTGAGATTTCCACTATTGACAAACCCGTCAATTACAAGTATTCTTACAACCTCTTCAGGACGCCCCTCACACCAAGCATAGGCACTCCTACCTTGGCTGAGTCTCAAGTATTCTTTGTTCTCAACTGCCTCCTCAGGCAACTCATTCAGTATTTTCTGTCTTCGACTGCCTCTCCAGGCAACACATGCAGTATTCTTTGTCTTCGACTGCCTATCCAGGAAACTTAGTGAGTATTCTTGTTATAGTGCCTCTCCAGGCTTTACAATCACTCGCACTAAGCCCAGGTACCCCTGTCTTAGATGAGACTTGGAGAAATGAGATGAGATGGGATTGATATAGCTTAGACTACTTACAAAGTATGGATAAACGGTGAGCTCAGTGTTGAAATTCTGGCAAGCATACCAAAACCTCAGCAGTATAATAGTAAGTAACAGTATCGTATCCACGGGAAACGGTTCAACTTATAAAGATTAGTGGTCACAACTATCAAGTAATAGCGTATGGTTGTTTGTTGAGAATTATGCAAGTAAATAAAATTGAACTTAAATGCGAGAGATAGAGATAGTTACTTGGACTAGGATTGAACTTCGTAACATCGCACCCCTTTCGTATGTGAACCCCAATGCTATTTAATAATTATAATTATGATACCCTAGCCAAACTATATTATTTTATCCCGGGTCAGCAGCGATAAAATACTCAGGAATAATCCATGCGGGTTCTCCCATGCGACAAATTACCCCGGCTTTAATGATCTACTTTTCCGTTTGTTAAAACTATCGGTTCATACTATAGCTCGATCCCATAGTGACTACTTTGAGTACTTTTATCAATCAGAGTTCAAGTTTCCTAAGTATCGGCTCCCCCAAACTCGCTATTGGTTCTATAGAACCACCTCTCAAATGGGCCCCATAAAACCAACCTATAACTCCGGCACACGGGCGGAAGTTACGCATTAAGCGAAGTATAAAAATACCGATATCATAAAAATAGGGATTCATAAATAATAAGGAGAATTCACATACAATTGGGGATTGAATCAACTACATTCAATCCTATTGGAGAGTTTAGCTACGCATGGTAGCCATTACACACCAACGGAGAAACTGTCACACTTTTCTCCAGCCCTAGCTCAGCTCTACCGTCTCCCAAAAAGCTCCCTTGATCTTTGCAAAAGGTTCTATTTAGACGAGGGAAAGCTATCTGAAATCTAGAAGGAATCTGATTTGAAAAACTGATCCGTATCCTGTGCTTCATCCTGCGCTCAGCGCGTTTTGAAGCCCAGGTTCCAGAATGGATTTTTAATGTTGCGCTCCACCTACGCTCAGCGCAGGTGGAGTGTGATACACGTTCCAACTTTCCTTGATTCTCTCTTTTTCAGCTTGATCTCTTCATGATCTTATCCTTCTTGATCTGCTTTCCATATTTCCCTCTTTTTAGCTTGATCTTGTGCTGATTTGATCTAATTTGAATTTAGAATTAAATCTGCAGAATCCTTATCCCAATAATTTCTGACTTATCCAAATCAGCCGCATTTAATCCTTATCTTGCATATTCTCTCTTCAATAAATCCTATCTTGTTTCTTCGTCTTTAAAACTTGCCCTTTTATCTGCCAAAATCAACAGATTTTCTATCAAAATACCATCATATTCAATTCAAATCAAATATTCACAATTTTATGCATTTATTACTAAAAAGAGGTAATTGGGGCATAAATTTACTATTTTAATCCTTGATAAGTGCAGTAATTATACACTAAATTATCATATATTTTTCACTTATTTAAATTCCCCCCCAACTAGCTTCTTGCTTGTCCTCAAGCAAAAAAACCTTTTGCAATCAAAATGGATTCAATCCCCTTCTATGATCTAAAAAATAAGGAATAATTTCATCACCTCTTGCTAGGGCGCTGTCACTTTCCAAATATTAGATTAAAAGTCAGAATCAAGGGATATTACCAATACAAAATCAGGACAGGGTAAAAATACATTCAACTTTTTCAGAAATAGCAACCAAAACAATAAGTGATAAATCAAGGAATTCTCTCATTCTCACGGATAAGTGTTTCCCTCAATTTTTCACAGCAGCTGAACCACTAAATTGATAGTCGTTTCTGGTTTCTAAACATGCACATGGAAGATTATGGAACAAAGAGGTCTTTTCCTTGGTTGTAATGAGGCTGGACTATCAAGAAATCATGGTTTTTTCTGGGTAGCAAAGAGAACACTGGAATAGAGAGCATTTTTAAATTTTTCCTTGGACTTGAAATTTCTCTCCATTCTTCCATTTCATTCTTGATTTGTGTAACATCCCAAAATTTAAGAATCTAGAATTAGAATTAAAGTACCTATAATTTATTTTTATGCAAGTAATTAATAACATAATAAGAATAGTATAATTTTAATTCTAATAATAATAGTAGGTTAGAAATATGTTAAATAATGAATTATGAGGTGAGACAATATTATAAAAAATGGAGTATTAAACCTAAATTTTATTAGAGTCAAATTAAATCCCATTTTTATTGTTATGGCTATATAATTCTTTGTGTTATTATCTTATTAGTATTATTATTCTTAGTATTCAATTAATTAAGTCGGGAAAGAAAAGAAGTAATTAGGGTTCGGGTTGGAAATTGAGAAAAGGGAAAGACGAGAAGAGGAGAAAGAAGGGGAAAGGGAGGCGGTTGTGAGGAAGAAGAAGGAAAGAGAAAGAATCAAGGGAGAGGAAGGGAGATAGAGAGATCGAGACAGAGGGTGAGGGATTGAGAGACAAAGAAGGGGGGTTGGCCATGGAGAAGGAGGAGATGCGGCGGAGAAGAAAGGAAGGAGGAGAGGGACGACAGCTCCGGTGGTGGCTCGCGGCCGTTTCGAATCGGCGATGGTGATGGGGAAGCCGCGAAACAGCGGTGGCCATGGAAGATGCGCCGCTGCGCGCGAAGCGGCTACGGGACGGAGGGGAATCTGGCGCGACCGAGGACGGAGGCGCGGCCGGAGGATTCGGGGCTGCTGGCCACAACAACGGCGACCATGGAAGGAAGAAGAGAGGAGGCAGCAGCAGCGTCGATGGCTGCAGGTGGCTGGAACGGCCACTCAGCGGCGGAGCTAAAGGGAGGGAGTAACTTGCGGCTACGAACAGTAGGGACCGGTGGTGGGGGCGGTGGACCGAGCTGCGGCTAGGGGAAGAAGGAGAGTGCAGGGAGGTGAGCGAGAACAGCCCACAGGGGCTCACACGACAGTGGGTTTGACTGAACAGCCGCGACTCCGGCGACGGTGGCTGGAGCGGAGTGAATTGGTGGCGGAGGAGCGGAGGTGAGTGTGGTTTCACTCACTCTTTCGTAATTGTTCTCCTATGTATGCTCCCTATTCTTCCTTCCCTTGCTATTATTGTGGATTAGAGTTGATTTTATGCAAAACTAAGGTGGATTGTTAGATTAATTGAATGGATTGATTCTCTTGATGATTTCGTTACGCCTACGCCTTAAGATGATTTTGTTGTATGAAGATGTATGATTATAGGTTAGAATTTAATATAAAATATGCTTTCAAGGCTTGCTAAATGATAACGTAATTTCAGATTGACATTCTTGAGGTGATATAATTATCATAAGAATATTTAGGTATATTATGAGACATGTGCTATTTGTGATATTTGAGCATTTGCATAAAGGCCTTTGGCTCCAGTTAATTGGAAACGAGAATTTGAGCTTTGGCTCCCAGTTTTAAAATGAATTTGGCTTCGGCCCCAGTAAAAATGGCTTCGGCCCCAATTCACCTTAATTAATCAAGATTAGACTTCGGTCCCCAGCTAATTGGACTTCGGTCCCTAGTTAATTGGACTTTCGGTCCCTAGTTAAAACACGGGTTTCAGCCCCCAGTTAATTGGCGGTGTTATGCCCAAGGAAGACGTTCCTTGTAGTCTGAGCTCAGGTCTAGCCCCAAATAGTGATAAGACCCGTCTGCCGGGTAATGCAGGTCATGTATAGCACATTTACTTGAGATTGTGACATTAGATATGTGATATGCTTGTGTTTAGTTAATTTGAGAATAGAAGAAGTGTTCATGTGCATTAGAATGAATTAATTGTCATTATGAATGTTTTCTTAATTTTTCAAGTGATGTTATGCTACCTTATATCTCGTGCCTTGCCTCCCCACACCGCACACACTGTTACCGTCACTCACTGGGACGTAGTCTCATCCCACGTTGTGGGAATTACTTCAGTTGTGCAGGTTTTGAATAGGCTGATGGCGGAAGAGTAGGGAACTCAATTGAAATAAATGTCAAGAATTGTATTTGTAGATTAGAAGATTTGATATGTATTAAGGTATTGATTTTTTTTTATTTGGCCATGGAGGCCTTATTGTAGATTGATGCTATATGGTGGTATTATAAACTGTACTGGTATTTTTCTGAGTTTAAGGGGAAGTTGCAAAATTGGGAAATGTCCAATTTTCAGGGGAAACTCTGCCGGATTTCCGGTAGGAGTTTTATGAGCCATACACTCAAAGTGTAGGTTCATCCCATAGGTTCTTAATTAGAAAATAATATGGAAAATAATGATGTATGATTTTTTTTTGTGGAAGCCTAAGCAAACGTTGGATCGCTTAAGCGTTGCGTGATTTGTATGTCGATACATGAAATGCGCGAAATAATTTCAGAAATTCGGAATAATGTTTCCAACGAACATTATTCTTGAATTGAGAAATTAGGACGTTACAATTGTATCATTCAGCCGGCCTCTTCTTTGTTTGATGAATCACTCACCCCAACTTATTCACTTTCATTCACTTTTTCTTTTTTGATTTTTGAGGGAGTGATCTTCTTTTTGCTTTCTTGTGCCTGCTCTTTGTATTTCTTCATCTTTAAGTAACCAACCACTTCTCCCCATTTTATCAGATTGCACCTTTGCTCTTTTTCCCAAGTGTATAAGGGACAGGATATAAACATTAACTTTGGCTAGGGTGCATAAGAAGAAACATTAAAGCTCAAATGGGTTACCAAAAATTTGGAAAAATTTGTATGGGTTGGCTTTTGGCACTAAGCAAATAATTTATAACATAAAATTTGCCTCTATCACTTCCAAATTTTCCATATGCAGTATAAAATCCAAAAACTCAAGCAATAACAGTTGACAAGCAGCGGTGAAAACTCTCAATTTAAGTGTTTGGTCTCATAACTCAGCGGCTTTTGGCTAAATTCCTTGATAAAGCATTTACTGAAATTAATTAACTACCCTGATATATTTTCCTGCACAATACCCTAATCCTAACTGATTATGGATTTAATCACAAAACTCCCATTTCTTTCCTAATTTGGTTAGTTAGACTGTCTAGCTTTGAGATTTAAAAATTATTTCCTTAATTCCCCTTTTTCCTAAAGTCCTAAAAAATATCCTAAAAAAATCCTAAAAATAAAAAAAATGACCTTGAAAATGCACTGCATAGAAAGTGATGTGTCAGTGAAGTTATATATACAGTATAGGTCTAAAAAGAAAAGAAAAGCAAAAGGAAAAGGAAAAGGAAAAGAAAAACACCAAATAAAATCTCAGTCCTCGCCATCCATGTAATGATCAGCATCATTAGCTCCATCTTCAGCTGCTCCTCCTCCCTCTCCTAGTGGAATAGGCCTATCCCCAGGCCACTGCAAATAAGTCTAGAAGGTAGCGGGAGTCATACCGAAGTAAGGGTCCTGCCGGGACTGGTATTGGACGTCCTGAAGGTGGATAAGTCCTCTGTAGATGGAAGCGTTTTGGGTCAGGAGGTGTTGAGCCCAGAATGGGATAGAAGTGTCTGCTGGTGGTGGTGGTGCTTGTGGTGCTTGTTGTTGCTCATCCTCATCCTCCTCCTCTGGGATGCAGTTGGCCTTAAAGTATCCCTTAGTCATAGGGGTCTTGATACGTGTAGTGGGATGCACCTCAATCCCCCTAGACTGGAAAAGTGCAGTGATAAGTGAAAGGAAGCCTAGACTGATCCTGGACTGGGCACTCCGTCGCCCTACATAGGATGGAAAATCATATATCTTTGAGATATCACTCTGGCGATGTCTATATCTCTCCCACTAAGAATGCAGTAGAGTAGATGAGCAACCGACATGATGACATCTGAAACATGGTTGGTGGGCTGGATGTTGGCCAACACCAACACTGCCCACATCCTCGAAATATCCCTCATATCACGCCTGTAGATCCTAGCAGCCTCCCCATAAGCGTTCCTCTCAAAGGTCCGCCCCCGCAAGCATAAGTACTCTGCGGTCCTAGTTTCCAGTGGGTCATTGCCATGAATGCCTACCTCGTTTACCAGTGCATGAAACTGGCCAAACCATCTCATCTCGATCCTCAGGTGATGGGTATCCCAACAATGTGTTGATCGCATCACGACCATATGAGACCCACTGACCCCTGACAAAAGATCGTCGTCGTACATCAATGCCATGTCTCCAATGGCGTTGGCGTAGAACTCTCACTATCTCTGGGTCATAAAACCTGGCTGGCTCATCAATGCGCCTCCAATTCCTCCTGATGATCTCATCCAAGAACACATCATATTCGCCAGGCTGTAAAGCAACTGGCCTTTCCTCAATAAATTACAGTTCATCAGTGAACTGTAAGCCTCGAATGCCCTGAGGTCCTTGAATCTGGAGGCATCAAACTCTGGTGGTGCCTCTCTTGTCCTCTTGGCACCACTCCTAGACGTGGAGCCAACATGAACAACCTTAGAGCGAGCCATCGGCAAAATAAAACCAAATCAAGATTATTTCATGCAAAGGATAGATTAGCTCATGATTAATGCATTAAGTGGCCAACTTAATTCAAAAATCAGAGCAATCATTTAACAAGCACGTGTGCATGAAAATTTTGATTATTATATTACCCAATGCCAATTTATTAATTTATTAAGAACATGCTAAAGTGATCAGTTAAAGCAAGTCCTAAATATTACTAAACAGGGCATTAAAGAGTAAACAAAATTATGCTAAAAAATCATGCTTTTCAAACATGCAAAGATGCACAATTATTCATGCAATGGTCATGAAAAAATATTATCCAATTAAGCATCCATAGTACCATTTTGAATAATTTTCAAAAAATTACTGAGCACTTTAAAAACTACCACCAAACATGCCAAAAACATACCACATGCATACAATCACAGTCAGCATACTAAACTAAGACTCTATTGACAAATAATCCTAACTTATGGGGTTCTAAGAGCCTAAGTCTTCTATCCTAAGGTATTGCTCAACAAAGTAGAAAACTAGAAATTTTAATCGGTGAAAACTAACAAAAACAGTAAAAACATACCTGTGGTAGTGTAAAAGTTGAAAGGAGAAGGCTTTGAGGGTGAAAAAGCAAGGGAAGGGTAAGAATCAGAGAAAAAACACTTTTTAGGAAGTGAGGGAAGGTGAAAATGACCTTCTCTCGCTTTAGATTTTTGAATTTAAAATGCAGCGGGAACACGTGCTCCATATGCGCTCAACGAGGATGGAGCGCGTGTCTCAGAAGAATCTGAAGCGTGACGCTACGGTTCACTTATGCTCAGCGTAGGTTGAAGCGCAAAAAACAGAAACTAATTGACAATTCTGCGCTTCACCTGCGTTAAGCGCAAGTGAAGCACAGAAAATAGAATTGAATTTTCAGTTCTATTTTCTGCTGCTTCCTAATTCTAAGTGTTTCTAATCCCTTTCCTTATTTTAATTGATCCTTTTCCTAACAATTTTTCACACTTCACAGGCATTGACTCTATCTAGGACACTAAAATCAAATCAAAACAAAAACAAAATAAAAAACATAAAATCACTGGGTTGCCTCCCAGGAAGCGCTTGTTTAACGTCTTCTAGCTCGACGCCTGTTTTACTCATGGTGGCCTTAATTGGAGGATGATGGTTGACTCAGCTCTTGTCCTTCCTTTTATTGCCCATCCTCCAAGCCAACTTCTTGTGTTATCATCATTTTCCTCACTGTCCTCATGATCTTCTTCTTCATCTTATGTTGATCTTTTTCTCTTTTTGAACTTAAACTCCATGGATTCATTCTTCTGCTTCACTCTCATTCTTGGTTTCCTCAGAAAGTTGGAAACCTTTTTCTTCTCAATTTCAAGTACTTTTTGATTCAATATTTGTTTCTTTCGTACCTTTTGCAGCTTTGGTTCAGAATTAAAAATGTAGATCCCATCAGTAGGATCTATCTTCAATTTTTCTGGAAGTCTCTATTATTTGGGAAATTCCTCTGTCTAGGTGAAACATTATGCTCTCATCTTTAGAGCTGATTTGATATTTTCCCCGATCAACATCCACTATTACCTTGGCAACTTCCATGAATGGTCTTCCTAGAATTAAGGGGACATCAGTATCCTCCTCTTCCATCTCAGCAAAGAAGAAATCAGCAGCATATACAAACTTATCCACCCTTATTGGTAAATCTTCAATTATCCCATATGGGCGTTGAGTGGTTTTATTTGCAAGCTGTAATTTCACCTTGGCAGGTTTGACCTTCAAAATTCCCAGATTGTTAAAGAATGATAGCGGCATCAAATTGATGCTCGCCCCAAGATCTAATAAAGCTTGTGTAACTGGCTGATTACCAATAGAAACGGGTACAGTGAACTTACCTGGGGTCAAGTGACTTACCTGTGCTGAAGACCTTTTCTGCCTCTTCTTCTTTTTCTGGAAAAGTTTCGGGCTTCTCTTCTTGTTGAACACTCCTCTGAGCAATCTCTTTTGTGAGCACTTCTTCTTCTAATATGATATTTTCTAAGTCACTCTCTTCTATTAGGTTACCTTCAGTAGCAACCAAATTGCAGTTCTCCTTTGGATTGGTTTGAGTTGTTGCTGTAAAGTGGCCTTTTTTGTGTTCTGCCATTTCATTTGCCAACTGGCCCACTTGATTTTCCAAGGATTTGATTGATGCTTTTGTATTCTTCTTGAAGCCCTTAAAGTTTTGCATAAAAGAATCGATCTTTTCTTCTAGTCTTGTGAGTCTGTCATGTGTAGATGGCTGCTGCTGTTGATATGGTACCTGCCTATTCCCTCCATTTTGTCCCCAACCAGAGTTGTTTTGGTTATTTCTCCATCATTGTGAGTACTGATTATTGTTGTTGGAGAAATTACCTTGCCTTCCTTGATTTTCCATGTAGCTAATTTGTTCTGCTTGAATGTCCTGAGAGGAGCACTGACCATTGGGATGGTCGCCCCCGCAAAAGTCACAGATCAACGGTTGGGCCTGGCTTGGTTGGGATTGTACAACTTTCAATTGTTGAGGAAGTGCTTCCAACTGCTTAGTGAGTGCCTCTAGCTGTCTTTTGAGAAGCTTTGTTCTGCTAGAAGAAAATCATTGTTGTTTAGTTCTAACACTCCTTTCTTTTGTAATTGGACTGGTTGTCTTCCAAATTGAGCTTGCTGATCATTTTGTGCAAAGTTGTCAATAATTGTGATAGCTCGCTCTGCATCCACTGATAAGATTGTTCCTCCTGCTACAACATCTATGAAAGATTTTGAATCTGGTCTGAGTCCATTGCAGAAGATATAGAGTTGAGCAATGTCATCATAACCGTGGTTCGGGCATTTGCGTAGAAAGGATTTGAATCTCTCCCAGGCTTCACATAATGGTTCATCTGCTCCTTGTCTGAATGTGGAGATGTCTGACTTGGCTTGAATATATCGGGTTGGTGGAAAGAATCTCTTCAAGAATTTATCTTCAACCACTCCCCCAATTGTTCACACTTTGGTTTGGATGCGACTTTAGCCACTCCTTAGCTTTACCTATCAAAGAGAAAGGGAACAAACGTAAGTACACTGATTCTAGATCTACTTCCTCAAAACCCATAGTTCCAATCAATTCATAGAAAGTAGATAGATGAGTATGTGGATCTTCATGATCCAATCCTTCGAATTAATGGGCACTAATAAGGTTTAGATGGGCAGCCTTCATCTCCAAGGACTTTGCTGTAACTGGTAACACAATGCTTGAATAATGGCGAGGTCCTTGGTGCATGACATAATCTCCCAAGACTCTTCTTCTTGGTCCTTCTTCAGCCATATTTTTGGGTTCTTCCTCACTTCTCCTTTGTCTCCTTCTCTTGTTTCTATGCTCCTATTCCTCCTAGATGTCCTCTCTATTTCTGCATCAAATTGCAATTGATTTGGTGACATCTGGCCGCGCAAGAGCATAAATCAAGAAAACTTGAAAAGGGTAAGTGTGGAAGAGAATTATATAAAAAATAAAATTAAAACTTTTCTAAAAATCCTAAAAATAAAAATAAAAATCCTAAATAAAATAAATTCCTAGGATAAAATATATACAACTTAATAGTATAGACCTCCCAAGTCTTTACAAATTGATACACCGTTCCCCGGCAACGGCGCCAAAAATACTTGTTGAAATTCTGACAAGCGTACCAAAACCTCAGCAGTATAATAGTAAGTAAGAGTATTGTATCCACAGGGAACGGTTCAACTTATAAAGATTAGTGATCACAACTATCAAGTAATAGCGTATGGTTGTTTGTTGAGAATTATGCAAGTAAATAAAATTGAACTTAAATGAGAGAGATAGAGACAATTACTTGGACTAGGATTGAACTTCGTAACATCGCACCCTTTCGTATGTGAACCCTAATTCTATTTATGAATATATAATTATGATACCCTAGCCAAACTATATTATTTTATCCCGGGTCAGCAACGATAAAATACTCAGGAATAATCCATGCGGGTTCTCCCAGGCGACAAATTACCCCGACTTTAATGATCTACTTTTCCGTTTATTAAAACTATCGGTTCATCCTATAGCTCGATCCCATAGTGACTAATTTAAGTACTTTTACCAATCAGAGTGCAAGTTTCCTAAGTATCAGCTCCCCCAAACTCGCTATTGGTTCTATAGAACCACCTCTCGAATGCGCCCCATAAAACAACCTATAACTCCGGCATACAGGCAAAAGTTACGCATTAAGCAAAGTATAAAAATACCGATATCATAAAAATAGGGATTCATAAATAATAAGGAGAATTCACATACAATTGGGGATTGAATCAACTACATTCAATATTGGAGAGTTTAGCTACGCATGGTAGCCATTACACACCAACGGAGAAACTGTCACACTTTTCTCCAGCCCTAGCTCTGCTCTGCCGGCTCCCAAAAATCTCCCTTGATCTTTGTAAAAGTTTCTATTTATAGACGAGAGAAAGCTATCTGAAATCTGGAATGAATCTGATTTGAAATCTGTTTGAAAAACTGATCGTATCCTACGCTTCATCCTGCGCTCAGCGCGTTTTGAAGCGCAGGTTCCAGAATGGATTTTTAATGCTGCGCTCCACCTACGCTCAGCGCAGGTGGAGCGTGATACAGGTTCCAGCTTTCCTTAATTCTCTATTTTTCAGCTTGATCTCTTCCTGATCTTATCCTTGCTTGATCTGCTTTCCATATTTCCCTCTTTTTAGCTTGATCTTGTGCTGATTTGATCTTAAATTTGAATTTAGAATTAAATCTGCAGAATCCTTATCCCAATAATTTCTGATCTTATCCAAATCAGCCGCCATTTAAATCCTTATCTTACAGATTCTTTCTTCAAATAAATGCTATCTTGTTTCTTCTTTTAAAAACTTACCCTTTTATCTGCAAAATCAACAGTTTTTCTATCAAAATAGCATCATATTAAAATTCAAATCAAATATTCACAATTTATGCATTTATTACTAGAAAGAGGTAATTTGGGGCATAAATTTACTATTTTATCCTTGATAAGTGCAGTAATTATACACTAAATTATCATATATTTTTCACTTATCACTCAGCTAGGTATCACACTCTAAATCACTCAAAGAGTGTATACAAATCAGTACAAAAAAGGAGCTAAACCTACTACATGATATTAGCTAAGATAACATAGGTAGGTAGGTTGAGATTCACTTGAGACTTGGATTTTTCTGTTTGTGCAGCAACATCTCAGCTGTGTCTCATCTTGTGTCTCTCACCTGTTTCACCATAATGAGACATCCTTCTGTAGTCTTCAGAAATCTAGCCGTTGGAAGAGAGAGACTGTTTTTCACTTTTCTGACATGAGATCAACACTTTTCTGATGCAGTCTTTGCTTTGACAATGTACTTGCATTGACTTGCTTTTGTTGCTGAGACTCTGTCTACATCTGATCTCTGTGTCTCAGTCTGAGTTTGAGTCTGATGTCTGCATCTGATCACTGCGTCTCAGTCTGATGTCTGCATCTGATCTTAAGCCAACATCTCAATTCTGAGGTTGATGTTTGCATCTGATCTCTGCGCCTCAAGTTGAGTCTGCATCTCAAGCTGACTTTGGATCTCATCTTTGCTCAGCTTCATACTTCAAAGTGCTTCTTTGTCATGCTTGGACTGAGTCTGATCTTACAATGAGTTTTGGTCCTGTCTCAATTTGACTTTCCAATTTAATCTTGTCTGAAGCTGACTTTGAATCTCTTCTTTGTTTAGCATCTTCTATTCTGATCTTATCTCTTGATTCTGAAGCTAGGTTTGAGTCTCATCTCTTAGCAGCTGTTGCATCTGACTGATGATTCTTCTTTTCAAGTTTGTATATGAGTCTCAAGTTGAGTCTTAGTCTGAGATGAGTCTGAGTCTCACCTATAAGTCTGAGCTTGGTCAGTCTTAACTTGACTCTTGCTTTGTCTTGTGCTCAGCTTCATACATCTCAAGTGTTATCTTTTAGATTGAAAGTCTCCTTAGCATCTCAGCTTGTCTTAACATATGAGAAAATTATCCTGCAATAAGAGAAGCTAAATTCTGCAAACACTTTAGCACACAGTTAGTAGAAACAAAACAAGCGTACCAATATGACAACAGTATAATAGTAAGAGAAAGGGTTGTCGTATCCACATGGAACGGTACAATTTCAATTCTTAGCGATCGATCTAATCTAATTGAGTAGGAAAAGATTTGTTTTGGATTTTTGAATTTTAAAATACTGAATTTAAATGACATAAAATAAAGATAGATTGAATCCAAAACAAATTTCGAAAGGATAAGGATGAATGAGAAAACTAGGATTGAATTTCGTCTATCGCACCCCTCTTGTATTTTGAAATCATTGAAATCTGGGAATTTATAATTATAAATATTGAAGCACAAATAAATATTATTTCATAAAAGGTTCCCACAAATATGAAATACTCAGAAACAATTCATGCAGATTCCCACTGTCACAAATTGCCCCGCTTGAAGATCAGTTGTTAAAGCTATCAATTCCTCCTGGTTCCCACAGTGACAAATTGAGTGTTTTCACCAATCAGATTTCATAAACCCTATTCCTAGCGTATTTAAGAAATCGCATCATAACTCTGGTACAAATACAGAAGTTAAGCATTAAGAGTAGAATAAAAACACCAATATTATAAAAATAGGGATTCCCAAATAACATAAATTTCAAAACATAATTGGAGATTGAATCGACTACATTCAATCCTAAAGAGAGGTTTAGCTACATATGGCAGCCGTTACAAACCCAAATAGATGAGAGGTTGAATAAACAGCGAGACTGTCACTCTCTTTGTAATCTCCCTCTTGCTCCACTTTGGTTTCCTTGAGACTGTCACTCTCTTGGCTCTCAAGAATTCTCTATCAAGACTTTCCCTTTGCGGCTCTGTATTGTATTCTGAGTGTGATCATTGGTATGGTCTCTAGGATTTCTCTGTCGACTCTAGGAAATCTTGAATTGTGGCTCTTAACGTCCTTTTATAACCATCTGAAGGCATGTAGAAACCCTAATTGCAGCCCAATAACATTAGGTTACGCGTTCTGCGCTTCACCTGCGCTCAGCTTGAGTGAAGCGCAGGAAATAGTGAGCAACAGGGGATTTCTGCGCTTCACCTGCGCTCAACGCAGGTGGAGCGCAGAAAACAACAAGCTCCTTTATCAATTTTTTAGCTTCTGATGCTTGTTCCTTGCTGCTTCTGTCCTTGCTCACTTCTTTCTTGATGCTTTATTTTTCTTGTACTTTTTCCTCCAAAATTTAACAGATTTTCTATCAAAATAGCATCAAGTTCATAACCAATTAAAATAATTACACTTGCTGTAATTTAAGCTAAAAGGGGTGGATTTATATTGTAAATTTAACAATTCAAACTCAATTAGTGCTATTTGGGTTTGTATCCGAGTGGGCCTGAACGAGAAAGGCATTTTTGCCCGGTCACGCTCAAGCGTGCCTGAGTGAGAGCGTGCTAGCAGGTTCTCTTAAAAACACTTTTTAGGGTTTTTTCTCTCACTTCTTCTCATTTCCTTCACTTTAGAGAGATGGATTTCTAGAAAGAGGATAGCCACTTGGACCCAAGAAGAAGAAGAGGAAGCCAAGGATCTTCCCCCCAACCTCCCTCAACTTCTTCCCCCTTCTCTTTTAGCTCTCTTGAGGTAAGTATAGCTCACACACTCCACCCCATCTTTGAATGAAAACTTTCCTATGAATCCTAATCCCCTTTTCCCCCTTTCTTTGATCTTTTATATCTTTGTATGATTGATGTTGTTTTATGTTTGACTTTGAATGAATAATATGATTGGAGTCATGCGTTAGGGCTTGTATGTTAGGGTTTCTCTAAGTTGCTTTATATTTGAGCATTTATGGTGTACATGTATTTTACTAGCATGATTAGTATTACATATTGGAAGTATGGAAAATGAATTTGGCCTATGGCCACCAAACCTTAATTAATCAAGATTGACTTCGGTCCAGAATAAGACTAAAATGAATTTGGTTTCGGCCCAAATTATGAACTTTGGCTTCGTCCCAGACATTCATGCATTAAAACCTGACTTCGGTCCGGAATAATGACTTCGGTCCAAAATAATTGGCGGTAATAGTACCCAAGGAAGACGTTCCTTGTAGTCTGAGTTCAGGTCTAGCCTTAGAATCAGTAAAAAGACCCCGCTCTGCCGAGTAATGCAGCTCATGCATTCTATATTCATTTTTGTTAAGCTTATGATGTGATGATGAATTGTGAACTCTATGTTGCATGTCACTTGCCTGTTTCCCCCACATTGCATGCTGCATGGTTATGCTCACTAAGACATTAGTCTCACCCCATGTTTGTGGGTTTATTTTAGATATTCAGGATTGTCTGGATGGTTGCAGGGACGGAGAGTTAGAAGCTCTTAAGTGGATCATTCAACCTCTAGTTATTTATTTTGAATCCCCCGAGGGGAACTGATGTATATGAGTTATACCATGCTGAGTTAGATTAGAAATTTTGTATTCATGGATGGTGTTATTTTGAGCCACTGAGCGACATGTGGATTATGAGATGTGTGATGTATGATTGATGTATTCAGCTTATATAAACGTTGGGATTACATTAAACTTTCAAGGTGTTGTTTGTTACGATATCGACAATGAAGCGAAATAATTTCAGAAATTCGGGAATTTTTCTTCCAACGGGCTTAATTCTTGGATTTAGAAATTAGGGTGTTACAGGATATATAATATAATCATGTTATGTCAATTTATAATTTTACCTAACATACATTTACCTCACTTTATTTCTTATATTTTTATATTAGTTTTTACCTAATATATATTCTACAATATTAAAAATATAAATTTAACTATCACCAATTTAACTACAATAACAATTCTTAATCATATGAAAAATAGTTTCACGAATAAGAATGCTGAAATGTGATTGGTTACTTTAGTTTTATTAATCCTTGTATTCCATCAAAGAGATATGATTATATTTTACAAAATAAATTTGAGGCTACTTTAGTTTTTTTGATCCACTGTATTGCTATACCGTTTAGGAATAAAAGGAAGGTGGGCTGACCCATAGTATCATCAACCTTGGCCCGCAAAATATTGAAAACATGGGTTAGGGCTGATAATCATCCACTTGAGAAGGGGGCTATAAAATTGAGGGGCAGCATACGGTGGCCAGGTGGAGTGGGTCCGGGGCTTCAGCCCTGTTTGACAGTTCTACACCTCCCCAATTAAAATACTTTTTCCCTCATTTTTTTATGAATTACCTCATTTACCTTTCCCTTCCTTCTTTAATTTTTTTACCAACAATTTTATTTTATTATTATATTTTCACAAAACAACCAAATATATTTCCAAATACAATATAAATCCCTGACTATTCACTTCGCCCCTTCTTCCTCCACAGTCACACTTGTTTCCTTCATTAACTATCCACCAAGCCCTAATTAACATTGTCTCCACATCTCGCAATACACTATAAATCCATGACTATTCACTTCGCCCCCTCTTCCTCCACAATCTTCACACCCGTTTTCTTCATCCATTATTCATCAGGCCCTAATTAACATCGTATCCACGTCTGTGTTGTTTTAGACATCTCCTCGCCTCCACTATTCATATACACTGCACCATCACCCCTGTGTTTTGAGAAGGTGTGGTAGCTGGGAAGAACCAAATTGGGGGTAGTAGCGAAGGAATTCAAATTGTTTTCTTCCTTTGCGTGAAATCCAATGTTTTTTTACACTGAGGTATGTTTGTTTCACATCACCCAAAAATCCCAATTTTATTTCTCCATATTTTGTTTCTCACTTTTTTTTAATATCATAGCAGGTACTTGCCCGTTCATCATAAATTGCCATGCTTCATCTTTATCACATTACAGAAGTAAATTTCTGCATCGTGTTCTGCCACTCATCGTTCTTAAGGTTTCCATCGTTGTTAAAGGTTTTCTCTTTCTTTTCTTGTATATGATGCCATTTTTTCTAGTATTTAATTTCTTGACCCTTATTTACATGATGATCATTTGTCCTGGAAGAAGAAGGTACGTTTTTATCAAAGATATTATTGATTTAGTGCAATCATTTGTTAATTCCTCAATGTCTCTTTGTAATAGAACTAGTGTTTCAGACTAAGGGTTTACCCTATTATATTCATATGTATTAAAAAATATCACTACTAGTTCATCAAATCTATACGCATTGATTTCTATGAACAAGTGCTTGTAAATGGAAAAGCTCTAAATCCTCAACAAGATGTCCACAAATCGATATATGCATAACATGAACTCTGAACAATCATATGAGCTCTAATTTTGTTTGTCTTTGGCTGTTGGTGTTGGATGATGTATTCATTTAGTAAATATATTTGTTGATAAGTGCACAACTAGCATGATTATAGCTTATGAGAAGAAAAAGTAATTAGAAAAGGCATTAAATCTTTTTTTGGAGTCAGAACATAATGGGTTTGAGCTTGGGGTTGCAACTTATTTTGTTTTTGTGGTTTGGTTGGCTAACATGTAGCTTGTTGATGAGGATAAGTAGCTTTTAAACAAAATTGCTTTGCTATACAACTTAAACATCTTTTAAACAACTCTTAATATTCTTTTGAACTTTAGTCCTTTGTATCATATGTGAATTTGAGTAGGCATTTTCTTACATATGTACAATATCTTTTATGGAATGTTTGTCACTAATGAAAGATTTGGTTTGATTTTACCTTTGGCTCATGCATGCCTAGGATACAGTTGCATATAGAGACTTCTGGAAACAAATATTTTTTGTCTTTGATCGGGAATCCCCACAGGCATAGTTGTGGGATTAACCCTCGGGACGATGGTGGTGGTTAAGTAAATCCCTCCCAAGAATGACAACTCTAGGATTCGAACCCCTGACCTTGCAGGTAAAGTCTACCTGGGGTCACCGTCCACTTCCACTGCGACCAACCACTGTTTGGTTCTGGAAACTATTTTCGTTATATGTGTCCATGGATTGTCGGTGTCCGATATTCTTTCATTTAATATTATCTATGACCTTAAATAAACTATTATAAAGCCTATGATCAGTATCATGTGACTGAATAGGACAAACCCTTTATGGCTTTGCGGGGAAGGTGATGGTTTGAAATAGAGGGAGTGGAAAGAATTAATACTGTGAAGAATTGTTAGGTTGGTCAAGCTCTGAGGGAGGAGATTTAAAAAAAAGTAGCACCACTAACATATGATGCAAATGAGGTGGTGGCTTGTAGAATAGAGAGCAGTGGAGAGGAGGAGGTGAATTGATTGAGCAGTGGAGGCCTTTATCACATGTCGTTCATGTAGTACCTATATTGATTCACTTTAAAATTATTAAGTTTATACCATTTTTAGCAAATTGACCATATGGTAGGGCTTTGTTAGTGAATCAAATGTGATTATTTTCTTTTGTATAATCATGAGTCAAAATCTTCCTAATCTTGATACTTATCATTCATGTTATAATTATGTCAGTAAATCAAGTTATTGGTTTATTTTTTAATGCATATGTGGACAAGTAAAAGTAAATGAATTATGGGAAAAATCCTTCGTTTCATTAGTAATTCATACTTGCAATTGCATTTTTCATATTGTAATTATGTTGATTCACCTTGAAATGTATCCTCTTCATGCACCAATTTCACTTATCGATTCACCTTAAAATATTAACTAATTAAGTGGACCCTATGGTAGGACTTTGTCAGTGTATCCTCTTCATTTCGCAATTCTGCTTATCGGTTCACCTTAAAATGTGAAGTAAATGGACCCCATGATAGGACATTGTCAATGCATCATCTTCATACCGCAATTTCGCTTCTCGTTTCACCTTATGAATTAAAGGTATGCTTGTATAACTTTTATATAAATTCTCTCACCATATATGAAGGAATTTTATTTGTTTTATGTTTTATTCATCTCTACTATTTTCATTAGCCTTTGTTGTAATTTAGGTTTCATGGCTAAAAAAGTTTCCTTATTTCTTTAACAAGGTAGAAAATGGATCATGGGATTCATAGTTTATACTTTTACAAAGGCATGTAATGGATTAAGAAAAGGGAATCATGTGGTAATGGTAAAATTCTTCATGTTCTTTTGAACTTAATTTTATTACTCCATTCCCGATTATGTCTAGATGAAGAAAATGAAAGACTTGAAGGAAGGATACAACAATGTTGAACACTTCCAGGTAATACATAAAATTTGGGATTTTCTTTGTGTTTATTTTTTTCTTTATTCATAAATTTCCTTTTTTTTCTTTAAAGTGTTAATGAGTGTTGATCATTACTCTTTTATAAAGCATTTAAATTTGCAAACACTTGAAATAAATCTTAGATGACATCATCAAAGTAGGAAAAAGTTATCTCATATGCTTCTTTCTATAACTTTTTATGTTTTATGCTTCATTCTTGAATTTTCTTTGCCCTATACACAACAGGGATTTACAATTGGTCGAGGTATTGTGGAATTTTGTGAACAAGGGATAATTATCCCACCTGTAAGTCTTTTTTAATGTTTAAACCTATTTCTTGATCTATATTTCTATATATTCCATTGTTACACACACACACACACAAGCACTAGAGAATAATGAATTCCATGAAACATCAACTAGAAGTTTTCTCCATAATTAGGAGACAAAAACTAAAATTATATGGCTTGACTCCCCTAAGGTGAGGGGTTTATATAACGGAGAAAGTGACCCTTTATAAGAAAATTAACAGTGATAATTCACAATTCATCAATAGATTGGTCAAAATCCCCAAATCATAACCCTATTTAAGTTTCTAAGCCTACAACCATCAAAATACTCATTCAATGGATTTAATCGAAAATAAACCATTAAACAACCAAATACAAGGCCAAGAAAGGGAATATGAGAGTAGGGTTCATAGAAGATTGCTCATACAAGGATGAGTGAGAGTGTGTGAGCTATACTCACCTCAAGGGAACTCAAGGAGAAGGGGAAAACGAGTTGAGGGAGGTTGGGGTGTGAGATCCTTGGCTTGCTCTTCCTCCAAGCTTCAATGGCACTTTCTCTCACTAGGAATTCTCTCTCTCTCTAAAGGTGAAGAAACGGAAAGAAGTATGAGAAAAAGCCCAAAAATGTGTTTTTAAGGTAACCTGTCCGCGCCCTCTCGCTCAAGCGCGCTCAGGTGAGACCGGGCAAAATTTCATTCCAGAAACCCCCATCTGGCTTTGTTTTCTCGCTCAGTCTCACTCGAGCGAGCCTGGGTGAAAAATCCAAAGCAGATTTTCCTTATTCCTGCTGATACCCTCGCTTAGGCGCGTTCAAGTGAGCCTGGACGAAATTACCAAACAGAAACACCCCTTCTCTACCTGACTCTCTCGCTCGAGAGAGCCCTTCTCGTTTGAGTGAGAACGTCGGGACTCAAACTCGTGATTTTCACTCTCCTTTACTTCTAACCTAACTTAGTTTTTGCTTCCCCTCTCAGCATGTACACCACATAACCCACCTTGGAGTCATCGGTGCATCTCATCACCTCGAAGATCCGGTTGAGGTCTCAGAGCCAGTTGGATGCCACATCCGGATCATAGACCCCATTAAACTGGGGAAGGTTATGCTTCCGGAACTCAGCCAGTCCTTGGACAAATGGGTCCACCATAGGAGGAGCTGTCCCCGTTGGCCTTCGGACTAACTTCTGCAGGACAGTAGCATTAGCAGCAGCTTGCTCCAGTGCCGCCGCAGCCTGCTGGCGGTTAGTCTCCACTTACTCCCGGTTCATCGCCACCTGCTCCCCCATCATCTCAGCGAGCATCTGAAGAGCTGCCGCCACAGGATCCTAAGGTTGATCCCGTGGTGGAGAAGGTGGGTTGGTCCGGGGACGACCTCTTCTGCCGCCAACCACATTCCTCTACACATCATTAAGCAAACATCGAGGTTATCAGTCTCTTAATTTTTTAATAATGCATAAGAGGATAACAACTAACTTCATGAACTAACTAATCCACAGTCCAATTGGATTGAACTGTTCTGATACCAAAATGTAACGTCCTAATTTCTAAATCCAAGAATTAAGCTCGTTGGAAGCAGAATTCCTGAATTTCTAAAATTATTTCGCGCCATTTTAAATATCGCATAAACAAACATCATATATCGCTTAAGTTCCAACGACTACTTAAACAATATATGAAAACATAATCTGAATACATAAATTGCCACTAAGGCTCAGTTGAGCATTCACTGTATACATCAATTGAGATACCCACATACATGTGCCTTAAACAAAATAGAGAGACCCAAAGGCTGCACATGTACAGTCATATCCCTCAAAACAATACAATATCAGTACCAATCATCAAATATAAACATATACATCAAAATATATAAGAGCTCCCGAGCACCTCCACTCTCATTGCCCTGGCCGGGGAGGAACCTGTGCATCTAAAAGATAATCACAAAATGTGTGGTGATACTAGAGTCTCAAAGAGTATAGCATGAAGCAAGTCGTGTAGGTAAGTAGGCAAACGCAATGCAACAGAAGCAAATTAAGCATATATGGACGAACT
Organism: Sesbania bispinosa; assembly: GCA_026901365.1. Classification (NCBI taxonomy): domain Eukaryota; kingdom Viridiplantae; phylum Streptophyta; class Magnoliopsida; order Fabales; family Fabaceae; genus Sesbania; species Sesbania bispinosa. Next base: position 190,221 of record QLOH01000511.1, on the reverse strand, counting down.
CTAACATACTGAATCTCATTAAACATCTCTAGCAATATGCATGATCTGCATTGCCCGGCAGTACGGGGTCTTATCTCTATCTTTGGGGCTAGACCTAAGCTCAGACTAAAAGGAACGTCTCCCATGGGGTTAACACCCGCCATTACTCTGGGACCGAAGTCTAAGTTTTACTCCGGGGATCAAAGTACATTAACTCTGGGACTAAAGTCCATTATCTCTTTCTTAATCTTTGGGGGCTAGAGCCCAAGTGTCTTAATCATTCTTAACACATGCACAATATGGTTCATGATACTCATAAGCATTATATAGATCGGTCAAGATTGGGTTAAATCCCCAAATCCAAATCCTAACTAAGTTTCTAAGCCTACAACCATCAAAATACTCATAAAATGGATTTAATAAAAAAAAACCATTAAACAACCAAATACAAGCCCAAAAAAGGGAAGAAGAAAGTAAGGTTCATAGAAGATTGCTCATACAAGGATGGGTGAGAGTGTGTGAGCCATATACACCTCAAGAGAACTCAAGGAGAAGGGGAAACGAGTTGAGGGAGGTTGGGGTGTGAGATCCTTGGCTTTCTCTTCTTCCTCCAAGCTTCAATGGCACTTTCTCTCACTAAGAATTCTCTCTCTCTAAAGGTGAAGAAACGGAAAGAAGTTTGAGAAAAAGCCCGAAAATGTGTTTTTAAGGTAACCTGTTGCGCTTGAGCGAGACTAGGTGAGAGTGCCTTTCTCGCTCAAGCGCGCTCGGTCGAGACCGGGCGAAATTTCATTCCAGAAACCCCCATTCTGGCTTTGTTTTCTCGCTTAGTCTCGCTCGAGCGAGCCTGGACAAGAAAAACAGAGCAGATTATCCCCATTCCTACTGATACTCTCATTCAGGCGCGCTCAAGCGAGCCTGGGCAAAATTACCAAATAGAAACACCCCTTCTCTGTCTGACGCTCTCGCTCGAGCGAGCCCTTCTCACTTGAGCTAGAACGTCAGGACTTAAACTCCTGATTTTCACTCTCATTTGATTCTAACTTAGGTTTTGCTCCCTACTTTCCTAATTCCTTTTAGAAAACACCTTTTTATCCCTATTTAGTTTATGAAAATGGTTTATAAAATTTGGGATGTTTCACTACTGAGGTTTTACATAATTTTCATGGATACTCAACAAAGCATACCTTAAGTCCAATGAAAAGTCCAACAAGTCCAAGATAAAGCTTGAAGGCAAAAACCACTCCCAAAAGTAAGGGTAGGGGTAGGAAATAAAATCCTCCTATATATTATGCTGAGAGAATAAATACATACATATATATAATTTAAGTCTTTTGGTTATTATGTATTCTCATATTTATTGATGCTCTGGCAAAAACATGATTGTAATAGACCCTTTTATTTGTGGGATTTGTGATGAAAAACCTTCTTTTTGTTTATTAATTAGGAGAATTATAAAACTCAGGTGAATCAACAAGAACAACTTGCAGAAGGAAGACAACAATCAAACAATGCTTGGAGGTGAGTGAACAATATAATATGTTTTACAAATAAAATAACTAGATTGAAGAATTTATGAATCAGATACCATGTCGAACTGCAATGAGAGGGCGTTGTCCACTGATTGGAACATACTTTCAAGTTAATGGGGTGAATAACTTAAACTATTACATCTGGACTCATAAATTGTATCATGTCTTTCTTTTTTTGAAACAAAAAATCATATGTCATATCTTCATTTGTTTATAGGTTTCTGCTAATCACATTTCCATGCTAAACCCAATAAATGTTCCAAGAAAGTGGTTATGGAATTTAGAGACATGAATAGTATATTTTGGGACAAGGGCATCAATAATAATGAGAGGTAAGTGAACATGATATATTGTCTTAACTATCATACTGCATATAGCCAAATACTCATTATTATTATTTTGTTAAATATTAATGCAGGATTAACATAAAAACAAAATCATGTTTGCCTTTGGAAGGGTAAGAAAACAATTATATTAGCCAGATTTCTATTTAAAGGATAATGTTCTTTGTTAGAACATATATGTAATGCTCATTTGTAATTCATAGGTTTTGTTTGTGTAAAAGCAATGGATGCAAAACCACGGGCTTACAAGCTTATATCTTCTATATTGCATCAGAGCAATGGATGCAAAAACGCGGGCTTCCAAGCCTATATCTTTAATATTGCATCATAGCACTACCGCTAGAGTAGAAAAAGGAAATAAAAATGCTCAGGTAAGTAAGGAATAGGCAACTTAGTGTATATATGTTTGTACTCAATATATCATGACTCCAATTATATGTATGTACTATGTAAAAATATTCTTGCACTCTTGGTTATTAGGTATTCCCATATTTTCTTATGCTCGGGAAAAATCACGATTGTAATAGACCCTTTGATTTGTGGGTTTTATGATGAGTGACCTTCTTTTTGTTTATTAATCAGGAGAATTAGAAAGCTCAGGTGAATTGAGCAAGAAAAAATTGCAAGAGGAAGGCAACAAACAAAAAGTGCCTGGAACCAAAGATGAAGAATGCTAGTCGTTTACTGACTGGGTGCTTAGAGTAAGTATTTCACTTCCCTATGTTCTTATGATAACTCTTCTTATTGATCTATTTATCTTCATCATCTATATTATTGTTAAATTTTAAATTCTAGGCTTCTCCATTTATTTCAAAGAAACTTTTTACAATAGAGAGATATTTTAAAGAAATTACTTGAGTTCAATACTTGCTAAACCTTATTGCTTTTCATTTTTTTCAATGCAGTTATGTGGTTACAAATAAGCACCCTCTTCTAGCTAAGGTAGGTAGTCTATATTTTTGTCCCACCTCAATCCTTAGGAAGTAACCTTTTACACACACACACATGTATGTGTACTCAGCCCTTTCCTTTTTATTTTTTTTGTTTTTACAGCATGCTCCACAAGAACTCGATGATCCTTTCCCTTACCTTCTTGATGTAAGGACAATAGGTATTTATAGAAATTATCATTAAATCATTAAAAGAAAGCTTATATTTTATTATGATGTGGAACACTTTCCTTTTTTAAGTATTTAAAAGTACAAATACCTTCTGTTTGTGTATTAACAGGAGAATTAGAAAGCTCAGGTGAATCATCCAAGAACAGCTTGCAAGAGGAAGACAACAGTCAAACAGTGCCAGGAACCCTTTTGGTGAGTGAAACTAATGTTGCTTGAAGTTTGAACAATATAATATGTTGGGTTAAATATGTTTTTGGTCCCTAAACTTTCACCCGAATTTGGTTTTGGTCCCTAATCCTTTTTTTTCGTGATTTTTGGTCCCTAATATTTTCAAATCATTGAAATTAGTCTCTGTCGTTACCCTTATATTTAACAGAGTTGACGACATGGGCTAATTTCAATGATTTGAAAACGTTTGGAACCAAAAACAATGAAAAATAAAGATTAGGGACCAAACTCATATTCGGGTTTGGTCCCTAAACATTCACCCGAATTTGGTTTTGGTCCATAATATTTATTTTCATTGTTTTTGGTTCCTAAAGTTTTCAAATCATTTAAATTAGTCCCTGTCACATCACCCCTGTATTTAACAAAGTTGACGGCAGGGACCAATTCTAATGATTTGAAAACGTTAGGGACCAAAAACAACGAAAAAAAAAGATTTGGGACCAAAACCAAATTCGAGTGAAAGTTTAGGGACCAAAAACATATTTAACCCTAATATGTTTTACAAATAAAATAACTACAATGAAGAATTTAAGAATCAGATACCATGTCAAACTGCAATGAGAGGGTGTTGTCCACTAATTGGAACATACTTTCAAGTTAATGGGGTGAATAACTAAAACTATTACATTTGGACTCATAAATGTATCATGTCTTTCTTTTTTTGAAACAAAAAAAATGTCACATCTTCATTTGTTTATAGGTTTTTGCTAATCACACTTCCATGCTAAACCCAATAAATGTTCCATGAAAGGGGTTATGGAATTTAGAGACGCGAATAGTATATTTTAGGACGAGGGCATCAATAATAAAGAGAGGTAAGTGAACATGATATATTGACTTAACTATCATAGTGCATATAGCCAAATACTCATTATTATTATTTTGTTAAATATTAATGCAGGATTGACATAAAAACAAAATCATGTTTGCCTTTGGAAGGGTAAGAAAACATTTATATTAGCACAAATTTCTATTTAAAGGATAATGTTCTTTGTTAGAACATATATGTAATGATCATTTGTAATTTATAGGTTTTGTTTTTGCAAAAGCAATGGATGCAAAAACACGAGCTTACATGCCTATATCTTCTATATTGCATCAGAGCACTGGATGCAAAAACGCGGGCTTCCAGGCCTATATCTTCAAAAATGCATCATAGCGCTACTGCTAGAGCAGAAAAAGGAAATAAAAATGCTCAGGTAAGTAAGGAATAGGCAACTTAGTGTATATTTTTTTTACTCAATATATCATGACTCCAATTATATGTATGTATTATGTTAAAACATTCTTGCACCCTTGGTTATTATGTATTCCTATATTTGCTTATGCTCTGGAAAAATCATGATTGTAATCTATCCTTTGATTTGTGGGTTTTGTTATGAGTGGCCTTCTTTTTGTTTATTAATCAAGAGAATTAGAAAGCTCAAGTGAATCAAGCAAGAAAAAATTGCAAGAGGGAGGCAACAAACAAACAGTGCCCGAAACCAAAGATGAAGAATGCTAGTCATTTACTGACTCGGCGCTTAGAGTAAGTATTTCACTTCCCTATGTTCTTATGATAACTCTTCTTATTGATCTATTTATCTTCATCATCTATATTATTGTTAATTTTTAAATTCTAGGTTTGCTCATTTGTTGCAAAGAAATTTTTTACAATAGAGAGATATTTTAAAGAAATTACTTGAGTTCAATACTTGCTAAACTTTATTGCTTTTCATTTTTTTCAATGCAGTTATGTGGTTACAGATAAGCACCCTCTTCTAGCTAAGGTAGGTAGTTTATATTTGTGTCCCACCTCAACCCTTAGGAAGTAATCTTTTACACAAACACACACACACACACACCTGTATGTGTACTCAGCCCTTTCCTTTTTTATTTTTTTTATATTTATAACATGCTCCACGAGAACTCGATGATCCTTTCCCTTATTTCTAGTTGTAAGGACAATAGGTATTTATAGAAATTATCATTAAATCATTAATAGAAAGCTTATATTTTATTATGATGTGGAACACTTTCATTTTTTAAGTATTTAAAAGTACAATTACCTTCTTTTTGTGTATTAACAGGAGAATTAGAAAGCTCACGTGAATCATCCAAGAACAGCTTGCGAGAGGAAGACAACAATCAAATAGTGCCAGGAACCCATTTGGTGAGTGCAACTAATGTTGCTTGAAGTTTGAACAATATAATATGTTTTACAAATAAAACAACTAGATTGAAGAATTTCAAAATCAGATACCATGTCGAACTGCAATTAGAGGGCTTTGTCCACTAATTGGGACTTAGTTTCAAGTTAATGGGGTGAATAACTAAAACTTTACATTTGGACTCATAAATTGTATCATGTCTTTCTTCTATTGAAACAAGAAAATGTCATATCTTTATTTGTTTATAGGTTTTTTCTTATCACACTTCCATGCTAAACCCAATAAATGTTCCGAGAAAGTGGTTATGGAATTTAGAGACGCGAATGGTATATTTTGGGATGAGGGCATCAATAATAATGAGAGGTAAGTGTACATGATATATTGACTTAACTATCATAGTGCCTATAGCCAAATACTCATTATTATTACTTTGTTAAATATTAATGCAGGATTGACATAAAAACAAAATCATGTTTGCCTTTGGAAGGGTAAGAAAACAATTATATTAGCACAAATTTCTATTTAAAGGATAATATTCTTTGTTAGAACATATATGTAATGCTCATTTGTAATTTATAGGTTTTGTTTGTGTAAAAGCAAATGATGCAAAAACACGAGCTTACATGCTTATATCTTCTATATTGCATCAGAGAGCAATGGATGCAAAAACGTGGACTTCCAGGCCTATATCTTCAATAATGCATCATAGCACTACCGCTAGAGTAGAAAAAGGAAATAAAAATGCTCAGGTATGTAAGGAATAGGCAACTTATTGCAATATTTTTTACTCAATATATCATGACTCCAATTTTATATATGTACTATGTAAAAATATTCTTGCACTCTTGGTTATTAGGTATTCCCATATTTGCTTATGTTCTGGCAAAATCATGATTGTAATATATCCTTGGATTAGTGGATTTTGGGATGAGTGACCTTCTTTTTATTTATTAATCAGGAGAATTAGAAAGCTCAGGTGAATCAAGCAAGAAAAAATTGCAAGAGGAAGGCAACAAACAAACAGATCATGGAACCAAAGATGAAGAATGCTAGTCGTTTACTGACCGGGTGCTTAGAGTAAGTATTTCACTTCCCTATGTTCTTATGATAACTCTTCTTGTTGATCTATTTATCTTCATCATCTATATTATTGTTAAATTTTAAATTCTAGGTTTGTTCATTTATTGCAAAGAAATTTTTTACAATAGAGAGATATTTTAAAGAAATTACTTGAGTTCAATACTTGCTAAACCTTATTGCTTTTCATTTTTTCAATGCAGTTATGTGCTTAAATATAAGCACCCTCTTCTAGCAAAGGTAGGTAGTCTATATTTTTGTCCCACCTCAACCCTTAGGAAGTAACCTTTTACACACACACACACACATGTATGTGTACTCAGCCCTTTCTTTTTCCTTTTTTTTTTGTTTTTACAGCATGCTCCACAAGAACTCGATGATCTTTTCCCTTATCTTCTAGTTGTAAGGACAATAGGTATTTATAGAAATTATCATTAAATCATTAAAAGAAAGCTTATATTTTATTATGATGTGGAACACTTTCCTTTTTTAAGTATTTAAAAGTACAAATACCTCCTTTTTATGTATTAACAGGAGAATTAGAAAGCTCAGATGAATCAACCAAGAACAGCTTGCGAAAAGAAGACAACAATCAAACAGTTACAGGAACCCTTTTGGTGAGTGAAACTAATGTTGCTTGAAGTTTGAATAATAAAACATGATGGCTTCTGCCTGGAAGATCAACAAGGGCGTGAAGGCCCAAATGCTTCACCCATGAGGAGTTGACTTGTTCTTACAATCACATTTGACTATTCATCCTAAGGGTCAAGGCCACAAGTCCTTACTTTGATACTTTTAATATTGAATTTGAGCATTCCCTAAAAGAGGACCTCTTAGTCATGACCTCTAAACTCTAGTTTAATAACTTTTTCCTTGTATTTTATTTTTAATTGTAATTTTCTTCATTTTAGCTTAATTAGAGGCGGCTATTTTAGGCTTTAGTGTGATGGGTTGTGGGTTCAACACCCATTAGGACTAGTTTTAATTTTCCCTCTTAATTCCCCCTCATGACCGCCCCTTACCTCTTTAAAAGGGGAGCTCCACCACTTCTAATGCTTAATATTGATTTTAATACAAATCCTTAGAGCTAATTCCTCCTCATAGTGTGAGTAGAGTAGGGTTGATGGTACTTACCCAAACCACTGTAGGGCTTATCCAGCTCCATGAGCTAGTGGCGTTGCAACACTAGGACTTATTTGCTGGAGGGGTTGCCTCCATAAGTGACATCTTCATCATCAATCATTTTCCATCTTTTTTCATTTTTTATTCTTTTAAATTCTGCACTTATTTTGTGATTCATACTCTGATTCTTGGCTTATCTGATTGATTTCCCGGTCCAATTCTAGATCCATGAGCAATCAACTATTAATTGGTAATCAGAGAACTATTGAATTGGACTTTCTGGAGCTTAGGGATGCACCAAAACCGTGGGTTTCATTGTTGTGTAGGTGCAATTTTTGTGCCATTTTTCCTTGTATTTCTTCATCCAATTCTTTTGTAATTCGGACTTGAACTGTTCTTGGGCCCGAGGTGCCTTTCTGTTGTATCAGCTTGCTTGATAGAGGGATTGTTGGTGCGTGAAAATACCACCCCATAGGTGTTTGTTTAATTGCTTCTTACATTATTTTGTTGTGTTCTTCATTGTTCTTCCTTTGCACTCGATGTGTTTGTTATTTTTCTTTGGTGGATTGTGGTAGGTGGAAGCATCTCTTGCTTTTATTTTCCAAAGATCGTTCACACCTATTCTTCCCCAATCCACTTTACATTTCTTTGTCCATCTCCATTTATATTTTAGTTCTTTAATTTTAGTTCATCCCCATCCTTTCAAATCTATAGGCTTAACAGGAAACAATCATACATGCGCCCTGACGTGATAGAAAAGGCCTCTAGGGCTTCACATGTACCAAAATATCCCATCAAAAGAATGCAGTCAAAGCCTATACAAAATAAAGCCTAAATCAAGGGTCTAGGCCACACTAGGCCCCAAACATAAGCTCCTTCTCATGGTCAAGCATCTAGTCTGGAACCCTGCATATCTAAACATGAACCACAACGTATAATGATACTAGCATCCCAATGAGTGTGATAAAGCATACAGTGTTGGGTTACAAGCAAATGAAATGCAACAATCAATGTGAGGTTCAATTGAATACATGAGGTATGAATAACAAGATATACATATATGTAAAGATGCACATGACAACTATGAAGTGTTTAACCCAACACCCTAGGGGTCTTTCCACTTATCTGTGAAAGATAGATTGAGCTCAGACTAACAGGAACCATCGTTCCTGAAGGTCAATAGAACCTTACCCTTAACTTTGATGGATTTTTAACACATAACATGAATTTTCTCTTTGAGCATGAGGTTCGAAGACCCAAATCTCTTCTATTAAACATGAGGTCCAAAGACCCAACCTTCTCTTTTTAACATGAGGTCCAAAGACCCAAGTCTTTTCTTTTAGAACATGAGTGATTTAAGAACATGAAAGTTGATAATAAGTGCATGAGCATGAGTATTCACATGAATGTGTACTTCTCTAAGGTCTCATCATCATTATGTAATCATCAAGCAAAAATCCCAAATCTTCTAACCTAGGGTTAGAGCAATATAAACATATCAGCAATAAATCTAACCATCAACCCTAGATATATCTCTAATCAACCACAATCAAGCAATGTAAGCAAAGGGAGTACGAATAGAGAGTATACATGGGTTCTCATTCAAGAATGAAAGTGAGTGGGTGAACCACACTCACCTTAAGCAAAGAAATATGAAGAATGGAGGGATGAAGGAGGTGAATCCAAGCTTGCTTGATGACCTAGGAGTGATGGAGCAGCTCTTCCTCTCTAGAATCTCTCTAGAAGTGAAGAAGAATGAAGAAGTGCGAAAAAAAATGCCCTAAAAGTGTTTCTAAGGCTTACTGCTCGCGCGCTCTCGCTTAGGCGCGCTTGAGCGAGGTGATAAGTGAAAATTATATGATAAATTAGAACACTTTTTAGTTCACTTATCAAGGATAAAATGGTATTTTTGCCCCAGTTTAATCCCTTTTTATTAAATATTAGATAAATTGTATTTATTAATCTTGGATTTGAATTTAATGCTATTTTGATAGAAATATTGTTGATTTTTGCACGATATTGCAAAGATTTGATTTGAAGTAAAGATAGCATTAAATGAGGGAGATATCTGCAAGATTTGAGTTTGATTGAAGACATTTAAGAAAGATTTGAAGAAGATTTGAGGCAATCAGTAAGGAGCTCACTGCCAATCAAACAAGGATTTTGCAGACAACCTTCCCAAATAAATCAAATATGCTCAATAAATGCAAGGATTTCATCAAGAAAAGGGAAACAAGGAAAGATAAATCAACCAAAACCAGTCTCGGGGAGAGATCAAGTTAAAAAGAGAAAGATTGAAGCTGCAGGACGCAATATGCACTTCAACCTGCGCTGTAGCGCAGGGTGAAGCGCAGCTCTCTGGAACCTGCGCTGTAGCGCAGCTTAAGCAAAGTATAAAAATACCGATATCATAAAAATAGGGATTCATAAATAATAAGGAGAATTCACATACAATTGGAGATTGAATCAACTACATTCAATATTGGAGAGTTTAGCTACGCATGGTAGCCATTACACACCAACGGAGAAACTGTCACACTTTTCTCCAGCCCTAGCTCTGCTCTGCCGGCTCCCAAAAATCTCCCTTGATCTTTGTAAAAGGTTCTATTTATAGACGAGAGAAAGCTATCTGAAATCTGGAATGAATCTGATTTGAAATCTGTTTGAAAAACTGATCGTATCCTACGCTTCATCCTGCGCTCAGCGCGTTTTGAAGCGCATGTTCCAGAATGGATTTTTAATGCTGCGCTCCACCTACGCTCAGCGCAGGTGGAGCGTGATACAGGTTCCAGCTTTCCTTAATTCTCTCTTTTTCAGCTTGATCTCTTCCTGATCTTATCCTTGCTTGATCTGCTTTCCATATTTCCCTCTTTTTAGCTTGATCTTGTGCTGATTTGATCTTAAATTTGAATTTAGAATTAAATCTGCAGAATCCTTATCCCAATAATTTCTGATCTTATCCAAATCAGCCGCCATTTAAATCCTTATCTTACAGATTCTCTCTTCAAATAAATGCTATCTTGTTTCTTCTTTTAAAAACTTACCCTTTTATCTGCAAAATCAACAGTTTTTCTATCAAAATAGCATCATATTAAAATTCAAATCAAATATTCAAAATTTATGCATTTATTACTAAAAAGAGGTAATTTGGGGCATAAATTTACTATTTTATCCTTGATAAGTGCAGTAATTATACACTAAATTATCATATATTTTTCACTTATCACTCAGCTAGGTATCACACTCTAAATCACTCAAAGAGTGTATACAAATCAGTACAAAAAAGGAGCTAAACCTACTACATGATATTAGCTAAGATAACATAGGTAGGTAGGTTGAGATTCACTTGAGACTTGGATTTTTCTGTTTGTGCAACAACATCTCAGCTGTGTCTCATCTTGTGTCTCTCACCTGTTTCACCATAATGAGACATCCTTCTGTAGTCTTCAGAAAACTAGCCGTTGGAAGAGAGAGACTGTTTTTCACTTTTCTGACATGAGATCAACACTTTTCTGATGCAGTCTTTGCTTTGACAATGTACTTGCATTGACTTGCTTTTGTTGCTGAGACTCTGTCTACATCTGATCTTTGTGTCTCAGTCTGAGTTTGAGTCTAATGTCTGCATCTGAACTCTGCGTCTCAGTCTGATGTCTGCATCTGATCTTAAGCCAACATCTCAAGTCTGAGGCTGATGTTTGCATCTGATCTCTGCGCCTCAAGTTGAGTCTGCATCTCAAGCTGACTTTGGATCTCATCTTTGCTCAGCTTCATACTTCAAAGTGCTTCTTTGTCATGCTTGGACTGAGTCTGATCTTACAATGAGTTTTGGGCCTGTCTCAATTTGACTTTGCAATTTATTCTTGTCTGAAGCTGACTTTGAATCTCTTCTTTGTTTAGCATCTTCTATTCTGATCTTATCTCTTGATTTTGAAGCTAGGTCTGAGTCTCATCTCTTAACAGCTGTTGCATCTGACTGATGATTCTTCTTTTCAAGTTTGTATATGAGTCTCAAGTTGAGTCTTAGTCTGAGATGAGTCTGAGTCTCACCTATAAGTCTGAGCTTGGTCAGTCTTAACTTGACTCTTGCTTTGTCTTGTGCTCAGCCTCATACATCTCAAGTGTTATCTTTTAGATTGAAAGTCTCCTTAGCATCTCAGCTTGTCTTAACATATGAGAAAATTATCCTGCAATAAGAGAAGCTAAATTCTGCAAACACTTTAGCACACAGTTAGTAGAAACAAAACAAGCGTACCAATATGACAACAGTATAATAGTAAGAGAAAGGGTTGTCGTATCCACATGGAACGGTACAATTTAAATTCTTAGCGATCGATCTAATCTAATTGAGTAGGAAAAGATTTGTTTTGGATTTTTGAATTTTAAAATACTGAATTTAAATGACATAAAATAAAGATAGATTGAATCCAAAACAAATTTCGAAAGGATAAGGATGAATGAGAAAACTAGGATTGAATTTCGTCTATCGCACCCCTCTTGTATTTTGAAATCATTGAAATCTGGGAATTTATAATTATAAATATTGAAGCACAAATAAATATTATTTCATAAAAGGTTCCCAAAAATATGAAATACTCAGAAACAATTCATGCAGATTCCCATTGTCAAGAATTGCCCCGCTTGAAGATCAGTTGTTAAAGCTATCAATTCCTCCTGGTTCCCATAGTGACAAATTGAGTGTTTTCACCAATCAGATTTCATAAACCCTATTCATAGCGTATTTAAGAAATCGCATCATAACTCTGGTACAAATACAGAAGTTAAGCATTAAGAGTAGAATAAAAACACCAATATTATAAAAATAGGGATTCCCAAATAACATAAATTTCAAAACACAATTGGAGATTGAATCGACTACATTCAATCATAAAGAGAGGTTTAGCTACACATGGCAGCCATTACAAACCCAAATAGATGAGAGGTTGAATAAACAGCGAGACTGTCACTCTCTTTGTAATCTCCCTCTTGCTCCACTTTGGTTTCCTTGAGACTGTCACTCTCTTGGCTCTCAAGAATTCTCTATCAAGACTTTCCCTTTGCGGCTCTGTATTGTATTCTGAGTGTGATCATTGGTATGGTCTCTAGGATTTCTCTGTCGACTCTAGGATATCTTGAATTGTGGCTCTTAACGTCCTTTTATAACCATCTGAAGGCATGTAGAAACCCTAATTGCAGCCCAATAACATTAGGTTACGCGTTTTGCGCTTCACCTGCGCTCAGCTTGAGTGAAGCGCAGGAAATAGTGAGCAACAGGGGATTTCTGCGCTTCACCTGCGCTCAGCGCAGGTGGAGCGCAGAAAACAACAAGCTCCTTTATCAATTTTTCAGCTTCTGATGCTTGTTCCTTGCTGCTTCTGTCCTTGCTCACTTCTTTCTTGATGCTTTATTTTTCTTGTACTTTTTCCTGCAAAATTTAACAGATTTTCTATCAAAATAGCATCAAGTTCATAACCAATTAAAATAATTACACTTGCTGTAATTTAAGCTAAAAGGGGTGGATTTACATTGTAAATTTAACAATTCAAACTCAATTAGTGCTATTTGGGTTTGTATCCGAGTGGGCCTGAACGAGAAAGGCATTTTTGCCCGGTCACGCTCAAGCGTGCCTGAGTGAGAGCGTGCTAGCAGGTTCTCTTAAAAACACTTTTTAGGGTTTTTTCTCTCACTTCTTCTCATTTCCTTCACTTTAGAGAGATGGATTTCTAGAGACAGGATAGCCACTTGGACCCAAGAAGAAGAAGAGGAAGCCAAGGATCTTCCCCCCAACCTCCCTCAACTTCTTCCCCCTTCTCTTTTAGCTCTCTTGAGGTAAGTATAGCTCACACACTCCACCCCATCTATGAATGAAAACTTTCCTATGAATCCTAATCCCCTTTTCCCCCTTTCTTTGATCTTGTATATCTTTGTATGATTGATGTTGTTTTATGTTTGACTTTGAATGAATAATATGATTGGAGTCATGCGTTAGGGCTTGTATGTTAGGGTTTCTCTAAGTTGCTTTATATTTGAGCATTTATGGTGTACATGTATTTTACTAGCATGATTAGTATTACATATTGGAAGTATGGAAAATGAATTTGGCCTATGGCCACCAAACCTTAATTAATCAAGATTGACTTCGGTCTAGAATAAGACTAAAATGAATTTGGTTTCGGCCCAAATTATGAACTTTGGCTTCGTCCCAGACATTCATGCATTAAAACTTGACTTCGGTCCGGAATAATGACTTCGGTCCAAAATAATTGGCGGTAATAGTACCCAAGGAAGACGTTCCTTGTAGTCTGAGTTCAGGTCTAGCCTTAGAAGCAGTAAAAAGACCCCGCTCTGCCGAGTAATGCAACTCATGCATTCTATATTCATTTTTGTTAAGCTTATGATGTGATGATGAATTGTGAACTCTATGTTGCATGTCACTTGCCTGTTTCCCCCACATTGCATGCTGCATGGTTATGCTCACTAAGACATTAGTCTCACCCCATGTTTGTGGGTTTATTTTAGATATTCAGGATTGTCTGGATGGTTGCAGGGACGGAGAGTTAGAAGCTCTTAAGTGGATCATTCAACCTCTAGTTATTTATTTTGAATCCCCCGAGGGGAACTGATGTATATGAGTTATACCATGCTGAGTTAGATTAGAAATTTTGTATTCATGGATGGTGTTATTTTGAGCCACTGAGCGACATGTGGATTATGAGATGTGTGATGTATGATTGATGTATTCAGCTTATATAAACGTTGGGATTACATTAAACTTTCAAGGTGTTGTTTGTTACGATATCGACAATGAAGCGAAATAATTTCAGAAATTCGGGAATTTTTCTTCCAACGGGCTTAATTCTTGGATTTAGAAATTAGGGTGTTACAGGATATATAATATAATCATGTTATGTCAATTTATAATTTTACCTAACATACATTTTACCTCACTTTATTTCTTATATTTTTATATTAGTTTTTACCTAATATATATTCTACAATATTAAAAATATAAATTTAACTATCACCAATTTAACTACAATAACAATTCTTAATCATATGAAAAATAGTTTCACGAATAAGAATGCTGAAATGTGATTGGTTACTTTAGTTTTATTAATCCTTGTATTCCATCAAAGAGATATGATTATATTTTACAAAATAAATTTGAGGCTACTTTAGTTTTTTGATCCACTGTATTGCTATACCGTTTAGGAAAAAAAGGAAGGTGGGCCGACCCATAGTATCATCAACCTTGGCCCGCAAAATATTGAAAACATGGGTTAGGGCTGATAATCATCCACTTGAGAAGGGGGCTATAAAATTGAGGGGCAGCATACGGTGGCCAGGTAGAGTGGGTCCGGGGCTTCAGCCCTGTTTGACAGTTCTACTCCTCCCCAATTAAAATACTTTTTCCCTCAATTTTTTTATGAATTACCTCATTTACCTTTCCCTTCCTTCTTTAATTTTTTTACCAACAATTTTATTTTATTATTATATTTTCACAAAACTACCAAATATATTTCCAAATACAATATAAATCCCTGACTATTCACTTCGCCCCTTCTTCCTCCACAGTCACACTTGTTTCCTTCATTAACTATCCACCAAGCCCTAATTAACATTGTCTCCACATCTCGTAATACACTATAAATCCATGACTATTCACTTCGCCCCCCTCTTCCTCCACAATCTTCACACCCGTTTTCTTCATCCATTATTCATCAGGCCCTAATTAACATCGTATCCACGTCTGTGTTGTTTTAGACATCTCCTCGCCTCCACTATTCATATACACTGCACCATCACCCCTGTGTTTTGAGAAGGTGTGGTAGCTGGGAAGAACCAAATTGGGGGTAGTAGCGAAGGAATTCAAATTGTTTTCTTCCTTTGCGTGAAATCCAATGTTTTTTTACACTGGGGTATGTTTGTTTCACATCACCCAAAAATCCCAATTTTATTTCTCACTTTTTTTTAATATCATAGCAGGTACTTGCCCGTTCATCATAAATTGCCATGCTTCAACTTTATCACATTACAGAAGTAAATTTCTGCATCGTGTTCTGCCACTCATCGTTCTTAAGGTTTCCATCGTTGTTAAAGGTTTTCTCTTTCTTTTCTTGTATATGATGCCATTTTTTCTAGTATTTAATTTCTTGACCCTTATTTACATGATGATCATTTGTCCTGGAAGAAGAAGGTACGTTTTTATCAAAGATATTATTGATTTAGTGCAATCATTTGTTAATTCCTCAATGTCTCTTTGTAATAGAACTAGTGTTTCAGACTAAGGGTTTACCCTATTATATTCATATGTATTAAAAATATCACTACTAGTTCATCAAATCTATACGCATTGATTTCTATGAACAAGTGCTTGTAAATGGAAAAGCTCTAAATCCTCAACAAGATGTCCACAAATCGATATATGCATAACATGAACTCTGAACAATCATATGAGCTCTAATTTTGTTTGTCTTTGGCTGTTGGTGTTGGATGATGTATTCATTTAGTAAATATATTTGTTGATAAGTGCACAACTAGCATGATTATAGCTTATGAGAAGAAAAAGTAATTAGAAAAGGCATTAAATCTTTTTTTGGAGTCAGAACATAATGGGTTTGAGCTTGGGGTTGCAACTTATTTTGTTTTTTGTGGTTTGGTTGGCTAACATGTAGCTTGTTGATGAGGATAAGTAGCTTTTAAACAAAATTGCTTTGCTATACAACTTAAACATCTTTTAAACAACTCTTAATATTCTTTTGAACTTTAGTCCTTTGTATCATATGTGAATTTGAGTAGGCATTTTCTTACATATGTACAATATCTTTTATGGAATGTTTGTCACTAATGAAAGATTTGGTTTGATTTTACCTTTGGCTCATGCATGCCTAGGATACAGTTGCATATAGAGACTTCTGGAAACAAATATTTTTTGTCTTTGATCGGGAATCCCCACAGGCATAGTTGTGGGATTAACCCTCGGGACGATGGTGGTGGTTAAGTAAATCCCTCCCAAGAATGACAACTCTAGGATTCGAACCCCTGACCTTGCAGGTAAAGTCTACCTGGGGTCACCGTCCACTTCCACTGCGACCAACCACTGTTTGGTTCTGGAAACTATTTTCGTTATATGTGTCCATGGATTGTCGGTGTCCGATATTCTTTCATTTAATATTATCTATGACCTTAAATAAACTATTATAAAGCCTATGATCAGTATCATGTGATTGAATAGGACAAACCCTTTATGGCTTTGCGGGGAAGGTGATGGTTTGAAATAGAGGGAGTGGAAAGAATTAATACTGTGAAGAATTGTTAGGTTGGTCAAGCTCTGAGGGAGGAGATTTAAAAAATAGTAGCACCACTAACATATGATGCAAATGAGGTGGTGGCTTGTAGAATAGAGAGCAGTGGAGAGGAGGAGGTGAATTGATTGAGGAGTGGAGGCCTTTATCACATGTCATTCATGTAGTACCTATATTGATTCACTTTAAACTTATTAAGTTTATACCATTTTTAGAAAATTGACCATATGGTAGGGCTTTGTTAGTGAATCAAATGTGATTATTTTCTTTTGTATAATCATGAGTCAAAATCTTCCTAATCTTGATACTTATCATTCATGTTATAATTATGTCAGTAAATCAAGTTATTGGTTTATTTTTAATGCATATGTGGACAAGTAAAAGTAAATGAATTATGGGAAAAAGCCTTCGTTTCATTAGCAATTCATACTTGCAATTGCATTTTTCATATTGTAATTATGTTGATTCACCTTGAAATGTATCCTCTTCATGCACCAATTTCGCTTATCGATTCACCTTAAAATATTAACTAATTAAGTGGACCCTATGGTAGGACTTTGTCAGTGTATCCTCTTCATTTCGCAATTCTGCTTATCGGTTCACCTTAAAATGTGAAGTAAATGGACCCCATGATAGGACATTGTCAATGCATCATCTTCATACCGCAATTTCGCTTCTCGTTTCACCTTATGAATTAAAGGTATGCTTGTATAACTTTTATATAAATTCTCTCACCATATATGAAGGAATTTTATTTGTTTTATGTTTTATTCATCTCTACTATTTTCGTTAGCCTTTGTTGTAATTTAGGTTTCATGGCTAAAAAAGTTTCCTTATTTCTTTAACAAGGTAGAAAATGGATCATGGGATTCATAGTTTATACTTTTACAAAGGCATGTAATGGATTAAGAAAAGGGAATCATGTGGTAATGGTAAAATTCTTCATGTTCTTTTGAACTTAATTTTATTACTCCATTCCCGATTATGTCTAGATGAAGAAAATGAAAGACTTGAAGGAAGGATACAACAATGTTGAACACTTCCAGGTAATACATAAAATTTGGGATTTTCTTTGTGTTTATTTTTTTCTTTATTCATAAATTTCCTTTTTTTTCTTTAAAGTGTTAATGAGTGTTGATCATTACTCTTTTATAAAGCATTTAAATTTGCAAACACTTGAAATAAATCTTAGATGACATCATCAAAGTAGGAAAAAGTTATCTCATATGCTTCTTTCTATAACTTTTTATGTTTTATGCTTCATTCTTGAATTTTCTTTGCCCTATACACAACAGGGATTTACAATTGGTCGAGGTATTGTGAAATTTTGTGAACAAGGGATAATTATCCCACCTGTAAGTCTTTTTTAATGTTTAAACCTATTTCTTTATCTATATTTCTATATATTCCATTGTTACACACACACACACAAGCACTAGAGAATAATGAATTCCATGAAACATCAACTAGAAGTTTTCTCCATAATTAGGAGACAAAAACTAAAATTATATGGCTTGACTCCCCTAAGGTGAGGGGTTTATATAACGGAGAAAGTGACCCTTTATAAGAAAATTAACAGTGATAATTCACAATTCATCAATAGATTGGTCAAAATCCCCAAATCATAACCCTATTTAAGTTTCTAAGCCTACAACCATCAAAATACTCATTCAATGGATTTAATCGAAAATAAACCATTAAACAACCAAATACAAGGCCAATAAAGGGAATATGAGATTAGGGTTCATATAAGATTGCTCATACAAGGATGAGTGAGAGTGTGTGAGCTATACTCACCTCAAGGGAACTCAAGGAGAAGGGGAAAACGAGTTGAGGGAGGTTGGGGTGTGAGATCCTTGGCTTTCTCTTCTTCCTCCAAGCTTCAATGGCACTTTCTCTCACTAGGAATTCTCTCTCTCTCTAAAGGTGAAGAAACGGAAAGAAGTATGAGAAAAAGCCCAAAAATGTGTTTTTAAGGTAACCTGTCCGCGCCCTCTCGCTCAAGCGCGCTCAGGTGAGACCGGGCAAAATTTCATTCCAGAAACCCCCATTCTGGCTTTGTTTTCTCGCTCAGTCTCACTCGAGCGAGCCTGGGTGAAAAATCCAAAGCAGATTTTCCTTATTCCTGCTGATACCCTCGCTTAGGCGCGTTCAAGTGAGCCTGGACGAAATTACCAAACAGAAACACCCCTTCTCTACCTGACTCTCTCGCTCGAGAGAGCCCTTCTCGTTTGAGTGAGAACGTCGGGACTCAAACTCGTGATTTTCACTCTCCTTTACTTCTAACCTAACTTAGTTTTTGCTTCCCCTCTCATCATGTACACCACATAACCCACCTTGGAGTCATCGGTGCATCTCATCACCTCGAAGATCCGGTTGAGGTCTCAGAGCCAGTTGGATGCCACATCCGGATCATAGACCCCATTAAACTGGGGAAGGTTATGCTTCCGGAACTCAGCTAGTCCTTGGACAAATGGGTCCACCATAGGAGGAGCTGTCCCCGTTGGCCTTCGGACTAACTTCTGCAGGACAGTAGCATTAGCAGCAGCTTGCTCCAGTGCCGCCGCAGCCTGCTGGCGGTTAGTCTCCACTTACTCCCGGTTCATCGCCACCTGCTCCCCCATCATCTCAGCGAGCATCTGAAGAGCTGCCGCCACAGGATCCTAAGGTTGATCCCGTGGTGGAGAAGGTGGGTTGGTCCGGGGACGACCTCTTCTGCCGCCAACCACAATCCTCTACACATCATTAAGCAAACATCGAGGTTATCAGTCTCTTAATTTTATAATAATGCATAAGAGGATAACAACTAACTTCATGAACTAACTAATCCACAGTCCAATTGGATTGAACTGTTCTGATACCAAAATGTAACGTCCTAATTTCTAAATCCAAGAATTAAGCTCGTTGGAAGCAGAATTCCTGAATTTCTAAAATTATTTCGCGCCATTTTAAATATCGCATAAACAAACATCATATATCGCTTAAGTTCCAACGACTACTTAAACAATATATGAAAACATAATCTGAATACATAAATTGCCACTAAGGCTCAGTTGAGCATTCACTGTATACATCAATTGAGATACCCACATACATGTGCCTTAAACAAAATAGAGAGACCCAAAGGCTGCACATGTACAGTCATATCCCTCAAAACAATACAATATCAGTACCAATCATCAAATATAAACATATACATCAAAATATATAAGAGCTCCCGAGCACCTCCACTCTCATTGCCCTGGCCGGGGAGGAACCTGTGCATCTAAAAGATAATCACAAAATGTGTGGTGATACTAGAGTCTCAGAGAGTATAGCATGAAGCAAGTCGTGTAGGTAAGTAGGCAAATGCAATGCAACAGAAGCAAATTAAGCATATATGGACGAACTCTAACATACTGAATCTCATTAAACATCTCTAGCAATATGCATGATCTGCATTGCCCGACAGTACGGGGTCTTATCTCTATCTCTGGGGCTAAACCTAAGCTCAGACTAAAAGGAACGTCTCCCATGGGGTTAACACCCGCCATTACTCTGGGACCGAAGTCTAAGTTTTACTTCGGGGATCAAAGTACATTAACTCTGGGACTAAAGTCCATTATGTCTTTCTTAATCTTTGGGGGCTAGAGCCCAAGTGTCTTAATCATTCTTAACACATGCACAATATGGTTCATGATACTCATAAGCAATATATAGATCGGTCAAGATTGGGTTAAATCCCCAAATCCAAATCCTAACTAAGTTTCTAAGCCTACAACCATCAAAATACTCATACAATGGATTTAATCAAAAACAAACCATTAAACAACCAAATACAAGCCCAAAAAAGGGAAGAAGAAAGTAAGGTTCATAGAAGATTGCTCATACAAGGATGGGTGAGAGTGTGTGAGCCATATACACCTCAAGAGAACTCAAGGAGAAGGGGAAACGAGTTGAGGGAGGTTGGGGTGTGAGATCCTTGGCTTTCTCTTCTTCCTCCAAGCTTCAATGGCACTTTCTCTCACTAGGAATTCTCTCTCTCTAAAGGTGAAGAAACGGAAAGAAGTATGAGAAAAAGCCCGAAAATGTGTTTTTAAGGTAACCTGTCGCGCTTGAGCGAGACTAGGTGAGAGTGTCTTTCTCGCTCAAGCGCGCTCGGTCGAGACCGGGCGAAATTTCATTCCAGAAACCCCCATTCTGGCTTTGTTTTCTCGCTTAGTCTCGCTCGAGCGAGCCTGGACGAGAAAACAGAGCAGATTATCCCCATTCCTGCTGATACTCTCATTCAGGCGCGCTCAAGCGAGCTTGGGCAAAATTACCAAATAGAAACACCCCTTCTCTGTCTGACGCTCTCGCTCGAGCGAGCCCTTCTCACTTGAGCTAGAACGTCAGGACTTAAACTCCTGATTTTCACTCTCATTTGATTCTAACTTAGGTTTTGCTCCCTACTTTCCTAATTCCTTTTAGAAAACACCTTTTTATCCCTATTTAGTTTATGAAAATGGTTTATAAAATTTGGGATGTTTCACTACTGAGGTTTTACATAATTTTCATGGATACTCAACAAAGCATACCTTAAGTCCAATGAAAAGTCCAACAAGTCCAAGATAAAGCTTGAAGGCAAAAACCACTCCCAAAAGTAAGGGTAGGGGTAGGAAATAAAATCCTCCTATATATTATGCTGAGAGAATATATACATATATATATATATATATAATTTAAGTCTTTTGGTTATTATGTATTCTCATATTTACTGATGCTCTGGCAAAAACATGATTGTAATAGACCCTTTTATTTGTGGGATTTGTGATGAAAGACCTTCTTTTTGTTTATTAATCAGGAGAATTATAAAACTCAGGTGAATCAACAAGAACAACTTGCAGAAGGAAGACAACAATCAAACAATGCTTGGAGGTGAGTGAACAATATAATATGTTTTACAAATAAAATAACTAGATTGAAGAATTTATGAATCAGATACCATGTCGAACTGCAATGAGAGGAGGTTGTCCACTGATTGGAATATACTTTCAAGTTAATGGGGTGAATAACTTAAACTATTACATCTGGACTCATAAATTGTATCATGTCTTTCTTTTTTTGAAACAAAAAATCATATGTCATATCTTCATTTGTTTATAGGTTTCTGCTAATCACATTTCCATGCTAAACCCAATAAATGTTCCAAGAAAGTGGTTATGGAATTTAGAGACATGAATAGTATATTTTGGGACGAGGGCATCAATAATAATGAGAGGTAAGTGAACATGATATATTGTCTTAACTATTATACTGCATATAGCCAAATACTCATTATTATTATTTTGTTAAATATTAATGCAGGATTGACATAAAAACAAAATCATGTTTGCCTTTGGAAGGGTAAGAAAACAATTATATTAGCCAGATTTCTATTTAAAGGATAATGTTCTTTGTTAGAACATATATGTAATGCTCATTTGTAATTCATAGGTTTTGTTTGTGTAAAAGCAATGGATGCAAAACCACGGGCTTACAAGCTTATATCTTCTATATTGCATCAGAGTAATGGATGCAAAAATGCGGGCTTCCAAGCCTATATCTTTAATATTGCATCATAGCACTACCGCTAGAGTAGAAAAAGGAAATAAAAATGCTCAGGTAAGTAAGGAATAGGCAACTTAGTGTATATATTTTTGTACTCAATATATCATGACTCCAATTATATGTATGTACTATGTAAAAATATTCTTGCACTCTTGGTTATTAGGTATTCCCATATTTTCTTATGCTTGGGAAAAATCATGATTGTAATAGACCCTTTGATTTGTGGGTTTTGTGATGAGTGACCTTCTTTTTGTTTATTAATCAGGAGAATTAGAAAGCTCAGGTGAATTGAGCAAGAAAAAATTACAAGAGGAAGGCAACAAACAAAAAGTGCCTGGAACCAAAGATGAAGAATGCTAGTCGTTTACTGACTGGGTGCTTAGAGTAAGTATTTCACTTCCCTATGTTCTTATGATAACTCTTCTTATTGATCTATTTATCTTCATCATCTATATTATTCTTAAATTTTAAATTCTAGGCTTCTCCATTTATTTCAAAGAAATTTTTTACAATAGAGAGATATTTTAAAGAAATTACTTGAGTTCAATACTTGCTAAACCTTATTGCTTTTCATTTTTTTCAATGCAGTTATGTGGTCATAAATAAGCACCCTCTTCTAGCTAAGGTAGGTAGTCTATATTTTTGTCCCACCTCAACCCTTAGGAAGTAACCTTTTACACACACACACATGTATGTGTACTCAGGTTTTCCTTTTTATTTTTTTTGTTTTTACAGCATGCTCCACAAGAACTCGATGATCCTTTCCCTTACCTTCTTGATGTAAGGACAATAGGTATTTATAGAAATTATCATTAAATCATTAAAAGAAAGCTTATATTTTATTATGATGTGGAACACTTTCCTTTTTTAAGTATTTAAAAGTACAAATACCTTCTGTTTGTGTATTAACAGGAGAATTAGAAAGCTCAGGTGAATCATCCAAGAACAGCTTGCAAGAGGAAGACAACAGTCAAACAGTGCCAGGAACCCTTTTGGTGAGTGAAACTAATGTTGCTTGAAGTTTGAACAATATAATTATTTGGGTTAAATATGTTTTTGGTCCCTAAACTTTCACCCGAATTTGGTTTTGGTCCCTAATCCTTTTTTTTTCGTGATTTTTGGTCCCTAATATTTTCAAATCATTGAAATTAGTCTCTGTCGTTACCCTTATATTTAACAGAGTTAACGACATGGGCTAATTTCAATGATTTGAAAACGTTTGGAACCAAAAACAATGAAAAATAAAGATTAGGGACCAAACTCATATTCGGGTTTGGTCCATAAACTTTCACCCGAATTTGGTTTTGGTCCATAATATTTATTTTCATTGTTTTTGGTTCCTAAAGTTTTCAAATCATTTAAATTAGTCCCTGTCACATCACCCCTGTATTTAACAAAGTTGACGGCAGGGACCAATTCTAATGATTTGAAAACGTTAGGGACCAAAAACAACGAAAAAAAAAAAAGATTTGGGACCAAAACCAAATTCGAGTGAAAGTTTTGGGACCAAAAACATATTTTACCCTCATATGTTTTACAAATAAAATAACTACAATGAAGAATTTATGAATCAGATACCATGTCAAACTGCAATGAGAGGGTGTTGTCCACTAATTGGAACATACTTTCAAGTTAATGGGGTGAATAACTAAAACTATTACATTTGGACTCATAAATTGTATCATGTCTTTCTTTTTTTGAAACAAAAAAAATGTCACATCTTCATTTGTTTATAGGTTTTTGCTAATCACACTTCCATGCTAAACCCAATAAATGTTCCATGAAAGGGGTTATGGAATTTAGAGACGCGAATAGTATATTTTAGGACGAGGGCATCAATAATAAAGAGAGGTAAGTGAACATGATATATTGACTTAACTATCATAGTGCATATAGCCAAATACTCATTATTATTATTTTGTTAAATATTAATGCAGGATTGACATAAAAACAAAATCATGTTTGCCTTTGGAAGGGTAAGAAAACATTTATATTAGCACAAATTTCTATTTAAAGGATAATGTTCTTTGTTAGAACATATATGTAATGATCATTTGTAATTTATAGGTTTTGTTTTTGCAAAAGCAATGGATGCAAAAACACGAGCTTACATGCCTATATCTTCTATATTGCATCAGAGCACTGGATGCAAAAACGCGGGCTTCCAGGCCTATATCTTCAAAAATGCATCATAGCGCTACTGCTAGAGCAGAAAAAGGAAATAAAAATGCTCAGGTAAGTAAGGAATAGGCAACTTAGTGTATATTTATTTTACTCAATATATCATGACTCCAATTATATGTATGTATTATGTAAAAACATTCTTGCACCCTTGGTTATTATGTATTCCTATATTTGCTTATGCTCTGGAAAAATCATGATTGTAATCTATCCTTTGATTTGTGGGTTTTGTTATGAGTGGCCTTCTTTTTGTTTATTAATCAGGAGAATTAGAAAGCTCAAGTGAATCAAGCAAGAAAAAATTGCAAGAGGAAGGCAACAAACAAACAGTGCTCGAAACCAAAGATGAAGAATGCTAGTCGTTTACTGACTCGGCGCTTAGAGTAAGTATTTCACTTCCCTATGTTCTTATGATAACTCTTCTTATTGATCTATTTATCTTCATCATCTATATTATTGTTAATTTTTAAATTCTAGGTTTGCTCATTTGTTGCAAAGAAATTTTTTACAATAGAGAGATATTTTAAAGAAATTACTTGAGTTCAATACTTGCTAAACTTTATTGCTTTTCATTTTTTTCAATGCAGTTATGTGGTTACAGATAAGCACCCTCTTCTAGCTAAGGTAGGTAGTTTATATTTGTGTCCCACCTCAACCCTTAGGAAGTAATCTTTTACACAAACACACACACACACACACACCTGTATGTGTACTCAGCCCTTTCCTTTTTATTTTTTTTATATTTACAACATGCTCCACGAGAACTCGATGATCCTTTCCCTTATTTCTAGTTGTAAGGACAATAGGTATTTATAGAAATTATCATTAAATCATTAATAGAAAGCTTATATTTTATTATGATGTGGAACACTTTCATTTTTTAAGTATTTAAAAGTACAAATACCTTCTTTTTGTGTATTAACAGGAGAATTAGAAAGCTAACGTGAATCATCCAAGAATAGCTTGCGAGAGGAAGACAACAATCAAATAGTGCCAGGAACCCATTTGGTGAGTGCAACTAATGTTGCTTGAAGTTTGAACAATATAATATGTTTTACAAATAAAACAACTAGATTGAAGAATTTCAAAATCAGATACCATGTCGAACTGCAATTAGAGGGCTTTGTCCACTAATTGGAACTTACTTTCAAGTTAATGGGGTGAATAACTAAAACTATTACATTTGGACTCATAAATTGTATCATGTCTTTCTTCTATTGAAACAAAAAAATGTCATATCTTTATTTGTTTATAGGTTTTTTCTTATCACACTTCCATGCTAAACCCAATAAATGTTCCGAGAAAGTGGTTATGGAATTTAGAGACGCGAATAGTATATTTTGGGATGAGGGCATCAATAATAATGAGAGGTAAGTGTACATGATATATTGACTTAACTATCATAGTGCCTATAGCCAAATACTCATTATTATTACTTTGTTAAATATTAATTCAGGATTGACATAAAAACAAAATCATGTTTGCCTTTGGAAGGGTAAGAAAACAATTATATTAGCACAAATTTCTATTTAAAGGATAATATTCTTTGTTAGAACATATATGTAATGCTCATTTGTAATTTATAGGTTTTGTTTGTGTAAAAGCAAATGATGCAAAAACACGAGCTTACATGCTTATATCTTCTATATTGCATCAGAGAGCAATGGATGCAAAAACGTGGACTTCCAGGCCTATATCTTCAATAATGCATCATAGCACTACCGCTAGAGTAGAAAAAGGAAATAAAAATGCTCAGGTATGTAAGGAATAGGCAACTTATTGCAATTTTTTTTACTCAATATATCATGACTCCAATTTTATATATGTACTATGTAAAAATATTCTTGCACTCTTGGTTATTAGGTATTCCCATATTTGCTTATGTTCTGGCAAAATCATGATTGTAATATATCCTTGGATTAGTGGATTTTGGGATGAGTGACCTTCTTTTTATTTATTAATCAGGAGAATTAGAAAGCTCAGGTGAATCAAGCAAGAAAAAATTGCAAGAGGAAGGCAACAAACAAACAGATCATGGAACCAAAGATGAAGAATGCTAGTCATTTACTGACCGGGTGCTTAGAGTAAGTATTTCACTTCCCTATGTTCTTATGATAACTCTTCTTATTGATCTATTTATCTTCATCATCTATATTATTGTTAAATTTTAAATTCTAGGTTTGTTCATTTATTGCAAAGAAATTTTTTACAATAGAGAGATATTTTAAAGAAATTACTTGAGTTCAATACTTGCTAAACCTTATTGCTTTTCATTTTTTTCAATGCAGTTATGTGCTTAAATATAAGCACCCTCTTCTAGCAAAGGTAGGTAGTCTATATTTTTGTCCCACCTCAACCCTTAGGAAGTAACCTTTTACACACACACACACATGTATGTGTACTCAGCCCTTTCCTTTTCCTTTTTTTTTTTGTTTTTACAGCATGCTCCACAAGAACTCGATGATCTTTTCCCTTATCTTCTAGTTGTAAGGACAATAGGTATTTATAGAAATTATCATTAAATCATTAAAAGAAAGCTTATATTTTATTATGATGTGGAACACTTTCCTTTTTTAAGTATTTAAAAGTACAAATACCTCCTTTTTATGTATTAACAGGAGAATTAGAAAGCTCAGATGAATCAACCAAGAACAGCTTGCGAAAAGAAGACAACAATCAAACAGTTACAGGAACCCTTTTGGTGAGTGAAACTAATGTTGCTTGAAGTTTGAATAATAAAACATGATGGCTTCTGCCTGGAAGAGCAACAAGGGCGTGAAGGCCCAAATGCTTCACCCATGAGGAGTTGACTTGTTCTTACAATCACATTTGACTATTCATCCTAAGGGTCAAGGCCACAAGTCCTTAGTTTGATACTTTTAATATTGAATTTGAGCATTCCCTAAAAGAGGACCTCTTAGTCATGACCTCTAAACTCTAATTTAATAACTTTTTCCTTGTATTTTATTTTTAATTGTAATTTTCTTCATTTTAGCTTAATTAGAGGCGGCTATTTTAGGCTTTAGTGTGATGGGTTGTGGGTTCAACACCCATTAGGACTAGTTTTAATTTTCCCTCTTAATTCCCCCTCATGACCGCCCCTTACCTCTTTAAAAGGGGAGCTCCACCACTTCTAATGCTTAATATTGATTTTAATACAAATCCTTAGAGCTAATTCCTCCTCATAGTGTGAGTAGAGTAGGGTTGATGGTACTTACCCAAACCACTGTAGGGCTTATCCAGCTCCACGAGCTAGTGGCGTTGCAACACTAGGACTTATTTGCTGGAGGGGTTG
The DNA here is from genome assembly GCA_026901365.1 of Sesbania bispinosa. Classification (NCBI taxonomy): domain Eukaryota; kingdom Viridiplantae; phylum Streptophyta; class Magnoliopsida; order Fabales; family Fabaceae; genus Sesbania; species Sesbania bispinosa. The sequence continues at coordinate 162,322 of QLOH01000511.1, read as the reverse complement.
CCTCCATAAGTGACGTCTTCATCATCAATCATTTTCCATCTTTTTTCATTTTTTATTCTTTTAAATTCTGCACTTATTTTGTGATTCATACTCTGATTCTTGGCTTTTTCTGATTGATTTCCCGGTCCAATTCTAGATCCATGAGCAATCAACTATTAATTGGTAATCAGAGAACTATTGAATTGGACTTTCTGGAGCTTAGGGATGCACCAAAACCGTGGGTTTCATTTTTGTGTAGGTGCAATTTTTGTGCCATTTTTCCTTGTATTTCTTCATCCAATTCTTTTGTAATTCGGACTTGAACTGTTCTTGGGCCCGAGGTGCCTTTCTGTTGTATCAGCTTGCTTGATAGAGGGATTGTTGGTGCGTGAAAATACCACCCCATAGGTGTTTGTTTAATTGCTTCTTACATTATTTTGTTGTGTTCTTCATTGTTCTTCCTTTGCACTCGATGTGTTTGTTATTTTTCTTTGGTGGATTGTGGTAGGTGGAAGCATCTCTTGCTTTTATTTTCCAAAGATCGTTCACACCTATTCTTCCCCAATCCACTTTACATTTCTTTGTTCATCCCCATTTATATTTTAGTTCTTTAATTTTAGTTCATCCCCATCCTTTCAAATCTATAGGCTTAACAGGAAACAATCATACATGCGTCCTGACGTGATAGAAAAGGCCTCTAGGGCTTCACATTTACCAAAATATCCCATCAAAAGAATGCAGTCAAAGCCTATACAAAATAAAGCCTAAATCAAGGGTCTAGGCCACACTAGGCCCCAAACATAAGCTCCTTCTCACGGTCAAGCATCTAGTCTGGAACCCTGCATATCTAAACATGAACCACAATGTATAATGATACTAGCATCCCAATGAGTGTGATAAAGCATACAGTGTTGGGTTACAAGCAAATGAAATGCAACAATCAATGTGAGGTTCAATTGAATACATGAGGTATGAATAATAAGATATACATATATGTAAAGATGCACATGACAACTATGAAGTGTTTAACCCAACACCCTGGGGGTCTTTCCACTTATCTGTGAAAGCAAGATTGAGCTCAGACTAACAGGAACCATCGTTCCTGAAGGTCAATAGAACCTTACCCTTAACTTTGATGGATTTTTAACACATAACATGAATTTCCTCTTTGAGCATGAGGTTCGAAGACCCAAATCTCTTCTATTAAACATGAGGTCCAAAGACCCAACCTTCTCTTTTTAACATGAGGTCCAAAGACCCAAGTCTTTTCTTTTAGAACATGAGTGATTTAAGAACATGAAAGTTGATAATAAGTGCATGAGCATGAGTATTCACATGAATGTGTACTTCTCTAAGGTCTCATCATCATTATGTAATCATCAAGCAAAAATCCCAAATCTTCTAACCTAGGGTTAGAGCAATATAAACATATCAGCAATAAATCTAACCATCAACCCTAGATATATCTCTAATCAACCACAATCAAGCAATGTAAGCAAAGGGAGTACGAATAGAGAGTATACATGGGTTCTCATTCAAGAATGAAAGTGAGTGGGTGAACCACACTCACCTTAAGCAAAGAAATATGAAGAATGGAGGGATGAAGGAGGTGAATCCAAGCTTGCTTGATGACCTAGGAGTGATGGAGCAGCTCTTCCTCTCTAGAATCTCTCTAGAAGTGAAGAAGAATGAAGAAGTGCGAAAAAAATGCCCTAAAAGTGTTTCTAAGGCTTACTGTCCGCGCGCTCTCGCTTAGGCGCGCTTGAGCGAGGTGATAAGTGAAAATTATATGATAAATTAGAACACTTTTAGTTCACTTATCAAGGATAAAATGGTATTTTTGCCCCAGTTTAATCCCTTTTTATTAAATATTAGATAAATTGTATTTATTAATCTTGGATTTGAATTTGATGCTATTTTGATAGAAATATTGTTGATTTTTGCACGATATTGCAAAGATTTGATTTGAAGGAAAGATAGCATTAAATGAGGGAGATATCTGCAAGATTTGAGTTTGATTGAAGACATTTAAGAAAGATTTGAAGAAGATTTGAGGCAATCAGTAAGGAGCTCACTGCCAATCAAACAAGGATTTTGCAGACAACCTTCCCAAATAAATCAAAGATGCTCAATAAATGCAAGGATTTCATCAAGAAAAGGGAAACAAGGAAAGACAAATCAACCAAAACCAGTCTCGGGGAGAGATCAAGTTAAAAAGAGAAAGATTGAAGCTGCAGGACGCATTCTGCGCTTCAACCTGCGCTGTAGCGCATGGTGAAGCGCAGCTCTCTGGAACCTGCGCTGTAGCGCAGCTTAAAGCGTAAGTCACGCTGATTCTTGCCCTGTTGCCTTGTTTAGATAGATTTCTCCCCAATTTCCTTTGTCTTTCCTTAGCCTATAAATAGGACCTCATTGCACCAGATCAAGGTGTGCACGATTATTGTAATTCATTCTTATTTCAGTGATAATGAACCAAAGCTAATTTTAGAGTAGGAGAGGAGGAGCGCTTCACGAGGATTGAAGATGGTGACAACATCTTCGGTGGTTTGTATGGCTACCTTGTGTAGTTAACTCTCCATTAGGATTGAATGTAATTGATTCTATCCCCCAGTGTATGTAAATTCTATTTTATTATTTCTAAGCTCTCTGTCTATAATATTGGTAATCTTATTCTGTGCTTAATTCCTAACTTTCGCGCTTGCGCCGAAGTTATAGGCTAGTTTCGACTAGGATTTAGGATGGGGGAGCGGATTCTGAAGAAACCCAAACTCTGATTGAATAAGAGGACTCGATACACTGTGACCGACACATGAGCGTCACTAATGAGCGATGGATAGTGACAGTACTCTAGCGAAGGGCGTTTACAGGATTAGGCCTTAGTATCGATAGCAAAGAATTAGTTGATTGTCAATCCAGGACCGACACATGGATGTATCCTGATGAGTGATGGGTAGTATGAGTACTCTAAAGAAGGTGCATCTACAGGATTAGGCCTCGTTTATCAACTAGTTCTTTTAAAAACAGAATAAAGAAAACAAAATAAGCTGAGGGTAAGTTTGTCGCTTGGGAGAGCCCGCATGGATTATCTTTGAGTGTGTGAGGCCGCTGGTAACTCGGGGTCTTAGCAATATAGTTTGTCTACAGTATTAAAGAGTAAACCTAAAATAAGAGATAGTTTTTACATGCACAAAGGGTGTGATGATATGAAGTTCAATCCTAATCCAAGTAAAGTGTCTTTAACTCTTCCTTTCTAATTTCATTGATTATTTATTTGTTATTTACCATTTACGCAACAATACTCTCATAAATCCGTTGTTTTCTTTTGACAAATAGATCACAACTATACGCGAATTGACCGTTCCCTGTGGATACGATATCTTTCTTACTATTATACTACTGGATTTTTGGTTCGCTTGCCAGAAACCCATCAAGTATTTTTGGCGCCGTTGCCGAGGAACGATTTCTAATTCGTGTAGACCTTGGCGGTCTAGTTATCAAGTTTTTTTTTAGGATTTTGTTTATTTGTTTATTTTTCTTATTATTTTTAGGATTTATTATTATCTTAGGAAATTTATTGTTTTCTCTAATTCTCTTCAACACTTACCTTTTTCCAAGTTTCTTGTTTATGCTTCTGAGAGGTCAGGCGTCTCCCAATCAATTACAGTTCGACCCGGAAATAGAAAGGACGTCGCGAAGGAACAGAGGTAGGAACGGGAGAAGGAGAAGAAGGACAATTGTTGAGGAACCCAAAAATATGGCAGAGGAATGTCCAAGAAGAACTCTAGGAGATTATATCTCCCATCAAGGACCACGTCACTTCTCAAGCATTGTGTTACCACCAAATGCAAGAGCTTTGGAGTTGAAGACTGCACACCTCAACCTCATCAGTGCACATCAATTCGCTGGATTGGATCATGAAAATCCACATGCTCATCTATCTAATTTTTATGAACTGATTGGTACTATGGGATTCGAGGAAGGTAATTTAGAATATGTTTACTTACACTTGTTTCCTTTCTCTTTGATAGGTAAAGCTAAGGAATGGTTTCAATCACACCCAAATCAAAGCCTAACCAACTGGGGTGTAGTTGAGGAGAAATTCTTGACAAGATTCTTCCCAACTAGGAAGCAGATTGAAGCCAAAGCAGATATTTCTACATTCAGACAAGGGATTGACGAGCCACTATGTGAAGCTTGGGAAAGATTCAAGTCTATGCTGCACAAATGTCCCAATCATGGCTATGAGGATATAGCCCAACTCAACATATTTTTGTACGGGACTTCGTTCAGATTCAAGGTCATTCATAGATGCGGCAGCAGGTGGAACTATCTTATCCGCAGAAGTTGATCGAGCGCTAGAAATCATCAACCACTTTGCACAAAACGATCAACAAGCTCAAAGTGGAAGACAACCCACGCAATTACCAAAGAAAGGGATGATGGAACTCAATCAAAGTGATGCTCTGTTAGCTGAGAACAAGCTCATTAAACGTCAACTAGAAGCACTCACTGAGACATTGAAAACACTCCCTCAACAACTCAAAGCTGTCCACTCACAACCCATCCAAGCCCAACCATTGATTTGTGATTTATGTGGAGGAGACCATCTAAATGGTCAATTTGCTAGCCAAGGAACACAGCCAGAACAAGTCAACTTCATGGGAAATCAGGGAAGGCAAGGGAATTACTCCAACAATAACAACAATCAATATTCACAAGGTTGGAGAAATAACCAAACCAACTCTGGCTGGAGTCAGAATGGAGGACCAAAACAACCACCTTACCAACAGCAGCCCTTAACATATGATAAATTGAACACTTTGGAAGGTAAGATTGATGACCTTGTGCAAAAATTTAGTGGATTCAAGACAACTACTGAGGCATCAATCAAGACTCTAGAGAGTCAAGTGGGTCAGTTAGCAACTGAAATGGCAGAACACAAGCGACAACACTTCTTAGCTGTAACCCACACCAATCCAAAGGAACAATGCAGCTTGATTGCTACTGATGGCAACAAGTCAGAGGAGGAGGAACTTGATGAGGAAGAAGAAATCATCTTTGAAGAACAATTGCTTCAAGAGGAAGTTGTTCAACAAGATGAAGAAGCAGCACAAAAGGAACATCATGAAGAGAAGGTCTTAGACACAAGTAAGTCACTTGACCCAGGTAAGTTTACTTTACCCATCTCTATTGGTAATCTACCTCCTACTCATGCTTTATTAGATCTTGGAGCGAGCATCAATTTGATGCCGCTATCGTATTTTAACAAGTTGAGTAATGTGAAGGTCAAGCCTGCAAAAGTGAGGTTACTTCTTGCAAATAAATCCGCTCAACACCTTCATGGGATATTAGAGGATATTCAAATCAGAGTGGATAAATTTGCATATGTTGTAGATTTCTACATTACAGAGACAGCAGAGGAGGATACTGAAGTCCCCCTAATTTTAGGAAGGACCTTCATGAAAGCTGCTAAGATGATCATTGATGTTGATCGAGGAAAATATGAATTGAACTCAAAAGATGAAAGAATTACGTTTCATAGAGGTACGCCCAAGTTACAACAAACTGATGCTACTTTCAAAAGTCAAACAAAGCTGCCAGGCTCCGAATTTCTGAGGAAGCCTAAACTGAGGGTAAAGCATCCAGAGTCAATATGAGAGTTTAAATTTAAGAGGAAAAGGAGATCAACATCTGATACTGAGGAAGACAATGACAGTGATGGAAGAATCAAAAATTGGCATGGAGGATGGGAGCTCATGGGAAGAACTGGTATGGAGTCAAACATCATCCTCCACTTGAGGCCACCATAAACGGGTTGAGTAACCAGGCGTCGAGCAGAAAGACGTTTAAACAAGGGCTTCCTGGGAGGCAACCAAATGATGGGTTTCTGGCAAGCGAACAAAAAATCCAGTAGTATAATAGTAAGAAAAGTATCGTATCCACAGGGAACGGTCAATTCACGTATACTCGTGATCTATGTATCAAGGGAAAACAACGGTTTTTGAGAATATTGTTGCGGAAATTATAAACTAAAATTCAATAATTAATGAATTAGAAAGGAAGAGTTAGAGACACTTTACTTGGATTAGGATTGAACTTCATCTCATCACACCCCTCATGTATGTCGAGACTACCCAATATTTATAGGCTTTGAACTATAACAATGTAGACAAACTATATTGCTAAGACCTCGAGTTACCAGGTGCCACTCACACTCAAAGAAAATCCATGCGGGTTCTCCCAAGAGATAGACTTACCCTCGACTTATTATGCTTTCTTTATTCTGTTTGTAAAAGAATTAATTGATAAATGAGGCCTACTCCTCTGGACGCATCTTCGCTAGAGTACTGTCACTACCCATCACTCATTAGAATACATCCACGTTATCGCTTCCTGGATTGACAATCAACTAATTCTTTGCTATCGATCCATTAGACCATGCTTATCCTTTAGATGCCCTTCATTAGGATACTCACACTACCCATCAATCATTAGCAACACTCATGTTTCGGTCACTGGTTAATCGAGTATTCTCATTCACTCAGAGGTTGAGTTTCCTATGTCTAGGCTGCCCCAAACTCAATCCTAGTCGTAATGTTAATTACAAACTAGCCTATAACTTCGGCGCAAGCGCGGAAGTTAGGAACTAAGCACAGAACAAGATTACCAATATTATAGTTAGGGAACTGCATAAATAAATAGATAGAGTTCAACATACACTTGGGAATGGAAACGATTACATTCAATCCTAATGGAGAGTTAACTACACAAGGTAGCCATACAAACCACCGAAGATGCTGTCACCATCTTCAATCCTCGTGATGCGCTCCTCCTCTCCTACTCTAAAATTAGAACTGGTGCATTATCACTGAAATATAACTGAATTACAATAATCGTGCACACTTTGATTTGGTTCAATGAGGTCCTATTTATAGGCTAAGGAAAGACAAAGAAAATTTGGGAGAAATCTATCAAAAAATGGCAACAGGGAAAGAATCAGCGTGACATGCGCTTCAAGCTGCGCTGCAGCGCAGGTTCTAGAGAGCTGCGCTTCACCCTGTGCTACAACGCAGGTTGAAGCACAGAATGCGTCCTGCAGCTTCAATCTTTCTCTTTTTAACTTGATCTCTCCCCGAGACTGGTTTTGGTTGATTTGTCTTTCCTTGTTTCCCTTTTCTTGATGAAATCTTGCATTTATTGAGCATCTTGGATTTAATTGGGAAGGTTGTCTGCAGAATCCTTGTTTGATTGGCAGTGATATCTTCATTAATTGCTCTCAAATCTTTCTTCAAATCTTTATTAAATGTCTTCAATCAAACTCAAATCTTGCAGATATCTCCCTCATTTAATGCTATCTTTCCTTCAAATCAAGTCTTTGCAATATCATGCAAAAATCAGCAATATTTCTATCAAAATAGCATCAAATTCAAATCCAAGATTAATATATATAATTTATCTAATATTTAATAAAAAGGGATTAAACTGGGGCAAAAATACCATTTTATCCTTGATAAGTGAACTAAAAAGTGCTCTAATTTATCAACTAATTTTCACTTATCAAAATACCCCCCAACTTGAATTCTTGCTTGTCCTCAAGCAAGAGACCTCTTTGCAATCAAGAAATCAATTTTATTCCCTGTGTAATTCTAAAACAAATTCAAGGAACTTTTCATCAACTCCTTGTTAAGTAGCAGTCACTTTCCCAACATAAGAAAAATTTAGGATTAAGAGATGTTACCAATCCTCAATCAGAATAGAACACAAACATCAGTCAAACTTCTCAAAATAGCAATTAAAGCAGTAAGTGATAGACCAAGGAAATCTCTCATTCTCACGGGTAAGTGTTTCCCTCAATCTTTTTCACCACCGTTGAACAACTAGAATTGATAGTCATTTCCAATATCTGAACCTGCAAGTAGTTAACATGGATCAAAAGATCTTTTCTTTGGTTGTAATGAGGCTGGGCTATCAAGAAATCATGGTTTTTCTGGATATGCAAAGAACACTTTGAATAGAGAGCATCTTGTGATTGTGCTTGGGACTTCTCTCCATCTACCATGTCATTCTTGAATTGTTAACTTTTTTTCAGCTAGCCTCTTTGTTTGAAGAAGTACTCCCCCCAACTTATTCAATTCCACACTTTTGTGCAGATTCTTCTCTTTTTTTTTCATGAGGGAGTAATCTTCTTTGTGATTTCTTGTGCCTGCTCTTTGAATCTCTTTGACCTTTCAATTCACCAACCTTTTGTCCCATCTTGTTGTGTTGCACCTTGCTCTCTATCCCAAGTGTGAAGGGACATGGTATGATCATTAATCATGGCTGGGGTGCATTCAAAAGAAATATTAAGGCTCAAATGGGCAATCAAAAATTGGAAAATTTTAATCAAGGTTGGCTATTCGGCACTGAGCAAAATATTATAATCACAAAATATGCCTTTGTCACCTCCATATCTTCCACTAGCAAGACAAAATTCAGAAACTCAAGCAATAACAGTTGACAAGCAGCGGTGAAAAACTCTCAATTTCAGTGTTTGGGCTCTTAGCTCATCGGTTATTGGCTAAATTCCTTGATAAAGCACTTACTGGTTTTAATTAACTATCCTGATAGGTTCTCCTAAGAAGTATCCTAATCCTAACTGATTATGGAATTAATCACAAAATCCTATCATCTTTCCTAATCTGGTTAGTTAAACTACTTAATTACAGAGAATTTTGAAAAAGTTACCTTAAATCCTAATTTCCTAAGGTCCTAAAATTTTAAAAATTCTAAAATTTAAAAAAAATGGAATACAAAACAAAAATTCTAATTAACTAAAAATAAAATTCAATAAAATAATAGAAAATAAAAGAAAAACTAAAAGAAATAATAGAAATTAAAAGAAAAACTAAAAGAAAGAAAACACCAGTATTTCATCCTCTGTATCCTGTAAGTCCTTATCCTGCTGCTGCTCCATCTCCCCCTGGATGAATAGGCCTGTCCCCAGGCCACTACAAGAATATCCGGAACTCTTCAAGCAGCATGCTTGGGTATGGGTCTAGTACTCCTGATTGGTTTGAGGTCAACTAATCTTTATACTTTGCAGCAGTCTGTGCAATTCATGAAGAACATGGAAGCCTATCATTAACCAATTTGCATGCATAACTCAAAGAATTGATATTTTCACAACAAAAGTTCAGTGCACTTGGTAATGACTTCCTAAAAACAAATCATACTCATTTGTTTTGCAAGCATTCAATCAATCCATGGAAAGTGAAAGTTCAAGATTTTTGAAAGAAACAGAGCATAACACTTTCAAATTTAATAATTCACAAAACAAAGAGCATTTTAATTCAGCAAATTGTTCTTCATGTTCCACACAACCAAAATCACATTCAAGATAGCAATAATCAATGATATTCACAATCTTAAGGTTGCTACCCTAAAGTGTAAATCATAAAAATAGAGTAAATGAAGATTTCAATTGGTAAAAATTAAAGAAAACATAACTGAAAGTTTCAAAATTGATGGAAGTTTGTGAGTGGAAAGAGTGGAAAGAAGAGCTTAGGAAGTAGAGAAGTAGTACATGAGAAAATAGAAGATTTTTTAAAATTTCGTATCCTGCGCTTCACCCTGCGCTACAGCACAAGTGAAGCGCAGAATACAGTGACTAAAATTGCATTTCTGTGCTTTACCTGTGCTACAGCGCAGGTTGAAGCGCAGAAAACAGAGTGTAATTTTGCAATTCTCAGTCACGTTTTCTGCTGCTTCCTATTATTTAAGAATCCACAAACTTATTCCAATCAATTTTGAAAATTTCCTGAATAGAAAAATCCTAATTAATAAACAAGAAAACAAAACAAAACTGAAATTAATTAAAAACTTTAAAAGTCTCTAGGTTGCCTCCCAGAAAGCGCTTGTTTAACGTCTGATAGCTCGACGCCTGTTCTCTCAAGGTGGCTAAAACTGAAATATTTTAGTGAGCTTGTGAGCTGCACCCTTCCTTTCTTTGGCCCATAAACCTCCCCATAGTCTTGCCTTGGAGCAACCTGTAGTGTGAACTGACTTTGACCATTTGGGCTTCTTCCTGGAGTTAGACCATGCTTTTGACTCCCTTGGCTTGACTCTTCTTTTCTTTATTATCTTGCTCTCATGTGCATGAGTCTTCTTTTCCTGAAACTTAGATGATTCACAGTTGATTGCTCTCAATTTCCTTGCTTCGCAGGGGTCTTTGATATGGAACACACCTGACCACTTGATCTTTAATCTGGCTCTAGGCTTTGAATTTGATTCTAGCTTGACTTTTCTTCTCTTTGCCTTGTCCTGGTCAGTGTGATCGCAGGCCTTTCTTTTCTGAGATCTGGAAGGTTTGTCACTTGTACCATGCCTTTCTTGATCTTCCTCTGGAGGACTGGTTGGATAAGGCAAGGTCTTTGGTCTTGGTACTACTTCCCTTCCTTCCTCGGGCTTTGATTCTCCATCTCCCTGTTCAATATTTTCTTCATTTTCTTGATATTTTTCATGTACACCCTCATATGTGTTGTTCTCTTTCTCCCTTTCACAATCAATCTCTTCTTCAAGCACCATCTGTTCTGTTTCCTCCTCTCCTTTTTCTTCCTCTTCTTCTGTTGCACCTTCTTTTTCTTCCTTTTCTTCATCAACTTCTTCTGATACTCTTTCTTGTGTTTCTTCAATTTCATCTTCTTCATCAACCAGATTGTCATTGATTTCCTCCCCTATCAGCTGAACAATGTCGTCACACTGTTCTTCAGGGTTGGGTTGAGTGTTTGCTGAGCTCTGTTCTGACTGTTGGTTGGCTATTGCTTCTGCTATCTCTTCAATTGTTGCATCAGGAGACTCTCTCTTCTTGTTGAGCAGTTCCAACATGAATTACTCCATGTCTTCCAACACTGGGATGTTGATTTGCACTATTTTGTTACTCTTTATGTAGGCTTCAAATATCATGTTCATATCTTCCATGGAGGGATTCTCTGGATATGGTAGTTCCCTGGCTTGCAGTGCATGTGTGAATTCTTCTTTTTCTTCTTCTTTATTTTCTTTAGCAGCTTCCTCTGATTTCCTTTCTTCAATTTCTCTTTCTTGTATTGCTTCAGTTTCCTCTTCTTGAATGTCCGGATAAGAGCAATGACCATTAAGATGGTTACCTCCGCAAAAATCACAAATTAATTGTGGTGACTGGCCAGGATAAGAGTAAACTGGTTGCGGTGGCTGAGAAAGTCTGTCTAGCTGCTTTTGGAGTGCTTCTAATGACTGTTTCAAACTCTTATTTTCTGCCCTGAGTTCATCTTCAGAAGTTTGCATGTGTGATGAAACAACATCTTGTTCCCAACCACAATTTTGATTCTGGTAACTTCCCCAATCCTGTGAAAGATTGTTAGAATAATTATTGTAATTAGAGAAGTTACCTTGAATTGGTGCATGGGAGAAATATTTTGGTTCTTGCTTGAATGAAGAAATGTCTGTCTTGGCTTGAATGTAACGTGGCCTGCGAAAGAATCTTCTTAAAAAAATTTCTTCTACCACATTCCAATTGTTCAGACTTCGACTGGGGTGTGACCTTAACCAAGTCGTTGCTTTTCCTGTAATAGAAAAAGGAAATAAACATAAATATGCAGCCTCTTTGTATTTTTCTTCAAAACCCATAGTTTCAACTTGTTTTAAAGAATGTAGAAAGATGATCATTTGGATCTTCATGTTCTAAGCCTGAGAACTGGTGATCTTCAACAAGTGAAGGTGTGATGCTTTGAACTCCACAGCTTTTGCAGTACTTGGAATGGCAATACTTGAGCGATAACGTGGCCCTTGCGGCACAATATTGTCTCCCAAGAGTCTTTTTGGTGAATTTTGCCATTCAAAAGCCATTTAACATTTACTTCACTTAGGGTGGTTGAACAGAGAGTGTTGAGATTGTCTCCTTGAGCTCTGCCCCATTTTCTGTTACCTATCTTCTCGAGAGAAATAATCAAGATGCTCAAACAGAGAGAAAAACAAAATAACAAAAAATAATTTTTTTAAAAAAATAATAATAATAATAATTTTTTTTAAAAAAAAGAAAATAATTAAAATCAAATAATAAAAAATAACATATTTTTGTTTTCTTCTCGACTTTTCCCTTGTCTCTTTCTCTTGTTTCTATTTCTGTTCTTCCTTGGTGTCTTTCTGTTTCTGGATCAAGTTGTAATTGATTGGGGGACACCTGGCCTCTGAAAAACATAAACAAGAAACTTTGAAAAGGTAAGTGTGGAAGAAAAATTAATAAAAATAGAAAAACTATAAATTTCCTAAAAATAATAAAAATTTCCTAAAATATGGAGAGTCTTGAATTTGTCTCCCTTGCTCTTTTTCTCTCTCTCTATTTGGTCCCTTCTCTTAATTGATTTTGAGACACATGTCTTTCACAAGAACACTATTCAAGAAGCTCAAATAAATGTTAGCTCAGGAAAGAGGAACAAAATAATAAAATTTATTTATTTATTATTTTATTTATTTTTTTAAAATAATTAATTAATTTTTTTAAAAAAGAAAATAATTAAAATAATTAAAATAAAAATAAAGTATAAATTTTCTAGATAAAAATTTCCTAAAATAATAAGAATAATAAAAGAAATCCTAAGATAGATATCCTTGATAATTAGACCTCCAAGGTTTACACGAATTGGAAACCGCTCCCCAGCAACGGCGCCAAAAATACTTGATGGGTTTCTGGCAAGCGAACCAAAAATCTAGTAGTATAATAGTAAGAAAAGTATCGTATCCACGGGGAACGGTAAATTTCACGTATACTCGTGATCTATTTATCAAGGGAAAACAACGGTTTTTGAGAATATTGTTGCGGAAATTATAAACTAAATTCAATAATTAATGAATTAGAAAGGAAGAGTTAGAGACACTTGGATTAAGATTGAACTTCATCTCATCACACCCCTCATGTATGTCGAGACTACCCAATATTTATAGGCTTTGAACTATAACACTGTAGACAAACTATATTGCTAAGACCCTGAGTTACCAAGCGCCACTCACACTCAAAGATAATCCATGCGGGTTCTCCCAAGCGATGACTTACCCTTGGCTTATTATGCTTTCTTTATTCCGTTTGTAAAAGAATTTATTGATAAACGAGGCCTACTCCTCTGGACGCACCTTCGCTAGAGTACTGTCACTACCCCATCACTCATTAGAATACATCCACGTTATCGCTTCTTGGATTGACAATCAACTAATTCTTTGCTATCGATCCATAGACCATGCCTATCCTTTAAATGCCCTTCATTAGGATACTCACACTACCCATCAATCATTAGCAACACCCATGTTTCGGTCACTAGTTAATCGAGTATTCTTATTTCACTCAGAGGTTGAGTTTCCTATGTCTAGGCTGCCCCAAACTCAATCCTAGTCGTAATGTTAATTACAAAACTAGCCTATAACTTCGGCGCAAGCGCGGGAAGTTAGGAACTAAGCACAGAACAAGATTACCAATATTATAGTTAGGGAACTGCATAAATAAATAGATAGAGTTCAACATACACTTGGGAATGGAAACGATTACATTCAACCCTAATGGAGAGTTAACTACACAAGGTAGCCATACCAAACCACCGAAGATGCTGTCACCATCTTCAATCCTCGTGAAGCGCTCCTCCTCTCCTACTCTAAAATTAGAACTGATGCATTATCACTGAAATATAACTGAATTACAATAATCGTGCACACTTTGATCTGGTTCAATGAGGGTCCTATTTATAGGCTAAGGAAAGACAAAGAAAATTGGGGAGAAATCTATCTAAAAATGGCAAGAGGGGAAAGAATCAGCGTGACTTGCGCTTCAAGCTGCGCTACAGCGCAGGTTCCAGAGAGTTGCGCTTCACCCTACGCTATAGCGTAGGTTGAAGCGCAGAATGCGTCCTGCAGCTTCAATATTTCTCTTTTTAACTTGATCTCTCCCGAGACAGGCAAGCGAACCAAAAGGATGGCATGGAATCAATTAGGAGAACTGTAAGAACTGGCAATCTTTCACTTAATACCCAGTCCTTGTAAGTTTTTTAATTTTCATTTTGGTAATTTTTAGTTTTAGGATTTACCTGTGTAATTAGGAAATTGTTAAAATGGGTATCTAAATCTAAAAGGATGGCATGGAATCAATTAGGAGTAGCAGAAGCAGAGAGAATACTGCAGATCTGCGCTTCAACCTGTGTTGTAGCGCAGGTGAAGCGCATCATTAAAATTAAAAACCTGACTCTCTGACTTTTTGCTTCAACCTGCGCTGTAGCATAGGGTGAAGCGCAGCGGGACGCTTCAACTTCTGAAGCAGTACGCGCTCCACTCTGCGTTGTAGCGCAGGGGTATAGCACAGGAAGCGGGAGTTTAAATTCCGAAATTTGAACGAAGGAGTTCATTTTGAACTTCCTTTCATTTCCATTCCCTTGCGTTTTTCTCTGATATTCCTAACCTTTGCTTTGCCTTTTCTCACTCATATAGCCTTCATTTTCAGTTTCTGAGCTTAGACCAAGTATGTTTTTATAGTTTTCTTTCTTTTTAACCGATTGAAATTTTGATTTTTTATTTTATTTGAGCATAACCTTAGGATAGGAATCTTAGGACTTTAGGAAAGAGATGGTTGTTCATAATGCTTTAAATTAGGTTGCATGTGGTTTGGATTCTATGTAAGTTATTCATGTTTGCTTAGGTGGTAGTTTTTGAGTGCTCAGTAATTTCAGGAAGTTATTTTGATGGTGCATGTATGCTTAATTAATTGCTCTAATATTTTTGCCTTCCCATACATAAATGATTGTGCAATATTGCATGTTACTGATGACATGATTTTTTTAGCATGAGTTTGATTCTCACTTTTCCTGTTTAGGATTGTTTAGGACTTGCTTTAACTGATCACTTAGCATGTCTTAATTAATTAATTGGCATTTATTAGGTAATATTTAAAATCAAAATTTTTATGCCACATTTCTTTGGTTAATTGATGCTCTGAGAATTGAAATTATTGGCCATTTATTTCATAATTATGAGCAATTAAATATTATGGTGTATAAATAATTTTGAGTTGCTCTTGCTTTGCAGATGGTTAGCACCAAAAATGTCAGTGGCACTAGTTCCTCTGGAAGGGGCACAGGGGGGGTGCCAAGAGGAAGGGTCCCCAGAGGGAACCTGAGTTTGACCCTCATCGCTTCGAGGACCTCAAGTCCTTTGAAGCATACACTGACATCGTTGATTGCAAGTTCATCTTGGAGCGACCAGTCATCCTCCAGGAGGGGGATTATAAGAGTTTTCTGCTGAGATTCACAGGAGGCGTTGGAACCGCCTCAGCCGCCCTGACAACTACTTCGATCCAGACATTTTCAGGGAATTCTATGCTAACGCTATTGGAGACCACGGCGTTAACTGCTGGAGGGAGTCCTATGTTCGAGGACAAGTTATCAGATTTGATTGCGATTCAATCAATGCACTTTTAGGACATCTCATAGAGGAGGACAGAGACCTCGTGGTGTGCCAATACCACCAGCGGATGCAGGCTGTGGGGGCTTCACGGCAATGATCCTCTGACATTGAGACTGCTCAGCTACTATGCTTACAGGGCATTCCTTTGAAAGGAATGCATATCAGGAGGCTGCCAGGATTCACAGGCATGATATGACGAGTATCCACACGGATGTGGACAGTACTGACGCTGGCCAACATACATCCTACAGGGCATGTTCTGATATCATTATGCTAGTAGCCCACCTCATTTATTGTATCCTCACCGGCGCTACTATTGATATCTCACGGGTTATCACCAGTAGGATATCAGACTTTGCATCTTCTGTGGGGCGCCGGACCCCTAACTCCAAGATCAGGCTTGGCTTCCCTTCTCTCATCACCTCACTCTGCAGATCTAGGGTGTTGTAGAGGTGAACTCCAGGGTTCGCATCGCACTTCCCATGACCAGAGCATATATTGAAGCCAACTGTATCCCGGCTGAGGAGTTACAGGTTGAGGAGCAGCAGCAGCAGCAGGCACCACCACCACCAACAGCAGACATGGACGCTCCTGTCTGGGCCCAGCGACTTGAGGCACATAATACTCATTGATGGCTCAGATGTCCACTATTCACCGAGCAGGGTTTCATTTTTCAGAGTAGACATTATCAGGCTCGTGTGGACCCCATGACCCCTACATAGTTTCAGGATTACTTACAGTGGCCTGGTGACAGGCCTATTTTCCCAGGGGAGGATGGAGCAGCTTACATGGATCAGGACCAGGATGAGGACTGATTGTTTTCTTTCCTATTTGGTGTTTTTTCCTTCTTTTTCTTTTTCTTTTTCATTTTAATTTCTTATTTTCTTAATTTCTTTTGATATGTACTGTATACCACTAATACATTATCTATATTAGGCAAGTACTTATTTTGTTATTTTCTATTTTTCTGTTAAATTTTTAAAATTTTAGGACTTTTAGGACCTTAGGAAATTAGGATTTAAGGTAACTTTTTTCAAAATTCTCTGTAATTAAGTAGTTTAACTAACCAAACTAGGAAAGATGATAGGATTTTGTGATTAACTCCATAATCAGTTAGGATTAGGATACCTCTTAGGAGAACCTATAAGGATAGTTAATTAAAACCATTAAGTGCTTTATCAAGAAATTTTAGCCAATAAACCAGTGAGATGTGAGCCCAAACACTAAAATTGAGAGTTTTTCACCGCTGCTTGTCAACTGTTATTGCTTGAGTTTCTGAATTTTGTCTTGCTAGTAGAAGGTATGGAAGTGACAAAGGCATATTTTGTGATTATAATATTTTGCTCAGTGCCAAATAGCCAAACTTTGATTACATTATTCCAATTTTTGATTGCCCATTGAGCCTTAATATCTTCCTTTGATGCAACCCAGCCATGATTAATGATCATCCCATGTCCCTTCACACTTGGCATTAGAGAGGCAAGGTTGCAACACAACAAAATGGGACAAGAGGGTTGGTTGAATTGAAAGTGTCAAGAACATTCAAGGCGCAGGACACAAGAAATAAACAAAAAAAGAAGTACTCCCTCATTGAATTACAATTCTCTTCAAAAAGTTCCACAAAATAATCTGACACCAAAAGTTTGTGGAAATTGATATACGTTGGGGGGTAGTATTTCTTCAAACAAAGAGGCCAGCTGAAAAGGGTGACAATTCAAGGAATGAACACATGGTAGGAGATTGGAGCGAAGTCCCAAGCACAACCACAATTGATGCTCTATTCAAAGTGTTCATTGCATTATCTAGAAAACCCATGATTTCTTGATAGCCCAACCTCATTACATAACACAGGACAAGGCCTTCTTTTTGATCCATAATTAACTACTTGCGGTTCAGATGTTGGAAACGACTATTCACTTCTAGTTGTTCAATGTGGTTGAAAAAGATTGAGGGAAACACTTACCCGTGAGAATGAGAGATTCCTTGGTTTATCACTTACTGCTTTAATTGTTATTTTTGAGAAGTTTGACTGATGTTTGTATTCTATTCTGATTGAGGGATTGGTAACATCTCTAATCCTGATTTTTTCTTATGTTTGGAAGGTGACTGCTGCTTAACAAGGAGATGATGAAAAGTTCCTTAATTTGTTTTTTATTTTAATTATTCAGGGGATAGAATTGATTTTTTTATTACAAAGAGATCTCTTGCTTGAGGACAAGCAAGAATTCAAGTTGGGGGGTATTTTGATATGTGAAAATTATATGATAAATTAGAATACTTTTTAGTTCACTTATCAAGGATAAAATGGTATTTTTGCCCAGTTTAATCCCATTTTATTAAATATTAGATAAAATGTATTTATTAATCTTGGATTTGAATTTGATGCTATTTTGATAGTTGCTGATTTTTGCAGGATATTGCAAAGATTTGATTTGAAGGAAAGATAACATTAAATGAGGGAGATATCTGCAAGATTTGAGTTTGATTGAAGACATTTAAGAAAGATTTGAAGAAGATTTAAGGCAATCAATGAGGAGATCACTGCCAATCAAACAAGGATTCTGCAGACAACCTTCCCAAATAAATCAAAGATGCTCAATAAATGCAAGGATTTCATCAAGAAAAGGGAAACAGGGAAAGACAAATCAACCAAAACCAGTCTCGAGGAGAGATCAAGTTAAAAGAGAAAGATTGAAGCTGCAGGACGCATTCTGCGCTTTAACCTACGCTGTAGCGCAGGGTGAAGCGCAGCTCTCTGGAACCTGCGCTGCAGCCTGCACTGTAGCGCAGCTTGAAGCGCAAGTCACGCTGATTCTTGCCCTGTTGCCAGTTTAGATAGATTTCTCCCTAATTTCCTTTGTCTTTCCTTAGCCTATAAATAGGACCTCATTGCACCAGATCAAGGTGTGCACGATTATTGTAATTCATTCTTATTTCAGTGATAATGCACCAAAGCTAATTTTAGAGTATGAGAGGAGGAGCGCTTCACGAGGATTGAAGATGGTGACAGCATCTTCGGTGGTTTGTATGGCTACCTTGTGTAGTTAACTCTCCATTAGGATTGAATGTAATTGATTTTATCCCCGGTGTATGTAAATTCTATTTTATTATTTCTGAGCTCTCTGTCTATAATATTGGTAATCTTATTCTGTGCTTAATTTCTAACTTCCGCGCTTGCGCCGAAGTTATAGGCTAGTTTCGACTAGGATTGAGGATGGGGGAGCGGATTCTGAAGAAACCCAAACTCTGATTGAATAAGAGGACTCGATACTCTGTGACCGACACATAAGCGTTACTAATGAGCGATGGGTAGTGTTAGTACTCTAGCGAAGGGCGTTTACAGGGTTAGGCCTTAGTATCGATAGCAAAGAATTAGTTGATTGTCAATCCAGGACCGACACATGGATGTATCCTGATGAGTGATGCGTAGTGTGAGTACTCTAATGAAGGTGCGTCTACAGGATTAGGCCTCGTTTATCAATTAGTTCTTTTACAAACAGAATAAAGAAAACAAAATAAGCCGAGGGCAAGTCTGTCGCTTGGGAGAGCCCGCATGGATTATCTTTGAGTGTGTGAGGCCGCTGGTAACTCGGGGTCTTAGCAATATAGTTTGTCTATAGTATTATAGAGTAAACCTAAAATAATAGATAGTTTTTACATGCACAAAGGGTGTGATGATATGAAGTTCAATCCTAATCCAAGTAAAATGTCTCTAACTCTTTCTTTCTAATTTCATTGATTATTTATTTGTTATTTACCATTTACGCAACAATACTTTCATAAATCCGTTGTTTTCTCTTGATAAATAGATCACAACTATACGCGAATTGACCGTTCCCTATGGATACGATATCTTTCTTACTATTATACTACTGGATTTTTGGTTCGTTTGCCAGAAACCCATCACGAGGCTGAGCGAGAATGCCTTTCTCGCTCAGGCGCATGCTGAGTGAGACCGGGCGGAATTTCATACAGAAACCCCTAATCTGACTCTATTTCTCGCTCAAGCGAGCCTGGGCTAGAAAACTAGGATCAAATTTCGTCATTCCTACTGAAACCCTCGCTCAGGCGCGCTCAAGCGATCCCTGAGCGAGAGTATTAGGACTAAAAAACTTGATTTTTTACTCTTCTTTGCTTCTAACTTAGTTGTTCTTCCCCTTTCCTAATTCCTTTTTATAGAACACCTTTCCAACCTTATTTAGCTTATGAAAATGGTTTACGGAATTTGGGATGTTACAATTCTACCCCCCCTAAATTAATTTTGTCCTCAAAATTGGCTAATTAAGATTGGATATCTTACCTTAAACGAATAAACTCCGAATATCGAGCGCAAACCTCATCCTCCTTCTCCCAGGTGGCTTCCTCCGACGATTGACCTACCCTAATCACCTTTACTAATGGGATAGTCTTATTCCTCAAGGCTTTGACACTTCGGTCAATAATCTGTGCAGGTCTAGTCGAAACTGTCAGATCATCCCTTATTTGTATTGATTCTGCACTTATGATGTGGGAAGGATCATGGATGTACTTTGTGAGTTGAGACACATGGAAGACATCATGGACATTGGACAAATGGAGAGGAAGGGCTATCCAGTATACAAGAGGACCAATCCTTTGCAGGATCTGAAAAGGACCAAATGAATTGGGGATTTACCTTTTTGGCTTTTATGGCTCTTCCTATGCCTGTTACGGGAGTAACCTATAAAAATACATGTTCACCTTCCTCAAACTCTAGATCTCTCCTCCTCTTATCAACATAACTCTTCTGCCGGCTCTGGGCAATTACCAGTTTCTCCCTAATTCTCTTGATTTTCTCAGTGGTTTCCTAAACCAACTCCTGACCCAACAAATTCTTCTCCCCCACCTTAAACCAACAAAGTGGGGGCCTACACCTCCCGCCATACAGAACCTCATAGGGTGCAATACCTATACTTCTATGAAAACTGTTATTATAGGAAAATTCTATGAGTGGAAGATACCTATCCCAACTATCCTTCTCCTCTAATACACATGCCCTAAGCATGTCCTCCAGGGTCTGAATGGTACCCTCCGACTACCCGTCGGTCTGAGGGTGGTAAGCAGTACTAAACCTTAGTTTAGTACCAAAAGCCTGATGTAGAGCATTCCAAAACCTAGAGGTGAACCTAGGATCTCTATCTGACACAATGCTAGAGGGTAGGTTGCCCTGATGGGTAGGAAGTGGGTCGACTTAGTCAGGCGGTCAACAATCACCCAAATGGAATCAAAACCTGCTAAGACTCTAGGTAGTCCATGACAAAGTCCATAGTTATGGCCTCCCACTTCCACTCTAGAATCTCTAAGCGTTGGAGTGTTCAAAAGGGTTTTTGATGTTCTATTTTAACCTGTTGACATACAAGACACCTAGAAACAAACTCTGCTACTTCATTCTTCATACCGTCCCACCAAAACATTACATTCAAGTCTTGGTACATCTTGGTAATTCCAGGATGCACCATATACTTGCTCCTATGAGCCTCCTCCAAAATCTCCTACCTCAAACTACCCCTCAACTCATTAGTGACCTCTAACCTAAAAAGTTGCAAACTATCCCCCTCAAAATTCACATCTAGTCTCAAGTTCCTAAATTCTTCCAACAACTCTAATTCATGCACCGTCATGGATGATGCATGAAGGGACTTCTACTCAGGGCATCGGCCACGTTGGCCTTGCTCAGGTGGTACTTAAGCTCAAAGTCATAGTCTTTTAAGAGTTTCATCCACCTCCTCTGCCTCATGTTGAGTTCTTTCGAATCAAAGAGATACTTGAGACTCTTGTGATCACTAAAGACCTCAAACCTCACCCCATAGAGGTAATGCCTCCAAATCTTGAGGGCAAATACCACAACTGCTAATTCTAGGTCATGGGTAGGGTAGTTTTCCTCATGGGGCCTGAGTTACCTAGAAGCATAGGCAACCACTCTCCTCTCCTGCATCAACACACATCCTTGACCCTTTCCTGATGCGTCACTATAAACCTCAAAGGGTTTGGATAAATCTGGAAAAACTAGAACTAGGGTGGTGGTCAACCTTTCCTTAAGCTCCATGAAACTCTTTTCAATATTCTCATCCCACACAAACGCATGACCTTTACGAGTCAGTCAAGTGAGGGGTAACGCTAGCTGAGAGAACTCCTTAATGAATCTCTGGTAGTAACTGCCTAAACCTGTAACGTCCTAATTTCTAAATTTAGAAATATTTCCTGTTGGAAGCACTATTTCCAAATTCGTGAAATTAATTTGTTCATTTCTCGTATCGACATACAACAAACATTCGCTTAAGTAATCCAACACTTACTAAAGCTCCAGGACATTACATACATAAATTAATATAACATCAAAAACATGTTTGCCATAGAGGCTCCAATTCAATAAAATAAACTAATATAATGAATTCTCAAGGGAATCCTAGTCACTAATAGTAATTGATCTAACAGTTTTAAATACATCAAAGCATAACCCACATCGTGTAGAAACACAGGGAAACACTAGAAGGGGGGTTGAATAGTGTTTCTTAATATTTTATGAAAACTTTTCGCAAACAACAAGTTTGAAACAGTTTCAGACAAGTTTAAGGGGAGCAGTATGAAGTTTCTTAAGACGGCTTCTGAAAAAGTATTTTAAAAGGTCTCTTTACTTTTAAAATATCAGAACAGCTTTTCAACACCCTTTGATTAGTATAAACAAATTGACAAGAGATAAGGGTAAGAAAACTTAGCTAAGGAATTTATCCTGGTTCACTCACTACCACTGTGAGCTACGTCCAGTCCCAATGCCAACTAGCACTTGGATTTTCTCTTAATCTTCACCAAGATTACAAGTATTCTTTTACGTCAAGCCTCTTCAGGCTCTACAACAAGTATTCTTTTCTGTCAAGCCTCTTCAGGCTCTACAACAAGTATTCTTTCTGTCAAGCCTCTTCAGGCTCTACAACAAGTATTCTTTTCTGTCAAGCCTCTCCAGGCTCTACAACAAGTATTCTTTTCTGTCAAGCCTCTTCAGGCTCTACAACAAGTATTCTTTTGTCAACCAAGCCTCTCCAGGCTCTAAACAGAGTTTACAAAGAGATAAGTCTAAGCTTTTAAACTATACCAGTTTGAAGCTTAAACAGAGACAATGTACAATAAAATCTTAGGTATGCTCAGGATATACAAATGTGTACAGCGGATTTTATCAGAGAGTTTCTACAGAATAAGAACTTGCAGCGTGATGTTTCTCTTGGCTTTCTTGTATATTGATTTTCTCTCTTTTTCTTTTTCTTGTTATTGATGGTCTTCATGGAGGGGTATTTATACCCAATCTTCAATCCGTTGAAATACCACCGTTTAGAGATAGCATTAAATGCTATTTAATCTATTGTGAGACATGCTTCTGAGAACTCTGATATTTCTGACACGGTACAAGGTTGCTCCTGTCATAAAGCTGCTACAAATGTTGTTGCAGAGGCTGCGTTGCAGAGATTTCCTCAGTGGTGTATGAAATTCTAAAACTCCAGAAAAGGTCTCTGTGTTCCTTGCTATAAACGTGTTTGAAAAGGTACGTGCCGCAGAGGTTCAGAAAAGTCTTCATAAACTTCAGCAAATGGTGCCACGTCATTAATGAGACTTCAGACGGCTTCAACACTTCAGACGGGTTGTGCACTTCAGACGGCTTCAACACTTCAGACGGGTTGAACCTTCAGAAGGCTTAACTCTTCAGACAGGTTGAAAGCACTTCACATAGTCTTTATATAAGCTTATAGTGGCTTGCTGAAATCATAGATAGATCATTAAAACATATATGTATCTATGATAAATCTTTTAAACAAATTTGTTAAACATTAAAACTTAGGGATTGAGCTGTCTTAAATCATCATAATCTTCCATATGATATTTTTGAGACTCAACATTCTCCCCCTTTTTAATGATGACAAATTTGTTTAAAATACATAAATCTGAAAGGAGTTTTAAAGATAAAAGAATAGATAGCTCCCCCTCAGATGGTGATCTCTTAAACTGAGTCGATTTCTTATTTACTCCCCCTGAGTCCTGTGATCACTTCAGATTCAGATTTTGTTAGTTTTTAATACTCCCCCTTTTGTCATCAATCAAAAGGGTATTCCAGAGCATAACAACAACAGCAATCATAGCAAAATCATGAAGTATGAAAGAAAACAGCAAACTCAGCACAAACACAGCATGATGTGAAACACTGATAGTATTAATCAAACTGTAAAAAAAATCACTGAGCAGAAATAAACATGAGACATGGCTACACATCATTGACTACCCATCGTTCTTCAGCAAAGCTTCTTTCAGGAAGGAAATCAGCTCATCCTTGGCCTTGTCAATCTGAGAGATGAGAGCAGTCTTCATGTCTTCTTGGCCACTTCTAATCTGCTGTTGCTCTTGAAGAATCTTATCTTGTTTAGCAATGAGATCAGCTTCTTCTTCTCTAGCTCTCTATCTTCAGCCTGAGCTTTCTGTTCTCTTCTTCAGGATCATGGTGCTTCAAAAGAATAATCTGGATGTGTCTGCACACAAATCTCACATCAAAACCTGGAAGCAAACCATACTCTTGTGGATGATACACTGGAAAGAAGAAGTTCCAATGGGACACATAATCTCCAGTCTTCATGAAATGATTCAGACAGAGGTGGGAAATGGCCTCTATGTAATGATACTTCACATTTATGATTTCCGCCCTATGATAGAATCATCATCTGTCCAGTTGACCCAGAAGAGGATCCAACATCCTCTCTGATTTTCCATAAGACGACCAAACTCTGTCTCTTGAAACTGTGATCCATGCCTCCACCTTGTCTCTTGACCTTTGCTGGTAGCTCCTTCCATTCTCTTGGAGTCAGAGGCTTGAAGGGAACAGGATAGGCCTTAGGTTCCTTGAACTTATCAGCAGGCCTTCCTTCAGAGGGTACCTAGAACAATTCTATCAGGTTGCACTAGAATCTTGGTGGTTGGCCTGATGGAAAATGTTCTAGGGCCTGTATCCTCTCATGCCAACTGACTTATAGATCCCTTTCAAAGTTCACCTTCTGTGTATAGAGCCTGACAAAACACCAGTCTTCATTACTTATCTTCAGACAATCAGCATCAGAAAAAGGGGTCAAGTAGGAGCCCACTTGTGAGCAGGTGGTACCACACCTTTCTGATCTTCTCAGTTGCCCTGAGTACATCTGGTCTAAGCTTCCTTGATACTTTCTCTTTCAGCATCTGAAGTATGTTTGACTAGCCCATGGTGCAGAGAGATAGGGGGTGCATCTCTGAATATTGCAGTTCTTCATAGAGGTTTGGGAACTTGGGAACCCTTTCCCTTCAAAGAAAGGTCCTCATACCTCTTATGGGGCACTTCAGCTTCTTCATCATACTGATGCTGAGTGAAGGAAATGCATAAGGATCAAAAATGGGTTCTGTGAAGAAATCCCTACTTTAGGTTCTAGCCTAATGTGTTCAGGCAGCATACTCCCTTTCCACACCTTTGAGCTTTCTCCTTGCTGAATCTCAACAATGGATCTTCAGATTGTGTTGACTCGAAGATGATGATGATAGTGAAGATGGTGGTGATGATGAGGTGATGGTGGGATGGGTGTCTTCTTCTTCTTTCTCTATAGGTTTTGCCTTTCTTCTTCTTCTTCTCCTCTTTTTCTTTTCAGGTGAGGAAGGAGGTGATGGAGTCACATTGTCAAACCTCACCCTTGATCTTTCACAGGGGGTTTGACCTTCTCAGGTTCAGACACCTTCTCCCTTTCAGCTTGTTTTTCTTCTCTTCTCTTCTTGAAAGAGATTGGCCTTTACAAAGTTCTGGTACTTGCTCTTCATCCATATCTTCCATTTGGCTAGCAATGCTCCTTGTAACCCTAGTAGTAGGTTCAGGAGCTGTCTCAAGAATCTTGCTCTTGGTTCTCCTCCTTTGCTGAGCACTAGACCTCTTTCTATTATTACTTTGAGCCAAGGTACTTGCCTTTCATCTTCAGCCAAGGCTAGCTGAGAGGCCACACAATAGCATAGTCTGTCTTCTCTTGCTCAGCCTTCTTATCCAATTCTTCTTGCTCTAAGGCAGTAGCTATGGCTCTACTTGAATCAACTCTGGATCAGAGGGGCAAGCTGCCAGAGGTGAAGCTGCTACAGCTTCAGGATCAGCAAGGTTAGTAATCTCTTCCTCATGAGCCTTTCCTTCTATGTCAGAAGTAGGCTTAAGAGGTTTTGTTTTGCACCTTCAGAACCCTGACCCACTATTTCAGACGGCTTTTGCAAAGCCTTCTGAACAGGTTCAGATGCCTGAGTGTGCAGAGTAGAAGCTGCTGAAGATACCTTTGCTGCACTCCTCACAGGGAGCTTCTTCACTTAGGTTGAGGGGATGGTTTGGAGGCCTTGAACTCTCCTTTTCTGATGTCCCCTTGAAGCTCTTGTTCAAGAATCTCTATTGTGCTTCCTCTTCTTGAGGCCTTCTCCATGAGGACACTCTCCTTCAGAGTAGGAGATGGAGGTCTTGGGGTGAGAGTGAGATTCATGCTCTTCAGATTAGCCTCACCAAAGAATGCAGGTGACTTGTGATCAAACAGTCTTTCAATAGGTACTTTAAAGTGCAAGAGTACCTTTGTAATGAGAGTGTTGTGAGGTAGATTTGCACCAGAGTCTCTAATCTTCTTCTGCATGTGGAACATGATGATGCTGGGAAGATTGACCTTCTTCTGCAGCAAGTGAATCATGCAGAATCTTCCAATTCAGACACGTGGTTTCTGCTTCCACTCTTAGGGATTATGGAGCACCCTAAGATGGAGTGAAGTACTCTGACCTTATCCAGCAAGAACTTAGAATCAGGAGTCTTGGGTTCTTCTGTACCATACAACATCTTTGTGTACTTCTTTTGCCCACCATTCCTCAACTCCCATCCAGGAGTGAAGTTTCTCCTTCAGCCTTGACCTTGGTGATGGTGGAAGAATCCCTTCATCAACAAAAACAGGGACTCCTAGAACAGTAGCCTTGATGCTTTCATACACTCCCTTGGAGTTAGGGATTCCTCTAGCTGAAGCCCAGAAATCTATGACACTCTGCTCGTGCCATGAACAGTAGATGTTGTCAAAGAATGGAGTCCAGCCAACAGCATCAAATTCCTAACCAAATCCATACCAAGATTTGAAGCTCCTCAAGGTCCACACCTTTTGATCTGACCACATTTCCACCGGAACTGGAAGACTTCTTTGGTGCCATTGATAAGTTGCAGAGAAACTTGAGAGAAACGGTTGCTAGAGAGAAGAAGTTCAAACAGTTGAGAGAAAGTGACTTCCTCGACACACTTACTCCTGCATTTATAGACCCACGATGCAATGATGGCCTGTACCTGCGCAGACATTGGGTAACGTGCGAAGTGGAAGAGACAAAATAAATGGAATTCAACCGTCTCAGATAGCCACGTCAGCAAGTCATTTCAGACAAGTGAGAAATTTCAGACACATATATAAAATTTCAGAAACCCTAAAATTTCAGACATGTCACAATTTCAGACACCCTGGAATTTCAGACGCTCTTAACATATCAGACAGTATCATACACAATCAATTATTAGAAATGCATGTATGTTCAAATTATTGCGTATGAACTTAAATCTATCTTCAGCCAGGGGTTTTGTGAATATATCTGCCCATTGATGCTCTGTTTCAATGAACTGAATATCAAAAACACCTTTCTGAACATAGTCTCTAATAAAATGATGCTTGATTTCTATATGCTTAGCCCTAGAATGTTGGATAGGATTTTTAGACAAATTAATTGCACTTGTATTATCACACAAAAGGTATAGCAGAGATAGGAATATTAAAGTCCTCAAGCTGATACTTCACCCATAGCAGTTGTGAACAACAACTGGCTGCTGAGATGTATTCTGCTTCTGCTGTTGATAATGCAATGGTGCTTTGCCTTTTGCTTGACCAGCTGATCATGTTACTTCCAAAGAAATGACATCCTCCACTGGTGCTCTTTCTTTCTATTCTATCTCCAGCAAAGTCAGCATCACAGTATCCTATTAACCTGCAATCCTTGTCTTCTTGTTGATTGTACCCTTGAGCCACCAATCTTGCCTTGTTTCTGACCACTTTTCCTTCTTCAGACAGCTTGTTTCTGAACACCCATTTGGTTCCAATAATAGTTTTCCCATGGGGTTTAGGAACAAGGGTCCAGACATCACTCCTAGCAAATTGATTTAGCTCCTCTTGCATGGCTAGGATCCACCCTTCATCATGCAGAGCTTCATCAATGTTCTTTGGCTCAATTTCAGACAGGAAAGCAAGAGAATTCAGATTCTTGAATTTTGATCTTGTCTTAACTCCTTCTGAAGTGCTGCCAATGATTTGCTCCTTAGGATGATGTGACTTGTATCTCCAGTTAGTTTTCTGAGATACTGTCTGATCTGTCTGAGACTCAACATTTGTCTGAAGAGGTTTCAGTGACAGATGGTGCTTCAGACACCTGTGCATCCTTCAAGTTGTTATGATCATTCAGCTCCATACCTACAAAATCATCTTCTAGATCTGATAGTTCCCTATCAGTCTCTTTCTTGTCATTGAATTTTACATGAATTGATTCTTCCACAATTAAAGTTCTAGAGTTATAAACTCTATAGGCTTTAGATGTTTCAGAATAACCTATGAAAAATCCTTTGTCAGACTTTGCATCAAATTTTCCAAGATCGTCCTTGGTGTTGAGTATGAAACACTCACATCCAAAGGGATGGAAATATGATATGTTGGGTTTCCTTCCTTTCCACAATTCATAAGGAGTCTTTTTCAGAATTGGTCTTACCAATATTCTGTTTTGAAAGGTCAAGTTGTGTTAATAGCTTCTGCCCAGAAGGATCTTGGTAGGTTGCAAGAGTTGAGCATGGTTCTTCCCAATTCTTGCAAGCTTCTGTTCTTTCTCTCAACAACCCATTTTGCTGAGGTGTTCTTGCCACAGAGAAATTGTGTGAGATCCCATTCTCATCACAGAATAGTTGAAAGTTTGCATTCTCAAACTCTCCACCATGATCACTTCTGATGACAGATATACAGAATCCTTTTTTCATTTTGTACCTTCTTGCAGAATATTGTGAAATTCCTGAAAGTCTCATCTTTGCTTCTTAGGAATAACACCCATGTAAATCTAGAATAGTCATCAACAATGACCAAACCATTTTTTACCACTAATGTTTATGTTCTAATAGGACCAAACAAGTCAATATGTAACAGTTCTAAAGGTCTGCTAGTAGAAACAACATCCTTACTCTTAAAAGAGTGTTTGTTTGTTTCCCTTTCAGACAGCTTTCACATAAAATGTCATATTTGTAAGAAAGTTTGGGCAGTCCTTTAACAAGGTTGTATTTTCCTAACTTTGAGATTAATCTCAAGATGGCATGCCCTAGTCTTTGATGCCAAATCTGTTTTTCATCTTCAACAGAGATGAAACATTTTACATTTTGACTTGCCAACTCCTCTAGATCAATTTTGTACACATTGATGTGTCTCTTAGCAGTAAAAAGGATTTGATCATGAGAGTCTTTGACTATACATCCTTCTTTAGTAAAGGAGACCACATATCCACTGTCACACAATTGACATATGCTCAGTAGATTGTGCTGAAGTCCCTCTACTAGAAGAACATTCTTAATAAGGGAAAGGAGATATACCTACAGTCCCTATACCAGTGATCTTCCCTTGATGATTTCCACCAAAGGTGACCACACCTCCTGCTCTGGGTCTAAGGTTTTGGAACAAAGACCTTCTCCTGTCATGTGTCGCGAGCACCCACTGTCCAGGTACCATTTGTGGGGTATCCTTTGTCCTGTTAAACACATCTGCAACAGGAATGATCAAGTTTTTAGGTACCCATATTCTTTTGGGTCCTTTCTTGTTAGCTTTGGGCCTTGCTTTTCTCTTGTGTTTGCACTGAGCCACATTGTGTTCAGGCTTGCCACAGTGAGAACACCCAATAACCTTCTTTTTGCCTTTAGTAAAATTTAAGATAGTAGGAGGTTCAGAGATGTTGAGATCACAAAAGCCTAAACCACTTTTGTCAAGGGAATGCCTTTGATTTCCAAGTATTATATTAAGATTTTTTGTTCCTTTGACAAATTTGGTTAAGTCTCTTGTTAGTTCCTCAACTTGTTTCTGAAGTTTTTTATTTTCTTCAGATACAGTTTGTGAACTGCTGACTTCAGTCACAAGAATCTTTTCCTTGAGCATAATATTTTCTATCTCAAGAGCCTCATATTTACTACACATTTCTGTGTGGGCTTTGGACAGATTCTTATACTCTTGAAAGAGTTCCTTGGAACCTTCCATCAGGTCATCATACATCTATTGAAGAGTTAAGGGAAATACCTCAGCTTCAGAGCTGTCTGATGAGGGCAGGCTGGCCATGAGACACAAGTTGGTCTCTTCTGAAGTGTCCTCCTCTTCTTCTGAGGTAGACTCATCAAGATCCTCCCATGTGCCATCAGTCCCTTCTTCTTCTTGAAGAACTTCTTCTTATTGAAGGTGTTTCTTCTTCAGTCTTGGGCATTCTGTCTTCATGTGACCTGGTTGTTTGCACTCAAACAAGTAATTTTGTCATTTTGAGAGTCTTTCACCTGAATTTACCTCCTTTGGAGGTTGAAGGTTGATTCTTTCTGAACTTTTCCTCTCTTTTGCAGCATCTCTTGATCTTCCTACTTAGAAGATCAAGATCATCATCTTCGGAGCTATCTCCAGAATCTTCATCTGTTTCTGAAGTTTCTCCTCAGCTTGCATAGCCTTCATGCTGCCATGCCTAGGTTGTTTGGCTTGGAGTTTAGTGTTAGAGACTTCTTCTTGTTGTCATCTTCTCAAGCTCAAGCTCATGGACCTTGAGAGATCCAAACAGTTCTTCCATTCTAAGAGAGTTTAAGTCTCTTGCCTCTTGAATGGCAGTAGTAACTTTGGGTTCCAGGACTTAGGCAAACTTCTTAGAATCTTTCTATTGTTGTCTCCAGATTCATAAGTTCTACCTAAGGACCTGAGTCCATTAGTTATAGTCTGAAACCTTCCAAACATCTGGTCAATGGTTTCAGATTCCTCCATCTTGAACATCTCATATTGATGTATGAGCATGCTGATCTTGGATTGCTTGACAGTTTCTGTCCCTTCATGGGTTGCTGCAAGAGTATCCCAGATCTCCTTGGCAGAAAAGTACATCCATGAACCTTCTCATACTCTGATTTATTCAAAGAAACATATCACATAGAGTTTGGCTTGGCATTCATTTGTACTCTAGCCTTCTGCTTCGAGGCCCATTCAGCCTTAGGAATGGGCACTCCATTATGCATAGGCATATAGTCTCCATCAGTGACCACATCCCAGACATCAATGTTGTTGCTCTCAATGAACAACTTCATACGATCCCTCCAGTAGTGGTAATCCAACTCCATTGAATGTTGGGGGCCTTGTGATAGAGGCTTCCTTCAGAGATGTATTGCCTGTTGTTGTTGGAAGCTTCCATCTGGATCATTAGTCCTCAACACTGTTAGGTGCTCAACCCTGAGTTAAGCTCTAATACCAACTGTAGAAACACGGGGAAACACTAGAAGGGGAGTTGAATAGTGTTTCTTAATTTTTTATGAAGCTTTTCGCAAACAACAAGTTTGAAACAGTTTTCAGAAAGGTTTAAGGGGAACTGTCTGAAGTTTCTTAAGACGGCTTCTGAAAAATTATTGTTAAAAGGTTTCTTTACTTTAAAATATAAGAACAGTTTTTTCAACACCCTTTGATTAGTATAAACAAATTGACAAGAGATAAGGGTAAGAAAACTTAGCCAAGGAATTTATCCTGGTTCACTCACTACCACTGTGAGCTACGTCCAGTCCCAATGCCAACTAGCACTTGGATTTTTCTCTTAATCTTCACCAAGATTACAAGTATTCTTTTACAGTCAAGCCTCTTCAGGCTCTACAACAAGTATTCTTTTCTGTCAAGCCTCTTCAGGCTCTACAACAAGTATTCTTTTCTGTCAAGCCTCTTCAGGCTCTACAACAAGTATTCTTTTTGTCAAGCCTCTTCAGGCTCTACAACAAGTATTCTTTTCTGTTAAGCCTCTTCAGGCTCTACAACAAGTATTCTTTTCTGTCAAGCCTCTTCAGGCTCTACAACAAGTATTCTTTTCTGTCAAGCCTCTTCAGGCTCTACAACAAGTATTCTTTTGTCAACCAAGCCTCTCCAGGCTCTAAACAGAGTTTACATAGAGATAAGTCTAAGCTTTTAAACTATACCAGTTTGAAGCTTAAACAGAGACAATGTACAATAAAATCTGAGGTATGCTCAGGATATACAAATGTGTACAGCGGATTTTATCAGAGAGTTTCTACAGAGTAAGAACTTGCAAGCGTTGATGTTTCTCTTGGCTTTCTTGTATATTGATTTTCTCTCTTTTTCTTTTTCTTGTTATTGATGGTCTTCATGGAGGGGTATTTATACCCAATCTTTAATCCGTTGAAATACCACTGTTTAGAGATAGCATTAATGCTATTTAATCCGTTATGAGACATGCTTCTTGAAACTCTGATATTTCTGACACGGTACAAGGTTGCTCCTGCCATAAAGCTGCTATAAATGTTGTTGCAGAGGCTGCGTTTGCAGAGATTTCCTCAGTGGTGTATGAAATTCAAAAACTCCAGGAAAGGTCTCTGTGTTCCTTGCTATAAACGTGTTTGAAAAGGTACGTGCCGCAGAGGTTCAGAAAAGTCTTCACAAACTCAGCAAAGGGTGCCAGCGTCATTAAGGAGACTTCAGACGGCTTCAACACTTCAGACGGGTTGTGCACTTCAGACGGCTTCAACACTTCAGACGGGTTTGAACCTTCAGAAGGCTTAACTCTTCAGACAGGTTGAAAGCACTTCACATAGTCTTTATATAAGCTTATAGTGGCTTGCTGAAATCATAGATTAGATCATTAAAAATATATAGTGTATCTATGATAAATCTTTTAACCAAATTTGTTAAACATTAAAACTTAGGGATGAGCTGTCTTAAATCATCATAATCTTCCTTATGATATTTTTGAGACTCAACACATCGAACTAGCAATATCCCTAAGTCTCCTACTGATCATCATCCTCCTACTGGAAATCCTGCACATCTGAAATATATTTCCACGGAGTGGGGTGAGACCAACGTCCCAGTGAGCGTGAACAAAGACACACCAAGGGGAACATCATACAAGCAGTTATCATGCTTCTCAAACAAACATTCATAATCAACCAACAACTTCACATATACTATGTTAACAAAGATGATGATGCATGTCTGTGACGATGTTGTTTTCCCGACACCCGGGGTCTTTTCTCTGTAACGTGACTATGATGAGCGCTCGACCATGTAACCAAGGACCGTCGTACAAGGCTACCTATGATTAAGTCTTAATTATTCTCATTCATAATTCATTCTTGATTGGGGACCCCATCTCCCTCTTGGCCATGAGTTCGATATGGTTACCCTCTTTCTTAAATAAATTTGCCCAAAGGCTTGTGATGGTCAATGACCCTGTGATAGCCCGGAGGCTCTGTAATGGCTATAAGCCCTTGTGATATTTAACTCATGGATTCATGACTGTGACGGCCAAAGGCCCATGATTTCATATTAATATGCTCAAAGTTCATAACACATAGTCACCAAATCCTCTACTCTATGGTTTGTAGAACACCACATTCAACAATCAACACCTTAACATTCCACTAGGTTCATCTAAACACATTCATCATGATTCAGTGAAGGAAAGGGATAGGAAGATTGGGGTCATGCTTGAGAATTCAGCCACGCAAGAAACACACAAACCACACTCACCTTAAAGTTGAGAAAACGGAGGAAAAGAATGGAAAATAGTTAGCGTTGAAGGCGAGTAGAATGATGAAGAACTTGATCTTGGGGGTGGAAAACCGTCCTTGATCTTCAAGGGGACTTTCTCTCACTACAACCTCTCTTTCTCTCTCTGGAATAACGAAGAATTAAGAAGAAACTGAGTGGAAACTGACTAAATCGTGTTTTAAAATTCTGTAACCGCCTTCTCGCTTGAACGAGATGGTCATTCTCGCCCAGGCGAACCCTTTTTAGCTTGAGCGAGAACGATCCCGAAATACACCCCCTCTGGAAGATTTTCGCTTGAGAGAGAACTTCTCGCTTGGGCGAAAATCATCCAAAGAGTAACACATTTTTGTCCTGTGTCTCGCTTAAGCGAGATGCTCTCGCTTGAGCGAGACTTGCAGAACCAGAATTCTAAAGTTTTGCTGCATAATTCGCTTAAGCGAGACCTCCTCGCTTGAGCGATAACCCTGATACATGAATACCCTGATTTTGGCCTCTTAAGCTTTTCCTTATCAATGTCTTACTTATCCTATTCATGTTATAATTTCTTATGAATTAAAGTCCTTAAATAGCGGGATGTTACAAAACCCAGAAACTCTTAACCTCGGTGATTGATTTGGGTCTCTCCCACTCAACCATTTGTTTCTATTTTGCTAGGGGTCAACTGACACTCCATCCATCCTGATATGACATGCCTAGGAATGAACCCTATCTATACAGAATTCATATTTCTCAGGATTGGCAAAATAGCTTCTTCTCTCTCAACACCCCAACACAATCCTAAGATGTTGCTCATGCTCTTCTAAGGTTTGGGAGTAGATAAGGAATCATCGATGAACACAAACGACAAACTTATCCAGGTAGAGCCGGAAAATACGGTTCATGTAGTCCATAAACACAGCTGGAGCATTGGTTAAGCCAAAAGGCATCACCAAATACTCGTAATGCCCGTATCTAGTCCTAAAGGCAGTTTTGGGAATATCCTCACTCTTGATTTTAATTTGATGGTAGCCTGACCTCAAGTCTATCTTAGAGAACTGACGCTCCCCTAAGTTGGTCTAAAAGGTCATCTATCCTAGGTAGAGGATACTTATTTTTAATGGTTACCTTATTCAGCTGCCTAAAGTCAACATACAACCTCATACTCCCATTCTTCTTTTTCACCAGGAGCACTGGTGCTCCCCTAGGTGACACACTTGGCCTAATAAACTTCTTTTATATCAATTCCTTTAACTGTTTCTTAAGTTCACTCATTTCTAAAGGTGACATTCTATAGGGGGCTTTAGAAATAGGCCTTGTGCCCGACACAAGGTTTATTGAGAACTCAACCTCTCGGTTCGGAGGTAAGGCAGGTTACCTCACTAGGGAAGACATCCCGAAACTCCCTAACCATAGTTATACTACTTAAGTCAGATTTGGCCTCTATAGTTGATGAAAGCAATAAAACGAAGCAATGACTCCCATCAGAAAGGCATTCAGAAATCTGAGTGTAACTAGAGAGCAAGCATGGCGGTCTCTCCCTCAAAGGAAGAGGAATAGTTGGAAAAATAACTTCTTTATTAAAACAATCAAGCATGACCTGATTATGAGATAACCAGTTCATGCCCAAAATAACATCAATGCCACTTAATGGTAAACAGATTAAATCAACCTCAAAGGTCTTCCCTTGTATCACAATAGGACATTTTAAACACACCCAGGGAAGTGGGGATTGCCTCTTTGGCCAGGGTAAGAACATTCAAATGAAAGGGTAAAGGGGGTGGCATGTAGTCTTAATATTTCCACTAAATCATAAGAAATAAATGAGTGGGTTGCCCCCGAATCATACAATACAATCAACAGAGTCTCATTCAGGGTAGGCTCTAACTTTGGTTTCTACAAGCCTAATCAATCCTTTAACCAAGTAGAAAAGGTAAGAGTGAACATTATAGAAAAAGCCCAAAAGAGTGACATACACAAGTATTTAACCTTTAGAGTGAAACACTTAATGAGAGGAAAGGCTCAAAAACATATATGGGAAGTATAAACTTAACACCATCTACACCTAGGATTCTAAAGTATAAGGCTGAATCGGAGGAAGTAACCTGAAACTTGACTAGGACGATGGATAATGGGTTTGCTAACCTAAGGAGGGAATTTAGTGAAAGTAGAATAGGTGAGAGAAGACATTCTTCTCATGATGAGGAAAGTGATGGGAGGTATTATAGGATTATAGGAGAAGAGAGATACCATAAGGAAAGTAGCAATGGAGAAAAGAGTTTAAGTAATACAATTAGGAGGCATAGGAGGGAAGAAGAAAGAAGGAGTAGAAGGGAGGAAGGACAGAGGGAGTATAGGAGGCAAGAAGAAAGAAAGGGATGAAGGAGGAGAAGGAATGATATAGAAGATTGGAGATCTGACTACTATTATGAGGATGAAATGGAACATAGGAGAAGACGGGAACATCGGAGAGGAGAAGGGCTACAAGGAGTAAAGGTTGAAATTACAACCTTTCATGGTAGAAATGATGTGGAGCAGTATTTGGAGTGGGAATTAAAAATAGAGCAAATCTCTGGCTGCCATAGGTATAGTGAAGAAGAAAAGGTAAAAATTCCCTCTTTAGAGTTTAAAAACTATGTTTTAGTATGGAGGAACCAACTTCAAACTGATAAGAGGAGGAATGGAATTCCATTGGTCTGAAATTGGGATGAAATGGGGGCAATAATGTGTAAGAGGTTCATACCTCAACATTACACAAGGGAGTTACACATCAAACTCCAATCACTCAAGCAAGGGTCTAAGAGTGTTGACAAATATTTCAAAGAAATGGAACTTGCACTAATAAGAGCCAACATAATTGAAGATAGAGAGGCTAGATAATTTATTTGGCATGGTTTGAATCTAATAGGGGTCAACCTAGTTAGGTGGTGATAGCACCTTGATTCCCGGATCTAGAATTGAAGCAAGGGAGCACAAATTGAGTTAGAATTCAGACAAAAAGTGGCTGCAAGTGCAGTGGCTATTATTGAAAGAAATGAAAAAATTAAAGAGAAAATGGGTAAGAAAGGAATGGAGATGAACGCCACTACAGTAGGCAACTCCCACAACAGATAAGTTTGGTGCTAGATGCCACTGATTCGAGGGAATCAGATAATTCTCTGGTTGGTCTGAGCAAGAATCACCAAGCCTTCTCTATTCATAATGTTGAGGAGGAATTTTTTCATAATGCCTTTACTCCAAAAATCCAAGTTACAAAATGAAGAGAGGCCCCTCCTATTTATAGGAGAAAATGGGGCGGCCAAAATAAGGAAAATAGTGGAAGACTAAAATTTCTATTCCTAATGGGATTTGAACCCGTGACCTCCTAGGCTTTTAGCTAAGCTAATTCTTAGCTAATAAACCCAATAAAATGAGCACCCCTATGTAGGAAAATAAAGGAAAATTGCAAAACAAAAAGAAAATACAAGAGAGTCCTAATCTAGGGTGGTGCATAAGACCATGTGTCTTATTCCAGGGTCATGGGTGTCCTTCTACAGGGTAGTACCCTCCCGTAGGGTAGTGTCCCTAAAAATGTAGGACACTTAATCTCTTCATTTCTTCCTTGCTTAAAGTTGGGTTAGGTCTTGCACGCCCAAGCTTCCTACCAACACTGGTAGTTGCCATCATTCTCTCCCCTTAGAAAGGATTTAACCTTAAATCTGACAGTTCAGAAAGAAGCCACAAGAAAAGTGAACTGGGTAGAAGAAGGAGATGGATGACAAAAATAACAAGTAAGAAGATACTTCCCTTAGCCTTTGGAGAATGCAGCTAGACGTCGACAAGCTGAACATCTTCCTTGAGCCTAAACAACAAAAAGAAGACCCATGAGTATTATTCCCAAGTGGTCAAAATGAGGGCTCATAACAAAAAATTCTTGGGAATCATAAAGATTAGCAGCTTAAAAACACAAGGGATGAACATATGGTAAAGATGATAGGGGTAAGAAAACTCCCTTGTTGAAACCAGCTCATCCTTGCCCACTTTAGCCACTAAGAAATTGGATCCCGGGTCAAAGACCAATCGCCTAAAGCCATGCCATATAGGTAGAACAATAAACTGCACCATAGGGAGGAATAAGAAACTTCCCTTGCACAAGTTCCTAATACACTCCAATTTGTTAGAATCATCAAAATATCCTACAGTGTGTTCCCAAATTAAAGCACATTTGAAACTATGTGGTATGAATGTTTGAATATATTTTAAGATTCCACCATGCCCAGAGAGTAAATCACATGCATGCCATGAATTATGTTTACAAGTTGGAGCACAAGGCATACCTACACAAATGCTCTTACTCAGGTATATAGATGATGACACCTTATGCATATCAAGATTATCATATGTTTGCATGTAAGGTGAAACAATAAAAGAATCACATTGAGTAAGCATACTACAAAGCATATCAACATATGGTATAGATATCAAACAAGTTTTCCTACATGTGACAGTCTTATCCCAATTTTTATCTTTTTCTTTTACTAGTTCAAGAGCATAATACACATAATTATATGAGATAATCATTTTAGATCCAAAATGTGTATGAACATTATATATACAAACCAAAGGTTTATGCATTTTCAACCCAACTTTGGTATCACTCCAATCATGCAATTCCAATTGTTCAAAGGGGTTGACTAAACATACGCATCTAGTAAGCTCTATGGCATTCTTAAACTTAGTTGGTTTGTTAAAACATGCAATAGGTTTCAAAGTATTTCTAAGCTTCATTATTTCATGAGAACATGAAACACTTTGTGGCATACACTCATTCAAAAAGAAAGACTTTTCAGGCATAAAAAAAGTCAATTTAGAAAACTTCCCTTTAGAGGCTTGAGTTGTCTCCTTTTCTCTACTAAGCTTAGTTGCCCTTAACCTATTCAAGTTTTCAGAAAAAGGGTTAGAATTCAAATGTTCATAAGATAAGATAAGTTGCTTTCCCAAATCTTCTTTGTTTTTCTTTTCTTCCATTTGAATTCTTTCTACTTCCTTTTCTTTTTCTATCTTAAGTTTTTCTACTTTCTCTTTTCCTAATTGTTCTTCTTTCTCTAATTTCCATATTTCTTCGGTCCTATTTAAGTGTCTTGACATTTCATTTTTAACCTTATTTGAAAAAAATTCCATTCTTGTTTCCCAATAATCCTCAAAAAAAAATTTCCTTATAACTTTTTCTATTTTCTTTTCTTTTATTCTCCCTTTCTTAATGATCCTTTCTTCTATGCTCTCTTTCTTTGGACCTCATTTCTTGGTTAGAGTTATCATAACTCTTTTCCTTCTTCTTATTATCTTCAAAATGATATTTATTTATTTCTCTCCTTTCTCGCCTATACCTTTCATCAATTTTATCATGAGAAGAGTGTTTTCTCACTTCCTTTTCTTTTCTAAGTTTTTTCTATCTTCATCTAACTCCTTTCTCCACAATCTATATGACATCCTAAAATGTTTTTAGTTGAAAGATTTTAAGGTCCTTACCACTCACTAAGTATTTACATTCAATGGAATGTATTCACTCGTGTATGTCACTCTTTTTGGCTTTTTTTATAATGAAGCACTCTTGCCTCTTCTACTCGGGTAAGGTTTGGTTTAATCTTGCAAAGACCAAAAGCGAGACTCAAGCTAACTCTACCCAAATTAGGAAGCGCACGAGCAACAAATTATCTAAAGGAAGCTAGAAGTTGCCTTTAGACAAAACTAAGAATAGACAAGACAAGCAAGAAAAGCTAGCTATGAAAAACGCTTATACACAAGAGTAGATGTTCAAACAAGACAAACAAACACACAAGAATTGCAAAGAGAATTATTTTTGGTTAAGTTTTGATTCAAAAGAAAGAGCTGCCAAACGATTGTTTTTATGAAAACGACAGATTACAAACTCAAAAATGAACTGTATACAAGGAAATGAAAGAAAATTACAGTAGATTGGAAATTGTATTGTTGGGCCTTTTTTCTTTATTATTTTTCTTTTCCTTTTTCTATTTTTCTATATTTTTTTAATTTTGTATCTTTTTACTTTTTCTCTATTTCTTTGACTTTTGCACAATTGTTTTTTTGTTTTTTGCACCTCTTTTCGTATTTTGGGCTAAATATTTTTTTTGAATATTTTCTTTTTTTTTCTTTTCTTTGTCTTTTGCCACAACAGAAAATTACAGAAATTTGTACAAAATTACAAGAAATTGAAACCTATCTAAATAAAAATTTGCAAGAATTTGGCCTAAAAATGGACCAAAACGATACCAAAAACTGAAAAAAAAAAATTGTCTATTTTCTAAAACTTGATTTGCAAAACGGAATGGCAACTTGAGTCAAAATTTGCACCAAAAATTGTTTAGCATTTCCCTTGGATTAAACAAAAATTTGGCATACAACAATTCAAGCGAGCTGGATTGATTTTATGGTTCAAAACTGTGAAAAACAATCAAAATTCAACAATTAAATTTGGTAAATTTCGCCTATTTTCTAAGCTACAAACCCAACCTACAATTATGCGTTTTTCGTAATCAGACAAGCGTTTCCTAAGGTGATGCTAGCGGTCAATCCAAATTTGCAATCAGATTTCAATAACAACAGATAGGATAAGAGTAGAAATTTGAACAAGACAAGCGCATAAGATGCGCAAAAATAGGCAAAATAAGGAAGTAAAATGGGCAAAATTAAAGAGCAAGAATGTAAAGGAGAGAACTAAAATTAAAAGGATGGGGAGGACTGAAAGTAAATGGTAGAAAGTAGAGGGGATGACAGAAATTAAAAGGATGAGAGAAGCAGAATTTAAATGACTGAAAATTAAAAGCAAAATAGTAAAGAGATGAATATGGATGAACAATAATGTGGGGTGATGAACGAGAGTAAAGTGGATTGGGGAAGAAATGTAGGTGAACGATCTTTGGAAAATGAAGACAACAATGCCTCCACTTACCACAATCCACCATAAACAACAGTTATATCAAGAACAGTTCAAGACCAATCAAGAACAAGTATGAACAATTGAGGAAGCATTTCAACAAATACCTAGAGGGGTGGGATTAGCGGCCCAAAACAGCCCCCTATACTAGCTCAAATCAAGCACAGAGACAGGCAAACAAGAGCTGTATGCAGTGCAGCAGAAGAGCACCCCAGGCTCAGAATAGTCCACAAGTCCAACAGTTACAGAGAAATTGAGCTTGAATACATGGTAAAAATAATGAAAATGAAGCAAAATTCTGTACCTACAAGTGCAGCAAATCCGCGGCCAAATGTATGGAAAATGCCCCCAAACAACTCTAAATTCAAAGAGCTATGATATCACTTGATAGCACCTTGATTCCCGGATCTAAAATTGAAGCAAGGGAGCAAAAATTGAGTTAGAATTCGGACCAAAAGTAGCTGCAAGTGCAGCGGCTATAATTGAAAGAAATGAAAAAAATTAAAGAGAAAAATGGGTAGAAAAGGAATGGAGATGAACGCCACTGCAGTAGGAAACTCCCACAGCAGATAAGTTCAGTGTTAGGCGCCACTAATTCGGGGAAATTAAATAAGTCTCCAATTGATTTGAGTAAGAACCACCAAACCTTCTTTACTCACAATGTTGAGGAGGAATTTTGGCATAATGCCTTTACTCCAAAAATCCAAGTTAATTACAAAATGAAGAGAGGTCCCTCCTATTTATAGGAGAAAGGGGGCGGCCAAAAATAAGGAAAATAGTGGAAGACTCAAAATTCTATTCCTAATGCAATGGAGTTCTCAACCGAATAGAATTAGGTAGCTGCATTGCATGTCCTCTCGAGTCTCATTACTAAGTTAGAAGAGTAGAATTATGATTCTTCACCAGAAAAAGGATAGTCGGGTTAGGCCATGAACCTTAATGCACAAACTAGCTAAGTTAGAGGTCACAGAGGACATGTGTCACAAGGTATGTGGTGTTTCACACGATGACCTAGAGTCGGGTCCGTGAGAGAGATTCTAGCAGGTGGAGGATAGGAACATTAGGCTAGCATAGGACCATAAGGAATTTAGGAGGATGAAATAGAGAGGTTGAGGGTGGTTAGAGCAAATTTTGAGGACAAAATTTATTTAGGGGGGGTAGAATTGTAACATCCCAAAATTAGGGCATGCAATTATTTTATTAAACCACATAAATCAAGTAAAAAGGTGTCTAAAGCCCATAATAAAAAAAATCGTTAAATCACGAGGCTTTAAAACATCCTCAATTAGATCATAACTTTAGCCCATATTTTGTAAAACCAAAAACCACAATTGATTATAGCCCATAATTAAAGACCATTAGAAAATTCTAACAATATATTCTCAAGGAATGGAAACATACGTTTAGAATAAAGAGACCATACCAAAGGTAATGGCCATAACTCGTGTAAAAACTAAAATCCTTGAAGCAATGGTGAGATACTTATTTTATCATACATTGTGGTTTAAAAATATAATCAAAACAAAATAAAGGGCACAACACATTAGAATCCATTACCTCAAATACTTAAACAACAAACATATGCAATAGAATTAAATTGTACCTCCAGGAAAAGTTATTTGTGAAATAAAGATAAAAGAAAAGCATGAGTCACCATTATATTCACCCTAAATGCACCAAGTGCATGATAAGGCTTCTTCAATTAATCAAATATGATTTATTTTTTGTACAATCATGAGTTAAAACTTCCAAAACATGTTATAAGTCATGCATATCATAGTTATGTCAATACACCTTCAAGTTATTTGTTTTTAAAAGCTTGCATGATTACTACATAAACATTCAATTTAGCAGAGGTTATTTTGTGGAGGTTTTGAAAACGCCCTCAAATTGATATGACTTGTGGTGTGTCTAAGGACTGCCTAAAATCATAGTAATAGCAGCTTTTTTTTCCTTCTTTCAGGATGACCCTGGCATCCTAGAAACCCTTAGGAGAGAACACTATACCTATACCTTAAGACAACAACACCAATTGATAACCACTAGGAGTTGGGGACATGTTTAGGATATGAACAAGTTAGAAATTCATGGTAAAGGTAGGGAGTTCTCTGTTATCTAATGTTATCACATTTCCAGGAGTTACAATTAGTAACATCCTTGCACCCTACCGATTGAGTAAGTTGTCACGAGAAAACAATACCTTCCAGTCTAGATATTCAAACTTATCCATGTATTCCAGGAGCGAAATTCTAAAACTTTAAACCTTATATCCTTATGTTGTAGTCATGACCATGTTTACATAGGTTCACACTCCAAATAGAAATAAGAAGTTCTTTTCGCACCATAATAGTAATAACTCTAGAGCTTTTGAGAAGGGGAACCAAATTAGTTAGGTACCTAGATGTAGACT
The DNA here is from genome assembly GCA_026901365.1 of Sesbania bispinosa. Classification (NCBI taxonomy): domain Eukaryota; kingdom Viridiplantae; phylum Streptophyta; class Magnoliopsida; order Fabales; family Fabaceae; genus Sesbania; species Sesbania bispinosa. The sequence continues at coordinate 119,715 of QLOH01000511.1, read as the reverse complement.
TAATGTCTCTAAGAGAGAAATTAAGATCTAGAACACTGAAAAATATTAGAAAGAGCCTGTAGCCTGAAGGGGGTAGTCATATAGGCAGGTTATGTGAAGCCATAAAAGACACTCAGTACCCGAGCACTACTAAGTTTACTCAACCTTAAAGTTAGACTTGATTATGTATAGTTAGACATGACCTGAGTGTTAAGAAGGATTAAGAGGTTGTTAGGATCACTCACTAGGTTAAAATTTTAAGCTAGTGGAAGTCCTAACTCATAGGAGAACCAAAGTGTGAATGACATTATGTCACTCTCCTTTTTCCATGGAACTTAAAACCAAATTAAGTACAGCCTGACCAGTAAGGTGGGATAGAGGAAGATCCCATTATGGGACGATGGGAGACTAGGAGGGTTACCGTGTTCATACTGTAACCGGGAGGTATTATATATCTACGGTTGTGGCATGAATGTTGTTAAGATTCCTTTATTTTCTTAGAAGAATGAGTGATTTTCCTCTCTTGGGAGAGGTGTTTGTCTACGTGATTATGTAAACTTAATTTCTCGAATACGACGTGAGTGTTGGATGATATCGCCAACACAAACTTAGTGATTCGAGGGATTGAGTAATTATATGTGCATGACTTAGTATTAGTAATATAGTAGAACTTAGAATATTAAGATGAAAATCATTTGGAATTTTCTCAAACTTAGCTAGATCATTGAGAACATAAGATTTTAAAACCCACAGGTAGTAGATGGGTTTGGGTATGAAATTAGAATCCTTATTTAGTCATTGCGTGGAATCTTTTCCTATTAATAGATTTTATCTAGTATGTTGTTTAACCAAGCCAGTCAAGTATACTCAAATAGAGTAGAAAGTTTCTTCATGTGTCTTTCGTGATGATACATGAAAGGAGTTTGTCGGAGAAGTTCAGGAACCTAAGTTTAGGTGTAGCATTGGGAGGGCATAGTGTCGGACTTCATTTAAATGTGATCACTAATGAGTTAAGAGCTCTGATCAGGGAGGCTCAGAGTTTGGACTCCAGCCTCCAAGAGAGAAGACCACGGTTAAGGTTTCTGAATCAGAAGATGGGATGATTCTCTTCCAAGAGAGAGTCTGTGTCCCTAAGAGGGTAGCCTCAGGCAGCAGGTGTTAGAGTAAGCTAATAGAGGTAAGTTTTCTGCACATCTTGGCTCTACCAAGATGTATCAAGATTTGAAGAGAGATATAATAGATTATGTTTTTAAGTGTTTAGTGTATCAGCAGGTTAATATAGAACATCAAAACCATTAGGAGCCCTTGTACCGTTAGAAATCTATGAGTGGGAAAGTATAGTTATGAACGTTGTGGTAGGATTGCCTCGAGTCCAAACTGGGTTTTATGCCATCTGTGTAATTGAGGACCGACTAACCAAGTCAGCTCACCTCCTATTAGTTAGGAGTACCTTTTTCCCTTAGCAAGCTAGCAGGTTTGTATGTTAGGGAGATTGTCAGACTCCATGGCATTCCCTCTAACACCATATTAGATAGGGACCCTAGGTTCACTTCTAGGTTCTAGAATGCACTTCACCAGGTTACGGGAACGACTTCCAGAACCTTTTAGTTGAGTTAATTTTCAGTTTTATTTTTCTTAAACAATTTTGAGGACAAAATTGCTTGAAGGGGGTAGAATGTAACATCCCGCATATTAGGCTATTATAACTTATAAGATTTAAAGGGTAATCTGTGTATGTTTAGTTTAGAAACTGAAAGTAATAAGGATTAGGGAATAAAATCTAAGTTTGGGATTCTTAAAATAAGTAAATTCTAGGAGCTTAAGTCCCTGGTAATCAATTACCAAGAGTTGGTAATCGATTACCAGAGAGCCGTTTTGTTGGTAATCGCCTGTCAAGGATGTGGTAATCGATTACCTGAGAGTGGGATTTTTGGTAATCGATTACCAGGGTTTAGTAATCGATTATCTGAAATCTGGGTTTCTAGTAATCGATTACCAGGAGTGGTAATCGGTTACCAATTTACTAGAAAGGGCTCTTTAGTGTCTTTTTAGCCTATGGTAATCGATTACCAGCACGTAAAATATAAATAGCTGGTGCGAAAATTAAGTCAGATTTTAATTTTCTTCTTCACCTCCTTCATCTTAGAGAGAGAGAGTGCGAACCCTAGAGAGAGAAACTTCATATCGGAGCTTGAGAACGGATTCAGAGCAAGGAAACAACAAGGATTTCACCCACAAACATCCTTCTCCTCTTGAATTTCTAGGATTGGTGAGTACAACTCACTTTTAGAGTAGAAACTATTGGTCTCATTGCATGTTCCCACCCCCTTTCTCTTCCCCTTCTTGATGTTGGTTAAATGATGTTTGAATTGATAATTTCTTGTTGTTTGGCTTGATTTTTAATAGTTTGAGCATATGAGTATAGAATCGAGCGTCGGAATCCGTAGTTTCGAAGTTATCGAAACTATCGAAGCCCCTCGATTGTAGCTCATATGAGTATTCTATCCGGTTATAATTCCTTGTTTAGTACTACTTATGGATTGAAATGGCTAGTTTGATGTTTGGATTGGAAATTGAGATATATGTTTGTAGAAACGAACTTTCGAAACACTCGAGATTTACGAACTGTTGTTATGCTCAATGTATGAACCCAACTCCTTGATCTCCCTTTCCATTTAGTTATTTTGAATGATTTAGTAACGTTTGTTTAAGATTGGCTGATTGGTAGTAAGTTTTGCACTGAAAACCTTAGAATGTCATTTATTGATTCATTGAGATTATGTGCATTTGAGTAATATAAGCCGGTTTCGGCCGTGAGTTAATTAAGCCAGCCTTTGCGCTGTGAGTTAAAAATCAAGTAAGTAAGTAAAACACGACTTCGGTCCAGTTTGGGTGGGATTCGTCCCCGGGAAAGCCGGTTCCCGTAGTCTGAGCTCAGGTCTAACTCTAGAAAGTGATAAGATCATGCCTGCTAGGCACAGCAGTGAGTGCATCATGAGCATCATAACTTGCATTACTCAACATTTCACATTAATCAAATTATGTGTTGCTTTTAGTTTGATATTGACTAATGGTAATCATGTGTTATGTATTTGGATTCATGAAAGTGTAAGATATGAAGTTTTGTTGAATCGTTAAGTTGTCATTGATATCTGCTCCCTGCATTCATGCATGTGGTTGTATTCACTGGGATTATTATCTCACCCCCACGTTTCGGGGACATATTTTAGTGGTGCAGGTACCTCCAGTGAGGTTGAGGCAGTTCAGGTGAGGGTGGAGCTGAGTCTTAATTCAGCAGAGAGATTAGTTTAATAGGAGTAGTTCCTGGATTACTTATATTTGTATATTTGGGTATTCACCGAAGTGTATTGATGTAAATTGTATAAGTGTAATTATTTCTGAGTTGGCCACTGAGGCCTAGTTGTACTGGTTTTTGCTGATTTTCAGGTTAAGCTGAATTTGGTAATTGTCCGGTTTTTAGGGGAGACTCTGCCGAATTTCCGGTATGAGTTCATTGAATCACACTTATCTAAGTTGTGAATCTTTCCCTGAACTTAAGTAGGTTTCATACTTATTTAAGGTCTTTAATGTTTGTCTTGTTCTGGCTTAAGCTAATCGTTGGAAAGTTTAAGCAAATGTATGACGATATCGAAAATTTAACGGAATGATTTCAAGGAATTCAGGAATAGTGTCTCCAACGGGAATTATTTCTGAGACCAGAAATTAGGGCGTTACATTGGGTAACCCAAAGATTAACCCAAACTCGTCCTCAACTTGATACCGGTTATTAAATGTGACCCATTTTAACCCTATTCTTTCATGTGGGACAGGGGTCAAACCCGACCCAAACAGCCTGGGTTGGAACAGGTTTGTGGTACGGGACGAGTCTTCCATACCCCTAACTAGAGCTGTAAAAAAAGGCCCACCCAGCCCTAGTCCATGTGGATTAGGGCCAAAATAGCCCACTGGGCCAAAAAGCCCATAATGCCCTATGGACAGGGCTAGCCCGTGGGCCTTAATTTTTAATTTACTTTTAAAATTGTTCAGCCAACCCATTTTATAGTCTACTTAGCCCAGTCTATAAACTACTGATAAATCCACATCATTAGTGGATTTATAGGTGTATTTAGCTTGTAAATAGTAGTAATTAGGATGTTTTTGTGTGTTAAATAGTTTAAAGTGTTTAGTGTAACATCCCAAGAATTTAAAATCGATGTCATAAAGGAAAATTAGTAAGATAATAGGTTTTTAAGAAATGAATTAAGAATGGGGAGGAAAATTGAGGAAGAGAAGCTTAAAAGTAAGAATCAGGACTTTAAGTCATGATGTTCTCGCTCAAGCGAGAAGGGCTCACTTGAGCGAGAATATCAGTAAAGATGGGAAAAATGGGATCTGATATTCTTGCTTGAGCGAGGAGGCTTTCGCTCAAGCGAGAAATAGGGGTGAGAATGGTTGCTCTCTGGAAGATTTTCGCTTGAGCGAGAATCATCCAGAGAGGAGGTGTTCTCTGGAGTATTCTCGCTCGAGCGAGGAGTCCCTCGCTTGAGCCAGAACACGAAGCTAGGACACCTTTAGTATTCTCACTCAAGCGAGAAATCCTCGCTTGAGCGAGGATGCGTGAGTCAATTTCTTTAAAACATAACATGGGGCTCATTTTGTCATCCCCACTCACTTTTACACTTTTAGAGAGTGATTTCTAGAGAGAAAGAGCTACTTAGAACCAAAGGAAGAAGAGGAAGTCAAGGATAGCACACCCCAACCCCCTCCACTCATTCCCCCTTCACATTGAGTTCTCTTGAGGTGAGTATAACTCATACACCTCCGCCCATTTAGAGTGAATCTCCTTTTATGACCCATATTCTTCTATATCCCCTCTATTTGACTTGTGTTTGGATGATTGGTTGAATATTTCCTCTAAGAGTGCCTTGTATGCTTGTATGGGACTAATAATACGAGTTAGGGCTTTTCTCAAGTTAGGGTTCTCTATAATATCTAGGATAGTTACTATCTGTTTCATGAATCATGTGATATGCCTTATGTGTGAATTTTGTATCATGGCTTTGGCCCCAGATAATCAGAAAATGAATTTGGCTTCGGCCCCAGCAAAAATGGCTTTGGCCCCAGTTTTGGCTTCGGCCCCAGTTCACATTTAAGAAAGATTGGACTCTGGTCCCCAGTAATAATGGACTTCAGTCCCCAGTTAAAACACGAGTTTTGGCCCCTAGTAAATTGGCGGTGTTATGCCCAAGGAAGACGTTTCTTGTAGTCTGAGCTCAGGTCTAGCCCCAATTAGTGATAAGACCCCGTCTGCCGGGTAATGCAGGTCATGCATGTCATGTTTATGTTCAGTTGAGATATTATGTCATGGTTTATTATGCTTATCCTGTTGCATTTAATTTGTCTACTTACCCACATTGCCTGTTGTATAGTTATATTCACTGAGACATCAGTCTCACCATACGTTATGTGGTTTGTTTTAGACCCATAAGTTTCTCCCCGCACCGGTTAATAAGCATGGAGCTTGGGAGCTGTTCTGTTTATATTTTGATTTTGGGCCCATGATGTTATGTATTTAGTTGTTAGGCCGAGTTTATGATTGGATATATACATTGTACATTTATTCTTTTGTGTGATATGACTATACATGTGTAGCCTTCGGACCCTCTCTATTTTGTTTAGGGAACATGTATGGGGTATCCCAAGTGATGATTATATCTTGTATAACCATGTTGGCCTTGATGGCCTTTTATGTATGGAGTTGAGGTGTTCATACACTGTTTAAGTAATCGTTGGAAGATTAAGCATGATATGATGTATGTATGTGTGATATCTAAATGGCGCGAAATAATTTCAGGAATTCGGGAATTTTGATTCCAACGAGCATTATTCTTGCATTTAGAAATTAGGACGTTACATTTAGAATTAGAAATTTTGGTGTTTAATTCATAGTTTTGATGTTAACTGTAGTTTTAATGTCATTTTATTCTTAATTGTAGGTAATTTGAGCTTTTGATGCTTCTGGGGGACAAGAAGGCTTCTATAAACTAATGCAAATTATTATCCTATAAATATAATTGATATTGTTATAATTCAAGCATATGACTATAATATACCCACAAATAATGGTATCCAAATTGACATCATTGTAATTCATTTCTCGAAGCCTATTTTGAAAAATTATTACACTATGTGACTATTTTATTGTGTGTGTTTGAATTAGTTTACTTTGGGGCAAAATAACTTTTAATCAAAAGCTTTAGAGAGTTTTTATAATTAGTTATTTTTTAAACAAATCAAATTATTATCAAATAAATACTTAATAGTGTCATAAATAACACTAGTAATGAGTTATTTTAGTGACTCTTATGAAGATACAACTTTAAACTTTATTGTCATCATACCAATAAAAAATAGTGTCAACTTTTACTTCTCAAAGTATTTATATTATATTTTGTTCCCAATGCTTAAATATTTTTACCGACATTTATCTAAGATTGTTATCTTATTTTATTTCACATTCCTATTATTTTCCCCTAGAAGTGAACGTGTATAAAATAATATTTTCAATTGCCTCGTTATGACAATATTAATAATTTTACTATATAATATTATATAAATTCATAGTATGTGTAACATCCCAAAAATCAGGATCTAAAGAATATAGTGGAAGTACTAAGTTGTGAATCCCACCACAAGAAGAAAGATAGAAGTAAAATGAGGACTTAGGGGTTTGAGGAGAAAATAAGACAAGGGTTAGGGAATTGGTCGAGAGTTGTAAGTTTTAAGGGAATTGAGAAGGGAAACCAAGTATTGAACCAAACATAACGGTATAATTAACTTAGGAGGAGTCACACCCGATGGTGGAAAGGCTAGAACGGTGAAGAGGTGAGGAAGGAAGTAGAGACATTGGAGCTAGGGAATTAGATTGTGACGGAAGGAACTAAGCCTAAACGAATTGGCGGGAAGGAAGAGGGGAGGCTTAGACACAAGGAACTAGGGTAGAAGAGTGATTTTATAGAAAGGAAAAAGGAAATAAGGGAGAAAACACTATGAGGAGCATATTCTAATGGACACTTAGAACCTTTAACATTAGCATTATTGAAGTGAATTGATGATTCATGTCATTGTTCACGTGTAGTGTACCCTGCTGGGCTTCAATCAAGGTTGTTGCTTAATTTTGGATTTTAAGCATAATGACCTTTGTGAGCTAATTCGATGATATCTAGAGTTACAGGTGTCCAATTTAGGTGATTCAACTTGCATTAGAAAGCTAAGATTCGGGGCTTCAAATTGATATGCTACACGATAGTATTCCGGTCTCATTTTCACCTCCAAGCAGGCTCATTCTTGCTCGAGCGAGAAATCCCTCGCCCGAGTGAGAATATCAGCAGAAAGAGGGATTTTCATTCTAGTTTCCTCGCTCAGAGCTCGCTTGAGGACAGCTTGAGCGAGAAAACCGAGTCATAAATGGGTCTCTCTGGCTGAAATTCAGCTCAGAGCTCGCTCGAGCGAGCTTTGAGCGAGAGCGGGCGAACTATTTTCTTTAAAAACACTTTTAGGGTTTTTCCCTCATTTTCTTTCCATTCTTTTTCACCCTAGAGAGAGAAGGTTTTAGAGGGAGAGAAGCAAGCTTGGAAGACAGAGGAAGCCAAGGACCTCCTCTCCTAACCTCCCTCAACTCATTCCCTCTTCTCTCGGAGCTCTCTTGAGGTGAGTATAGCTCACACACCCACTCTCATTGTTGCTTGAATCCCTTGAATGAACCCTAATCTCTCTTTCCCTTTCCTATAGTCTTGTATTTGTTTGATTGGTTGAAGATCTTGCATGAATCGAAAGTGCATGAATGTTGATTAGAAGTTAGGATTTGGGATGTGGAATGCTTAGGGTTTCACCCATTTATTTGTTGTAGTCTTGTACATTCCTAAATCATATGTGAACATTGATGATTGGGGGGCTGGGACATGGGGTTCACATGCTAGGATAATGTTCATATCTATCATGAGGTGTGTGCTAATTGCTATATGTGAGAATTTGCATTAAGGCCTTTGGCCCCAGCTAATTGGAAAATGAATTTGAGCTTTGGCTCCTAGTTAAAAATGAGTTTGGCTTCGACCCTAGTAAAAATGGCTTCGGCCCCAGTTTTGGCTTCGGCCCCAGTTCACCTTAATTAATCAAGATTGAACTTCGATCCCTAGGGTAAAACTTGAGTTTTGGCCCTTAGAATAAAGGCGGGAATAGTCCCTAAGAAAGGTGTTTCTTGTAATCTGAGCTCAGGTCTAGCCCTAGAATCTGTGAAATGACCCCTTTGTCGGGCAATGCAGGCCATGCAGATCATATCTAATTTGAGTTTGGCATTTGATATCTTGTTTAAGTTGAGTTGAGTTATGGTATTATGATAAGATGTGAACTTCCTGATGCATGACATATGCATGTCACACTGTATGATTGCATAGTTATACTCACTGAGACATTAGTCCCACCCATGTTTGTGGGTTCATTTTAGATATGCAAGATTGTTTGGCTGGATGCATGGACGAAGAATTTGAAACTCTTTGAGTAGATTATTTCACCTCTAGTTGTTTACTGTGAATCCCATGAGGGGAACTGGTGTATAAAGGTTATACCATGTTAAGTTAGGTGAGGAATTCCTATATTCAAGGATGATGTATTTCTGAGCCACAAAGTGGCATTTGTATTATGGGATTTATGGTGTCATAATTGTTGTTTGGGCTTATGTAATCATTAGAGTTACTTAAGCATTTTATGAATGTGTATGTAAAGATATCGGTAATGGCACGAAATAATTTCAGAAATTTGGGAGTAGTGTCTCCAACAGGCATTATTCTCGAATTTAGAAATTAGAACGTTACAGCATGTGGTATTCAACTAGTGCCCAGTGACTTTGTTCAACACATGTTGTTTGTGGTAGTAAACAATGGCATTAGGCATTAACTGAAGTAAGTTATCTTTGATGCCAGTTTGGTGAGATAAAATTAGAAAAAAAAATCTTGTAGGATATATAATATAATCATGTTATGCCAATTTAAAATTTTACCTAACATACATTTAAGCTCACTTTATTTCTTATAATTTTATATTAGTTTTTTTATTTGATATATTCTAGAGTATTAAAAATATTAATTTAACTATCACCAATTTAACTACAATAATAATTCTTAATCATATGAAAAATAGTTTCACGAACAAGAATGTTGAAATGTGATTGGTTACTTTAGTTTTATTGATCCTTGTATATATTCCATCAAAGAGATATGATTACATTTTACAAAATAAATTTCACGTTAATTGGAACTCAAACTTTGACCGTTTGACGTTACACATATACAATTGCAACTCAAACCATTGTATTGCTATACAATTTAGGAAAAAAAAAAGGAAGGTGGGCTAACCCACAGTAGCGTCAGCCTTGGCCAACAAAATATTGAAAACATAGGTTTGGGTTGATAATCATCCACTTGAGAATAGGGTCGTAAAATTGAGGGGCTGCGTAGGGGGGCCAGGTGGAGTGGGTCAGGGGCTTCAGCCCTGTTTGACAGTTCTATTTAAAACCTCCCAAAATTAAAATACTTTTTCCCTCAATTTTTTTATGAATTACCTCTTTTTACCTTTTCCTCCCTTCTTTAATTTTTGCAAAAAAATTTATTTTATTATTACATTTTCACAAAACTATCAAATACATTTCCAAATACACTATAAATCCCTGACTATTCACTTTGCCCCTTCTTCCTCCACAATCTTCACACTCGTTTCCTTCATCCACTATTCACCAAGCCCTAACTAACACCGTCTCTACGTCTCCAAATACACTATAAATCCCTGACTATTCACTTCGCCCCCTCTTCCTCCACAATCTTCACACTCATTTCCTTCATCCACTATTCACCAAGCCCTAACTAACATTGTATCCACGTTTGTGTTGTTCTAGACATCTCCTCGCCTCCATTATTCAGATACATCGCACCATTACCCCTGTGTTTTGAGAAGGTGGGGTTGCTGGGAAGAACCAAATTGGGGGTAGTAGCAAAGAACAATTCAAATTATTTTCTTCCTTTGCGTGAAATCCCAATGTTTTGTACATTGGGGTATGTTTGTTTCACATCACCAAAAAATCCCAATTATATTTCTCTAGGGTTTGTTTCTCACATTTTTTAATATCATAGCAGGTAGTTTCCTGTTCATCGTAAATTGCCAAGCTTCATCTTTATCACATTGTAGAAGTAAATTTTCGCATCGTGTTCAGCCACTCATCCCTTTTAAGGTTTCCATCATTGTTAAAGGTTTTCTCTTCCTTTTTTGTATATCATGCCATGTTTGCTAGTATTTAATTTCTTGACCCTTATTTACATGATGATCATTTGTCCTAGAAGGAGAAGGTACGTTTTTGTCAAAGATATTCTTGATTTAATGCAATCATTTGCTAATTCCTCAATGTCTCTTTGTAATAGAACTTGTGTTTCTGACTAAGGGTTTACCGTATTATATTCATGTGTATTTGAAAATATCATTACTAATTCATCAAATCTATATGTGTTGATTTCTATGAACAAGTTCTTGTAAATGGAAAAGCTCTAAATTCTCAACAAGCTATCCACTAATCGATATATGCATATCATGAACTCTAAACATAGATATGAGCTCTACTTTTGCTTGTCTTTGGCTATTGGTGTTGGATGATGTATTCATTTAGAAAATAGATTTGTTGACAAGTGCACAACTAGCATGATTATAGCTTATGAGAAGAAAAAGTAATTAGAGAAGGCGTTAACTCTTTTTTTGGAGTTAGAGAAGAATGGGTTTGAGCCTGGGGTTGCAACTTATTTTGTTTTTGTGGTTTGGTTGGCTAACCTGTAGCTTGTTGATGAGGATGGGTAGCTTTTAAACAAAATTGCTCTGCCAGATAATTTAAATATCTTTCAAACAACTTCTCTTAATATTCTTTTGAACTTTAGTCCTTTGAATAATATGTGAATTTGAGTAGGCATTTTCTTACATATATACAATATCTTTTATGGCATTTTTGTCACTAATGCAAGTTTTGGTTTGATTTTACCTTCGACTCATGCATGCATGGGATACAGTTGCATATAAAGACTTCTAGAAACATTTTTTTTGTCTTTGATCGGGAATCCCCCACAGGCGTAGTTGTGGGATTAACCCTCGGGTCGATGGTGGTGGTGAAGTAAAGCCCTCCCAAGAGTGGCGACTCTAGGATGCAACCCTTGACCTTGCAGGTAAAGTCCGCCTAGGGTCACAGTCCACTTCTACTGCGACCACCCACTATTTAGTTCTGGAAACAATATTTGTTATATCTATCCATGGATTGTTGGTGTCTGATATTCTTTCATTTAATATTATTTATGATCTTAAATAAACTATAATAAAGACTATGATCAGTATCATGTGATTGAGAAGGACAAACCCTTTATGGCTTTGCGGAGAAGGTGGTTTGCAATAGAGGGGTGGAAAGAACTAATACTGTGAAGAGTTGTTGGGGTGGTCAAGCTCTAAGGGAGGAGATTTAAAAAATAGTAGCACCACTAACATATGATGCAAATGAGGTGGTGGCTTGTAGAATAGAGAGTAGTGGAGAGAAGGAGGTGAATGGATTGAGTGGTGGAGGCCTTTATCACATGTCGTTCATGTAGTAACTAACTATATTGATTCACTTTAAAATTATTAAGTTTATACCATTTCAGAAAATGGACCATATGGTAGGGCTTCGTTAGTGAATCAAATATGATTATGTTCTTTTGTATAATCATGAGTCAAAATCTTCCCAAATCTGATACTTATCATTCATGTTATAATTATGTTAGTAAATCAAGTTATTTGTTTATTTTTTAATGCATATGTGGACAAGTAAAAGTAAATGAATTGTGGGACAAAGCCTTCATTTCATTTGTAATTCATACTGCAATTGCATTTTTCATATTGTAATTATGTTGATTCACCTTAAAATGTTAAGTAAATGGACCTTGTGATAGGACTTTGTTAATGTATCCTCTTCATGCCCCAATTTCGCCTATCAATTCACCTTAAAATATCAACTAAATGGACCCTATGGTAGGACTTTATCAATGTATCCTCTTCATTTCGAAATTCTACTTATCGGTTAAATGTGAAGTAAATGGACTCCATGATAGGACATTGTCAATGCATCCTCTTCATACCGCAATTTCGCTTGTCGATTCACGTTATGAATTAAAGGTATGCTTGCATAACTTTTATATAAATTTTCTCACCATATATGAAGGATTTTTTATTGCTTTGTGTCTTATTAATTTCTACTATTTTTGTTAGCATTTATTGTAATTTAGGTTTCAAGGCTAAAAAAGTTAATTTCCTTATTTATTTAACAAGGTAGAAAATGGATCATGGGGTTCATGGTTTATACTTTTACAAAGACATGTAATGGATTAAAAAAAAGGAATCATATGGTAATGGTAAAATTCTGAATTTGCTTTTGAACTTGATTTTATTACTTCATTCCCGATTATGTCTAGGTGAAGAAAATGAAAGACTTGAAGGATGGATACAACAATGTTGAGAACTTCCAGGTAATACATAAAATTGGGATTTTCTTTGTGTTTACTTTTGTTCTTTATTCATAAATTTCCCTTATTTTTATTCTTTAAAGTGTTAATGAGTGTTGATCATTACTCTTTTATAAAGCATTTAAAATTTGCAAAGACTTTAAATAAATCTTAGATGACATCATCAAAGTAGGCAAAAGTTATCTTATATACTTCTTTCTATAACTTTTTATGTTTTATGCTTCATTCTTGAATTTTCTTTGCCTTATACACAACAGGGATTTACAATTGGTCGAGGTATTGTGGAATTTTGTGAACAAGGGATAGTTTTCCTACCTGTAAGTCTTTTTTAATATTTAAACCTACTTCTTTATCTATTTTTCTATATATTCATTATTAAACACGCACACACAAGCATTAGAGAACAATGAATTCCATGAAACATCAACTAGAAGTTTTCTCCATAATTAAGAGACAAAAATTAAAATTATATGGCTTGACTCCCCTAAGGTGAGGGTGAGGGGTTTATATAAGGGAGAAAATGACCCTTTATAAGAAAATTAAATGAAGATAATTCTAATAAATCCACAATTCATCAATAGTTTAGATTTTATACTTTTCTCATTCATTTTAGATGAAATAAATCTAAAATTATTATCTTTGTCACTTATTAATTTTTTGCACACCCATTATTATAACTTTTATACCTTAATTCATAAAATTGCAAAAACTTGTTCTTATTTGAGTAGTATCTTTGTTAAATAATTCCAAAATTTAACTAATAACTTGTGTTTATTTCTCTAAGTGTAAATTAAGTAATGAAGCATCACTTATTTGTTATTGTTTTATTTCATTTCAAATTTTAAACATATCTTCCCACAATAGATTCAATAGTTGATCTTGTTCTTCTCAACTCACTTATTCATTTAAAAATAATTTTATTCATCCATCTTATATATTCATTTGCTTAAATTAAATTTACTCAAAACCTTCACATCGATATCATTTTTCATTTCAGTCCTTGCCTTTTTATCTTGAGAACTATAGGTTTCTCCAAGAAAAATTCCACATAACGAAGAAGATTTAATGCTTTGTATAATTTAGTACTTGTCATGAAAACTAGCTTTTTATGTTATTTATATTCCAGGTTCACTATAACATTTTTGTCTTTCCCCAACAGTTCAAAAGTGTATTAAAAAAAAAGAAAACTATAGGTAACAATTTTCAAATGTAGACTATTTTAGTGTATCCTATTCATTTATGCAATAGATTTCGACAGATTTTGGCCATACTCTTGAAATTATTTCCTATTTGTTAGGAATAGGCAACAATTATAGGTCGAGACTACGGTAATAGTTTTCAAATGTTGTTATCTTTTAAATATAGTTTATTATTGTTGCCTAAAATCCTTTTACAGTTGAGCTTAAATTTTTCCATAGCGAAGCACACAAGAACACATAACAAGAACCATAAAGCAATAAAAAAGTCAACAAGGTTCCTTCCTTGAGCATCTGTCCAACGATGCTAATAATTAGCACCTAGAGTACATATATCCTATGAAATGAAACCTTATAATGGAGGCAAATTCCATGTAACATATACCAAGTTCTGAAGAACCAGTAGCCTCAAAATAATATAAAAATATCTTAACTATAAAAAGAACTATTATCCTCTATACATAACACATCAATTAAAAATTTAGTGAAGAGTATATGCTACTGAGGTTTTGCATAATTTTCATTGATACTTAACAAAGCATACCTTAAGTCCAATGAAAAGTCCGACAAGTTCAAGATAGAGCTCGAAGGCAAAAACCACTCCCAAGGGTAAGGGTAGGGCTAGGAAATAAAATCCTCCTATATATTATGCTGAGAGAATATATATATATATATATATATATATAAAATATGTAAGACTCATGGTTATTATGTATTCTTATATTTACTGATGCTATGGAAAAAGCATGATTGTAATAGATCCTTTTATTTGTGGGATTTGTGATGAATGACCTTCTTTTTTGTTTATTAATCAGGAGAATTATAAAGCTCAGGTGAATCAACCAAGAACAACTTGCAGAAGGAAGGCAACAATAAAACGATGCCTGGAACTAAAGATAAATAATTCTAGTTGTTTAAAGATTGAGCGCTTAGTGTAAGTTTTTACTTCCCTTTATTCTTATGCTATATCTTCCCATTGATCTATTTATCTTCATTATCTATATTATTGTTAAATTTTAAATTCTAGGTTTGTTTATTTATAAAAAAAACATTTTTTATAATAGAGATATTTTAAAGAAATTACTTGAGTTCAATACTTGTTAAGCCTTATTGCTTTTCATTTATTTCAATGCAGTTATGTGCTTACATATAAGCACCCTCTTCTAGCAAAGGTAGGTAGTCTCAATTTTTACCTACCTTAACACTTAGAAGTAACCTATTACAGACACACATCTATGTTTACTCATCCTTTTCATTTTTTTACACAGTATACTCCACGAGAGCCTGATAATCCATCCTCTTATCTTCTGGTTGTATGGACAATAGGTATATATACATTATCATTAAATCATTAAAAGAAAGCTTATATTTTATTATGGTGTGGAAAACTTCCCTTTTATAAGTTTTCAAAAGTACAAATACCTTCTTTTTGTGCATTAACAGGAGAATTAGAAAGCTAAGGTGAATCAACCAAGAACAGCTTGCGAGAGGAAGACAACAATCAAACAATGCCAAGAACCCTTTTGGTGAGTGAAACTAATGTTGCTTGAAGTTTGAACAATATAATATGTTTTACAAATAAAATAACTAGATTGAATAATTTATGAATCAGATACCATGTCGAACTGCAATGAGAGGGCGTTGTCCACTGATTGGAACATACTTTCAAGTTAATGGGGTGAATAACTAAAACCGTTGCATTTGAACTCATAAATTGTATCATGTGTTTCTTTTTTCCAAACAAAAAAATATGTCATATCTTCATTTCTTTATAGGTTTTTGCTAATCACACTTCCATGCTAAACCCAATAAATGTTCCAAGAAAGTGGTTATGGAATTTAGAGACGCAAATAGTATATTTTGGGTACGAGGGCATCAATAATAATGAGAGGTGAATGAACATGATATATTGACTTAACTATCACAGTGCATATAGCCAATTACTCATTATTATTGTTCTGTTAAATATTAATGCAGGACTGATATAAAAACAAAATCATGATTGCTTTTGGAAGGGTAAGAAAACAATTATATTAGCACAAATTTCTATTTAAAGGATAATGTTCTTTGTTAGAACATATATGTAATGATCATTTGTAATTTATAGGTTTTGTTTATGTAAAAGCAATGGATGCAAAAACACGGGCTTCCAGAACTATATCTTTTATATTACATCAAAGCAATGAATGCAAAAACGCAGGCTTCCATGCCTATATCATCTATATTGCATCATAGCAACTACCGCTATAGCATAAAAAGGAAATAAAAATGCTCAGGTAAATAAGGAATAGGTAACTTAGTGTTTTTTTCTTTGTACTCAATATATCATGACTCCAATTATATGTATGTATTATGTAAACATATTCTTGCACTCTTGGTTATTATGTATTCTCATATTTGCTTATGCTCTAGAAAAATTATGATTGTAATAGATCCTTTGATTTATGGGTTTTGTGATGAGTGACCTTCTTTTTGTTTATTAATCAGGAGAATTAGAAAGCTCAGGTGAATCAAGCAAGAACAAATTGCAAGAGGAAGGCAACAAACTAACAATGCCTAGAACCAAAGATGATGCATGCTAGTCGTTTAATGATTGGGCATTTAGTGTAAGTATTTCACTTCTCCCTATTCTTATGATAACTCTTCCCATTGATCTATTTATCTTCATCGTCTATATTATTGTTAAATTTTAAATTCTAGGTTTGTTCATTTATTGCAAAAAAAATTAACAATAAAGAGATATTTTAAAGAAATTACTTGAGTTCAATACATGCTAAGCCTTATTGCTTTTCATTTTTTTTCAATGCAGTTATGTGCTTGCAGATAAGCACCCTCTTCTAACAAAGGTAGGTAGTCAATATGTTTTTCCCACCTTAACCCTTAGGAAGTTACATTTTAAATACACACATGTATGTGTACTCAACCTTTTCCTTTATATTTTTTTTATTTTTACAGCATGCTCCACGAGAACCTGATGATCCTTTCCCTTATCTTCTAGTTGTAAGGACAATAGGTATATATAGACATTATCATTAAATCATTAAAAGAAAGCTTATATTTTATTATGATGTGGAAAACTTTCCTTTATTAAGTATTTAAAAGTACAAATACCTTCTTTTTGTGTATTGACAGGAGAATTAGAAAGCTCAGGCGAATCAACCAAGAACTTGTGAGAGGAAGACAAAAATCAAATAGTATCAGGAACCCTTTTGGTCAGTGAAACTAATGTTGTTTGAAGTTTGAATAATATAACATGATGGCATCTGCCTAGAAGAGGAGGACTGGGAACTGGACCACCTGGGTCAGTAAGGGTGTGAAGGCCCAAAGGCTTCACCCATGAGGAGTTGACTTGTCCTTACCATCATATTTGACCATTCATCCTAAGGCTCAAGGCCACAAGTCCTTAGTTTGATACTTTTAATATTGTATTTGAGCTTTCCCTAAAAGAGGACCTCTTAGTCATGGCCTCTAAACTCTAGTTTGATAGTTTTTCCTTGTATTTTATTTTTAATTGTAATTTTATTCATTTTAGGTTAATTAAGGGCGGCTATTTTAGGCTTTCGTGTGATGAGTTGTGGGTTCAACACCCTTTGGACTAGTTTTAATTTTCCCTCTTATTTCCCCTCATGACCACCCCTTTACCTCTTTAAAAGGGGAGCTCCACCACTTGTAATGCTTAATGTTGATTTTAATTTAAAGCCTTAGAGTTAATTCCTCCTCATAGTGTGAGTAGAGAATGACTGATGGTACTTGCCCAAACCACTGTGGGACTTATCCAGCTCCACTAGGACTTATCTGCTGGAGGGTACTTGCCTCCATCAGTGGCGTCTTCATCATCTTCAATCCTTCTCCATCTTTTTTTCATTTTTTCTTCTTTTAAATTCTGCACTTATTTTGCGCATACTCTGATTCTTGGCTTGTTTTGATTTATTTCATGGTCCAATTTTAGATCCATGAGCAACCGACTATTAATTGATGATCAGAGTATTGTTGAATTGGACTTTCTAGAGCTTTCGGATGCACCAAAACCGTGGATTTCATGGTTGTGTAGGTGCAATTTTTGCGCCATTTTACCTTGTATTTCTTCATCCAATTCCTTTGTAATTCGAACTTGAACTGTTCTTGGGCTCGAGGTGCCTTTCTGTTGTATCGGCTTGCTTGATTTTTGCGTGATTTTGCTTGATAGAGGGATTGTTGGTGCGTGCAAATACCACCCCATAGGTGTTTGTTTGATTGCTTCTTACATTGTTATTGTTGTCTTCTTCATTGTTCTTCATTTGCACTTGATGTGTTTGTTATTTTTCTTTGGTGGATTATGGTATGTGGAAGCATCTCTTGCTTTCATTTTCCAGGATCGTTCACCTACATTCCTCCCCAATCCACTTTACATTTCTCTGCTCATTCCCATTTACATTTCAGTTCTTTTATTTTAGTTCATCCACATCCTTTTACTTTCTACTCACCCTCTTTCAATTCTTCTGTTTAAATTTTGTTCTTCCCATTCTTCAAATTTCGGCTCATCCCTTTTATATTCTGCCATTTAATTTTTTGTCATCCCCATCCTTTTAATTTCAGCTTATCTCCTTTAATTTTTCAGCCTTTAATTTCCCTTTTTGCTTCAGTTCCAGTTACAAATCTATGATTTAAGGTATGCTTATATAATGAAGATAGAATCTTTTCTTTTGAAAGATTTCTTTAGAAAATCACAAGTAATGTTTTATGAAATCACATACATAGGTATTAGGTAGATTTGAAAATGCTTGATATGCAATTGTAGAAGATTATCTTATCCTTTTTAGGAAGATTAATAAGATGCTTCAAATATAAAGAGTTTAAAGGAAGAAGAGTATGCTCACAATATTTTATATTGGTTCACCGTTTAAACCTCAGGGTTACATCCAGTCCCTATTCTCAGTAGGATTTTCACTATGTCAAACTTAACATACATGTATTCTTTCTTCTTCACAACCTCCCCAGGATCCTTGGTGCAGCACACATCCTATTATTCTTCTGCTGCCTCTACAGGCTCCCACAAAGTATTCTTCTACAACCTCTGCAAGTTGTTATGTGAAATTGGTAATAGTTTCTTTTGGATCTTCTCAAGATCTTTTCTTCTTTGATACATCTTCTGAATAAGAATATTTCTTCTTATTATTAAATATAGGAGCTTCTCTTAATCAGAACCTTCTTCTTTCCAGAAAAGCTTCAATTTCTGAATAGTTTCTTCTCGATAGTGAAATTCTATTGCAGAACTATTTCTTCTAAAGTCTGTTACTTGGTTGTTTCTTCTGAACAAATTCTTCTTTGAGGATTCATTTAAGCTTTTCTATTCTTTTTCAAGACAATCTCAATTGCAACCATTAGTACATAATGATTCAGAATTACATTAAATTTATTTTGAGAGTTTGTCATTATGAAAATATCTCAAGAGGATTCTGGGACCTTACAATGGCAATACTCAAGGGGACACCCCATTTAAGGTCCCAAGAATGGGGATTTTTCCTCCGAGGGAGATACGAGAATAGGGTGGGAACATTGCTCCCTGGCGCGTGGGGTCCCCTCCCCACCTATTATATATTAAAAAAAACTTATATATATAATATCTTATGTACATTTTTATTGTTTCAAAAATAATTAATATATCAGTTTAGATACACTTCTCCAAAAGAACTTCTAGGAGAAGAAAATGCAATGAATGAAAAAGGTAAAATAAATTCAACTTATTCCTTAAGTTGAAATTAGTTTCTACAACTCAACTTTTTCAGAAGCTCTCTCATTTAAATTCTCCATAAATAACTAGTTTTAACTTATGAAAGAATTCAAATTCATTTTACTTTCTTAATTCTCCTAAAAGTACTTCTACAAAAGTTTTATCTAAACTTACCCATAATTTCATGTCTTGGAACATAATGTCCTTTAGAATAAAAAATGTTTAGTTATGTTTTTGGTCCCCCAAAATATTGCGATTTTTTCATTTGGTCCCCATTTTTTTCCCAAAGTGGTCCTCCAAAAATGATTTTTTTTTCCAATTGGTCCCTCTAATTTTTTTACCATAAAGTGCTGACGTGACACCAAAAACAGAGGGACAATTTGGGAAAATCGCGATATTTTGGGGGACTAGTTTGGAAATCATGATATTTTATAGGGACTAATTTGGAAATCGTGATACTTTAGAGGGACCATTTGGGAAAAAATAATTGTAAAAAAAAAACAGAGGGGCCATTTAGGAAAAAAATTATTTTTGGAGGACTACTTTGGAAAAAATTAAAAATGGGGGACCAAATTGAAAAATCGCGATATTTTGGGGGACAAAAAATATAATTAAAAAAAGTAATGCTCTCGTTCTACTTACTTTCTCCACTGTAATATTGACACCTAGTCTTGTATGGTTATTTTTTCTTTTTCTTTTAAATTTATTCTATATTTAAATAAATAATAATAATAACCATAAATTGCGATAGTTATCAAAGAGGAGTGTAAATTTTGTTCGTTCCTTGGGTCTACTTGCTTCAAATGAGGGGAGAGGGGGAAGGAATGAAATGAAATGGAATGGAATGGTAGGGTTGAGATGATATTTTATCTTATTTGTTTGAGGAGGGGAGAGGGGGTGGGGAGGACTTTCTTGTTTGGTTCACAAGAGTAGTGAAAAAAATAAAACTAATTTACTTTAATACTCTTATACTTTTATAACATTCAACTTTATTAACATGAGCGGATAGATATTTAAATAATTTTAATTGATTTATTTTAAACCCTTCCTCCCTTCCAAATAAGGGTGGGAATAGGCCAGTTGGCTTGTCAAGGGCTTGTAGCCTAACCTGTTTAAGGCCTAACATGGCCTGACTCGTTTAATAAAAACTAGTATAATACCCATGCGATGCACGGGCAGGGCAGGCCCAAGAGCCAAGCTGTTAAGAAAATGGCTATAAGACCCCAATATATATAGGCCTCATAATTTTATACTTATATCAATTTAACTTATATTTAAAATTTATATAAATATAGAATTTTATGTATATATACTAACAGTGTAAAAAAAAATTACACTGTCATTCAATAGTGTGTTACCACATCAATTAATGAGATAATAATACATGAGGTGTTTTACTCATTAAATGATGTGGTAACACATAATTGGATGACAGTGTAAAATTTAATGTATAATTATTAAACTCTTAATGAAATTCTCTTTTGATTAAAATAATAGGCCTCATCTTACTATAACTTTTTCTCATAGTTAAAAATTATTTTATTTATTTTATTATTTGATTTTTCTTATCATGTTAATCCTAGTTATAATACATATATTTCTATTATGTAATATAATAAATATTATAATATATCAAAATCACCAATATATACTAATATAAACGTTAATTATACATAATAATAATAATAATAATAATAATAATAATAATTTAATAAGTAATTTTATATCTAAAAAATTTAAAAGAAAAAATTTCAATAAAATTATAATAATTTTAAGGATTAAATATCATTTTGGTCCCTACATTTTTTCGTGTTTTTGATTTTAGTCCCTGCCAACTTTTTTTTTTAAATTTAGTCCCCACTTTTCAAATGTATGTTATTTCAGTCCCCGCCAACTTTTGGTTTTAGTCCTTGCCAACTTTTCATGTTTTTGGCCCTGAAAGTGTTACTCACTGTCAAGTTAGTCCTTGAATTGGCAGAAATTAAAAATTTTTAGTTCCTGAAATTGTATTCGGTCCGTCAAAGCAGTCCCTCTGTTAACAAAAACAAATCTTTCAAGGACTACTTTGATAGTTGTTTGTTAGTTTTAGGGACTTAATTGAATTTACGTACTAAAATTTGAAGGATTAAAATGACAGTAAGTATCAACTTACAAGAACTAAATTATACTTTTGTTAATAGATGGACTACTTTGACGGATGAAATACAGTTTCAGGGACTAACTTGACAGCGAGCAACGCTTTCATGGACCAAATTGACAATTTACTCGACTAAATTTAAAAAAAAAAAGTTGGCAGGGACTAAAACAAAAAACACGAAAAGTTGGCATGGATTAAAACCAAAAAAAACGAAAAGCTGGCAGGGACTAAAACCAAAAGTGTCAGGGACTAAATATAACATACATTTGAAATAGTGGGGACTAAATTTTAAAAAAAAAGTTAGCAGGGACTAAAACCAAAAACACAAAAAAGTTGGTAGGGACTAGGGGTGTTCAAATCCAATCCAATCCAATTGGAACCGCAACAACCAATCCAAAAAATCGCAAACCGAAATAACCACAAACCGCAAAAAATCGAAATTTTTAATTGGATTGGGTTGGATTTCGGATTTGCCTATGAGAACCAATCCAATCCAAACCGATCCAAAGTTTTATGAACATATTGATATTATTTTTCTGTGATGTAAAAAATTTATTATTGTGTAACTATATTTAACAAATAATATTCAATAATGGGATTGGAAGCTATTGAGTAATTTGTATGTTATAGAATAAGATAAGATAATTGCATGTTTTTATCATAATTTTACTTTCATAACTTCATTTTTTAGTTTATTTGAGAAACCGAAATCCAATCCAATCCAAATCGATTAAAATTGGATTGGATTTGGAAAAAAAATCAAAACCGATTGGATGAATAAATAAGAAAACCGAAATTATTGGATTTGATGATTTTTCCCTCAAAACCAATCCAATCCAATCCGCGAACACCCCTAGTAGGGACTAAAATAACATATATTTGAAAAAGTGGAGACTAAATTAAAAAAAAAGTTGGCAGGGACTAAAACCAAAAACACGAAAAATGTAGGGACCAAAATGATATTTAAGCCTAATTTTAATATTTTTTTAATTAATTAGAAAATGCCTCATCTCAAAACTTTGCCTTAGACCTCAATATGTGTTGGGCCGACCCTTTACACGGGACATGATATATTGAATTAATAAAATAATATTAATAGATAAATTTATATTAAAATATAAAAAAGTAAACAATATAATTGTTGAATACAAAGTTAAACAGAATACAAAATTAAAGTTAAATATAAACAAATTATATATATATATAAGTCTTTTATTTATTATAATTGTAAATGAAATGACAATTAGAAAATGTTTGCGTTGAAATTTAAAAATAATACTTTTATTTGATGAAATTAATGAAAACCTTGAAATTAAAATTTTTTCTCCAACATTGTTTTTAAAATATAACTCTTCCTTTGAAAACACGCGTGTTCATCTGAGTGATTATAAGTCGTGCATCATTTTGCACAATTTAGAAGACAAATTTATATTTCTCAATAATATGATTGAAATATTGCTTTCATTTTAATGTTATGGTTTGGAAGTTTTGAATAACTTATTGTATAAAGAATTTTAAAAGTATAAACATCATCAAACCTATCAAATTATTCATATGTAGCACATGGACTGTTAATATGAATTAAAATATTAAAAAAGATGTTATATTTTTCCAAAATAAAAATGGCAACAATTAATTTAATAACTAAATATCTATTAATATCATATTTTTAGAAGACTTTTATATATATATATATATATAACATTTTAGATTTTGAAAAATAATCAACTTCTTATGAACGTGAATAAGTATAGAACCTATCTTTTAACTTCTCCTCTCATTTTTAATCACCCCCCTCCATCAACTCTCCTATCAAGAAACTCGTATTTCAATTTTTCTTAAGTCTTATTCTGATCCCTCTAATATCTTCTTTTTTATCCCGACTTCACTTCCCATATTTAACTAAAAACATTTTACATTAAAGAGATTCACATGTGACTGACATTCTTCATTTTGTTAATTTGTTAAAAAGTGCTTAATTTAATAATTTCGTATTATTTATTTTTCATTATTGCCCCATTTTTTATTTATGCATTTTATTGTAATTAATTTAAGTCACTTTTAATTATTTTTCAGGTATTAATATTTGTAATTTCTCAAATAAATTAAATTATTTAATTAAGTAAAACAAAGATTAGTAAAAGTAGGCTTTTGAGGTGAACGTTAATAAGCATAAAACCTATCTTTTAACTCCTCCTCTCATTTCCAATCATTTCCTCCATCAACTCTCCTATCATGGAACTCTTATTTCAATTTTTCTTAAGTCTTATTCCCTCTAATATCATCTTTTCTAGCCCGACGCCATTTCTCATATTTAATTAAAAACATTTTAAATCAAAGAGATTCATATGTGACTAACATTTTTCATTTTCATTTGTTAAAAAGTACTTGATTTAATAATTTTATATTATTTATGTTTATTATTGCCCCCATTTTTGATTTATGTATTTTATTGCAATTAATTTAAGCCACTTTTAATTATTTTTCAGGTATTAACATTTGTAATTTGTCAAATAAATTAAATTATTTGATTAAGAAAAATAAAGATTAGTAAAAGTTAAAGGATTTTCAGGTATATTCTTGTGAACGTTAATAAGTATATAACAATCTTTTAACTTCTCTCATTTCCAATCTCCCCCTCCATCAACTCTCCTATCATGTAACTCTTATTTCAATTTTTCGTAAGTCTTATTCCCTCTGATATCCTTTTTTTTTATTCTGATGCTACTTCCGATATTTAATTAAAAGCATTTTACATGAAAGGGATTCACATGTGATTAACATTTTATTTTTCATTTTCATTTGTTAAAAAGTGGTTAATTTAATATTTGGTTTTATTTATTTTTATCATTGCCCCTACTTATTGATTTATGCATTTTATCTCAATTAATTTAAGCAACTTTTAATCATTTTTTAGATATTAGTATTTGTAATTTCTCAAATAAATTAAATTATTTAATTAAGTAAAACAAAGATTAGTAAAACTTATAGGTTTTCGGGTAGATTAGATGTAGAGGATATATCTTTATTATTATTATG
The DNA here is from genome assembly GCA_026901365.1 of Sesbania bispinosa. Classification (NCBI taxonomy): domain Eukaryota; kingdom Viridiplantae; phylum Streptophyta; class Magnoliopsida; order Fabales; family Fabaceae; genus Sesbania; species Sesbania bispinosa. The sequence goes on along the minus strand of QLOH01000511.1, from coordinate 95,079 downwards.
ATTATTTTCATAAGTTAGTAATAGTATTTTTCCATTAACATAATTAATGATGATTATTAATGCAAACAATTTAATATATAAAAATGACTTACTATTTTTAGAAGTTTTATTGAATGAAATTTACCATTTTATCCTCCTTTTAGATATGATTTCACTACCTTACTTTTATATATATAAAGATAAAGATAAAAATGTCATGTTAAGACTTTTTAAAAGGCCTCTTTAGCTAAAAAGCCTAACATGGCCTGACTCGTTTACTAAAAAGATCAGCTTAAGACTTTTTAAGAAGTCTGTTTAGCTAAGAAGGCTAGACTTCAGGCAAATGAAAATACATGTTAGGCCTGACAGGTCGGTCTATTTAATATATATAATATAAAATATAATAAATTAATTATATATATAATCATAAATATAATTATTAAGTAACATAATAATTTTTAAAAATCAAATAAGAGTAATTATTATTATTATTCACTATATATTAAAAAGTTAAATTAAAAATAACAATTTAAATTATTAAAGTATACAAATATATTTTTCTAACACAATCTATTTCTCAAAAATTAAGTTAACAAATAATAAAAGTAAACAAACTTCAAACAATCTGATTAAAATGTAAGAGATTAAAAAAGCAATTGCGCATGAAACTGTAAAAGCAATCTGATTCTGTGAACTTGTTCTTCACCGCCGTACGCTGAAGTATCTTCGCAGCCTTGCATCCACCTCCGGCGTGTTCCCCCTTTGTTGCCGGCGTAAGGTGAGTTCCTGTTCTTCCCTTTTTGCACGAGAAAAAGTCCCTGTTCTTCGCTGTTCGTAACATGTTGTCCCCTTTTCGTGCAGATCAGTGTTCGTCAATCGTCATCTCTGCCTCGTCCGTCCCTGTCCTTCCACCTCCGGCGCATTCCTTCCTCCGTCTCCGGCGCAAGGTGAGTCTGCTGTTCGTGTCCCTGTTCGTCACTACCTGGATTAGTGTTAGCGATTTAGCCACAAAGTACTCATGATTTTGTGGTCAATTTCGCCAGCTAAGTACATAAATCTTGATGTATAATATAATGAAGGGGCCCTTTGGATTAAACATGTTGTGTACAACTCTGTTACATTACAATGGACTTTAGTACATATTTGGCTTTTGGGGGGGAAAGTATTAGTGGTTTATAATGTAGTCCACCTGGTGTATTTACTTTTTAATCGATCCTACACCTATTGAGATTTGCGATTTAATCCTTCAGCAAAGTTTGAGAAATCTTCAACGAGAATCAGAGGCCAAGTTTCAATAACTTCTATTCTTGGTTTGGTCTGTATTTTCTCAGTCATGGTTTTATTTTTCTTATGATCAACAAGTGGTACTGTTTGTGGGTGTTTGATTTGTAATGGTTTTTGTTGGTAACTAATGATGTAGTTCAATTTAAATGGTTTTATGCAGAGACATGTAGCTGGATTTGTGGTTTATTTTGTTGCTCAATATATAGATTTATTTTGACCTTGGCTTTGTCATCTACCTTCTCTGTTCTGATGTTTAAATTATGCTTATAGGAGTTTATATCATCAAATTTGGTTCATAGTTATTTAAAAGTTCAATCTATATATGATTTGAATAGAATTCTCTTTAAAAAAACAGGAACTATACCCGTTGAGAAATTAACCAGTTCAGTACTCATTATTTTACCATAAAGAAAAACACATTTACATCAAACGTATTCCCATAATTTGTACAGGTTAGTGTGTTTGTATGAAAACGGGTTTAGCATGTATAGTGTATTGCTGTATATAAACAGGCTTTAATCAGGCTTTTAAATAGGCTTCTAAACAGACTTGTTGGTCGATTGGTCTGTTTGTAGGCCTTGTTATAAAAGCAGACTTCTAAACAGGTTTTCAGGCCAGGCCAAGCTTCTATACAAGCCAGGTCGAGCCTTTAAAAAGAAGCCTGTAAGAGGTAGCAAGTCCAGGCTCAGGCATAAATATTAGGTGTCAGGCCTGGCCTGTTCCCACCCCTACTTCCAAATTCCCCATTTTTAGAGGGGAGGTAAAATGCTATAAGGAGGGATTTTGGCTCCCTCTCCTCCTAATAAATTGAACCAACCATAACAATTCTATTGAAACCCATCCCCATCCCCTTCAAATCCCTATAACCAAACAATACTCTCGAATATGTGAAATGTTGGACAACCGCTGTGCTTAGGGCTGTTGAAAAAATCCATTTGAACCGAACCGAACCGCACCCTAAACCCATCGAACCAAACTATAATTATTTGAACAGTTGGACCAAAACTGAACCATTTGAACCGGTTTTTTAAAAACAGTGCTAAACTGAACTGTTTCCCGATCCAATTCAAAAAACCAAATCCAAACTCACTGATCCATATCAATCTGGCAGGAAAAAACAAATGTTACACACTGATCTGATTCTCCTCTCCTTTCGTCTCAACTCCAACTCTCATCTCCTTCAACCTCCAAACCCTAAATCCCCAAATCAACATTGTGACTGAACCCTAAATCCTCAATCGCGTTCTTCACTAAGCTGCAATCACATCATTCGTGGGTCTCTATATCGCATCAGGGCGCGCGAATCCTCCTAGTCGACGCTGTGCTTACCGTCGATGGGTTCGAGGTCATCTATGATGCTTTCTACTTTCCCCAAGACATCGCCAAGGGTGTGATTCCATTCGCGATTTGAAGGGAAATTAGGGTTTTTCTTCTTCAATGTTCCTTTGAAGGTACCTAACTTCTTCCCACCCGAGTTTGTCTAAATTTGGCTTTGCATTTGATTTTCTAAAGAAGATATGTTGCAGTCATAGTTGAAATTTATGAGTTGAGGAAGCAACACTAGGTTCAATAATTGGAGTGAATATATGTCTAAATTTTTTTTGAGTTGGTTTGGTGCCAAACACTCAGAATATGATAAGCTTTTATTACTAGTCAGGGGCCTTAGTGAATATATCAACTGATGATAGGTGAAGATCTCAATCTTGATTCATGAATGAATTTGTAGACCCCTGTATATATAAGGTTCAATAATTGGAGTGGATTTTACACAATGATATAGGTGATTTTGTCTTCATATAGTTGCAAAGTTTGAAATTGTATTGGAACTGGAGTAGACAAGATCAGTACCAGGGCTTTCATGAGTGCACCCACGTCTTATCTCCTCTTTGAGTTACAGTTTCTAGCATAATTATTAAAATTTCCATATAAATTCAGATCAAATAGTATAATTGCATCGTTTCACACCCTATTCTAGCATGAGAGACTAAATTTAGCTCAGCAAATTAAATTATATATGGACTTACATTATAGTTTAGTTGGATACAAATGCTCCCTTTATAGACATATTTGTAATATATATAAGTAGTAAAGCATGTGTGTAGTTTCCTACGCTTTTTTTTTTTTTTTTTCAAGAAATAAAAGCATATTGATCATATAGGAATGCAACTCAGTAATGGTATATATTTAAAATTAAGGTCCATCTGCGGTTCTGCATACTACTCTGGCTAAAATCATGCAAATATGCAATATTTGGCTCAAGCCTGAATTAGTAAAATCAAAATTTATTGAATACTGAGCTTTCCTGTTAAATTTGGTTTTCTAAATTCCATGATTTGGTCTTAAATACTGATAGTGTGTGATCAAATTTAAGTTTTGTTTTCAACTATTTTATACTGATTTGCTTCTTCTGCATGGATGTTCTCACATTTTCTCTGTAATTTTTTTAACTCGATTGATCAAAACATTTCATCTCTGATAGCTTTCTGTTCTTCCTAGTTTTTTATTTTATTTTATTTGGCTGATCATGTAGTTAAGTTATTTTGAATTTTTGAGTTTGGTATGACATGAAATTGTATTTTGGACAGAGGTGAAAGTGGATAGTTGCTTTTATATAATGTGATTTGTTGTTCATAAGTTCATTGAACTCAATCTTTTGCCTTTTGGAAAACTGTAGGCTTCTACTATGATAATTGTTGACTTTTGCCTTCAATGGTCAAAAATTGGGGGTAAGTTGTTTGCTTCTTTTTCCAGAAAAGTATGTTGGGTATATGTTTTATGCAAACCAATCATGTACAAGTTTCTAGGATAGTACTTTGTGATGAAACATTTCTGCTAAAAAATATACTTCTAGCTTTGTGTTCAAATCCTGATATCTAGATGGTTTTTCTATTCAAAGTATAAAAGAGTTTGGAGTGATACTTGCCTTGTTTTCACTGACTAGTTTTCTGCATCTAGATCCTCATGGTATAAGAAGGAAGTTTGAAGTAGAATAACTGTCCAAGAGACAAGAGCTTCATGCTAGATATAAAGATTATAATCTTTTTCAGCTTGACGAGGGAGTGAGACACTCATAGTACAGCTTTTGTTTGTTAAGTGATAATACAAATGAGCTTTCCTGGTCAGAAATAAAGTTGGATAATTTTGTGCAGTATTTGTACTGTGTAGAGTCACAAGTCAGAAAACATGCTTATAGTGGATAATATAATTTTTTGCAGCATTTACTTCACAGTTTTGTAAAATTATGGTGTGGTTGCCACCATTAATGCATCATGTTTTCCCATTATGTAAATGATAATTGGTTTTAAAACTGGTTCAGAAATTGGTTCTAAAACCGGTTTTAAAACTGGTTCTGAAACCGGTTCAGAAACTGGTTCTGATCCATGAACTGCTTCAAAACCAGTTTGGAATCCATGAACCGGTTCAAATCCGGTTCGGTTCAAGCTAAACCAGTTCGGTCATTAAAAAAGTGGATCAGTTTTTTTTAATCTTATCCATACATTAAGTTTAGGTTTGGTTTTGGTTCAGTTTTTGTAATATCTGATCCATACACAGCCCTAGCGCTCTGCCTCCCTCCCTCTCAAGTCACAAAATCTGAAACAACGCCGTTGCTCCAGTCCCCCCTACGCGGCCACTGCGCCACCTCCGGCTGCCCTGTAGCTTGAACTTGCCGTCTTCTGATTGGTTGCCAATTGATTCTGATTTCAAACACAGCATGAGCAAATTAGTGGAGGTAATCGTCCCCTGATTTTTTTTTTCTTAATTTTGCCAATACCAATGACAAACAACACGCTTGAAATCAAAGTTAAATTGCATCATACATAAGAGTAATTGAATTTGATATTTAAAATATACATTGATTACATTATTCTTGAGATTTGTTATGGTAATTGTAATTGAAGGGACGCGAGATGGAAAATCCCCACTCTGTCAATAGTCCACGAAGAACTCTCAGTCTGTCAAGACAGCGAAGGGCAACTGTGTCATTTCTCGACCCTGATGACAAAAACTCTGGCTTTGGATTGTCCGGCGATCATGGCCCTAAGCCTTCAGAAGTTTACGGTTTTGTGGGATCCATAACCACTGTTGTTGCTTCAGGTCTTGTTTCCTATCCTGCTTTTCACATTTTTCTTTATTTGAGTGCATTTTAACTGGGCGCTTATTGGCTTGTTCATCCATTCAAACTTTGGAGTGACACTCTTATATCTTATTGGGTTATAGGTGTGCAGATTCTTTTGTATTTGCTTATAACTTGGAAATTTTTGAATTAGAGTAAAAACTAGTAGGAGCAGGGATATACCTTGAAGCAACATTCTATCTAGCTTCTCTGATGTTCTATTTTGTTTTGCCTGCCTGCAGCCACAATCAAAATGAGTTTCTGTCTATTATCACTTGTCAACAAGTGTCTCATAGGTTTCTTGTGATGTTCCTATGGCATTTTATGATTTTTATTTTTTATTTTCCTTTGTGAATAGTTATTTTCTTGATATGGGCATATGTTCCAGAATCATGGCTACATTCTATTGGCATCTCTTACTATCCAAGCAGGTTAGATCTCAACTCCTGTTATTATTTGAAGCTTTGGCAGCCAAGGTAGTTAAGATCGAGATCTTACTCAAGATTGGAAAAGGGTCCCAAGATCGTAAATCGTGGGATTGTAACACGGATTGTAAGATCCTACACAAATACTTAATTCATATATATATATATATATATATATATATATATATATATAGATATATATATATATATATAATATATGGGGGGATCAACTTACTCCAGGAGTAACTCTGGCAAAGTTACTCCCTTAATAACTCCTTATAGAATGTGAATTTAACAAATCTAACCGTTGATTAATTTGATATTAATATGATGATTATGCACACCAAATTTTAGATCAACTGTACATTCATAGGTATGCAATTTTAGAGTAAACATATACTTATATTTTAAAAAGTATATTACACGTTCAATTGAAGTGAATTGATGAAATATCAAATTATTTTTAAATTTTATGAAATTTTGTAGGCTTGATCTATTTAATGAAAACTGTTAATATGACGGTTGAATTGATGAAATTCAATATTTATAAGAAGTTATGAAGCGGAGTAACTTTACCTAGAGTTACTCCTGGAGTAAGTTGATCTCCACCCAATATATGTATATATATATGAGTCAGGATCCGTTGACACCAGGTGTCAAACTTCAAGACTTACACCAATTAATAACTTTTTGTAGAATGTGAAATTGATCAATCTAACCGTTGAATCATATTGTATTACCTTCATGATCATGTATATCAAATTTCAGATAATTTGAACATTCGTAGGCATGTTATCTAATAGTGGGCTTTTACTTATATTTTAAAAACATATTATACGTTAAAATAATTTAGTTTGATGAAGTATCAATTAGTTTTCGATTTTTATGAAATTTTATAAGCTTGATCTACTTAATAAAAACTTTCAATTCAACGGTTGGATTGATCAATTTCACATTCTACAAAAAGTTATTAATTGGTGTAAGTCTTGAAGTTTGACACCTGGTGTCAACGGATCCTGACACACACACACACACACACACATATGTGTGTTGTATGCATATAAATTCATATATATATATATATATGCATACAAAATAGCATAAATAAGAAAATAAACCCTTTAAATCCTAATAAACACTTCACTAAAGTTAGATTCAAGATGCATCATACATAACATGTAAACCAAGTTTCAAGACAATAATATAAAACTAGGAAAATACCAAAGGACAGTAGGGGAGGGGAGTAAGATCAAGTTATTCTTTTGGAGTTCTTAATAATGAAAATAGATGGAAAAGAATTGCAAATCAAGTAAATGTGAAAAAAGGGATGTGCTTTGCTTTTCAGATATTGAGCTGGGGAAATCAGCTAAACTATATGGAACAACACTGTGAATTCAACTGTTTATGACAAAATGATGGAAAACAACTTTTGCTTTTTTCAGATATTGGGCTCTGGCAGTACCAACTTATGTGATGGTGACTATTGTATTAATGCTGGGATTCTACATTGGCCTTAACTTCATTTCAACACCTTCCCCTGCATCTATAAACACCGTTTATGGTGAGTTTGATGCAGAATCCTTTAGTGATACTGGTGTGGTTAATTTTAATTGCTGGATTACTTCCTAAGCTTCTTGCACATGTGAATACTTCATTTTTCTGCATAGAAAACTCGAGTTTCAGGTCCTTTTCATCTAATTACATTCTTTTTGGCATTGGAGAATCTCATTTGGATTTGTCCCAAGACCATGCTATTGCTCAGGATCTAGTGCATGTTTTAGTTGAAGTTGTCCAATAACTGACATGGACATCTATTTGTTCAGATGAATTCAGTAGGGATCCTTTGAGCGTTGATTGGTCACTAGAGAGAGATGAGAGGCCCATCGAACCCATATCTGATATTGGTATCGACAGAATTAATGATGTTATGTTCAATAATGCCGCCTAACAATCTGACCTGTCTCCAGTAGTATGGTGAGAATTGCTGCCAAACGGGGGATTCTCGCTTGAGATTGAGAGGTTATAGCTGTTAGACATGAAATTGATTGAATTGGTCTTGTGAAAGAGTGATTGGATTCTTTTAATACTTGTGTCTGCTAATTTTAGAGTTTTGCGCCTTGCTAGATCCGTACACAGTGAACAAATTTCCATCTACAAAATATATGTGACTTGCTCTTTACATCATGCCCTCCTATCACTTGTTGATGAGTCGCCAAGCCACAGTCAAACTCAATCATAGATTGAGCTTTATATATGAAGAAACCTGCAAGAATTATTGTCAATGAACATTCGACTTTATAGGCCATTTGTGTTACATCTATGTGTGAGACTGAGCATTCGACAGATTGATTACTTGGAATACAAATCTTGAGCTTTCTTGTGAATAGTATTTCAATTGTTTTACGCTTAATTAGTTTCTCATTTATGTAATTTTGTTCCCTATATTTTTAATTACGTGATCTTGGATACTAATTTTTTTTTAGAATGTTACAATCAAGTCCCTCTCTTCTATCCATTTTTTTAATAAAATTTGCTGACAGGGGAATGCATATTACATATATTTAGGGCTTAATTGCATTTTTGGTTCCCAACTATAATCAATCCACGAGGTATAAGATTGTTTATACGCGCTTATATTTTTCATTTGAAAAAAAAAATGCAATGAGTAACCAAATTGTTAAATATTTTTTGTGAAAAGTTATTTAAATCTTTATTAATTTAAGTATTTAAATAAAAAAAGACGGAGAATTTCATTAAGGATAATTATCCTCATATAGTTGATAGGTGGATTCCACCTCTAGATCCGGAGAGTTAAGAGAGAAGGTAGAATATTATAATAATGAGAAGGGTTCAAATTTAAGTTATACTAAGTATTACACCGCTGATAATTACAAATCGATCGATTGTGTTTTTTAGTAATTCAACCATTGAATTATGTTTATTTATCATGATGATTATGTGTCAAATTTCATAAAATGTTGACACTAATAACTTGATAATCAAACAGTCGATTTTTTCATATATTTCAACTGTATATATAGAGGTGTCAAAATGGGCTACCCGGCCCGGCCCGCATCGGGTAGCGGGCTTGTGCGGGCAGGGCTAAAATACCCGGCTAAAATTCGGTCTTGTAAACTTAGTGCCCTAGCCCGGCCCTATGCGGGTAGCGGGCTTGTGCGGGCCGGCCCGGTAAAAAAAAATTAACTTATTCAAAAATGTTGCTCATTAAAAATCGTAAACAATTATACTTTTACAAAACTAAAAAAAATTACAATTTAGTTATAAAAATCATTTAAAAGGGGAAAAGCAAAATGAATTTGCATTCGATGAATCGAAATTGTTCCAAGATTTTTCCATTTTATAATAGTACTCAATTGATATGTAATTAAATTAAATTAAATAAACCTATACTGCACCTGTTCCAAAAATTGTTCTTCAAAATTGATTCTAAATTGTTCCAAGATTTTTCCATTTTATAATAGTACTCAATTGATATGTAATTAAATTAAATTAAATAAACCTATACTGCACCTGTTCCAAAAATTGTTCTTTAAAATAGGATTATAAAATACATATTTGACAAACTTGGATTTGAGGAAATATATATATGCACTAATATAATAATATACTCGATCATAATTGCTTTAATTAACTAGTTATCTATCAAAAGAAAATCATAATTGTTCACCATATCCATTGACTTCACAGTAGAAATTTCAATTTTCAGAACTTCAAACATTTTTAGATGGAAGAAAAATAAAAAATGGGTCATGCCAGTGAACTTAAGCATAACTCAAAAGCAAGGCAATTTTTTTTTAAAAAAAATGGGCTGCCCGTTAGCCCGATCGGGTAGCCCGGCCCGAACCCGCTTAAGACCGGGCCTTTTCATTTCCGGGCTAAAAAGCCCGGCTAAAATTCGGGCCTCTAATTTAAGTGTTCAAGCCCTCCCATATTGCGGGTTCGGTCGGGCCGGCCCATTTTGACACCTCTATGTATATATAACGTTAATCTTGAGATATCCTAATGACGTATCAAATATTTCAGATTAATGTAAAATTTTATATATATAATCTATATGATAATAACTTTCAATCCAACGGTGGATTACTCAATACATTAATTTATTAAAAAATTATTTAATGTAATATTTGGTGTAAGTTAGATGTAATTCGAAAAAATAGTATGATGAAAAAATAGTTATCAAAACTTTTTTCAGTGAACAATTGCAGTTGTAAGTAAAATAATCAAATATAATTTTTAAACATGAGCATCATCGCAAGCATGGAGCTGAGCTAACTACAGTGGAAAGGAAGAAGGGGCAGGATCAGAGAAGCACATAGGATTGAAATCGAAGATGTTGGGTCTGAAGCGATTGATACGACGATGTTCCTGTCTCAGAGATTCCATTGTGGCTTCGCTTCACACGACGCAACCCGAGAAGCTCCATTATTCACTTCCCTCGCACCATTTAGCTCACCTCACCCCTAAACGCTTCTTCCTCGATTTCCACCAGGTCCCTTCTTTTTCTCACTCTTTTCATTCGATTTTCGTTTGATGGCATTGGGGGGCACAACAAAATGTAGCAAAAATTGATTTTTTAGATCGATTTCCTTGGTATTTTATTCTCACTATGGCTCACGTTATGTTCTTTTTGTCCAATTTTTTTTTTTATTATTTTGGTGAAAGTTTTGAATTTTTTTGCAGCTTGGAAATAGGGCAGCAATTGAGAAAGAGCGTGCTCGACTGTAAGTTCAATTCTTTTTTCCCTGGTTTTTGGGGTTTGTATAAAGAAAGCTTTTTGTTGAGTTGTAAGGTCAGGAAGTGTAGTAGTCAATGATGTTGATGGGGGGTTTTGTGCAGTGAAGATGAAATGAATAGGGGATACTTTGCTGATATGGCTGAGTTCAAGCAACATGGTGGTAAGGTATTGCAATTTGCTAATTATATGATGATTAGTTGGGTTGTATTTGTCTGTGGCGAAGAACTCTTTGATTGCATGATCTTGTGTTTCTATAGCATGTCATAAGGTGGAATGTGCCCAAACTCTCAAGAGATCAAGATTCAAGATAATTTTTCACATGCTTTATTCGGGGTTCTATGTTCCAATTATGGTGACTTCATAACTCATAGGCAAAAACTAATTCCCAAAACCCCATTATTGCTCAGTTTAGCTGAACTTGAATTCTCTAGTAGGCTAACCTCTAAACACTTAGGTGGTTTGTATATCATTTTGATCAGTATATACATCTTATTATCTAATAAGCTAGTTGCAGTGACCAGTTGGTTAGACTGAAAGCATATCTTGGGAATACTAGATAAGAGTATGACAGATTTATCTGTGATTTATGCAGATTTCTGTAGCTAATAAAGTGATAATACCAGCAATGAAGGCTGTGAAGTTTCCTGATTTTGAAGTCTGCTTCTCAGATGGTAAAGCAATGAAGCTTCCTTTCCGTCTTTCTGATAATGTGGTCGATTCTGACAAATCATCTGTCCCCAAGGCATCTTTCGTTTGTCTTTCATTTCGAGCAAGCTCCCAGGTTTGATCATGGCAGTGTTTTGTAAAGATATGACTTCTATTATCTACTCTATTGCATTGTGTGCTCATCTAGGTGCTGTGAACACCAATCAGTTATGTCTTACATGGTTAACACATTAAGGGTAGCATTTGTTGTAGTCTTACCATTGAATCCAAAAGCTGAACAGTATCTGATATTTGTTGTCCAGTGTCTACAGTGATGGGATTTAAATTTGATAGAGTAAACAGGGCAAATGACAAGAAGAAAAGGATAGGAAGAAAGATATTAAAAGATGCAATGAAAAGATACTTCATTCGTATTCTTACCACTACCAGGCTAAGTTTGCAATTCAGCCTAAACAATCTTTGTTTTTGGCTGGCAAATCACTCATATATTGCTGTGATAATGGAATGTCCTTCCGTATAGAATTTTAACCCCTTAGAACTAAGAAGTGCCTTTCGCTCCTTTTGATCAGATTAAAAGCGATAAAGGAACTGCATAGTATGTTCATTGTATTATTTGATATTTCGGTAACAATTTTTTTTGTTGGTTTTGACTTGTTTTTGCTGCAATAATATTCCTTTCTATATCCTTGACAGGAAATGATCAATTCTTGGAGTGTGCCTTTTGTTGAAGCATTTAGTAAATCCAAAGATGTTCATTTATATCAGGTAATTATCTGTTCGGTTCAGATTTTATGCATTTCCTTGTCATTGATTGTGACATAATAATCAGCTATTTATGACAACACATAGCTGTAATCTCCTTCCCCAAATGCTTAGTCTCCTGTTTTGGAACTTTCTGAATAAAAGAAGATGCCGAGTGGTGCATTTGGCGTTCTTTGCATGTGTTTGTCACAAGGTTTTGAGGAAACTAATGGAGCTTCTTAGAAGGTTACCACAAAGTTGAAAAGGATTCTTTTAAATTTTTTTCCTATTTTGTGCTACTGTTTATCTGGGCCACAATCGTCCAGACCCATATGGTTAGGTTTGTTGAAGAGAGCTTCTCTATTAACCACTTTCTCCATTGGAACTAGAGGTGACCACATGCTGGGCTTGTGCCCAGCTCGAATAAAATTGTGAGAGCTCTTGGCTTGAACCCAAAATGTTTAAATCACAATTTTGCTTTGAAATTAGAAGTAATTACAAGATGTTAATTTGCATGGAAATGTAGTTTTTTAAAAATAATACATATTGTAGAACACCTAAAATGTTAAAATTATCATAAATATATGATGTGAGACTTTTATATTAAAACTATAATAGGTATAGTAGTTTTGGGCTGTGCCTGGCTTTTTAACAAACCTCAACCCCAACTGGCATACTAAATGAACTTTATTAATTTTAAGCCCCAATACCCCTTTTATGGGTCCAGGGATTGATTAGGTCTGGTTGGAGCATGAAATGTCATCTTATTACCCCTCTCTTACTAGGTATTTTGTTAGTAGTATGGAACCTTTGTCAATACTCAATGGCATTTATCCAAGGGTTGATCTTCAGATTGGAAGTCAGGATATTTAATATCCATTAGGTGCCAATTGTTGCATGGAATTGTTTTTGCACTTAAATCTCTGAATTGTACTTGGACTTTCCAATTCCAATTATCTTTTTTGATGTGAACATTAGAATTAGAATTCCAATTCAGAGTGTAATTCCATGGAATTGAAAAATGACTAGTCTGTAATTAATCCTTAGGTTAGACTGCAAGAACAACCAAAGAATTCAAGTACCAAAGTCAAAAGTTAAATAATTATGATTAATTCTGAGTACCAAAGAATTCCACAATGTAAAAATTATGGTTCTTAATTCTAGTTCTAACAATATTGAAATTAGCATTCCAAATTGTAATGATCAGCTACAAATTTATAATGTAGCTTTTGTATTTTCTATCAGGTGTCATTTATAGATTCATGGCTTTTATGTCGGCCTCCCATAAAGCAATTTCTTCTCTGGACAATGAAGAAACCTAATCATAATGAAAGCAAGGATACACTTCAGAGGCAGATGGTGTATTCATTTGGTGATCACTATTATTTCAGAAAAGAACTAAAGATACTAAATCTCCTCACAGGGTATAGAAGCTTTACTTGCTTATTCAATTCATGGTTAACCAGTGAAGTTATGAGTTATGAGAAGTAGTTTTTAACATTTCAACTACACAGGTATGTCTTTCTACTTGATAATTTTGGTAGAGTAAGATGGCAGGGCTTTGGATTGGCAACAAAAGATGAACTATCTTCTCTTTTTTCTTGCACATCACTTCTTCTAGATGAGTAATGAGGTAAGGACCAAGATCTATCAATTTTGATGACTTATGCCTTGCTGCAGTCATATCATATTAAGTAAATTGTTATTCTTGAAACCATATTTTTTTCCTTTATTCATCATCCCTATTTGTTCTATTTTTAGTGTCTTCTATTTTTTTTTTTCCGTGTGGGTGAGACTACACTGATGTGTGCTATATTTCAGGGTGGATGAGATTATGCAGTTTTAACTAGTCTGTCAGACATTTTTGGAGCTACTATTTTGTGGGCGACGAAAACTGTAACCCAAGGAAGCTGTGTGAGGATTAGTTGTTTTTTAAAATATTTTGTTATATATAGTTTTTTTAACCATAAATTGAAATTCATTCAAATAAAAGCACATAGGATTTTAGGATAATCAATAGCTTTGCTTATGATACGAAGCTTTATTCTTAGCCTGAGGATTATCCATGACGATGCATCTTTTGTAATGATCACTATATTATGTGCTGAGCCTGATGAAGAGGGTATTTCAATGGATCTAAATATTTTTCACTTCTATTATTCTGTAAGGTTAACACAAAAAAAAAAGCATAAAAGTAATATGAGAAAATTAAACTAAAAATTCTAGATTCATCATAAGACATTTGAAAGACAAAAAATCTCAAGGATTACATATCTTTATTGGAGAAACAATTATGAAAACGAGAAAGCCTTACTGTTGACCAAGTTCCACAAAAAAGTTTGTGCTACAAGTTACAACTGCAAGAATAGTGACCTGAAAGAGACATGTAGATCAAATTATCATGTAGATCTTGAAGGAGATAAAGAAGTCATTGAAGCTCACAAGTGACAACTGCAAGAGCATGATATTAAGGTGTGTGAAGGAAGAGCGAGAGAGGGTGTTTTGCTTCTTAACGCGCCGTGAGATTAAGAAAGAACCAAGAAAAAACAGTAGCTTGAAAAGCCCGGTGCCTCAAGACATATTCTGCATGAAAATGGACCATAGATGCTGCTGCAAAGAATTGATTAAGTTGTTGCACAACATAAGTGATGCCAAGATGGGTAGTAGTGAGGTAAAGTAACCTACCAATGAGCTTACGATAAGAAGGGACATCTGGATATGGCTTTCCACTATCCCAATGCAACTTGATAGATGGATCATAGCAACTGGTTTTGAACCAGTGAGACATGAATCTCCCAATAGGTCCAAACAATATTTTCATTAGCAAAGTGAAAACCCATGTTGTAAGTGTGTTACTTCGAGGCCCGAGAAATACCTAGATCCTTTATGTTGAAAGAATTGTCAAGAATGTCTTTGATCCAATTGAATTCAGCAAGTGAGTTACAAACTAAAATTATATCATCTACATATATAAGTAAGATGATAAAGCTGGAGCTGGAAGACTTGATAAATAATAAATTATCAGAATGAGCTTGGATGAAGCCATAAGAAAGTAGAAGAGAGGTCATCTTTGCATAACATTGCCTACTAGCTTGTTTAAGTCCATAGAGCGACTTCAGCCATTTGCACAATTTTTATGAGCTAGGAGAAGGAACTCCATCAGGAATTGACATGTACACATCCTCATTGAGGTTTCCATGAAGAAAAGCATTGTTTACATCCGTTTGATGGAGATGGAAGTTGTTGATAGTTGCAAGAGCAAGAACCATCCTTATTGTTGTAAGCTTTGTAACAAGTGAGAATGTATCAAAATAATCTAGTCCTTCAATTTGATTGTAGCCTTTGGCTATTAAGCGAGCCTTGCCGCTCTATGCTCCCATTTGTCCTCCTTTTATTTTATAAACCCATTTACTTCCAATGGGGATATATAGTCTCTACAAGTAGATCTATTAAAGTCCAAGTGCATGGCATTGGCTTTAAAGGCTTGCAATTTCGCTTTCATAGCTTACTGCGAACATACATGTTTGCTTGTTTTTGCATAATGTTGTGGCTCTACCACAAAGGATGAGAAAAGAGCAAACCAGGCATGGGATGGGGATAAACTGGAATAAGAGATGTAGTTAGTGAGAGCATAGAGTGTTCCCTAAAGAAGAATTATGGCTGGCTTTGAATGAGGGCTCACAAATGTAATCTTTGAGATGTGATGGTTAGTGCCTTTCTTGAACAAATTTTCTCAAAGACTGCTTTGGTTGATCAATACTTTGTGGACTAGCAAAAGGATGTGCATCAGCATCATCATTAGGAGATACTACAGAAATTAAATCTGCACCATCAACCTTTGATAGGAAAGTGTCAAAGAACTCCCAAGAAGGATACCACCTGCTTAAACAAAATAGAAACATTTCTGGATAGAAACATTTGTTGAGCATGAACATCTAGTAGCGTGTTCCTTGTTGATATCCCAAAAAGACACTTTCTAGCTCTCGAGTCAAAATTGGTTCTATGACTTTACAAAGTAGACGCACAAAAAAGTGAACCAAGCACTTTGAGTGTTGACATATCTGACTATTGATCTAGTAGGTAGCATGTTGCACTACAAAACTCCAAAACTCCAAAAGAGGAGTGCTCTTCCTACATTTAGAATGTGTTGGTACTTTTCTCTATTCTATCATTCTGTTGTGGGGATTCTACACAAGTAGTTTGGTGGAGGATCTCTTTTGAAGCATAGACTTTTGTCAAGAGAAACTTGCCCAATATTCGCTCTCACTACCTTAACCAATCTATGACTCACCTGATACTCGAATAATATTTAAATCATTTTAATAAAAGATTTTTGCAAAACTTGTCAAATTTTGAGGGAAAGAGTTGTAAGTGTATATAGTCATCCTCTCTAACCTAGTCACTATACAAAACATCATCAACGTAAGAGCAACTAACTATATATATAAATTCTAAATAAGCCTCTCGACTAGGCAGGTGCATCACTACTAGTCTAGATATCATCTATTGCTCTGACATCCATCATGATTGTACAGAGTCAGTCATCAAAAGGTATATATGTGTTGCATCATAAGCTGAGGAGACTCCTGAACTGCAAAGTTCTCCCAACTAACTACTACGATAAGGTCTCATCAATGTGAAATCCAATTGGGGTGGTAGGAAGAAGATCTAGAAGCATCTAAAGAAAGAGATAGGCAATGGGTAAGATAGCCAAGATGGGGTGGTCTCTATGGCTGGGGTGTCACGAATGCGGGTGGTGCAGGAGGTGGAATGGGTGTTGCAACAGAAATTGGTATGATGTGTGGAAAGGGTGGAGTCTACATGAAAGGAAAATGTAACACAAAATAGATAGTGGTATCATTAGTAAGGGTGAGAGAAGGTAATTGGGTGTAGAGAAAGTGTTGAATAATGTACATCGTCTTTCCGGTATAGAAAACTCGTTAGGACTCCCGGTCAACGTGCCAATAACTGCCTGCATCTTGCGTCTGAAATAGGTTTGGAGTGGGTTAGTTTTATGCGATTTGGTTTGATTCGGTCTGGTCTAGTTCAGTTTGATTATGTTCGGTTTGGTCTGTTTGGGTTTGGTTCGGTTCGATCTGATCTAGTTTTGTTTGGTTTGGTTTGGTTCGGTCCGGTTGGGTTTGATTTGTTTTAATTTAGTCTGGTTTGGTCCAGTTCAGTTGGTTGGTGAGAATCAAATAAAATTGCATCCAAGTTTCACCTAAATCACAGAAAAAGAATAACATTTATCCTATTGATTTAAATAAAGAAATTCAATAAAAATAAAAAAGAATGACTAGGTATGGAAATTTCATTGTAAATTCAAATTAATAATTTTGACAAGATCATCGCATCATGCGTCTAAAATATGTTTGAAGAGAGTTGGTTTGGTTTGGTTTGATACAGTTCAGTCTGATCTGGTTCGCTCCGGTTTGGTTCAGTTTGGCTTGGTTCGATCTGTTCGATTTGGTTCAGTTCAGTTTGGTTCGGTCCAATCTGGTGTGGTTATTGTTCGATTCGGTCTGATTCAATTTGGTTTGGTCCGGTGGTTCAATTTGATTCAGTTTGGTTAGGTCTTGTTCAGTTTGGTTTAATTCGGTTTGGTTTGAGCTTAATAACATTGTCATCCAATTATATATATTGCCATATTATTTATAACGCATGAATTGTCATATTCATTAAATAATGTGGCAATACATGTTGGATGATAGTGTAAAAATTTTGTATACTAGCAATGTATATCTATCAAAATAAAAAATTATTAAATGAAAAGAAGCTTGGTTAATATTTTTTTATCTTTTTATTACAGTTATAACCTTTAATCTATTCTTTCCTAACACATTTGAAGACTCGAGGGAATGTTAAAAAAGTAATGTTTTATTATTGAAGTAGTTTTTCATTTTGTAAAGAATTATAGAACATGCATACGTCTATACCAAGAGCTACCATATACTTTTTTAAGTTATACCACCCGAGTCCTATCAACTAGCCTGAAATAGGCCTTGAGTTTCTCGGTTATTATGGTCATAATTTTTGCTAATGTTGTATTTGGGTTAAAGTTTCCAAACTTGACTTTAAGCGTAACTTACATATGCAAAAGCAACATAAAATTACATTGATCTAACGTAAATTTGAAATGGGAATTGTATTTAAACACAATTGTCAAAGGAGATCAAAACACAATTGAAAATACATTGTGTTTGAGATTGCAAACAGCAATCCAAACAAACAGTCTTATCCAGCTTTTATCTAGGAGATATTTAACTGTACTCACCAATTAGAGAAGGTTTTGGTACTTTTTTTATCAATCAATAAATACATTTTTTTCTTATTTTTTTTAAACGGTCCTAGTAGTTACAGGACAATGTTTTAATTATTAGAATTTATATTTTAAATTTTTATAAAAAATTTCTGATCACTTATAACCATCCCCTATATTTTTAATTGTGTTCTATTGTTTTTACATTCTCATTTGCAATATACATGTGTCCCATTCAAAATTCACACTATGTCTTTGAAATGATTTAACAGGGAGTGCACGACTTGTTCCTATATAATTTTGACCTTTATACCTCTCTTCAAACAAAAAAAAGTACCAATACCCTCTCAAGCCTAAGGATACCGGAGTGCAACCCTTTATCTATATGTGTGAGTAACCAATGCACAACAATGATTATGTGCCAAAAACTAAACCAGAAAAACAGAACAGCTATATTTTATAACTTGTATATGCGATTGAATCAGTAATCCTGTGAAGTAATTTACAAAACTGCCAAAATAAATAAGAGTAATGATCGATCTGATTCTACAAGACTGATAGTGTCCAACAGAATCAATCTGTAGCTAAACCTGACGAACCTATTGAGCAGAAAGTGGAGCATGCAACATTCAAAATAAAATGTGGTTTCGCCAATTATCACAAATATACACCGTAAAAGGAATATACATAGGAAAAAGAATATCAGTTCTATCTCCCACAATTTATAAATGCTACAAAAACACAAAGCCGCAAATCATCGTTATATGCATAAATAAAGCCAAGAGCCTTGTCTTTGTCATCTTAAGTCCATCACGTAAAGAAGTGCTTCCACCTATCTCTCCAGCATTCACAAATTCACTTCTGCTAGTGCCAGTTGTTGCAGAGACATTAACCGACAAAGAACCTAGATTAATTGTTAAATTTAAATTGAACAGCATCAGAATCTAATGTTGAAGATAAACAACAATACCCTAAACAGCATTAAGAAATATGGGTCCGGCTAACAAGTGCCTTAAGGACACTTGTTAAGGAACCAAAAATAGAAAGTTTTTATTGGAGTATGTGATATTTAATGTCACAGATGCAATCAATAAAGTGATTTCCAATAAAAATCTTCTCGTTTTGGTTCCTTAACCAGTGCCCTTAAGGGCACTCGTTAACATTTTCCAAGAAATATAAGCAAATAAAATATAGCCAAGGTAATCGGTTCCACAAACAAATTGAACAATCCTACTTAAAACTCATTTTTTAGGGGAAAAAAAGGCAGTTAAGTCTTCAAATTGACCTTATCATACTCAATCATTATGCTAGCCTAAAGATTATACACCAAAGTTAGCTCTTATTCTTTGCTGCTCCCACCCTCAAAAGAACAAAAGCATTTCTTGTTTGGAGTGGAAAAACAATAACTTAGGAGCCTCATGAAAAATTAATATTTCATTTTCTTTATGCCTTTCTGGTAGCGTAGCTGAAACTTACAGTCATAGTTAGCCCATCCAATGCGTTGACCAGCCAGATCATAAACAAAAATTTTGTCTTTTAATACGAGATCTGCCAAAACAGAATGTGATGTTGTTAGTATCGAACACTTGAAGAAGAGATCCCTAACAGATAATGAAAAATAATTTAAGTACAAGAAATGATATTTTAAATTGTTATTCTGCTTCTGGCAGGTTGAGTGTAGAAACATACTAGTGCTAAACCACAACAATAGCGGTGATAATTTTTTGGGCGGAAGGTGGGGGAGGGTTATAATTTGATACTATATTGCCTGAGGGCATAAAATCTAATCAATATAACAATTTTATTTCTAAATATAGGTTCAAGCTTCAAAATTTTTAGTTGATCTTAAATCAAATGTGAAACTTAGGGTATGTTTGGTTTGTATTTTCATTTCCTGTTTCCATTTCTTGTTTTCATTCTATTTCCTGTTTTTTGAAATTTTACCAAGGAAAAACTGGAAAGGCTGGAAATGACGATTTTTTGTTTCTAGCATTTTCAGTTTTTCCTTTATAAAATTTCAAAAAACAGAAGACAGGAAATAGAAACAGAAAATGAAAATGCAAACAAAACATGCCCTTATGTATCCTTGCAAGATATCATAATACAAAATGATGGATATATGACCTAAAGTGTTCAAACTGGTATAATACCTCCTAGAATTGTTACGGCTTGACCCTGGATCTTCTGAAAGCCAATACACCACACTGCTGCACCACCCTGTAACATGCACAGGTTCACCATAGCATTAAGTGAGATAACATACAGTATATAACAATCAGACAAAATGGAGCAGTAAGATGTATAAAGAAATTGAAGCTTGAATACTTACAATAGAATTCTGCTGTATGAGGTAGTCCTGTGGTCTTAAAACCAGAGATGCACCCCCAGCAAAGTTCAGACTTACTTGAGGAAAAATGTCAGTGACACTAATCACAGTACAGACAAAAGGAGTTAGTAAAGCAAGTATGAAATGATCAATTTTTTAACACCACACTACAAAAAGGTGAGCAGCCAAAAAAAAAAGCCTAACCTGGCAGTGATTAGGTAACACTGGTTCCCCCTGGAAACAACAGTGCGTACAGATTGTGGAATTGCAGCTGTAATCTGCATTAATGAAAAAAAACAAAAAAACATTTTGCCATCAATTTTTTATAAAACTCCAACCAAGCAAAAAGCATGCCATGATTGCTGATTAATAAATGAAATATCAAAGTAACATAGCTTATTGATAAATTGAATAACATGCAATTACTTAAATGAAACTCACCGCATTGACAAAGGGATCATAAGCCTCTTCTGCAAGATATGCCAAAGTTGTTCCAGAATCAACAATGGTACCTCTGTTGTTTGATGTTGCAAAAACTGATGAATCAATTTGCAATGTCTGGCCATTGACAGCGATGCTCTGCAGATTTAAATTGTAATGAGGCCTGAAATATTTACAAAGGAAGCAATTAGTCTAAACAATTATCAGATGGACATTCCTTCAAGCCATTCAACTACCTATTGTCAATAATTTGTTCAAATTCTCCAATTCCTATTCAACCTCTATAAAACTCCGAGAGCCTCGAGGACATAATAATGAATGTACACCTAACATCTTAATCTGATTCATGGTAGAATATACTTCTTTCTGGGTTCTGAAGGCTGATTTCAACTTCTTTCAAACTTAACCTTTTTTTCAGATATGAAATAGATAGGACCACCTAATCAACCACCGACTAAATTTAGCATTGGCCTTGCTCAAGGCACTATTCCAAGAGCAGGCTACATTGGTGTCAGATTCATATCTTCATCTAGGCATTTCACTCTTCACAATCACATTCCTAATCAATACACTACAAAATACAAAGAGATTTCAATATTCAAGATTGACAGACAGAAACTTCATTTTAACATCTTGCTTAGATGAATAACTAGAAGCCTGGATTTCCGAATATTTCCCAGTATTAAATGCTTGCTATCTATCAATATGTCTTGTTGGATCAAGCGCTTACCACTAGGCCAAAAACTATAGCTGTTAGTAAGGACGCAACTTTATTTCCTTAAGGATTCCCAGAGTCACATCTAGCTTAAGGGGCTGGGCTCATTATAGGCGCATGGGTTGGGATGTTAAGCCCATTAAATCCTAAGGGTGACGATGACAATTAAGCCAACATGTCTAACATCTTATGCAAACGTTGTATTAGGCTCCTAAGAACAATGGCACAGATCTCCACTCACTAGCTACGTGTACCAAAGAATCCAGATTACCCTTAACATGGATTTATTACTTAACATGCTTAACTAATAGATGGATATTAAAAGGTAGCATTTTTACTCTGATGAAAGAACTTACTGTGATGGAACAAGTGGAGTATAAACAATGTTTGGCTCCACAATCTCACCGAGAACCAATATGCCCCCACCACTACTATCTCCTTTAAGACAATGAGAGAATACTCTAGGAGCAATCCCTTGTGAGGAAAGCTGGGAGATGACAGACATTTCCTGTTGCCCAAATCCAAATATCCCATCAACTGCTCTGTCAGACTTTGTCAAGTCCCCACTCTGTTGGTTACTACAACTGCTCCATCCACAAAGCAATGCATTCCAAGATTAAACCAACAAACATCACAAAATGGAGATGCTATAATCAACCATTTAAGGCTCATGAAAAAGCTCACCCAAAAACTACAGGTGCTGTAGAATTTGTAGTCATGGATCCCTCAAAAATAGTGTTTAAATGCATCATATCTGACACATAATAGCCTGATGTCCCACTACCATCTCCATACTGGAAAGTGTAAGAGCACTGGTTGTTCTGACTGGAACAGCTGGCATCTGATGATTGTACTCCACTATTGCACCTTTGGTCAGAGCAAGAGATTAATGAAGATGTTGATGAACGCCCAGGGTCAAAAAAACTGAGCTGAATCTGTAACAAAATCCAGAAACCAAACCATGATATTGACATATTCCAACGGTATATTGATCTTACTTTTTCTTCAAACATGATACTGAATTCAATTAATAAAGAGATAACATATTTATACAACAAAAAACATACAATAACTTATACAACACATTTTTTCTCTCTATCTCTTTTCATCACATCAGTCTTCACATCCCACGTTTCTCTCTCTTTTCTCTCTACACCTCTCTATGTTGTTTCTCTCTCTTTTATCTCTACACCTCTCTATGTTGTACAAGATGTTGTTGTACAAACAACATTTCTCATTAATAAATAGAGGAAATTGAATTTACCTGAAGCCCACTTGTCTGGGGACAACCATTGCAGGAGCTGCAACTAACCCAGAGAACATCACTACCAGTGTCAATCTGCACATAAAACTCTACTGGAGGAGTACCTAACTGCACCTTGGTAAAGTAGAGCCTGAAATAAGCCAATAATTTCAAATTTAAAAAAAAAAAAAAAAAAAAAAAAAAAAAAAAAACAGAAGGTTGTTAGGAAATTGGGAAAGCAATTCAGAAACCATATATTGGCATACCGTTATATAATAAAGAAACCTATCTTTGAGTTTAAAAAAACAAAATTAATTGAAATTTGAAGTAACTAAGAATTAAACAATAAGAAAAAGGAACTAAGGTTGATCAAGAGGGAACTGAAGAGCAAAAATAGAAGGATTCAAGAGAAGATTCTCAACAAATTTGGAAACCAATTATTCAGAATCCAATAAAAAGCTTATCTAATTGATTCAAGTACACGAAACCAAAATCCACTCTTCAAAAAAAAAAAAAAGTTGAAAAAGTGAAACCCAAGAGAATTACCCGACTTGGAAGGGATCGAAGGTGCCTTGAACTTGGAAATCAACGACACCGTTCGAAGTCTGCAACACTCTACGATGCCTTAACATGTCCCGAGCTTTGAGGTGACTCAACTCCACTCCATGATTCGACGGAAACGCTCTTTCCAGCGTCAGAGTCACCGGAGATCCAGAAACAACCACCGCCGCCACTAAAAACGCGACGGAGACAAGAAAAGCAGCCGCCATTTGTGTCGTTTAGTAACTACTTTTGCTACTATGATATGTATATAGCTTACGCACGTACAAAGCGTGTGTGTGTATATATATATATATATATATATATATATACGTATCTGATAAACTAGAAGAAGAATGGAAAGAAGAAAAAATGGAATTGAGATACTAAAGGGTCAAGGAATGCGCGCGAGACAAGAATGCGTGAATAAGGCAACGGTTGCGGTTGAGGATGAGGATGTTGTTATTGTTGTTGTCGTTGTGCAGCATTATCGTAATTGCAGAAAGAGAGAGAGAGAAGGAATGTATTTGTATTGAAGAGAGGAAAGGTAAGGTAAGTTCGAAGACAACAGAGGATTTTCAAGTTTCAACTATGGATTACGTAAAGTTGCCATTCTCTGTCTTCTATGATTTTCTCTTTTTACTTTTTTTTTTTTGGTTTGTTTATTTCACTGAAAGGGAAACCAACGAACTTCCTTCTTCTTTTTTGGGAAAATTAAAACGCAACTTCTTCTTTGATAATACATAATCATGTGCGTCCTTCGCACGCGTTTTTTTATTTTTCTTTAATGATAAAAAATAAAGTTTTGCTTGATTTTGCTTTTGCCTCATGGACGTCTTTTCCTGTTTGGTCAAAAACACTGAAATTCCTTTCATTTAAATGAAGAATAGAAAATGTTGACATATATTATTCATTCAGTCAAAATATGCAAAAAAAATAGAAAAATTATTTCTTTCTATCTTTTTATCATATTTCTTTTATCTATTTCCCTCTAATATGTACAAATTCAATTTCTCAAAAAGACTTCAAATTCATCATATACAACATATTTGAATTTTTGTTTAGAAAATCTAGCTCTATTCTCATAATTTTGGCCCCAACTATAATTTTGAGATTTCAAATAAAATTCCAAACACAATAGGAAATCAATGCTTAATGTTTTATTCATGTGAAGATAATTTTCAGTCCTCACTTTAGAATTCGTATAGTGATGAGAAGTTTTGACCATTTATATTAGGTTATACATATAGATTAACCCCATTATCACAATTCTACCGAAAAAACTTATACATATATTGTTTTATATTTTTAACAAAATGAAGTGGAATTTTTTTTTGTTAAGAATTATAAAGATTTTAAATCAAATCTCTTTATTTGAATTATTTTTTTCAATTTATAGACTTTAATTTCTTTTTCATAAAAATGCCAATGATATTCAATACTTACCGGGGATATTTACTATATCAACATAAATTTAGGATTAAATTTTTTTAGAGTCCTCCTGAACCTAAGTCCTAACGAATGTTTTAAGGATAATGGTTAAGAAATTTTTTTATTAAAATCACAATACCAATTGTATTTGCCACGTTAAATATTACACAATTAATAAAAAATTTCTATTTTTACTTTCTGAATCAGTATCGGGTAGTCATTAGCATTTTCCTTATTTTTATTCTCTTAGAGGAATTTAGATTCTATATCATTTAAAATTTCTTTAAAGTTTACAAATCTATTTCAAAAAACACATTTTCTTTTACTTTTTTTGTTAGTTTTCCATTTTGAGTGTGTTTAGTAAGTCATTTCAGCTAGCTGAAAGCTGAAATTAGTAGCTGAAACCATTTCATCTATGTTTAGTAAGGTAACTTTTTTGTAGTTACTAGCTTTTATTGAAAAGCTACTTGAGGTAGCTTTTTTAAAAAATCTCATTTTCAGGTACTATAGCTTAAAATTAATTACAAGTTTATCCCTCAACCACCCTCACTTATCATTATTTAATAATTAACAATGTCCTTATATATTATTTTACCATTTTCAGCTAGTTTTACCAAACAACTTCAATCAAATTAGTTAGCTAATAATTTTCAGCTTTCAGCTAGTTTTTCAGCTAGTTTTACCACACATATATTATCGTTAAGTGTGTGTGTACATATGATGTGTTTGTATGGGATTAATTTATTTGTATGAGATAATAAGTTGAAACCTTATATTACCACCTTTATATATCAAAAGATATATGTATAATGTTACATTATCAACTAAATAATATGTTATGTAAAAATTATAATCTTCACATGAGACTGAGGGGGATCTTTCAAGAAAAACTATGAAATACTAATTTGTAAAATGTTAAAAATAAAAATCAATTAATAAAATCATAATATTTTAAAATATCAAAAACATATTTAAGTATAAATTTAATTTGCATCCACTATTAGATCTAGCTTTTATATACTGCCCAGAAAGTTTACACTCTAAAGTTCCATTTTATTTTCTAAAAACTAATTTTAATAGTAATAATTCTCTTATAATTTAAACAAAATTTGATTGAGATGGTGAGTTAAAGATGACTCATAAATTTAAGCATTTTCATAAATATTTGAACGTGGTATTAATATGTAGCTCTCTCATATCACCAAAAAAAAGATATGTAGCTCTTGCCAATTTTTTGTAATTAAAAGGAATTGTATTGAATAATCTATTATATAATTACTACTATCAAATGAAATCACATTGAACATGAATTCAACAAATTCCTACAAGAGATTCTTTAAAGAGGAGGAATAATCAAAGTCATGACAATAAATGGCCGTTCTATGCAACAAAGATAGTTTTTTTTTTTTTGTGCTGGTTTTCTTATCAAATTGGTGCAAGCTATGCTTCGTATCAGATGTCAATAATTTTGTTTTATTAGTAACAAATTATAACGGTCAATTTTGTTCATCCGCAAAATAAACAGCCAATTTTTAGTTAATGATATAAATACAATATAGCTCTCATGTTTTTGCTTTTCAAATTTACATTTGACCCTCTAATTCTCCCGTATATCATATATTTTCCCCTTTGGTTCTTTTTTTTTTTTTTCTTTGGGTGCATCTGGGTCATGATCTTCTCTAGCTTTGCGTGTCTAATTTTTCCTATTAGATTAATTCTTTGATTTTATATTATTACATTTATTTTTATATTCTTATTACTTGTATATAAGTACTCATATTTTTACATAATTTTTTTTGTAAACCACGGGTATCCCTTATTACGAGGGGCAATACTGTTCGGGATTTAGTCACAGTTAAGGCTCATCACCCCTCTCGAAGAATGTATTTAGTGGGGATCGAACCCGAAAGTTCTTTTCACAATCACAATCTGCGTTGCCAACTGAGCCACGACTTTTTAATATATTTTACATAATTTTAAATATAAATTTATATTACCATTCAAAATAAAATTATATAATTTTCAAATAATCATTTTAGATAAAATTGCAAATTGTTCCCCATTAAATGTGAGAGTAATTTTCATTTGGTTATGAATTTTATTAAATCTGGTCAACGAATATTTTCAGTATATTTTAATCTTATATATTGTAATTAAGTAGTACGTTGATATCATGTTATAATATCACAATCTCATTACTAATAATGTATTTTTTATTGAATTTTCTCTATAAACTTTATTTTTAAGGAGATGTTATCATGTTAATACATTTATAATTAATAATTATGATTTTAGTCACATATTTCACTTATTTAAAATACATAAATAATATGTGGATCAGTTGATAATGACGGTTATAGCTTAACCGGTAGTCTATAAAAAATCCTATCTGGTTCGAGTAGGATACATCATCTTAAAAAATACATATATAAATGCTAGTGATTAATTATTCAGATGTACTATTACTTTTTTCTTTAAAATTAAAAAAAAAAGACAAGGATATTGGAGAAATCTCCATTTTTCACATCATAAAATCACTATGTATGATTCCGTAAAAAAAAAAATCACTACGTATGATAATCATTGTGCCCACGAAAAACATATATATGTTTGTTATACATTAAATCGTATTTCCCTCAACGCCCTTTTTTTGTGTCACCTTGAAAGGAAAAATATAAGAAATAGGAGCCTTTTGAGCTTTTTTGCTTTGCTCTCCCCATCATATCAAACTTTAACTAAGCCCAATGCACAAAACTATTTTAAATTTCACCATTAGATGGACCATTTTTGAACGAGAGGATGAAGTCCACATCGACGACCAACCACCTTTTGCTTTCAATTTTGTAACACAGAAACGAAAAAGGAAAGTACAATAACGATGAATAATATCCTAAAAGCCAAAGTTTCTGTTTGCATTATTTCCATGTGGCTAATCTACCCCCAATTATTTGTTACCTTCTTTTGCTGTTTAGTGTTGCCAATGAAATGTTGAATGGGCAGAGGTGGCATTTTATGGGTTAGTAGTAGGGCCATTACCCTCATTATTATGTTAAATGAATATCAAGCTTTAATATTTTTTATGAAGTGGGGTGGTCATTATTATCATTATTAGAGAACCTTACTTGAGTCAGCGAGCTCTACAGGACAGAAGGCTGCTCAAAAGGAAGTCGTAGCAGACAGGTACGGTTCATTCTAAACGGCCACGCCCATCCCCATGCTTTTCATGAGTACTGCAAAGTGCAAATTAAGCTTAAAAAGGAAAAGCTACCAACGCCAAGGGATTTGAGGCTATTGTTGGTTTAGGTCACATTGCAACACTACTTAAAATTCTTTGGCATGGGTAGTTTTTTTCAAGTTTAATTTGCAATCATATGAAAACATATACTTATGGATAATTATAGGGTGGACCCTTTAAGTTTGGGTCCACCATAGACCTTTACCATAAATAGTATAAATTTAATATTAAAAAATTTATTACTAAATATTATAAAATTAAAATTACTTTTTATAATAAAAAAAGTTAATAGTCTATGATGGACCCAAACTCAAAGAGTTCACCCTATAATTACCTTATACTTATGGTCTGTCTCGATGGGTTGGAAAGTATAAGGAAAGGGAAAGAAAAAGAAAGAAGGAAAGTGAAGAGGAAAATAGAATAATTTTTTAAGTTATTTGAAATGAGAGAAAGTGAAATGAATATTGAGAGGAGAAAAAGTGGAAGTAAAGAAAAAAATACATCGAATTCTATTAAATTTTTTTATCCTCCCACTTTTTTTCTAATCAAATAAGGGAAAGGGTTTTGAGATTCGTGTTTTACATCCTTCCTACTTTTCATCCCCTGAATTAAACGAAGGGTTAGTATATATAAATAAAAATATGTAATAATGCACAAGTAATTAAGACGATTAAATATATTAATTTTTTATTTTAATGTTTGAGATAATTTAAACTAAATAATAGGTTGTAGGTTGTCCAACCGTCACTTTGTAATTATGAATCGGTAGTGTCCCTTTTTGTCCTCATCCTTCTCAGTGTAATCCTAAACCCAGAAGCTGAACTTGAAATTAAAAAAAAAAAGAGTACATAAATTGAAACCAATAAAACACATAGAAAGGGAATAATTTAAAAGAGAGTGATGGAAAGCACAAAAAGAAAGAAATGGAAATCCAGAACAAAAAAGGGGGTTGTTGTAGCGCTCCACCATCTGTCAGCCTCTACATTGCGGTGTCGTTGTGGTGCTTCTCCTTGTCGTGGTCTGGTAAGACTACTCCTTATGAGCTACCATGTCGCTCCTCATTGACCACCAAACACTTCGAAGCAAGTCATCCCACACCTACATGTCAACTGTTGAGCGTCGGCCGCATTATAGTGACGCACCATGTTATGGGCTAATTTGGATAAACTTCTCAAAAAGGACTCGTGAGAGTAAAAAAAATAGGATGAATCAAGAAGGTGGAATAAATTCAACTTCTCTCATAAGTTGAAATTAGTCTTTGCAACTTAACTTTTCCATAAGCTATCTCATTCTCCATAAGTATCTAATTTCAACTTATGAGAAAAGTTGAATTCATTTTACCTCGTTGATTAATTCTATTTTCTTCTCCCATAAGTCTTTTTAGAGAAGTTCATCCAAACTAACCCTATGTTATTCTCGACCTCATCCATCCATGGTTGCCATGGTGTGTCGCTTGTCTTTGGTCGTCGTGCGCCATTTCCACCCTGGTCTGTGCCTTTTTATTAATTTTCTAACAATCGGGGAACCTGTAACATCCCGAAAATTGGACCTAAGAAGAATCTAGAGGAAGTTAGAAGTAAGATGAGAACTTAGGGGTTGGAAGAGAAAATAAGATGAGAGTTAGGGAGTTGATTAAGAGTTATGAGTTTTGAGAGAACCGAGAAGAGAAAAACTAAGTATTAAGTTAAACCTGATTACGGAGTTAGCATAGGAGAAGTCACACCCGGTGGTAGAAAGGGCTAGCACAGTGAAGAGGTGAGGAAGGAAGTAGAGACAAAGGAACAAGGGAATAGAGGAGCCTAGTCTCATGGACACTTGGAACCCTTGATCGTAGCCATATTGGAGTGAATTGATGAGTTATAACATGATTCATGTAAAGTGTGCCCCGTTGGGTTTCAACCAAGGTTGTTGCTTAATTTCGGGTTTTTAGCATAATGATCTTGGTGCACTAATTTGCAAATATCTAGAGTTATAGATGTCCAATTGAGGTGATTCCACTTGGATTAGAAAGCTAAGATCCGGGGCTTCAGTTTGATATGATATACGATGGTATTCCGATCTAACTCGCACCTTCAAACAGACTCATTCTCGCTCAAGCGAGAATTTGCTCACTTGAACGAAAATATCAGCAGAAATAGGATTCGAAAAGCTGTCAATCTCCCTCGAGCAAGATTCCTCTCGCTCAAGCGAAAATTTGGCAGAATGTCACCTTTTTTAGTTCGCTCAAGCGAAATTATTTCGCTTGAACGAGAGCACGCGAGACCAGTTTTTAAAAACGGAGATATAGGGGTAGATTGAAGGAGGAATCATGGATTGGATCTTCATCCTCATCCTTCCATTCCTCTCTATTTCCTCCATTAGAGGTGAATGTGGTTCTCACTCACTTCTATTCTTGATTGTTATCCTATTGTATGTTCCCTATTCTTTCTTCCCTTGCTATTATTGATGATTATGCTTGAGTTTAACCAAAACTAGGTTGGATTGTTGGATTGATTGAATACATGACCTTGTGGTTCAAACCCTAAGTTAGAGGATTTGGGGATTTTTGTGAAACCTTGATTTATTGATATTGAACCTTGGTTTTGTTGTTGTTTATGCACATGTTCATGCTTATGAAAGTATTGTTATTCTCATGAAATCATTTACTTATGTTTTTTTTAAAAGAAAAGGATTTGGGTCTTAGGACCTCATGTTTGAAAGGAAGAGTTTTGGGTCTTTTAGACCTCATGTTGAAATTAATGACTTTGAATCCTTGGACTTCATGTTTAAAAGAATTATTTTGAGTCCTTGGATTTCATGTTTAAAATGATCATGTTAAACCCTCAGATTTTGGTCATTGGACTCATGTTCTTGAGACTTTGACTCCGGTCCTTGGACTCATGTTAAATAATCAAGATTTGGTCCATGGACTCATGTTCTAAGACTTTGTCTTGGTCCATGGACTCATGTTAAAAGAATCAAGTAATCATGTTTGAATCTATCAGATTTAATTGGGTAAGGTCTTATGGCCTTCAGGAACGATGATTCTTGTTAGTATGAGCTCAGTCTAGCCTCATATAAAGTGGAAAGGCCCCTCGGGTGTTGGGTAAAACACTTCATGACTAACATTGCATTATGGTTGTCATTGGATGGCTAACACTGCATGTCTTGACTTGCTATTATGAAGGCTTTTATGAATTGATAATGTTATGCTATACTGCTATACACCATGTGTTTTGTTTCCCCCACACCGCACACACTGTTACCTCACTCACTGGGACGTAGTCTCATCCCACGATGTGGGAAGTATATTTCAGCTGTGCAGGTTGTTGTTCAGATTCTTTGCGGGAGAGTTGAGGACCCACTTGAAGTAGAGTGTTAAGACTTGTATTTGTAAATGTCTCATGGGTTGTGGGGTTGTGCCTAGGATATGAATGTTAGGGGAAGAGATGTTATGATGTTCTAAGAAACCATATGGTATATGCTTTGTAATCATATATATATAATATATATATATATATGTTGGACTGGCTGGATTTTCTGAGTTTCAGGTTGAATTTGATTTTTGGGAAAGGTCCAGTTTATAGGGGAGGCTCTGCCGGATTTCCGGCAGGAGTGTTGTAAATTATTTAAACTCAAATTGTAATTTAATTTCATGGATTGTGAATGATGTGAGTTTTGTGGAAGCTTAAGCAAACGTTGGATTGCCTAAGCAATTGTGTGATTTGTGTAACGATACTTAAAATGGCGCAAAATAATTTCAGAAATTTCGAATAGTGTCTTCAACGGACATTATTCTTGAATTGAGAAATTAGGACGTTACAGAACCTTTTGCTACCTGTGATAACAACTTACTTGTGTGCCATTTCACAATTTTTTTATTTGTGTATATCAAAATCCCTCCTGTCGATATGTCAATTTGCTTAGTTTTTATTTTAAAATATATTTTTTATCCGTGAAAATATAGTGAAATTTGGTTTTGGCCTCCCATTTATTTATCATTGGTTTTGGTTTTATATATTTTAAAATCACATGATTTTAGTACTCGTCTTTAGTTGTGTTTCATTGGTCGATGATGTCACAACATTTATTGTAGATTAATTTTTCTTTAATTTTTTTTTCCGATTTTCATAATTCAAAGGAAATTTTGTTTAAATTCTAAAATTTCCGAGAAAATTACTATGGATTTTTCTATAGCAAAGCAGAGAAATTTCACAACAGCATTTTAATTTAATGCAAATAATTTCTATTTTTTGGAAATTTACTACAAGTTATTCTTCTAAAAAAAATTCGCAAAAAAATCCATGTGAATCTTTACGCAGGAAATGTCATAATGAAATTGTGAAGGTGATTTAATGAAGTATGATTATCAAAAGAAGATTAAAAGTATATGATTTTAAAAAATGAAGAATCAAAATAAAAAAAATAAGAGATAATTAAAACCAAATTTCACTATATTTTCATAAACTAAAAACATATATTTAACATTGTTTTAACAATCTTTTAAAAAATTTAGATACATATATACTCTTTCACCGCATAAAGTCATAAACCTACTTGGTGGTGATTATTACATTGGATATATATATTAAGAATCAGTCGTCATTTCTGTTTCCATTTTCAACAAGTAATATTGTTGTTCACTGCAATTAATTTTCTCCCTCATAATTAATTTCGTATAAATTATAGTAAATGGTTGTTTAAGTTTAACCGGCCTGTTTGACGTAAAAACTCCCCCTTCGATTGATGAAAGTAAACGCTAATGTTTCTTCTTGTTTTTATAATTTGTTTTGATTTGAACGCAGTTGTTTGTTTGATTATCAAGGTCTTAGAAACTAGAAAGATTGAAAATGATGGTATTTTCTAGAAGATATAGATACGTCATAGACCAGCTGCAACTGTTGCCAAAACGGCAAAACCTTTAATATTGACGAAAGTATGATAAACTAATAATTAAACTGGCGTAAACATTGACTGGGTTTACTTCCACTTGTCTCCTTTGTGACTCGATCTTTTTCAAATGGTAATTTAACAAAAAGAAAAAAGAGATTTCATTAAAAGTATGTATAAAATATCATTTAAAAATAACGATTTTTATTAGCATGTTATAAAATAATTTGAATAATAATACAACCTTAGTATAAACAAGTTTTATATAAATTTCAATCAGTTATCATATCATCATATATAATATTATTTCTTTACACTTATCAAGATGACGTAATAAAATAATGAAATATGATTAAATGTTTATGTAAATTACGTCATTAATATATAATATATTTAACTATTATAAAATAGTGAAAAAAATTTCTTTATATTTTTAAGAAATAAAGAATCAATAATATATTATATAAGAAATGGTAATTAAACCAAAAAATATATATATAAGAAATGGTAAGACTTCTTTACTATTTTAAATAAATATCTGGAAACCCAAAATAGATTAGAAATAACGTAATCATTTGTAATTATCATTAATGAAAATAGAAAGAAAAAAACAGAAATTGATAACTTTTTTTTTTATTTCCTCGCCCTATAAATGTAAAGATAAAATATACTTTACTATATAGTTGCTTTTATTCCATGTTAATAAAATTTATTCTTTATTTCAAAGTTCAAAAGCGCATATAACTTGTGCACTAGATATACCCAAACTCTCTTCAACAACTTATGCTGAACTTTTCTTGCAAGAGAAGTGTGGTTCCATATCCACGCATAGTTTGAAAATCATAAACTCTTTCATCTCAGGAGTTACACATCTGTCTCCCTACATTGTTAAATTAATAGGTGAATTATTTTGGCCAACAAGATTGCCAAGTCTAAGTCAAAGTAGCTAATCTATCTAAATAATACATAGAAAAAGGACTACTGTGCCACTATGCTCTAGAACACATGGAGCTCTAGAACAAAGCCCCAGCTCAACGCGGAAAATAAAATGTGTAGGCAAAGATTTTCCTTGAGATTGAATTAATACCCAATTCTAAATACATATCACAATTAATAATATTTTTTTCATATCAAGTTAATCTCCAATCTAGGATCGTATACTATAATCCCATTCAGAACGTAGAAATCTCTCCCATATATTATATATAAAAGGAGGGATCAATTTATATCGGTGTAAATTACAACAACTCTTATACCATTGAATAACTCTTTACTGGATGAATAAATTTCAAAATCTACCGTTGGATTACAAGTTACTACCATGTAGATCATATCTACAAAATTTTACATTAATTAATCCAAAATTATTTATCATGTTATTGAAATATGTGAATATTGACGTTATATATACTTACAAACTATATGAAAATAAGAACAATTTTATTTTGAGTTTATTAATATCAAAATTTTATAAAATTTGACATAAATAATAAAGGTAATGAGAAATTATAATTCAAAGGTTTGATCGATAAAAATACATTCTACATGAAATTATTAATTATCACTGGTGTAAGAGTTGGTATAACTTACACCGGTGTAATTAGTTGATCCCTTCTCATACACACACACAATAAATCAAACGGTTCAGTTGAAAGTTCTTATAAAATATATATATTATTTATAGCATTTATATTAGCTATTTACAATTAGTTGGGCTCAATAAAAGTGATCTAATTTTTTTGTGAGTCTTTAGACTGCCAATAGGAAAAACTGATATGGGCTCAAATAAGTGGAAACCGGATTAGGCCTGTTAGGGGTTAATGGGAACCTTGACATGTTTATAATCGTAAAGTTGGCCATGGTTCCCAATATGCCAAATCAGAATACATCTTTCTATCTCCCCATCAGAAAGAGAAATATTCAGTCCCATCTGAGGATCCCATATGAGGAATCCAGTGATTTGGCTGAAGAAGATCATTGCACCAAAGGGCTATTCCGCTGCAACCTCCAGTCAACGTCAATGGATACAGGTACGCGTCACTAACCTTAACTCTGTAATTTAGCACAACGGTTCTCGATTGATTAATGGAAAAATTCTATTTGGATTAAGAAATTATCCCAACAAGTGGTATTAGAGCCACCGTTGTCGTTAGGTTATG
Organism: Sesbania bispinosa; assembly: GCA_026901365.1. Classification (NCBI taxonomy): domain Eukaryota; kingdom Viridiplantae; phylum Streptophyta; class Magnoliopsida; order Fabales; family Fabaceae; genus Sesbania; species Sesbania bispinosa. The sequence continues at coordinate 59,893 of QLOH01000511.1, read as the reverse complement.
GGGTTCTACAACATATCATTACAATTTTTTTTTTGTGATAGCAATTAAATGAATCAATATCTGAGTTGTGTTTTGTTTACATGATTTGATAGTTTTCTATCCTATTTTAATTTGGTTTCAGTATAATCAGTTTATATGTTTTGATTCATTGGTTGTGTGATTGCTTGCATATTAAGTGAAAGTGATGCAAAGTTTCATTTTTTTTCCCACGGAGGAAATTGGGTCACGAATAGGGGTGGAAGTCAGGTAGGCCTCCTGGTAGGGGCCTGCTACCTGGCCTGTTTAAAGTTTGGCCTGGCCTGACTTGTTTAGTAAAAAGATAGGCTTAGGCTTTTTATAAAGCTTGTTTATATAAACAAGCCAGGCCCAGGTAGGCTAAAAAGCCTGTTTAGCCTGTCACGCGGCCTACATAAATATAATAATATTTAATTAATATATATATTTATATATTATTTATTATATTTTAATTTTTAAAAATTTTTTTACTAAGTTTAACGAATTGACATTTCTTCTCTGTTTTTTCTGAACTATCAGATAAACCCTAGCATAGATCCCTCTCTCTCTGTCTCTCACATTTTCTCACTACGTCTCTAGCAGAAGGCCGTCGCGCCTCCAACTCTCCAAGGCGTCTCTGCCTCCGCCGTCCCTGCGCCCGTTTGTGCTTCGTTCACCGTCCCTGCGTGGCTGCGTCCGTTTGTGCTCTGTTCACCGTCGCCGTGCTTCGACGTGCTTGGACGGGGTGAGTGCATCGCCGTTCTTCGTTCACCGTCGTCGTGCTTCTCCGTTCTCTGTTTGGTAAGTATGGGTTTTAGATTTTAAGTCTGGGTTTTCTAGATTTTAAGTCTGGTATAGCTTCCTTGAGATTGAATCTGTTACTGATCCCTCCTTGAGATTGAATCTGTTACTGATTTTGCCAATGGACAGTGTTAAATATCTGTTACTGATTTTGCCAATGGATACTGACAGTGATTCTGTTACTGTTACTATAGAATCACATTGTTACTGATTGCCATCTGGTATAGCTGTTCGACTACGGAACATGCAATTCTGTTACTATAGAATCTGTTCGGCTATGGAAACTTGCAATTCTGTTACTATAGAATCACACCGTTACTGATTGAATCTGGTATAGCTTCCAACTTGTGATGATCGTATTCTTGAATTTTAGTTGATGATCATATTTTTTGAATCTGGTATATCTAATTGAATCTGGACACTTGTGATATCTGTTACTGATTTTGCCAATGGATACTTTGTCAAAATTTAGTTGATGATCGTATTCTTGAATTTTTTCCATTTTTACAGTTTCCGTAAATTCACTCATACACTTTAAATATAACTTTGTCTTGGTTTGCCTTTGTCAATTATCACTGATTATTGAGGTTCTGCTGCAACTTTTATTGCTAAGAATCGCTGCTATATTGAGTATTGGTCAATGCTTAATTAATTTTCACTTTGTCGCTTATTCTAAAATTGTTTTTTTTTTAATTTACAATGAAATAGGTCTTCCAAATGAAGGTATAATTCTATTATTCTTAAATTACTTTTAATTGTAAAAACAATTTCCTCTATATTTTGTAGGTGGATGAACAACTTGAGGAGGTCTTCTTGAAGATTTGATGTCGTACTCATTGTTTTTAGTTTGTAATTTTATCTTTGTTATGGACGTATTATGATCTTGGTACTTTGTTTAGCTCTTTGGACAATTTCTGTTATTTTTAATGTTGCTGGGATTTGTAAATTATGATTGTGACCCTTTGTGGGCTTTGAAGTACTTTGAATGTATTGTTGCCATTGTGACCCTTTATTTTAATTTCATTGTTGTTGCCATATTGCTGAATGTTGATTTGTTGTATGTATCTTATTGTTGCTGCCATATTGCTGCTACATTGTGATTGTGATATTATAAAAGTGAAATTGTTGCCAATGGCTTTTAAATAGGCTTTTAAATTGTTGTCATATTGCTGATTTGAATATTATAGATAGGCTTTTAAATAGGCTCGTAGGCCTGCTAGCCTATTAGCCAAGAATATAAATAGGCTTTAAGCCTTTTTACTGGCCTTCATCACATGTAGGCTTTTAAATAGGCTCGTAGGCCTGCTAGCCTATTAGCCAAGAATATAAATAGGCTTTAAACATTTTTACCGACCTTCATCACATGTAGGCTTTTAAATAGGCTCGTAGGCTTAACAGGCCTTTAAACGAACCAGACCTAGGTACTAATTAAAGCCTATCACATGTAAAAGGCCAGACTCAGACTTTAAAATTTAGAAACAGGTCTGGCCTGTTTATGCAAAGCTCGGTCTGGCCTACCTGATTCCCACCCCTAGTCACAAATCCTGTTTTTTTCCGTTAAAATTATTAGCATACAGAATTAACATTATTTTTTTTTATTTGATATCAATAGAATATTCTTATGTGGATACAGTTTTCTATTTTTTTTTTTTTCAATTTGGTTTAGTTGGTTATATGGTTACTGGAATGGATCTTTGCATTGCTTTTTTGCTTGGGTTTTCAGAATTCTATTATTGATTAGCACATAGTCATTCGTTGATATTCTGTTTTTAATTCAATTAATTAAAAAAACACGATTAAGGAATTATAAACAGTTGTGTGATGAATTGAATTAAAAACATGTTTGAATATTAAAACATTTTGCAAGTCGTTTTGCATATAAAACATTTGTATATTAATTGAAATCCAGAGAAGAAACGTTTTGCATATAAAACGTTATGTGTGATGAACTTTGTGCCTATTCAAGTCATTTAAAGTTTGAGCGTTTCAATATATTGGTGTGAAACGTTCGATTTCTATATTCATATATTTTGTACTTGTGATTTATAGCCAACATGTTCTTTTCTGGTGGTAACCCGTGACTTGATGATTTTAAGTTAACTAGTGAATCGTTGCTCCACTACTTGATATTATGCTCAAATCTGAATTAATAAATTTGAAATCCGTAGATGTTGCACGTTTATGGGCTTATGTTCAAACTCGAAAATTTTCAATTGCAATTTTCGTATCAATTTTGAGTGTAAATTTTGGCAAATTATAGACCATCTTTATTAATTAATTTGTCTTGTAATTTTTTAATTAGATTAATTGATGTAATATATTGCCAAAGCAATCCCTGTTATAGAAATTAATTTAATTAAAATTACAATAGATGTTAGTATGAGATTATTTATGCAATTTGTGCTCATCCCAAAGGAAGACACAATTTGGCCAAATAATAACATGCCCGTGATGATAAATATGTGACGATTATAAAGTTATATTCATGTCCAAAGAAAGACTATTATTTGACAGAATTAATTGTCAATATTTGACCGTTGCATTGAGAGTACCACTTACAAATTAATTTGTATGTCCAAAGACTAAAAATTAATGTTGTGCTCGGTATCTTGTAATGGCTCTATCATGTAAATTATCTGCATAATTTTTTAAAAATTTTTAACATATTATTAATTGTATCTATATTCTCTTACAGTTGTTGTTTCTAATGCTGTTAACTTATCTGCTCAAATTAATTGTATTCTCATGCTTGATAGGACAAACTTTAAGGTCTGGAAGGAAGCAGTCGAGATAATTCTTGGCTGCATGGATCTTGATCTAGCACTTCGGGTTGAGAAACTCACTCCAACTTCGGAGAAGCCGGAGGAGGATAAGGTTGAAAAGTGGGAACGCTCAAACCGAATGTGTCTGATGATCATGAAGCGATCTGTTCCAGAAGCTTTTCGGGGCTCTATTTCTGAGAACCAGAGTGCTAAAGGTTTTCTGGATGCTGTTGAGAAGTATTTCACTAGTAATGAGAAAGCTGATGCAAGCAATTTGCTTGCTAAGCTTATCTCTATGAGATACAAAGGCAAAAGAAACATAAGGGAGTACATTATGGAGATGTCTAATCTCGCGTCAAAACTGAAAGCACTAAAGTTAGAGCTATCTAATGACTTGCTCATGCACTTAGTTTTGATTTCCCTTCCTGCACACTTTGGGCAATTCAAGGTGAGTTATAATACTCAGAAGGATAAGTGGACCTTGAATGAACTCATTTCTCATTGTGTGCAAGAGGAGGAAAGGCAACAAAGAGAAAAGACTAAAAGTGCTCATTTGGCCTCAAACTCTCAGAATAGGAAGGGAAAGAATCATAAGGATGCTGCAGAAAGGACTTCTCAACAAAAGAAAGTAAAAAAGGATGAGAAAACACCTACCTGCTTCTTCTGCAAGAAGCTTGGGCACATGAAGAAAGAGTGTCCCAAGTACGCCTCCTGGCGTGTAAAGAAAGGTAATTTTCTCTCTTTTGTTTGTTCTGAAGTTAATTTAGCTTTTGTACCACATGATACATGGTGGATAGATTCTGGTGCTACTACTCACATTAGTGTATCTATGCAGGGTTGCCTTTGGAGTCGACCGCCAAGTGATAATGAAAGATTTATCTATATGGGCGATGACAACAAGGTCACAGTGGAGGCTATTGGAACATTTAGATTATAGTTAAAAATTGGTTTTCATTTGGATTTATTTGAGACTTTTGTTGTACCGTCTTTTAGGCGGAATTTAATTTCTATTTCTAATTTGGAAAAATTTGGTTTTTCTTGTTCATTTGGAAATAATCAATTTAGTCTCTATCAAAATTCAAATGTTATTGGTTCTGGTTCTTTAATTGATAATCTATACTTGCTAGATGTAGTTAGTTCCAATAAAGAAATTCTTCACATTGATTCTCGTGGTACGAAACGTAAATTAAATGAGAACTCAGCCACCTTATGGCATAAGCGTTTAGGCCATATCTCTAAACAGAGAATTCAGAGGCTTGTGTCGGATGAGATTCTTGGACCCTTAGACTTGTCGGACTTTGAGGTCTGCGTTGAGTGTATTAAGGGTAAACAAACAAACTCTAGAAAATTAGGTGTCGAAAGGGCTAAGGACGTTTTGGAATTAATTCACACGGATATCTATGGACCATTCCCTACGGAATCATGGAATGGACAACAGTATTTCATTACGTTCATAGATGATTATTCAAGGTATGGCTACCTATTTTTAATTCATGAGAAGTCCCAATCCCTAGACGTTTTTAAAACTTTTAAAGCTGAAGTTGAGCTTCAACTTGGAAAGAAAATTAAGGCCGTCAAATCTGACTATGGAGGTGAATATTACGACAGATATGATGGATCAGGTGAACAACGTCCAGGGCCTTTTGCGCTTTTCCTACGAGAATGTGGCATCGTTCCTCAATATACTATGTCTGGGAAACCGAGCATGAATGGTGTTGCAGGACGTAGAAACAGGACTCTTAAGGATATGGTGAGAAGTATGATTAGTCATTCTTCCTTGCCAGAGTCATTGTGGGGAGAAGCGCTTAAGACTGCAGTTTACATCCTAAACAGGGTACCAAGTAAAGCAGTTAACAAAACTCCTTATGAGCTATGGACCGGTAAAAGGCCAAGCATTAAGCATTTACACATTTGGGGTTGTCCAGCTGAGGCGCGTCCTTATAGGACGCATGAAAGCAAGTTGGAATCAAGGACTGTTAGCTGTTATTTTGTTTGCTATCCTGAACGCTCTCGGGGCTATAAATTTTACAATCCCACTACTAGATCATTCTTTGAGATGGAGAATGCGAGATTCCTTGAGGATGTTGAGTTTGGGAAGGAAGAGAACATAAGGAATGTTGTCTTTGAGGAAGAACCTTTCATTGACAGTGATCAAGTCCTCGTGCCTATTACTATTCCAGTACCTACCCCAGTAATAGATGACAATGATGGAGCTATTCCTGACATTGTCTCAGCACAAGACAACAATGAGGTTATCCCTCAAATACCCATAGAGCAATCTCAACAACCTCAAGAAGTGCCATTAAGAAGATCCACTAGAGAAAGGAGAAGTGCAATTCCAGGTGATTATATTATGTTTCTCCAAGAACATGAGGATGGCATTGGTTTAACAGAGGATGATCCAATCAACTTCTGTCAAGCTATGCGTAGTTCTAATTCTCAAAAGTGGATTGATGCCATGAAGGATGAGATGAAGTCTATGCATGACAATGATGTCTGGGATCTCGTTGAATTACCTGAAGGTGTGAAACCTATTGGTTGTAAATGGATATTTAAAATCAAGAGGGATTCAAAAGGTAATATCGAGAGATATAAGGCTCGTTTAGTTGCTAAAGGCTTCACTCAAAAGGAAGGCATTGATTACAAAGAAACCTTTTCTCCGGTTTCTTCAAAGGATTCTTTTAGAATAATAATGGCACTGGTAGCTCATTATGATTTAGAGCTCCACCAGATGGATGTTAAGACTGCGTTTCTAAATGGTGACATTGAAGAAACGATTTATATGATGCAACCAGAAAATTTTGTGTCTGGTGACTCAAAGTCTATGGTATGCAAACTAAAGAAATCCATTTATGGTCTCAAACAAGCTTCCCGTAAATGGTATCACAAGTTTCATGAAGTTATTACCTTATATGGTTTTGAGGCAAATATTGTTGATGATTGTGTTTATCATAAGTTCAGTGGGAGTAAATATATATTCCTAGTGTTATATGTCGATGATATACTGCTTGCTAGCGGCGATATAGGCTTATTGCACGAAACGAAGAGATTTCTAACAAAGAATTTTGAAATGAAATATCTTAGTGAAGCTTCTTTTGTATTAGGTATTAAGATACTAAGAGATTGTTCTCATGGTATCCTAAGGTTATCACAAGAGAGCTATATCGATAAAGTTTTGGATAGATTCGGCATGAAAGATAGTAAACCAGGAGATACCCCTATAGAAAAGGGAGACAAATTTAGCCTCAAACAGTGCCCTAATAATGACCTTGAAAGAAATGAGATGCAAAAGATTCCTTATGCTTCAGCTGTGGGAAGTCTAATGTACGCTCAAGTTTGTTAATCGTCCCGATATAGCATTTGTAGTGGGAGTTTTGGGTAGATACTTAAGTAACCCTAGGATGCAGCATTGGAAGGCAGTAAAACGTGTAATGCGCTATTTGAAGAGAACAAAAAGGGTATATGCTCACTTATCAGAAGTCTGGAAGTTTAGAGATCATTAGGTACTCTAACTTTGATTTTGCTGGGTGTCAAGACAGCAAACGCTCCACGTTAGGATACATCTTTATGTTGGTTGGAGGAGCTATCTCTTGGAAGTCTGTTAAAGAGACTATTATAGCTTCTTCAACCATGGTTGCGGAGTTCATTGCTTGTTTTGAGGCGTCTAACCATGGGATATGGCTGCGAAATTTTGTCACTAATTTACGTGTGGTCGATGGCATTGAAAGACCATTGAAAATCTATCGTGACAATAACTCAGCAGTTCTTTATTCCAATAACAATTGGAGTACAACCAAGTCAAAATTCATTGACATCAAGTTTCTGGTTGTTAAGGAAAGAGTTCAGAATAAGCAAATTTTTATAGAACATATAGGGACTGACTTTATGCTAGCTGATCCACATACTAAGGGTTTAGGGCCTAGAGTTTTTCATGAGCACATTGCTCATATAGGTGTAATTCCTGATAGTACCTTAGTTTAAGTGGGAGTCCCATTTATTCTATATGTTCTGATTGTTTTCCTTATTTTTCTAAAGAATAAGTTGATATTTGTCATTCTGCTCTAGCTTATTTTGTGCAATAATTATATTGCGTTTTGAATTGATCTCTATAAAGAATAAAGTTTGGACCAGTTGGAAATAGACATGACTAAGATCACATTGCATGTAACTTCCATGCCACTTATCCATATTTGATCTATGTCATTGAGTACATACAATTGTGGTGATCATTGTGGTTTAGTCGCATTGGGTTATGATGAAAGTTGCAGTGGTTCCCTGTTGTTGTATGAGATGGACCAGATTGTTTAAGGGTAGTCTAAAAGTAAATAGCAAACGGTTGCGCGCCTAAAGAATTTTGTGATATAAATGCTTAAATGAATATTAGGCCCAAGTTGGAGATTGTTAGAAATTTTATTTCTAATAATTAATATGGGCAACATATATTATTTATAGCATTTATATTAGCTATTTACAATTAGTTGGGCTCAATAAAAGTGATCTAATTTTTTGTGAGCCTTTAGACTGCCAATAGGAAAAACTGATATGAACTCAAATAAGTGGAAACCGGATTAGACCCATTAGGGGTTAATGGGAACCCTAACAGGTTTATAATCGTAAAGTTGGTCATGGTCCCCAATATGTCAAATCAGAATACGTCTCTCTGTCTCCTCATCAGAAAGAGAAATATCCAGTTCCATCTGAGGAATCCAGTGATTTGCCTGAGGAAGATCATTGCACCAAAGGGCTATTCCGCTGCAACCTCCAGTCAACGTCAATGGATACAGGTACGCATCACTAACCTTAACTTTGTAATCTAGCACAACGGTTCTCGATTGATTAATGGAAAATTTCTATTTGGCTTAAGAAATTATCCCAACATAAGAGTGTATTTGGTTTGCCATTTCAGCTAGCTGAAAGTTGAAAATAGTAGCTTAAACCATTTCAGCAGTGTTTGGGAAGGTAGATTTTTTGGGTAGCTACAAACTTTTCTTAAAAAGCTACTTGGGGTGGCTTTTTTAAATTAATTACAAGTTTAGCCCTCAACCACCCTCACTTATCATTATTTAATAATTAATATTGTCCTTAAATGTCATTTTACCATTTTCAATTAGTTTTACCAAGCACATTCAATAGCTTTTCAGCTTTCAGCTAGCTTTTCAACTAGTTTTATCAAACACACTCTAAACCTACAACTATACCTATGGGGATTCATGGTCAAAGATAAAAAAAAAACAATACGACTTTATTAATTGAATGTTGTAATAAAATTATTTTCACTAACAATATATATCCAATAAATTCTTGTTGACTTTATTATTTTGTTTTGAATATCATACTCTGGTGGTACTAATTGTGAGGTAATAAGGAAAAGTATAAAATAAGAGAGACATCTATCAATGGATTTAAATAATAGGACATACATAAACTTAGCACCACGTCTAAACTCAAATCCTTGAGGTAACTATTTACAATTATCAATTTTTATACCAGAGTTAAGTAATAAGAAAAAGGCCAAAAAAAAGAAAGATTTCTATAAATGGGTTTAATTAAGCAACAAACCATAACAATGGACTTACATTGCATCTTAACCTAAAATTTTAAGTTAATGATTTTTTTTTTTTGTATTGTAAGATGCTAAAAATAGGAAAAACAAAACAGAAAGCAACCAAAACAGAAACCAGACAAAAACTACACTTTCAATCTAGACTGTCCATTCATATCCGCTTGAAGAAGAGGAAACAACTCCACGGGAGGATCACCAAGCTGCAGAAAGTGAGCAACACAACGCACCCCCATCTTAGATAACAAATCAGCGCAAGTGTTGGATTCACAAACACATAGGTAATAGAACCATGACCCAGCTTCAATAAAAGCCTTCTAATCTCGCCTATATGGTTTGCAAACCTGTGCAACGGAGAAACACCATGGTGGATCCAATAGGCAACTATTAAAGAATCTGACTGACACCTGGGAGTTGCTTTTAACGCCTCCCCCTTTTGCTATTCGCACCCCTAATAATGTTTGTAGCTTTTAAATTTCCCATCCTACCCCTCCCTATCCCCCTCCACCACCACCACCACCACCACCACCACCTCCACCTCCCCAACCCACCTCTATCTCCCAACACCCCTCATAACTCTATTAATTTTTTTCCCTTTAAAAAACACTTCCGGAAATTAATTTCCGGAAATTTCCAAAAACCAACGATAAAAATAGCTTTCAGACGTATATTTCTGCAAAAAGTGGCTTCCGGATGTGTATTTCCGGAAATGGATATTTTTTTTACAAACTGTCACTTTTAGAGACAGAACATAATCCGTCTCTAAATCAGAGACGAAATTTTTCCTATCACATAGACGAGGAAAATTTTCATCTCTGATTTAGAGACGGAATTTAGAGACAGATTTTGTTATGTCTCTAAAAGTGACAGTTTGTAAAAAAAAAATATCCATTTCCGGAAATGCACATCCGGAAGCCACTTTTTTCCGGAAATTTCCGGTAATATACGTCCAGAAGCTATTTTTATCGTTGGTTTTCGGAAATTTCCAGAAGTGTTTTTTTCCGAAAATTAATTTCCGGAACTATTTTTTTAAAGGGAAAAAATTTAATAGAGTTATGGGGGTGTTGGGAGGTGAAGGTGGGTTAGGGAGGTGGAGGAGGTGGTGGTGGTGGTGGCGAGGGGGGGGGGATAGGGAGGGGTAGGGGGAAACTTAAAAGTTACAAACATTATTGAAGGGTGCGAATAGCAAAAAGGGGGGGCGTTAAAAGCAACACCCTTAAAATAGGCATAGTGACCAACTCTGCTTCAATAATTTCAGCATTACCTAAACTCCCATAAAAACCTCCCAACCACGCACCATCTAAATGTCTGATGAGCCCACCAAATCCAGCCTTACCATCCTCAACACTCCCATCAAAATTAAGAACTAGGTGGAGACCATCGAACCCACCTCCTTGACAGAATCATTTGGAAATTGGAATGCTCCCTGGATTGTCTGAGATAAACTTCTTGCATCTAAACATACCTTCCACATGCTTGTTGAAATGCCAACCAAAACTGATCTGTTCCTGCTAGTCCAAATTTCCCAAAGAGTTGCTAAGAAAAGCGTCCATCCATATATTCTAAATGCCAAGACTAAGCCAACTCTTTAAATCAGAAAGGAGAACGAAATTTGGCCATTGCTCCTAGCCCATGCCACTCCAAATCTTCAAGACCTTTGGGCAGTCTCTAAAACAATTTAAGGTTGTTTCCTAAGAGGTCTCACACCGAGAACATTTTGCGTCAACTAAGATGTGTCTATGGCGCAAGAAACTGCTTGTAGGAACCGAGTCTTGTAGCATGAGCCAAATTAGAAATTTGATGTTCTCAGGAGCTTTAAGGTGCCAAATCCAAGCCCAATTATTGCCTATGTTATGGGGACAATTTTTCTAAAGGAACCACTTGTAGCCATCTCTTTCTGTATAAATACTTGATGTTGTAGGGGACCAGACAAAACAATTCTCCAACTCCTCACATAAAAGGAAGCTCTTGCTCATTAGGAATTGATGAACTTCCTCAAGGAGATGAGTCCACAGAACATTCCAAAGCCACACTTCTTCATGCCACACATCCCTCACCCTCATATCCAAATCATGAATATCAACAACCCATACTTTGGTGCATAAGGGCCCCTCACCCGACCAATCATCATACCAGAAATTAACATTGCCATTTCCGAGCTTTAAAGAGAAACTTGGAAGTAAATTATCACGAGGTTTCAAAATAGAGCGCCAAACCAACGATCGTTGTTTATTTCCAGATCCCAAGATGGACCAAGAATTAAGATACTTTATAGTCAGAATGGACACCGACATTTTGTTCTTCTCATGTAAAAGATCCCAGATAAGCTTGCCTAATAAAGAGATATTCTGAAATCTAGCAATTTTATCGAAAGACCTCCATTACGCCTAGAACGGGTAACTTTATTCCAACCTACTAGATGCATACCCCTGCCCGAAGCACCTTTCCAAATAAATTGACGAGCAATCTGATCCAGATTAGAGCAAATATACTCAGGAAACCAAAACAGTTGCATAAAGTAAGTTGGAATAGAAGAAATCACCGCATTAGTGAGGGTAACTCTACCAGACTTGGTCAACAAATGCCCCTTCCAAGAAGCCAATTTAGAAGTAATATGATCTAAAAGTGGCTGAAAGGTCTCCCTAGTAGGCCTAAGTTAATGAGTGTGTATATATATATATATATATATTGCTTAACTTTTTTTATCAGCAAAATTCATTAATGTGAAGTGCATTATATATTATCACCTAACTTATTCCTATAATTAATATAGAACTTATCACTAACACTAGTTTGAATTTTGAATAGCTCCAGTGGTATATGAAGACCAACTTCGGCCTTCTTCATCACTTGTTAGCTCTTATGAGTTCATTTTCTTTTTCTTTTTCTCGATCTTCATACACCATTTCTCTCATTTATATGTGTGAGTGTGTCTCTCTCTCTCATAGTCATAGTCATTGGATGCATATTTTAAATCTTCAGTTTTGTTTTAAACTTTTTTGTAATAATTTTTGGAGAAGACATGTTTCAGAAGTGGTAAATTTTGGCTATTTATTAGAAGAAAATAACATGATTTCAATTGAGAATTTTAAGAGGATGGAATCAAAAGGGAGGTGTGGGATTGAGAAGGAGAAAAGAGTTTGGGATCTAACAAATTTAATTTTTATAAAAAATCTGGAATTCTATGAAGTATGATATTTGCATAATAATGCAGGAGTTTCATGAAATTAGGAAATTTCCAAAAGGTTGCATGTAATTCCTTTTTTATTAAGTTGATACTTGTTCGCGTCTGACAAATTAATTAGGGTTTTGTCATGCATCAACAAAATTCTATCTGATGATTGTTCATGTGTTTCTTAGGTTTTTTCCTCTTATTTATACCCTCGATATCTTTATCTCATATCATTAATAGTAATTATGAGCCAATAATTACTATGTCTGCTAATCAATCCATTCGAATTACTTTCTAATGTCAGATATATATAATTGGGCTTTTCTAGTCCAACCCATTCTATAGTACCTCAAGTCCTTAGCCTTTAGGCGTAGTGAGCTTGTTTTATATTTAACAATAATAATAAATATTAATGGGACTTTCTGATATTAGCTTACTCCATAGTCCCTCAAGTCCCTAGCCTTTAGGCCTAATGGGCTTGTTTTATGTTTAAGTCCATCCCACTAATAACGGCCATGATGAACCATCTTTTGAACTTCCATCTTCCCACTTTAACTTTTAAATTTTCTTCCTAGAATAATGTGGTTCATCCGATCATGAATTAGGTGATCTTATATCCCCAATTGTTGCCTTGTAGTGTATATAATACGCGACCCTTTCATCTTCCATCTTTTCACTTTCCTTCTTCGTTGGTCATTCATTCTTATTTTCTCAGATTTTCATTCTCACTCACAGGTACGTTTGTTTTATTGTTCTACATTCCATTTACCAATTTCTTTGTTTCCTTTTATTTACTTTAGTTAGTATATATCTACTCAACAATGGTGTTTGATTCCTCTTCTAAATCCACAAACCTGATTCTGAAAATTTTCCACCTCCTTCCTTTTCCTGGGTAAAGAAGTTCATTTTCAAATACATCTCTATTTATACGTCTTCTTCTGCCATGGCCAAACTTCGATCAAAGTTAACCTTATGCGAAGATTATAGGGCGAATACATGACATAAATGTGTCTTCAATTTGCACCATAAAAGACCAACTAAAGGTCAAAATGTGTCATCAATTTGTTTCACAAAGCTCAAAAGGTGTCAAAAGGATAAGAAACCAATCAAAGCTCAAAAGGTGTCCTGACATTGCACCACTAATTACATAATACAAAAGACCCCTGACTTTGAAACATTAATTACAAAACAAAAGTTTCTCCTATGAAAACAAACTTAACTTTCTTCTTGGGGTTTTGCAGATCCATGTTCATTTTGTTGACCAACTTCATCATTCTTTGTTGGCATCACAACATCATGTTCTTGCATGGTGACATCATTGTGTGTTGAATGAACTTATGAATGAGTTCTCACTACTTCTGCCCATGTCCTATTAGTTGCCATCATGTGTGCCATCAACTATGCCATTGTGAGTTTTTTGCAAAGTATGGTATTGGAGGGACCTCCAATTAAACTCCACCACCTTTACTATGTTGTCTACCTTCTTTCCTTGCTTATTTTTTTCCTTGTTACATATAAAAATAGAAGCTGAATACGGTAGACCCCTGATCTTGGCAGCAATTGTAGGTTTTTGGGTCTAAGATGCAGCTTTTTGGATATGAGATCATGATGCTTTTTGGGGCTGAGATGCAATTTTTTGGTGTTGTGATGCAATTGTTTGAGGCTGAGATGATGATGCCTTTTGGGTCTGAGATGGTGTTTTTTGGTTCTGAGATACAGTTTTTTGGGCCTGAGATTTTTTTGTTGTTCTAGGATGCAATTTTCTTGCCTTGGTGTCCACCATCAGCAGTAGTAGTAGCCTTAACAGGCAGTTCCCCTTTTTTCTTTCCCTTTCCTCTACATTAAAGGATAAAATTATGGAAAGGTCAGTTATTTACATGTTGTAGGTATCAATATGATTAAAAGGATATAGTACTAGTTATTTTACCTTATTGTTAGGTGGTGGTGGTGGTTGGTCTGATGTGTTGCTCTCAATAGTTTGTTTCCCGTTACCTTTTATCTGCATTTGTCATTAAAGTTGCAATAATACAATTGATATGAAATGTTAAGATAAAAGGTCAAAAAGTGATATGTTATATTTGTGAGTTGTCTTTTGTTGCTTCAGGTTGGTTGGATTACTCAGCATCACCTTCAGGCTCCATTGGGGGTAAAGGACAACTCCTAATGTTATGGTCATACTTGAGGCATCTCTTGCATCTGTTTGAAGTGTGGCTTCTTTTTAACTTAGTTGTGTTGTCATCCTCCTCAGGCATTCTTCTTCTTAATTTCTCTGGCCTTCCAAGAGCTCTCTTGTAAGCAGTGGAAAGATCTTTACATTATCAACCACAGGCCATTGTCCTTTTACATTGATAGGGCTTATAGTGTTCCTATAACAATCAACATAAGTTTCCCTCAAGTAATACTTATGTACATAATCTTCTGGGTGGCCCCCTTTCATTGAAATTGCTGCCACATCATGCATGCAGGGAATGCTCCCTAACCCCCCAATAATTATAGCTGCAACTATGTGCATTCACGTCAACAATGAATTTGTCAAACATCATTGTATGTTTCACTTCAAATTTAAGGTCTCCAGCTCAGGTAGCCAGCCAACCAATGGCTACTCATTTCAATTTCCCTACCAAGTCTCTTCCTTGGCTTTGGCACTATCTTCCCAGTATAACTGTGTAGTTTTTCATTCAGGGTTGCACTCCTTTGCATGAGGTAGGTCCTTATCCATTCGAACATTATGATGATGGGCTTATCTCTTGCAAATAAAATAGTATTGTTGAATGCCTCAGAAAGGTTGTTCATCAACACATCACATCGTCGATAAATATAAAAGCATGTTTACACCATGATTTTCTAGGAACTGCAGCAAGCCAGTCATGAGACTGCTCATTGATAGCCTTCAATTCATCCATCTTCTGCCTTCATACCTCTTGATAACTTGACTTAGAAACTGCCATTATTAAATCCCTCATTTGAGTGCCTCCTCCAAATTTCTTTTTAAAATTTGCATATAAATGGCATAGATAGAATCTATGCTCCACTCCCTGTAACGTCCTAATTTCTAAATTCAAGAACCTATCTTGTTGGAAGCTAAATTCGCAAAGTCCTGAAATTATTTCGCGCCATTTTAATATCGCAATTACTTACGTCATATAACGCTTAAGTCCCAACGATTACTTAAATAGAATACGAACAACAACAACTGAAATGAACATCCGTAGTAATGCCATTACTGCTACAATTTGTCCAATACACTAGAGTCAACTGGGGATACACCCATACATGCGTTCTGACAAAATAGAAAGCTCAAGATACACATGTACAGTCATATCCCCCCAAAATAATACATACTAGACCCATCATCAAGGCATACACACACATACACACACACACACACACACACACATATATATATATGCATATCAACAAAATAGGATCCTAAGTCGTCCTCAAAATACATCAAAACAAAGCTCCCCTGCTCCATGCTCAAGGACTACTGCGGTGTGGAACCTGCGCATCTAGAATGTAGTCCACAAAACATGTGGTGAGACAGATGTCTCAGTGAATACAACTATGCAACATACAGTGTGGGGGAAGCAACAAATGAATGCAGCAGGGGAAATGGAAGCAACTCACTATCAAGAATTCATCTCAACATAAATATGAATGCGCATGAGCCGTATTACCCGGCAAGCGGGGTCTTATCTCTTATATACTGTGTGGTTAGACCTGAGCTCAGACTACAAGGAATGCCTTCCCTGGGTACTAATCACCACCACTGGGTACTAACCGCCTGATTCTTAAATCAATAACTGAAATCTGATTTTATATTTTTAGGGTGAACTAGGGCCGAATCCAAACTCATTTTCTCAGTCTTAATTGGGGCCAGAGGCCGTTAATAAGACGCTCAATCTAAAATCATACAATACAGTTATAAGAAATGCCTACAGTAAACCCTACTAGGAAGAATCCCCTATTCACGCTTCTACTTCAATAATCACAACCCAAGTCATCCATATAGAGCAAAATACACAATACAACAATCATCCACAAGAGTTAAGAGAAAGGTAAGGGAGAGTAGGGCTCATTGAAGAGAAACAAACCATATGGGTGTTGGTGCGTGAGTTGTACTCACCTCAAAGGGATCCAAAGGAAAAAGGGGAGAAGGGGAGAAGGGAGGAGTGGGGTTGAAGCTTTCCAAGTCGCCTCAAGCTCTCTCTAGCTCCAAAGGGCTTTTCTCTCTCTAGAATCTCCCTCTCTCTCAATCTAGGATGAAGAAAGGAAGAAAGGAAAGTTAAATGATTTGTGCCCTAATTAAGGTTTTTAAACTGGTACGTGTGTTCTCGCTCAAGCGAGAGGTTATCGCTTGAGCGAGAGGGATAAGATTTCTCAGCTTTCGCGTTCTCGCTTGGGCGATAATACTCCAAAGAGCATCCCCCTCTCTGGAAGATTCTCGTTTGAGCGAGAGCCAGCTCGCTCAAACAAAAAATGTCCAAAGAGCCCATCTATTCTTATTAAATTTCGCTTGAGCGAGGCCATTCTCGCTCAAGCGAAATTCTACCAGAGAGCACTCCAAAAATCTCCCTTGCTTCTCGCTTGAGCGAGAACCTTCTCGCCCAAGCGAGAAAACCAGAAAAAGATTTTGCAAGTTTTACTGATATATTTGCTCAAGCGAGAATATCAGAATTCAATTTTCTGATTTCTCTTCTCTTCTTACCCTAACTTAGTCCCTCCCACCTAAAACTTATTTCTTTTTACCAAACTCTTATATTATACACTTAATTCACGAAAATGGTTTTGAATTCTTGGGATGTTACAATTCTACCCCCTTAAATCAATTTTGTCCCCAAAATTGGCTAAGATAAACCTGAAAACTAACTTACCTCAAACAAACAATTCTGGAAACTGAGTACGGATGTCGTCCTCCTTCTCCCATGTCGCCTCCTCAGACATCTGACCCTCCCTGAACACCTTCACCAAGGGGATTGTCTTGTTCTTCAGTGTTTTGACACTCCGGTCAATAATCCGTGCAGGCCTAGTGGTGACTGTGAGGTCCTCCCTCAATTGTATCGATTCAGAGCTTATGACGTGTGAAGGGGACATACTTTCTAAGCTGAGAAACATGAAAGACATCATGGACACGGGACAAGTGGGGTGGTAAGGCTATCCTGTAGGCTAGAGGGCCAACCCTCTGCAGGATCTGAAATGGGCTAATGGACCTGGTATTGAGCTTTTTGGCTTTAATGGCCCGCCCAATGCTCGTGACAGGAGTTACTTTCAAAAATACATGATCCCCTTTCTCAAATTCTAGGTCCTTTCTCCTCTTATCAGCATAGCTCTTTTGCCGGCTTTGGGCAGTGACAAGCTTTTCCCTAATGACTCTAATCTTATCCGTGGTCTCCTGCACCAACTCCGGACCTAACAGGGTTCTCTCACCCACCTCATACCAACAGAGTGAGGACCTACACTTCCTACCATACAACGCCTCATAGGGTGCCATACCTATACTACTATGGAAATTGTTGTTGTAGGCAAACTCTATGAGGGGTAGGTACCTATCCCAACTACCCTGCTCCTCTAACACACAAGCCCTAAGCATGTCCTCTAGGGTCTGGATGGTTCTCTCGGACTGACCATCAGTCTGAGGATGGTAAGTGGTACTAAACCTAAGTTTAGTACCGAAAGCCTGGTGAAGTGCATTCCAAAACCTAGATGTGAACCTAGAATCTCTATCTGAAATGATTTTAGAGGGAATGCCATGGAGCTTAACAATCTCCTTGACATATAGGTCTTCTAACTTGCTCAGGGAATAGGTATTCCTAATAGGTAGGAAATGGACCGACTTAGTCATTCGGTCCACAATGACCCAGATAGCATCAAACCCTACTTGGACTCTAGGTAATCCCACCACAAAATCCACAGCTATACTCTCCCACTTCTATTCCGGGACCTCTAATGGCAAAAGGGTTCCTAATGGTTTCTAGTGTTCTATTTTGACCTGTTGACACACTAGACACCTATAAACAAACTCTGTTATCTCACCCTTCATACCATCCCACCAGAACATCTTTCTCAAGTCTTGATACATCTTAGTAGTTCCAGGATGTATTGAGAACTTGCCTCTATGAGCCTCTTCTAATATTTGCTTCCTCAGACTACCCCCCTAGGAACGCAGACTCTCCCTTGGAAAAGAACCATCCCATCACCTGACTCGGAGAAACCTGGCTGCCCTCTCCTAGCTTGGAGGTCTGGGTCCGAACCCTCTGCCTCCCTAATCAGAGCCCTAAGCTCACTGGTGACGTCTAACCTGTAGAGTCTTAAACCGCTCTCTCCGACCTCAACATTAAGGCTAAGGTTCCTAAACTTTTCTAACAATTCCATCTCATGTACCATCACAGACGACACATGAAGGGATTTCCTACTGAGGGCGTCAGCCACTACGTTGGCCTTGCCCGGGTGGTACTTCAGCTCAATCATAATCCTTAAGAAACTCCATCCACCTTCTCTGCCTCATGTTGAGTTCTTTCTAATCAAAGAGGTACTTAAGACTCTTGTGATCACTGAAGACCTCAAACCTCACACCATACAGGTAATGCCTCCAAATCTTGAGGGCAAATACCACAACCACTAACTCCAAGTCGTGGGTAGGGTAGTTTTCCTCATGGGGTCTCAACTGCCTAGAGGCGTAGGCCACTACTCTCTTCTTTTGCATCAACACACATCCCAGCCCCTTTCCAGAGGCATCATTATAGACCTCGAAGGTCTTGGTCAAATCCGTTAGCACAAGTACCAGGGCGGTGGTCAACCTCTCTTTGAACTCTAAGAAGCTCCGCTCAAACTTCTCATCCCATACAAAGGCTTGACCTTTACGGGTCAATCTAGTGAGGGGCAAGACTAGCTGGGAGAATCCCTTGATGAATCTCCGATAGTAGCCGACCAATCCTAGGAAACTCCTAAATTCCGTGATGGCCTTAGGCCTTTCCCATTCAAGAACAACTTCTGTCTTGCTAGGGTCAACTGACACACCCTCTCTAGAAATCACGTACCCTAAGAAATGACCCTGTCCATCCAGAACTCACACTTCTCCGGGTTAGCAACAACTTCTTCTCTCTCAAAATCCCTAATACAACCCTGAGATGTCGCTCATGCTCTTCTAAGGATCGGGAGTAGATTAGGATGTCATCGATGAACACGACAACGAACTGATCAAGGTAGGGCCGGAAGATCCGATTCATGTAGTCCATGAATACGACTAGAGTGTTGGTTAAGCCAAATGGCATCACCAAATACTCATAGTGCCCATATCTAGTCCTAAAGGCAGTCTTAGGTATATCCCCACCCCTAATCTTGATCTGGTGGTAACCAGATCGTAAATCTATTTTAGAGAAGACCGAAGCCCCTCTAAGTTGGTCTAAAAGATCATCTATCCTGGGTAGGGGATACTTGTTCTTAATGGTTACCTTGTTGAGCTGCCTAAAATCTACACACAACCTCATATTCCCATTCTTATTTTTCACTAAGAGCACTGACGCTCCCAGGGTGACACACTGGGCCTAATGAACTTCTTAGCAATAAGGTCTTCTTATTGGGTCTTAAGCTCACTAAGCTCTAGTGACGACATTCTATAGGGTGCCTTGGAAATGGGCCCTGTGCCCGGTACCAAGTCAATGGTGAACTCAATCTCCCGGTCTGGAGGTAAGGTGGTTACCTTACTAGGGAAAACATCTTGAAACTCCTTAATCGTGGGTACACTACTTAGATCAACACCGGATCCTAGAGTTGAGGAAAGTAATAAAATAAAATAACTATTCCCATCATTCAAGCATTTGGACACTTGGGTGGTACTGGACAAAAGTACGGGTGGTCTCTCCCCCGGAATATGAGGAAGAACTAGAAAAACAACTTCCTTGCTGAAACAATCAAGCATGACCTGGTTTTGAGATAACCAGTTCATGCCAAGGATGGCATCTATGCCCCTCAAAGGCAAATAAATTAGGTCAACCTCAAAGGCTTTCCCTTGTACAACGATGGGGCATTTAGAACACACAAGGGAAGTGAGGATTGCCTCCTTGGTCGGGATGATAACATTTAAGTTGTAGGGTAAGGGGGTAACTTGCAATTTCAACCTCTCCACATAATCATATGCAATGAATGAATGCGTAGCTCCAGAATCATACAATACAATTACAGATAATGCCTCCTAAAGTACACATACCTCTAATCAGATTATCGGTCGAAGCTGCTGTCTCGGCACTGAGTGTGTAGACTCTCCCAGTGGTTTGGGGTTTGGGAGCCTCCCTCCTTTTGGGACACTCACTCCGCATATGACCCGGCTCCGTACAGAAGAAACAGATGCCCTGCCCGGACAAGCATTGCTCTTTGTGCATCTTTCCGCACTTTGGGCACGGGGGTGTTCCCCTGGCCCTAAAGTCAGTCGAGCAGTTGGGGAGGCATTGCCCTGCCACTTGGACCTCAGACCTCTGCCCTGACTAGGCTCCTCTAGCTTCATTTTACCTTTCTAATCTACTGGTCTGGGGGTCTTATCAGCAATGCTCTGCTCCACCAAGAGGCATTTGCTGACGAGGGAGGGGAAGTCCCTCAGCTCCAACGCCGTCACACTCCTCCTCAACTCGGGCTTCAAACCCGCCTCGAAGTGGTTGCACTTCCATCCCTCATTGGGAACAGTCTGAAGGAAGGTGGAATGTTTGGCAAGACGCTCAAACTTGGTCGCGTATTAGCCCACAGACAAACCTCCTTGCTTCAATTGCAAGAACTTTGCCTCCCCTGCTTACGAATGGTGGCAAGGAAATATTTCTCCAGAAACACAGCCTGGAAGCTCACCCAGGTCAGAGGTGTACCTAGGGAAGTCAGACGGGTCCTAGCTCCCTTCCATCAGTCCTCGACGTCTCCCTAAGCATGTACGCCGCAAACCGAACCCTGAGGTCGTCAACACAACTCATGACCTCAAAAATCTTCTCCAGGGCATTAAGCTAGAATCAGCTGCCTCTGGATCATAAGCTTTGGCGAAGGATGGAGGATGATGTTTCCGGAACTCTGCTAAGCCTTGGATGAAGGGGTCTGTGGCCACTACAAGGTTGGGTGGAGGTGTCTCCCTTGGATGCTCCCGGAGCTCCCGGAGAAAAGTCGCATTAGAGGCGGTCTGTTCCCCGATAGCCGCCGTCAGCAATCTAAGAGTAGCTGCTATGGGGTCAGGGTCCGTTGCTGGCGTTGAAGAACCTCGGGGGCGACCTCGTAGTCCACTAGCCATAATCCTGAACACATCATTAATGAAACATTGAGGTGATCAGCCTCCACATTTCTCAATAATGCAGGCAAGATTACAATTAACTTAAGACGATCCTAACTATTCACAGTCCAATTGGATTGAACTGCTCTGATACCAAAATGTAACGTCCTAATTTTTAAATTCAAGAATCTAGCTCGTTGGAAGCCAAATTCCCAAATTCCTAAAATTATTTCACGCAATTTTAATATCACAATTACTTATGTCATATAACGCTTAAGTCCCAACGATTACTTAAACAGAATATGAACAACAACAATTGAAATGAACATCTGTAGTAATGCCATTATGGCTACAATTTGTCCAATACACTAGAGTCAACTGGGGATACACCCATACATGCGTTCTGACAAAATAGAAAGCTCAAGATACACATGTACAGTCATATCCCCCCAAAATAATACATACCAGACCCATCATCAAGGCATACACACACACACACATATGCATATCAACAAAATAGGATCCTAAGTCATCCTCAAAATACATCAAAACAAAGCTCCCCAGCTCCATGCTCAAGGACCAGTGCGGGGTGGAACCTGCACATCTAGAATGTAGTCCACAAAACGTGTGGTGAGACAGATGCCTCAGTGAATACAACCATGCAATATGCAGTGTGGGGGAAAGCAGCAAGGGAAATGGAAGCAACTCACTATCAAGAATTCATCTCAACATATATATGAATACGCATGAGCTGCATTACCCGACAGGCGGGGTCTTATCTCTTATATACTGTGTGGTTTGACCTGAGCTCAGACTACAAGGAATGCCTTCCCTGGGTACTAATCACCACCACTGGGTACTAATCACCCGAGTCTTAAATCAATAACTGAAATCCGATCTGATATTTTTAGGGTGAACTAGGGCCGAAGACAAACTCATTTTCTCAGTCTTAACTGGGGCCAGAGGCCATTGACGAGATGCTCAATCTACAATCATACAATACAATTATGAGAAAAGCCTACAGTAAACCCTACTAGGAAGAATCCCCTATTCACGTGTCTACTTCAATAATCACAACCCAAGTCATCAATATAGAGCAAAATACACAATAAGTCAATCATCCACAAGAGTTAAGAGAAAGGGAAGGGAGAATAGGGCTCATTGAAGAGAAACAAACCATATGGGTGTTGGTGTGTGAGTTGTACTCTCCTCAAAGGGCTCCAAAGGAAGAAGGGGAGAATGGGAGGAATGGGGTTGAAGCTTCCAAGTTGCCTCAAGCTCTCTCTAGCTCCAAAGGGCCTTTCTCTCTCTCTCTCTCTCACTCTGGGATGAAGAAGGGAAGAAAGGAAAATTAAATGATTTGTGCCCTAATTAAGGTTTTTAAACTGGTACGCGTGTTCTTGCTTGAGCGAGAGGGGTGAGATTTCTCAGCTTTCGCATTCTCGCTCAAGCGAGTCTCTTCTCACTTGGGCGAGAATACTCCAGAGAGCATCCCTCTCTCTGGAAGATTCTCGCTTGAGCAAGAGTTAGTTCGCTCAAGCGAAAAACGTCCAGAGATCCCCTCTATTTTGATTGAATTTTGGTTGAGCGAGGCCATTTTCGCTCAAGCAAAAATCTTCTAGAGAGCATTCCAAAAATCTCCCCTGCTTCTCGCTTGAGTGAGAACCTTCTCACCCAAGCGAGAAAACCAGAAAAAGATTTTGCAAGTTTTACTAATATATTCGCTCAAGCGAGCCATTCTCGCTTGAGCTAGAATATCATAATTCAATTTTTCTAATTTCTCTTCTCTTCTTACCCTAACTTAGTCCTTCCCACCTGAAACTTATTTCTTTTTATCAAACTCTTATATTATACACTTAATTCACGAAAATGGTTTTGAATTCTTGGGATGTTACACTCACCCCATCATTTCCTCAAAAACTTGCACAAGTCCCTGTAAAATAGGTAACAAACAATTATTTACAATGGCTTTAAGTAGAGTGGCATTTAATTGAATAGATAAAATTTAGAGAGTTAAATTACCTTTTGTTGACCAGAGATGAAAACTCATCTCTTTTGACTTAAATCTCCAATATCCTCTAGCAGTAATGTCAGAAACCATCTACAACTGTCTTTGATTTCTGTTTCCACCACAGCAAAAGCAAAGGGGAAATACTGGTCATTTGGATCCCTTCCTACAACAACCAGCAACATTCCTCCATATTTTGCCTTCAAGTGGCAGCCATTTAATCCTATAAATGGCCTACATGCAAATAAAAACCCTTTTTAGCTCCCCTCCAAGCACATATAAAATCTGCTTAATTTTGGTGTAACCTCCATTGATGGCCTGTCCAATTCTATTTTTGAAAATGTTACCCCTACTTGCTCTTCTAAGCTCATCATTGTAACTCCGTAAAAGTGAGTATTGGTTCCTTGCATCACCTTCCACAACATCGTTACAATCTTCCTTGCCTTGAATGCCCAATCAATACTAATACCAGCTGAGTAATTCCTCATAATCTTTTCCACTATGTCCTTCAAACTCAAGTTATTGTTGCTCTTCAGTTTATCTAACATTACCTTATCAACCCACTGGCATTCTTGTTGTGAAATGCACGCCCACAAGTATGCCTACCAACCACTCTTTTCAGTCTATATATTGATGTCCTTCCAACTTTACTGACAAAAACCATGAAGTCACAATCTCTCTTGCATTTGACCCTGACCCTTACTGAATCATTTTTTACAAATACCACTTCTCTATCATTTAAAACAGAATGCTCAAGAATGGTATGTTTGAACTCTTTCAATGACCTAAACTCCATCCCATGCCTAAACTTTAATTCTCTGCACATCTCCTCTTTCTAGGATACTTAGGTTTGTCATTATTATCATAATCATAATCTTCATCTAAATCAGAATGTAACTCATCACTGACATAATCCTCATCAATTGTATCCATACCTTCCACATTATGTGTCCTGACGACCTCAGGGTTATCCTCAACTAAATGCACACCACTTGACTACCCCTAAAAAATAGTCCTTTTAGCTCTCTTTGGAGTCAATTTTTCAACCGTTTTAGAAGGAGTCAGAATAAGATTTTTAACTAGTGTAGTTTTAATTTTTATAACCCTATCATTTACCACATTTTGTTGGTCATTGGTATCCTCAAATCCATCATTCATTCCCAAGTTCCTCTCTTCCTCACTATCAGAAAAATGCAAATCGTCAATGCCATCATCAAAATCACTTCCATCATCATCCTCATCCCCATAAAATGCCCCATTTGAGTCATTACCCTCATCACCTTGTTGAACCTCTCCCTCATCTAAGTTTTGGTCCCATACTCCACCTATACCATTACCATTTGAACTTACTACCTTTTCTGTCTCATCATCTTTGTTATATGTCAATAAACTACTATCTTCCAGCAAGACAGGCTTAACAATCTGTGTATGCTCAACGTACAAATCCACCTCACAATTATGGTCTAGTGCATAACTACCAATTTCAAGTGCATGAGAGTCCCAAGTAATGCTTCTAAAGTTCTTATCTTTTCTTTCAATTCCCACATTCCACCACAACTTAACTGCCTCACAGTACCTTAAGTCCTTTATCAATCCTAAAGTTTCAAAATAACTCCAGTTGTCAATATCTATGTTATGAAATGCATGGACTTCCCCACCCTCATACCTCACCATACGATCACCCACAAAAGCCCCCATGATGCACCACTACTGTGAAAACCCATGCCTACAGAAGTAAATTCACAACAAACCCTAAATTAAAATACAAAATATACATTTCCCGGTCCCCACACACATCCTAATCAATTATTTACTCATCCTCGAACAAAATACTGTAAAATAGCCGACAAAGTCGTCCCCACCCACATGGCAAGACAATATAAAATTAGGGATTGCACCAGAAAACTTACCTTCGAAAGAACGATTCCTCCCCAGGACGCCTTCACGCTTACATGTCGTCCACACAGAAGCACTTTCGCACTCAAACGTCGTCCACACAAAAGCACACTTCGCACTTTGTCAACATAAAAGCACACGTCTTCCCATCGAAAGCTCCACAGTGAAAACAATATTTTCCTAAGTATGGGAGAAGAAGGTAGATTGTAGGTTTTTACTCTATTAAAATTGGGTTTAGGGTTAATAATTTATTATAAAATAATTAAAATAGAATTAATTAAATATAAAGTGAAAAATTAAATAGGCTAATGTGGCACTTCGTTTGCCACATCAACAGAGACTTAACAACGGGGACCAAATGGGTTGACAGAAATTTTATAGGGATGAAAAAACAAAAAAAAATCTAGGGACTAAACACAAAACAACCCATATTTATAGGGACCTAAAATATATTCAAACTCATATTAAATGAGTACTTTTATATTACATAATTATTTTATATTTTTTGGTACATTGGGAAAAGACAACAAAGAAAAATAATACAAAAATATGATTTTATATTCAAATCGATAATATATGATTTCTTCTTTTTATAGTAAATATATGCATGTGTCTACCACATGTGGGATCTCTATAGGTGACAAAGATTTCTCTATGAATATTTAATGTAGCTACATACCCAAGGCTCGAATCTGAGAGTCCTGATTAAGTAAGAGCAACCCATTACACGCGCCCGGTGGTTTAGTGTATTAATATGTTTGTGTTTATTGTAAATATATATATATATATAATTATACAAATATTTAATATATGATGTTATATTATTTAATGCGTTTAATAATATGACATCATATTATTAAATGTTGGTGTAATTTTTTTTACGTTTATGATGTTTATTAATTAAATCCTTAGTGCATTATTCTAATAATTTAATAGATATAAACCTATTTTTTTATATTATCAATATAAAATTACTTTTTAGTTTTATTTTGTCATCAAGTAATTTTTTTATGTAAGGCCAATAATATATTATCACATCATTTACATATTATCATTTATTATTCCAGCTGGTTTTATTTATAAAACAACGTTTGAAACTTTTTCATGGTCCTATTTATAAGACAAAGTACACAAATCTAGAAGCATTTATTGTTTTTTCTCATATTTACCATCGTTGACCATTAAAAGTTTTAAAGTGACACAATTACAATGGTAATGGAGTTTAATGTTAAATAAGGGTAAACTTGTAATCTTGTAGAGTAATTTCTTAAAAATCAATGCATTAATTACTTTTCTTAATATATGTGTTTTTATCTGAATTATCTTATAGTAAATAGGACCAAACAAAGTATTAAATTAAGGGTTAACCTGCTAATAGGACCTAACGAGTGCACTAAAGACACTAATTAAGGATTCAGAAAGTTTTTATTAGAAATTATGAAATTAATTGCACATATAATATTAAATGTAACCACACTCTAATAAAAAAAATTTATTTTTGCTTTCTTGACAAGTTTACCGTTATAGCAATAAAATCTACATAACACACTCAAATAAATGAAAGTATAGCCATATTCTAAATAAACAATTTCTATTTCATTTTTCTTCCTTGTTTTCCCGGCAAGACCCACTCAAAAACCCTAATTTCCCATTTCCACCGCTCACTGAATTCAAGGGTTTCTTATGCCCCTGTCTCACTCTGACATTTCTCATCTGTGACCATTATTGGTCAAATCGACCCATCGTCATTGAAATTCCATTTTTTTTTTCTTTTTTGGGTTTTTTCCGTGGCTTCACTGTATCGATATCGTTAGTTTGTGCTTCGGAGAGTGTGGTTTGTCCTTCAATGGCGGAGGACCGCAATGAGGCCAGTGATTTCAGTTCGGAGGACGAAGGCACTGAGGATTACAGGCGTGGAGGGTACCATGCGGTTCGGATTGGGGACACTTTCAAGAATGGGTGCTATGTGGTGCAAAGCAAGCTCGGTTGGGGTCATTTTTCCACCGTGTGGCTCGCTTGGGATACTCAGAAATCGGTTAGTGCCCTTGTGTTTGTTTCCTCAGAATACTAACAAAAATGAATGCTTTTGACTTTTGATGATTGACAATTAGTCGAGTTGTTTCGGGTCATGGGAAAGTTGATATTTTGTGAGTCCTATATCCGGGTCGTGAAGGAGTGTCACTGTGTCTGTGGTAGAGAACTTTAAGCAAAGTGTATGCTTTCCTTCCAGTTTATCATCCTGTATTTTTATGGAACAATTAACAAAGGACTCGCCTTAACCAAACGGTCCAAACTACCTTGGTGATTGAAAGATATTAGTAATATTCGATTTTTTAACTTTTTCACTATTGCAATGATTGATTTTTAGCTGAAATTTATCTATCATTCTCAATTCTCAACTAATAAGTGATCACGGGATTCAGCTGCTTGATCTTCTGTTTCATTTTATTCTCTCTCTCTCGCTCCCCCCCCCCCCCCCCCCCCCCTCCCCTTC
This sequence comes from Sesbania bispinosa, assembly GCA_026901365.1. Lineage (NCBI taxonomy): Eukaryota > Viridiplantae > Streptophyta > Magnoliopsida > Fabales > Fabaceae > Sesbania > Sesbania bispinosa. Next base: position 31,968 of record QLOH01000511.1, on the reverse strand, counting down.
ATTTAACAAAATTTCTACGTAGTTATTCGTGCTTTTGTTGCCTTGTTGCTCTTTCTAATTTGCTATGTTGTTAAGAGTTCCAGTAATTAGATAGTAATTCACCTTTTTGTTATTCTTCATTCTTTGAAAGTCTAGCTAACAGCTTAACACATGCTATGGTCTTTCATTTGGAACTCTATTAACGATTGAGGGAAATTATTTGTTTGTAGCGATATGTTGCCTTGAAAATTCAAAAGAGTGCTCAGCACTACACTGAAGCAGCGTTGGATGAAATAAAGATTCTCAAACAAATTGCTGATGGGGATCCAGATGACAATAAATGTGTTGTGAAGCTTTTGGATCACTTTAAGCATTCAGGGCCTAATGGCCAGCATGTTTGTATGGTTTTTGAATTCCTTGGTGATAACCTTCTCACCCTTATCAAGTACAGTGATTATCGAGGGGTTCCCCTTCCCATGGTCAAAGAAATTTGTTTCCATGTTTTGGTTGGTTTGGATTACTTGCATCGTGAGCTTTCTGTAATACACACTGATTTGAAGCCAGAGAATGTCTTGCTTCTGTCTCCAATAGATCCATCTAAGGATCCTAGAAAATCAGGTGTTCCACTTATCCTTCCAAACACCAAGGACAAGATTGTGGCCAAGAATGGGACAACAAAAGATGATAAAAGTTTGAATGGAGATCTGACCAAGAACCAGAAAAAGAAGATACGAAAAAAGGCTAAAAAAGCTGCTCAGGGTTGTGTTGGGAAGGAAAATCCTGAGGAAGCAGAGGAGGATTCTAAAGCACCTGAGCAAGATGGTTGTAGTAATGATGTGAAACCAGTTGTAGAATCTGGTGAAGGTAAACCTAATAGTCCTGTGTGTAAAGATGAATCAACAAAGACACTTGAAACTAAGGATGTTCCACAAGGAAGTCATGGTCATAGGAGAGGTAGCCGCTCTACCAGAAAGAAGTTGCTTGCAGCTGTTGATCTTAAGTGCAAGCTAGTTGATTTCGGTAATGCTTGTTGGACATATAAACAGTTCACAAATGATATTCAGACAAGGCAATATAGATGTCCTGAGGTTCTTCTTGGATCTAAATACTCAACTCCAGCAGATCTATGGTCCTTTGCTTGCATTTGCTTTGAGCTTGCCACTGGTGATGTTCTTTTTGATCCTCATAGTGGGGACAACTATGATAGGGATGAGGTAAGTGAACCTGTTTTGGACTTCAAAAGAACTGGTTGGCTTTACTTCTGTCTATTGTCATCCAATGCTTGCTGTTAATATTAATATTATTTTTACTTTGAAAACTGGCTTGTTATCATTTTCTGAACAGAGTAGAAGTTGTACTTAAATGTTTGGTTTGATTGTTATTTAATACTACAATTCAATTTTGAACCTTTTCATACTGTCAGAATTGTATCTGCATTAATGAATATTTCTGCTGGTTTTGTTAAGTAAATGAGTGTTAAAAATAATTTTAGGCATCTTGCTAGTTATTTATATCTGTGCAGACATTTTCATTTTGTCATTGCTTGAACTGCTATACTTTTTTTCTTTTTTTCTGCCTTAGATGAATAACTGTATCTTTTATATTTTTTTTCTTTGTTTGTATCTGCTGTCTTAGGAATTTGAAATGTATGTGTAAAATAAGGAAAATTTAGTTAGATTATTAACCTATTAAAATGCTTCTTCTACTGTTGTGCTCCAAAAGTAGGTTTAAGGTTGTTAGATTGATAACTTTTGTGGCCAAAATAGTTTTTGGTTAAAAAGGACTTCCTAGTCCAACTAAGGCCCAGTTTGGGTTAACTTCAAACTTATAGGAGTTTTTCAACAGATAGGTACTTGAATATGAACTTATAAGTTGAGTGGTATTTATGGAGAAGTTAAATGAGAGAGTTTCTAAAAAAGTTGAGGTGCATAGACTAATTTCAACTTATGAAAAAGTTAAATTCATTTTACCTTGATTTATTTTGTTTTCTTCTTCTAGAAATGTTTGTTGAGAAGTTTATCTAAACTGACTCCAAGGATTTGAAGTTACTTCTACTCAGCTTTGTTTTCTGAAGATTGAAATAGAGGTTTAGCTCCAAATCTGTAATTATGCTAGTGGATCACTCACAAGACATTTCTTCAAAGAAATGTGCTCATGTCAATATTCAATAGCATTTTGAAATCATTAATCCATTGTTGTCAAGATCGCGATCTATATCTTCGTCACCCCTGGCCGAGTCAGATTGTAAGCAGAATCGCCCACTGGTGGGGTCGCCGATCCAGATCGTACAAACGTGAGATCGTGTGATCTTGGGCGATCCCGTTTCTGCAATTTTTCTGGGTCGGATTTCGTGACCCAGTTTGAAAAAACAGAGTTAAATCTTGTCTGTCTTTAATCCTGAAGTCCCATTTTTGAACCCTAACAGTTCCCTCTACTCCTCTCGTGCCTTTTGAGCTCTTAGTTCTGGGTGGTGTACGTTCACTGCGTTGCGGCATTCTGTTCCCGTTCTGCTCTCGTTTCTGGGTCCTGGTGCTGGCGTTGAGGTCGTTCTGCTCTGCTGTGTGTTGCGCTTTGGTCTGGGTTCCATTCTGCTATGTGTTGCGCTCTGTTCTACCTTCTATTTTCTGCTGCTACTGTTTCTGTTCTACTCTGGTTCTGCGCTCTGTTCTGCCATCTATTTTCTGCTGCTATTGTTTTTGTTTAGGGTTATGTTTGGTTATGTTATCTTTGAATTTTACCAAACCTTATGTTATGTATTTGACTAACTAAGACGTTTTTTTTTATGTTATGATTATGAAATTTCATTTTTAAGCCTGTTTTAATGTTGTCATTTATAGGTTTTTTCATAATTTCTGTGCATATTTATATGTTTCAGTATAATTTTTCATTTTGGTAGGATCTTACGATCCTTGTTACGATCTTACGTTTGTACGATCTTGCTACACCCTCCCGATCCTATGTAGGATCTCGATCTTGACAACCTTTAAATCGGCTCAATTATGACTTTTCACTAAAGATGTTGCAGTCTACATAATTTTTAAATATATTTGTTGTTTATTCTGTTTGTGATCTTAGAATTGAAGCTTTCAAAGTTTAATTTTTTTTCTTGTTTATATCTACTGAAACTGCCATAATTTCCTATTCTCTTGGAAAAATATGTAAAAAAAATGTGAAATTCTGCTGTTATTTGGACTTAATCAATGAAATATGTTGATGAAATTTTTACTCTTCAGGATCATCTTGCGTTGATGATGGAGCTTCTTGGAATGATGCCTCGCAAGGTAGGCGTGTAAGGTGTTTTGCTGTAAAATGTCAAAGTTGTTGTTATCAATTTGCATCTTGATATGCTCAAGAGAATAGTATTCATTTTCAACACATTATAAATGCTAAGTTCCACGAGTTATTCAGTTACTCCATTGTCGACACTATTTTCATGATCCTATTTGTATCCAGTATCTACTCCTTTTCTGTCTTCATGAATTCTTCTGCTTTCAGAAAAAGAAACAATATGGAAGTTTACTGCAATCCATTTTGAATTGATTAGTATCAATATGTTTTTTGTTCCCATCTGCAAAAATTGAACAATTATTTTTTTCAGATTGCACTTGGTGGTCGCTATTCCCGGGACTTTTTCAATAGATACGGTGATTTGAGGCACATTCGCCGGTTACGTTTCTGGCCTCTTAATAAGGTCCTGATGGAGAAATATGATTTCACTGAGCAAGATGCAATTGACATGGCTGACTTTCTTGTTCCATTACTTGATTTTGTCCCTGAAAAGAGGCCAACAGCTGCTCAGTGCCTTAATCATCCATGGATCAGTGCAGGTCCTCGGACTCGTGAGCCCTCATTGACAAATCTGCAACCTGATGATGCTATTGACAGGGAAACGTCTGAAAAGATGAGGAGGGAAAAGGCTGAACAGGAGGCTGTGGAAGTTGGTATGGGGAATATCGTCATTGATGGAACTCCAAAGCCACTCAAAGATTCCCAGTCCACAAAGCCATCAGAATAGATGCAAATTAGCGTGTTTGGTGGTGTCTGCAACCTGTTTGTGTTTATATGGTAAGCCTTGATGGTCCTTGGAGTGTGATATTCTGTTTATTAAGCCTTGTGTGCAATATAGGTCATACTCGAGGTTGAGATTTGAGAAGCCCTATTACAGATAGGAATGTCTAAAAAGATAGCTTCCTTCACATTCAATGGGAAGTGCACAAATATTTAACCACGAGGGGTTTTTTTTTTGGAGAGTTTGTTTGAAACTTCTCCTTAGATTAGATGTTCATCTTCCAAAAATGCTATATCTTAGGAATTTGAACTGTACATTGAATGAGTTTAAATTTTTATGTGTCTATATCAGATTTTGTTGCTGTGGACTTTACCATGGTATCTTTTGTTTCCTAGTTTTTGGTTTTCTTTTAGTAATCACATTTGGTTTTTAACCTAAGCTTAGGGCTCATTATATACATAGATCTTATACATCTTCCCGAATCATAGTTTCTAGGTTTGTTTCTAAGCGGTAAACTTCGAGAATAATGCAGATCAGTTGTGCAGATCAAATTCTCAAATGCAAGATTATTGGTTGTGTAAGTGAAATGTGAAATAAAATTTGAATTGATTACACCTGAATATAAAAATTGTTGTATTGAGTGTGAAATAAAAGTTATTTTTATATAAATTATTGTGCTCTTTTTTTAATAAGTAATTGCCTTATTCTGAAAGCATTAGGTGACGTGCTTCATCATGAAAGCAAATTCAGTATTATATATACAGATGTTTTATTACAGATTTCTTTCCATCAAAGTGTGTACCAATGAACAATTTAATTAGTGATCATATATTTTTTAAACTTCATTGAATCTCAATTTGGCTACTCAATCAAAGAACCTTGAGTTTCTCGGTTTGACAGCGGGCAGGTGCATCCATGCTTATCATAGAAATTGTTTCCTATCCATCCATGATTGGCGTTGGTTGGATTTGGAGCTACGGAGTGACTGTGTTCCCTGTCAGTTTAAATATGAAATAATAATCATTACTAAAAAATTATCGGTAACTTATTCAATTAACAATTCTAACTCAACACTTTTTTTTTTGTTACAGATTTTATGCAACGCCAACTTCCATTTCCCGAAATGGAGAAATTCTGTCCTTTGTATTCTTGTGCCTCGCAACGCATTAAAGTCCATTTTGCAGTGACTAAAATTTTTTCTGAGTGGATTTTGGAGTTTGACTATTAATATCGCTATTTTTCTAAACCAAACTGGCTATTACTACCCCTACAGGCGTAATGGACATTTCTGTGACATACATGGGTTGGTAACTTGGAATACCCGTACTCTTTTTAATTAATAAATATTTTGCTCATGGAAAAAAAAAAAAAAACTCCATTATGAATAAATCTTAATCTACCGATCAATTTCAGCAGAAGATGTACGCCCCTAACCCCAAATCTATTGGGCTCCAAAACGGAAAGAAAAGGATAATTACACACTTTTCTTTTGGTGAATAATATACTAATTTGTTAAACTATTTTATTTTTAACCACTTACATTTCTCATTTTTCAAACTTTCACTGAAACTTAGACTCAACCTGACAATTAAAGGAGCAAGAAATTTTTGTTCACTGTTTTTTATGGTGTAAATTTTACACTATTTAATTTCTTCCTAAGGATTGTTTCAATCCATGCACCGTGTGTGACTGTGAACATCATTTCCTACACTTACCTGATTAACTGATTTTACATTTAGACAGACATCGCCACCCTAAAAATTCATTGGATAATATCATACTACAATCTAAAATATTCATAAAAGAAGATGTACTTTCATAAAAAAATACTACCATCTAAAATGCAGATCTATGTCTGCACTCAACCACTTTTTTCATGCAGTGCTGATGTATTGTAACCTTGACCCTAAAAATAGTGTGGAAGTTGACGAATGTTTTAGCTCACACAACACCCCTCGAGCAACAACCAAATGAAGAATCTCTTGATGACTGATGATCTATCATGACTATCATAACCATTATGAATTCATGAAGAAATAAAAAATTGTCTACCCCACTCCAAAACAAGAATAAAAACTAATACTTGTCACAGCTTAGTAATGTGGGTAATATCATGCATACTTCCAAGCCCATTTTGGATGATTGATCCTCATGTATAGTCACTGCATTTGTTGGGTGCTTACTTTTCTTCACAATATAACATCACCTGAAAATTGAATCAGATCCCCTTCAGGTTCGGAGGACTTAATACAGAATTATGGTTATATTGATGATTAAACCTTGGAAGGTCATTAAAAGCCATGAAAATACTTTAAGGATGTTATGTTGGTAATATCATGATAATAGATCCACAGCTCTGTCTCATTCTGAAGAATTCAAGATCTCGGATGACAAAAAAAGTTTAGGGCAGTAATCCTGGGAAACAGGGTAAAAGGTAAAAAGGTTACCTAAATTTGAAGTTTTCCAATCAAAATATTTTCCTTGCCCTGAGGTAGGAATACATTAGAAAAAAAACAACAACGCCACCAATAATAATCCCAGCTGTTGTCAGCCAAAATGCAAACTGCATCAAATCCACAAATGTTATTTAACAAGATTGATTGGCAACAACTTCCAATAAGAAACAAGCGAGCCATGCATGGAATAATGTTTTAGACCGTAAACCACATACCACATGTTCCTCAAGATAGGACTTCAGGTTCATGCCAAATATACCTGAAATCATAAAAATATATCTTGATATAAAATCAGGTAATGAACATAATATTTTCTAGATAATAAACCTGTCATTCCCAAGCATTTGACATAATTATTCATTTCAGTGTGATTTAGATAAATTTTGGACAAATTTATGGGTGGTTTTATATAACCCACTGAACATACTATATCAAAGAATCACCCGAAATTAGTACCTGCAACAAGGGCACCAACTGCCACACAGAATGTTCCAACCTGGAGAAGCAGTTCCACTCTGCTAACCTCAAGCCTCCGTGAGCTGTTGAATGAAATCAAATTTATTAGAACAAATAAGGTTAGAATTGACAGAGTTATTGACATCAACAAATTGCTTTTCTTGATTGAGTTTAAATCTGTGCTAATCTATATGGTATCTGACTATATGCATAATGCTCTCAATTTACTCAACAATGTTGCAAGAAGGAACCTGGACGGTTCTTTTAATTTTACAATGACAGCACAGAATATTTCATGCATGCTTAATTGTGAGATAGCTTCTGAATACTGCATTTTGAAAATCTCGATTGGTCTTCTCCTGTCTTACTTGAAGTCCTTGAATGTAATAATATTATACTATGATTTTGACTTCATCAACAATATGGGATATCAAATGGTTCAAGGCTTAATGTGACTTCTGAGCCTATGCTATCACATTGGATCCAAAGATGGAAGTCCAAACACAATCTCATGGTTATCACAATGTGGCTTTGGGAGAGCACTAAACTTCGTAACATCAAATTATGTAATCTTTCAATGCAGTAATCAACAATCAGTTGATACAAGTCTAAACCCCCCTGGACCAAGACAGAAAAGATAGTCAAACCTCAAACTGACAGCTATAGAATCTTCCATTTCCCTTGCAGAATCAAGAAGCCTTTCAGCTTGACCATGACAAGATTCACATCTGCAAGTGAATTTAGACAACAAAGTCAACTTTGAGATGAAATCATTAGAAATGTTAAACTTAAAAAGAAAAGTAATTAGCATTTGCCAGAATCATCAACTAATTGTGAAGTTTGAAAGCTTTACGTCTTACGAGACTTGTTTCTTAATGCAGATTCCTTTCAGATATTGTAACATGGAGAGATTTCTGGATATCCATGGGATTGTAACACACAGTGCTCTTATCTTATGTATATTAATAGTAAGTAAAAGCTTAAGACTCTTGGTTACAACGTGTTTATGCCATGTTAGTGCTGTGACTGCTGCCTTCTTAAACTTGACAAAATGAAGACCATGAAGGCATGTGAATTGTAATAATGGTGTATGGTGTACCAAAAATATCATATATAATTCCTCAACGTGTAAGCACACACAAAAAGCTCAATAATGAAATGTAGTGCACAAATTTGGAATGAGAATAACCTTTGAAGATAATTTTCCAGAAGCATCTCAATTTCCTCCTCCTCCTCTACATATCATGAAAAAAAAAAGCAAATGAGAAGCTATGTTCTTATAGGTCATCAGCAGAATGGGAAGATCCATATTGATGTCAGCAACAAAAAGGAATCCCTTGATATTTAATAGCTTACCCTCAGCAATCTGCTTTTCTAAGGGCAATGAACATTCCATATTATTGGTTCCTTTCTTAAGTGTGCAGTTTCTTCCCATGATACATATCCGCCGTATTTCGTGAGGGTCCTCCAGAAGGTCAAGCAGCATCTGTCTGAGAGCTCCTGCCCTAGAACCTAACTCAACCTAGCAATTTGGCAGGAAGCAAATAAAAAAACTAGTTTTCTCCCAGAATTAATGAAGATTGGTGAAATAAATTCAGACAAAAATACCAAAGTTTGTTTGCTAATACGAAGTTGCTCCAATATGTCACCAGTTATTCGATTTGGCAAGGCCTCAAGAAGAGCTTGAACCTACGACCAGGGGAGAGAGAGAAAATAGTTATTCCCATCAGGGAGTGAACTCGGAGACAGAGAAAAGGAGGAAACTTATAGTCTGGTAAGAACCTAGAAGGCAAAAATAATAATACTCTATAAAATATTTCAATAAGAAATTTGGTATTTGTAGCCATATGCCGTGCTAAAAGTATCTCACATAGCACTATGAAATGCACTTTATGATACTTTTAAGATCTTATAGAATGCCTGCATGGAGAGAGTGGCAGGAAACATCACACAAGAAAAAAAAAACGATAAAGCCCAGAAATTTCTACGAGTTTTGGTTCACATGCAGATTTAGAAATAACTACTCATAAAAAAACAAAAACAGACAAACACATCTGCAAGCAGGCGCATGCACACACACAATAAATAATCAACATAAACATACTCAGTTACTCACTGTGTTTCCATACTCACACGAGGTTCTAAGTCCATCATTCTCCGCTCCAAACGTTGTATTCTTGAAAGCAATGCTGCTTCAACAACCTGAAAGTTCAACCAAATAACTAGGGGGAAGACATTTCACAGCAGTATGCCACAATGACAAGCCATATGATTAACTCAACAATATATGAAATGAAATCAAAATTACATCCATGGTAACCAACTAATCAGATGCATGCTCGTATGAACAGTAATATTCAAATTCTTAAGCTTTTTAGAGAGGGTATTTGCCACAAGTAACAAGATTTAGACCCAATTACTTGGAAATCTGCTGCCCAAAAGTCATAACCATTTAGGTCCCCCAATGTGCTTTCTCTTTTGGCATCCCAACTTACTTTAAGTTTAAGGCCACACTTTTCTTGGCCTTCTGCATTGGACTTGTCACCATCTTCAGATCCTTCTGCCTCATTTTTTACACTTAAGCTACCATTTTATTTGGTATAATATTGTCATTATTTTATATTATTATTCCTTGTATTTCTAAACATCCACAAAACCCACCATCTTTACCATTTCCAAACCATGGGCCATAAATATGCACTGAAGTGTAATTCTAATATTTCGCTTGTTTATCCTCATTCTTCGGAATAGAATCAGGAAGAATGCATTTTATTTGGTAGTGCGATTAAGTTGATTCAAGCCTGAGTCCAACTATCATATTTCAACACTTGAAAATAAACCATATTCAGCAATAAGCATGTCAAATGAAGAAGCAAATTCCAGACAGACCTCAAGTTCAAATGGCATTGATGGCCCCCCATTGTTGTTCTTGGGGTTCAACCGTGGCAGCAATGTCTCTAGAAAAGCTTGCCCTCCTTTACTGATAAAATATCACAAGAGGTAGAAGTTCAGTTTTAGTTCACTGTTACTTTATCAAAGAAATAAAGACAGTGGTGAATCCCATAATATATGAATATTTCAGGATTAAAATAATACCGATTATAATCAAATATAAGTACACAATCTTGCATTGCTATTGCTCGTAGTGAACCCAGATTTAGAAGTATAGCATACTCCCGGACCTAATATGAGTCAAAGAAATTGAGTAAATAATTAATTATAAAGATGGAAATTGATATTGATGTTGTATATTCCTCTTTACCACATATGGGGTAAACTTTAGAAAACAAAAGGTGTGTGTTTGTGTGTACATATATAGGGAATAGATTCATTTTTAATGAGTGTGAATTCATTTTGAGGCTAGATTTTATGAACAGTGTAGTATAAGGAGTAATTCAAGAAAAACTTTCCGATCAACCTTCACAATAGGTTGATTAGATTCTTATATCTTAGTGATGTCTTGTGTAGTTTTTATTCTACCACTTATAGCGCACGGTTCTAGTTTTCCATGCTACCTATTTATATACTAGACTGTATCTAGATAGTTCTTTACAGCAATTTGGAGGTTTGGTGAGGATGAAAGCCAAGTTCAAATTCCATTCCTTCAATTATATAGTAAAAGATAAAAAAAAAATCGCAAAAGATTTGCCTCCTGTAGAATAAGGGGTACGCTTTAGAGGATAAAGTGAGCAATTATAACCATTAATCAGAAAATCAATGGTTGGGATTCTAACAACTCCATAGTTTGTTAATATATACATTTTTATTACAATCTCAATACTTCTTTTTTAATCAACAGCTATCCTTGCATTTTATCCTTTACACCCCTCATTTTGGAGGAGCTAAATCCTTCGGCAAAACTACCTGGAATTTACGATAATAGAGACAACAGAGCATTCCTTGGACGTCTTCATGAAACTTGAATGCACTATACATACAACTGAGGAATTAATAAATGATAGTGGGAAAAAATAAGTTGTACCAGCAAGGAAGGCATTGAATTTGTCAAAAACAATGATGGATCCACACTTCGAATGTCTCGTGGACGAAGACCTGAAAAACTAAACACTAATCAGACAGAAAATTTAAAAAATAAATAATGATTTAAATAGATTACTGGTGTTCAATAACGGATGGTGTCACTGCAAAAAAAAATAGAAGAAGAAGAAGAAAAAGAAAATAAAATAATAGAAGACAACATCCCGTTTACAATCGTTATGCAAATTGTATTATAAAAATATGTTTATAGGAAATCTCTTTTGAATTTAAGCCCATCGAAAAAGTGAAATGAGCACAGCATGATTGCATGAATAATAGAACATGATTAGATACTACCGAACTAGTAGCATGGAGTATTCATTCTCAACTTTCAGCACAAGCATAGTATTTTACTTACCACTTGACTTCAGTAATTGTCTCCTGTTGATTTTTCTAGTCGATACTGTCCCATTTGATCTCACTTCTACAACCTTCAGAATTCACATGTGAAAACACAACATGCTTATGAGGGGGAAAAAGGAAAACGAAACTAGTAAAACTTGAGAAGCTGCAATGAAATTCAAGAAGTTGCCAATTTAGTCTTAGGGTTTTAGTTCATTAAAGTGAAGTAGGAAAACTCCACAGATAAAAAAAATAAAACAAAAAAAGCGCTAAAAAGAACGAACTTCATAAACCGGTTCCCGAATTCCGAGAGAGATAGATTCGCCAGAAGAGGTGGTGGCAATCCTCTGAGATTCAACGCGGTCGTTTACAGGAACGGAAGCTCGGCTCGGAGCCTGACCATTTGCATCATCTGCAGCTTCATCGGAGTCAGATACGGCGGTTTCGGCGTCGCTCCACTGCTTCTCCTCCGTGGATCTGCCGATGCATTTCACCGGTTTCAGCGCCGGCGGAGATGGAACATAGGTCTTGTTCCGGCGGAGAAGAGTGAGGGAATGAAGGCATGGAGGTTCAACGGAGCGGAATTCGGTAAGATCGGAGAAGAAGACGTAGTTGGTGCGCGCGAGCAAGGGTTGAGAACGAAACTGCAGCAGGTGCGGCCAAGTTAAAGCCATGTTAGTTTAGTTCAGGTGTAGTTGTGACTATGGTTGCGGTTGTTATGGTGGTGATGCATGCCGTGAACGGAGACGGAGTGGGGTAGTTGGAGCTGTCGCTCACTCTGCGTAACGATCAAAACGAAACAGACGAATAATTTATCCAGATTTGTTTATTTTATTATTATTTCATGGCTCTTAATTATTATAATAACATCTCTAAATTTATTACAGTATTCCGATGAAGTTGATGGAGCTGCAGAAGGTATGGATAAACAGCTAAAAGGCAAAAAGTGAAAATTTTATCCATAAGAAACTCTCACAGACACAATTTTTTATTGGTACATTTTGTGTGGCTGAAATCAGCCTACGCAATTCGAATTGGAATGCGACGTCTACACGACGAGGACCTCAAGCGAGAGCAAATTTTGAGTATTCTGGTAGTACACTTTCTTTTTTTTTTTTTTTTAAGTAAATCGCCATTTTTTTTAAAGTAAATCACCACTTTAATTCTTGAAAACGTGATCAATTTAATCTTGAATTAAAAAAACTGTTAATTTAATTCCTGAAAATGTAAAATGTCGATCAGATTAATTCTTTTGTAACTGTGCGTTAGTTAACAAAATGTGAAGTAAAAGGACTAATCTGATCAACGTTTTACACTTTCATGGACTAAATTAACAGTTTTTTCAGGGACTAAATTGACAGTTGACCACACTTCTATGGACTAAAGTGTTGGTTTATTTTTTTTTTAACAGCACCTAACATATTACGGTGGGATTATTTCGTTTTTTATATCTACATCCCGTAGTACCTATTAGCTCTTGATAACTATCTCAGATTCTCAATCCTAATTTGTGTGTGTTCAATATTTTTTATTTAAATTTAAATAAAATTTTAAAATGGAAAGAAAAATAACCATACAAAACTAATATTATGGGTGTCAACATTTATGGGTGCGGGAGGTTACACTCTATGTTTGCATTTAAAAAAAATGAAATACATGTATCTATTTGAATAAATAGAAATTTTAACATTTATATTCATATTTAATAAATATTTACTTAGATTTCAACTTATTACTTGTTTTCTCCTTATTTGAATATAAAAATAATTATATTTACACTAATTTAAAAAGTTGATTAATTTCATTTAACTTTTTTATTGTCATTAAAAAACGAATTGAATTTACTAAATGACCCTCTATGGAATGCTTCAACTTTATTAAAATTTGTTTCAAATAGACATACTTTCTTTCTAGTGACATATGGTTCATTAAAAGAGGTCATTAGAAAATAAAATTGAAATGAAATAGAGCATATTTTTGGATGATCTCATTAAATATGGTGAAATTAATTTAAATTTACTTATATTTTAATCCATCATACATGAATTTTTTACTTATATTCATATTCGGAGAGAGTACAAATTACTTATATTTACTTTTCAAAAATTTGTTAGTAAAATACAACTATTGTATTTGGATTCCAACTTATTTAATGGTTAAAAAACTTATTTAACATGAGTAATTTTTATAAGTGGCCATAAAATCTAAATTTAATTTATCTATTGTAATCCCTAAATTTTACAATTAGGTATATGAGTTATGGTATGGATATCATTACATAACTCACAATCTATGCAAATTTAAATTACATAAATTGATGGTCCATTTAATTGTGGGTTTATATGGGTTATCCAGGTTGCGGGATTCTAGATCAATTCATTTAATTAGATAAAAAATAATTAATTTATGGTAAAAAAGAAGGGTTTTATTCCAAAAATTATAGATAACACACATGTAAATTAGTCTACATTATATACCACTTACCTAACCCTTGAGACTATGCAAACATGTTTTTTTTTTGGTCGAACTATGCAAACATGTTTAATATAAACTTATTTCTTTTTGGTTAATTGATTCTCATTATGAAGAAGGGGCCCAAAGGAAAACCAAACAAACAAGCAAAGCCCAATCAAGGCAAGAAAAGGTCCAACACAGGTCAACATAAAATACGAAAGCAAAGCGGGACCCATGACTAGCAAGTACAGATAAATGACCAATACGAAAGTACACAACGACTAAGAAGCGAAAATTAAGGAAAAGTGTAATCTAACACCTTAAAAACAGAAGAGGAAGGGGCACACTATGGGGGCGGGCGAGAGAAACGGGGATCCAACTGTGAAGATGAAGGAACAGAAGGTGCAAAACTTGGATCAGAGTTCCTAGGGGGAATCCCGTAGCTGCATCTAAATCTTTATGGAGCAGGTTCTGTAACCAAGGAGGAGGATTGAACACCCAGTTGATAGGGAAAGCATCTCTAGATCGAGCTCGAGAAACATGGTGAGCCACTGCGTCGCCAGTCCTTTGCGTTCAAGTGAATCCACGATGGATAAATCAATCAGCTATGGTAAGAATATCCTCCACAATCGTGTGGATTTATGCAAGTGATTTTTCTTTACGGCTTGCTTTTATTAATAGTAGATTGTCATATTCAAATACCATCTTCCCCCAATCTAAGTTGTATGCTAACATCACTGCTTCTCTCATTGCATGGGCTTCAGCTACTAGAGAAGGAGCATGAACCTTGCTTGTTGTACTGGTAAGTAGAGACCCCTGAGAGTCACGAGCAATCGTTGCACAAGCTCCACATCCCCCAGCCTAGGTCCAGGACACACCAACATTGCATTTTATGGTCCCCAATGCTGAGCGTTTCCAGTGAGTAGCTATCCACCAAGAACTCCTTGATGTATGTTGTGTGATATTTTCACTTTGAATGGCCTCTACTTCCACTGAATTGTCCCAGAGAAGGCATGGACCACTAGATAAACCTCTAGGATCTACACAGAAAATGTTCTTGTAATGAAGGTTGTGTTTCAGCTTCTCTAATTTCTACAGAGTTGGTCTGGTTTCCATTAGGAAGATGATTGTTGGCTTTGAGCTTCTTGCAATCTCCTTGAGTTCTGAAACTGTCGCAGCAATTGCCACACCGCGACATTTCCAACTCAGGATACTTATGGTGACATAGGGGCGTGATAAGGCCCGCCTCCTCAGCTATAGTGGAATTAGCACCTTGCAGTTGGTTAGGAATGCGCCTAGCCTTTTAAAATCATCACTTCTGATCAATTCTCCCATTGTTAAGCTTAAAATATGATATACCCTGCTCCTTTTAAGAGAAACATATTTACGAAAACCTTCTATTATCACCTGGATAGCAACCTGGTATCCCCCTGTTCCAGCCTCATTTTCTTCTAGGGGAATTCAACATAATAATTTTTGGTAGCTTCCCTAAGGCCTGATCCATCCTGCTTGCTGCCAAATCCTCCTTTGTTCTTGTGGTTATACGCTTCAGTAGTGCAATTGTTAGAAAAAAGCCATGAGTCCCTGCATTTCAAGACTTCCTTCCCAGTTAAGGATAATCCGTAGAGACTGGATCCCTTATACTTGGGGCTAGGATAGTCCTTTATGATGACATCCTCTCTCAGCCCAATAAACTCCTTCTCAACTCTCAGCTTGTCAATTGTTTTGGGCCCTAATCCTGGGCTCGTTTTCCACCTTTAAATCTACCAAGGTGATGAAGGAGTTGGCATCCGGAGGGCCTAAAATGCGTGAGGAACAAAATGATTAATGCGGGGGTTGTTATGCAATGGGCTTGGGGAGGGTTGGCCCAATAGAGTTGTTAGGAGTCATAAACATTACACTAGACCTGGGACCCTCTGGAATATTCTGCTCCTCAATCGTGGTGGACCCCTCAACCGCAACTTTCTCGTCCTTTACATTACCTTTCAACATATTTTGTCCTTTGTCAGTACCATTGGTGGCTCCCCCACCATCTGCTGTGTGTATATCGTTACTGCCCTGTGTCTCCTTTTGTGTTGTCCCCTTATACGCCTAGCCTCGCACCGAATCTGCAATCTTGTCTTCTTATTCCACCTCAACATCTTCTTTGTGCTTGAGAAGTTTAATTCTCATGACGTTTTCAGCAACAATGGCTGCCAAGGATTTTACTAGGGGTATCCCCAAATTAGGACCATAACGAGGACGAGATGGATCATAGATAGCTATCTCTTTGGTTTTTTTGCACTTTTTATCATCATGACCAATAATGCCACAATTATAGCAAAAACCTTGGATCCTCTCGTATTTAATAAACACCCAAATTCTAGGAAGATTTTTCCTTGGTAACCAAAAAGATGTGATTAAAGGCCTTCTAATATTAATGATACATTTGACCCTCAGAAAAGATCTTAGAAGTTGATTGTCCATAAAAGAATTTTCAATTGCAACTATGTCCCCCAGGATTTTTGCCACCTTCACAGCATTGGTAGAAGTCGATAATTCAAGGGGTAATCCATGGAACTGAATCCAAAACCCAACTAGATCATAATTAACCTCATAAACTTAAGCTTCGGGGATCCAATTCTGAAGGTTGAGCAAGTTACCCATGACAAACCACAAACCATCATCCAAGACTCTTCCAGCATCCTTAGCCTCTTTGAAATTAAACAAGAAAACATTTGGGCCCATATTTGAGATGTTTATATCTTCTGTTAATCCCCACGCCTTGGATATGATGTCCTTGATTGTTGCCTTATTCAAAGGTTTTTTTATAGGATTTTCCCAACTAACATTTTCTGAGCTGCTCCTAGACCAGAATCCCCTTCAGCTTCCAACAACAATTCCAGCCCTTCCAAAGAGCCCATGATTATAGGATGGTTATTGTTCTGGTCCATTTGATTACTACTACCAGAAGCCTGGAATATGAAAGGAAGGTATTGAACTAGAGGGAAAGGGAGATTAAGCTAATATCCCAGTGTGGGATAATAGATGAGGTGACAGTGGTTAGGCTAGATATGGAAGTAGCAAGATGGAGTACTGATGGAATGGAGGGTGGTAAAAAAGAAACTTGGTGAAGGAGAAGGTGATATTGAACTAAAGGGTTAGGGAGATTGGGCTAATTTCTCAGTGGGGGAAAATAGATGGGGTGATAATGGTTAGGCTTGGGGATGTAAGAAGCAATATGGGATAGAGATGGGAATGGTGATAAAAGAAAGGAAAACGAAGGTGAAAACTAAGGACAGAGCAAAGGCAGACCTTAGCTAAGGCCAGAATCACCCATGGCTGAGTGAGGAAGCTCCAGGGATAGAGAGGAGATTTTGGTGTTGATAACACACACACACACACACAAACTCATTTAGCTATACAAATTGATTCATTTAATCTATAGACCTTTTTTTGTCCAAATAGATAAGTGTAGATATGGTTGGGCTAGTCAACATGTCCTTCTCTTCCTCAGCCAAATATCAACTCTGATATTGGTTTTTAATTTTTTGTAGTTCTATTTTCTAGTTTGTTTGTTGAACATTTTTTTGTTGTTTTCTAGGGGAATATCTTTTTGCACCACCCTTAGTTTTTCTTTTTTTTTTATGAATTAAATGTCCTTAATTTTTGCTCCTACACTCCACATCAACTTTTCCCTTCCCCCACACCACCTCCCCTCCTTTCCTCACTTTGTCATGCCACTTAGTCTACCAACATCATTTTTTTTCTAATACGCTTGACCTAAAGTTTTTTTCATATACTCCATCCGGACTCAAATATAAGCAAAAAAACATCCACCTATGGTGGACTAAAATATAAGCAAAACTTAACTAATTTTACCCTATTTAATGACATCATCCCAAATTACCCTTTATTTAATTCAGATTTTATTTTCCAACCACTCTATTTAATGAATTTTGTGCCAATAAAAAGAGAACATGTCTACTTGAAACAAGTTTCAATAAAATTGAATGTGGAGTAATTTAGGCAATGCAATTACTTTTTAGATGGTATCAAGAAAATTAAATGAGTTTAGCTAATTTTCTTAATAAGTGTGAATTTAGTTATTTTTGCTTAAAATTGAGTCCAGAGGGAGTACCTTCAAGAAAAAATGTCTACCACCTATGAAATGGACTTCAATTGCTTGGCCATCCCCTTACCCTAAATTTTCATTAAAAAAAAGCCTGATGTAAAATAACCCCAGGATAGACCCCATTGGCTCAAGCAGTTGGCCTTAACTTTGGGCATGATGTTAGGTCCATCCAAGAAAATTGAAATTGATCTATTACATATGCAATTCAACATGGACCAAAAAAATAAAATGATAGGAACACTCGGGAGTTGCTTTTAGCACCCCTCCCCCGTTTTTTAACATTTTCCCAAAAATACCCCATCACATTATTTCTTCTTTCTTCTCTCCCAACATCCCCACTCATCCTTTTCTTCTCTCTTCTCCTCCCGACGCATATCCCACCCCATTTCGTCTCTCTTCTCCCTCCAGTAACCACCCCACCCTTTTTTTTCTCCCCCACCCCATCCTTTCTCCCTTCTCCCTCCCCCTAACCATCTCACCCATTTCTCCCCTTTCCCTCCCTCCCCTAACCACCCGTCCACCTTCTCCCACCCCACCCTATCTCTTATCACTATCTCTTTTCACCTTTTGTTCTCTCTCCTCCATTCTTCCTTTTTTTTTTCTTTGAATGTTTTGGATGTGTTATGGGAAGTTTTAATGAAATTTAAAGACGAACTAATGACAATGACTAACTTTTATACTTTTAAAAATTAGTTTTCGATACCTGAAACTAATGTATGGAAGAAATTTTGTTTAATTTAAGAAATAAACTTTTAATATGGCTCTCGAAAATAATTTCCAAAAGCATTTTGATAATTTAACTTCCATAAATTTTTCTGAAAGTATGTTAAAAAAATTGCTTTCGAAAATTAGTTTTCAAAAAAAAAAATTTTTGAATGAGTTTGCTTTCGGAAAATAATTTCCAAAAGTAAATGAGAGGTTTAATGAAAAATTAAAAACAAAAAGGAAGAAGGGGTGAGAAAAGTGAAAATGGGGGTGGGAAAATCTTTTCCCTAGAACACTGTCTTTTATTGAGTTTTGTACAAAAGAAAAGGGAGCATCACCCTCTCATCCTAAACTCTCACTCTCACCTAGTCACCTTCCGTATTGATCAGGGCACACGCAGGTTTCAATGGTATTGCTATTTCTCATAAATTTTTAAAATTGGAGGGAACAAGTAAAGGAGAAGCGCATGGCGGTACCAGCAGATCCAGTCATTGAAGAAGAGCACGATGGTCCCACGCACCACCCTTCTGCTCCGTCACACGAGGTTATCATCAACGCCTCCGCTTAAATTACAAACTCTAGTTTCAGTTGCATTTGAATCCATGGCCATTTACCTGTAATTAACCCCCTATTGCCAACTCTACGTATTCTTGCTCACTTTAGACATGAAAAAGCGATTGCAATATTTGGCCTCTTCTTTCCTTTTCTCTTTTACAAAATTATTCAGTGATTGTTTTGAACTATTTCTGATGCAGTTTTTTGATTTATCAACAACAGTTGATCCCAGTTATATAATCTCCTTGATAAGGAAGCTTCTGCCTTTGGATTCTGCTCCCTTTAATGGAGTTGCTTCGGATGACCCTAACCAAGGTTCGCTTACCCATAACACAGAAGAAGGGGAAGCACCGTCTACATCTATTTCTAATGATGAATACCTTGAATCATCCAATAATAAATCAGAGAATATGGACGTTGATGTTTCCCGTGAATTTTCTCACCCGCGAGGAGAATATCAACAAACGGTTGATGGGCTTGAACATTCCAGTGTCTCAGTGGGAGAGGAAGCCTGGGAGGAATATGGTTGCGTTTTGTGGGATCTAGCTGCCAGTAAAACACATGCAGAACTCATGGTACAGTAGTACATGGATGTGGTCTTTTGGTTTAGTCTTTATTTGAGTTCCTTGCTTACTATTGTCATGTATTAGTTTCAACTTTCAATTCGTTACATGTTCTTGCCCGGTAGTGGTCCCTCCAAATAATGATCTCATTTGATGTACTGTGCTGCCATAATCTCAAACTTCACTCTTGTTGGCTTTTTGAGAAGATAGATGATTATTTGATTGTTTTATGACATTTTTTTTTTATAGCGTCTGGCCACTGTCCCCTCCAACCATCAAGCTCCTAGTTATTGATATATAAACCATTCTTGTCACTTTCTCTCAGCAGAGATCTAAATACATTTAGGTTATCATTGCTTTGAGCCATTCGACCTTTTGAATGTTGTACAAACTGAAATGAAATGGTTACTTGGTACAATCCTGCAGGTGGAGAATCTTATACTCGAAGTTCTTTCAGCAAATCTCATTGCTTGCAAATCTGTCCGTGTCACTGTAAGTCTATGTTGAACCATGTATATTCAGACTGCATTCTTCTAATGGTTTGTGAAAAAAAATTATCAGGTAAATAAGAAGCTCTAATGTTAGTTCGTTACATATTTTTGTGGATTGATTACATTCTACAGGAAATTAGCATAGGAATTATTGGGAACCTTGCCTGTCATGAAGTTCCAATGAAGCATATAGTCTCGACAAAAGGACTGATTGAGATAATTGTGGACAAGTTGTTTCTGGATGATCCTCAATGCCTGTGTGAAACATCCCGGTAATTTTTTACACATGCAGTGTAGTTCTTGTCAACTTTGGAATTTGGAGGATATCTGATGTTAGGGACCAGATTTATATGATTGGTTACTATTTCCATATATTTGTTCCTCTGTTTCTTGTTATTCCTGATTTTTCCATCTTCTATTTCTACAAAATGTATATCTGTGAGAAAGAAATACTCTTCTTTTTCTTTTGTGAAGAAAAAAATGCTTGTATGCCCATGCTTATGTAATTATTCCTTGTCTATTCTGTCCATTTCCAATTGGAATATTTCATTTTTCAGGAACTTGCCTGATAGTGAGGTTATTGAATACTGAGTTATAGTCCCTTTTGCTTTTACTGAATTTGTTGATCTTTCTTCTATCCTGATGGAAGACTTTGGACTCCTTTCTCCTGAGTCCAGAGGTGCCTTCTCTGGATTTTTTTTTTTCAGTTCCTTACCCATTCTCCTAATAGTCTCCATAGCTCCATCTATGGTCAAATTTTTTGTTTGGACTCCTTTTCTTACAGAACTAACAGTAACATAAATGATATGTTGCACAAGCGAAGAATCTCATTGTGTTGTCTCCCAAAATGTGTATTATGTTCTAGTTCCGAAACCAAGGCTTATCTCGTTTTGCATTGTTCTGTTGCTACTTTTCTTTAAAATGAGTTGTTTGAGATTCTTTGAGAATATTGGTTCTGTCATAAGGATTTGCATCGGTTTCTCTTAGTTAATTTCAGAGGTTTTGGCTCATGTAAAGAAGCTAAGACTTTGTGACAGTGTTCTGTATTTTTTATTCTCTGCTGTTTATGGCTGGAGAGGAATGCTAGATTTTAAAGGGCACTCGTTTTTACTCTAGAGTCTAGACTTCATTTGGGATAGGGTTATTCGTTGGCCATCTTCTGGTGTTCTGCTCATGGTGTTTTTAGAGCTGTTTTTTTCTCAGACATGCATTTGCTACATGATTCAATTCCTGGGTTCTAGTTTTGCTTTTGCTGGGTTGTTTTCTCAAGAGGATGTCTCATCCTCGTTCTTTCTACTATTATCTTCTTCCTTAATAAATTTCTTTCTATAAAAGAAGATGCACACAGATAGTCCGAATAAATAAAACAGTGGAATGATGTTCTATTTATTTATCTCAAGAATTTTATTTGTGTTATGCTGTAATTTAGGTATCATACTACTTTTCAACATAATTATCTTTATTTTATAAACCTTTCTTATAGTTAGCTGTGGGAACAGATTGTTGACTGTGGGTCTTCAAAGTGGTGAATCTATTATATGGGCTGGGGCATTGCAGTCTGAACATATACTATGCCAGATATTATGGATTGCAGAAAATACATTGAACCTTCAGCTTTTAGAAAAGGTAATGAACACTTTGTATTAATACATGGTAGTGTCAACTTTTTTATTTTAATAGAGGTTATAATGTTTGAAGTCACTAAACTTTGTGAAAGGCATGTTATGGAATATGTGCAAAAAACAAATAATTTTGGAGGAAAAATACTATGATGATTTTTATTGCTTTTTTGGCATTCATTCTGAGTCAGAATGCAACTAATAAATGGCTAAGACTGTTCTACTTTTTAACAGAGTGTTGGGCTTATATTAGCTATATTAGAAAGTCAGCAGAAAATTGTGGATGCTCTTCTTCCACCTATGATGCAACTTGGTTTGGCAAGTATATTGATCAGTCTCTTGACTTTTGAGATAAGCAAATTAAAGTGTGAAAGAATACCTGAAAGGTACCTTGATCCACAAACCTCCATTCTGCAATGATGAAATACACAATTTCTGTCATCATCTGATAAATTCTGACATCAGTGAATATGCTTGTAAAATACTGCCTTGCAATTTTTCCCTCTTACATTTCATTATCCAGATAACTATCCGTCCAACTATTTAGGGGAATTGATATGACAACCTAATATCTTAATGTTTCAGGTACTCAATTCTTGATTTAATTCTTCGTGCAATTGAAGCTCTTTCTGTTATAGATGATCATTCTCAGGAAATTTGTTCAAGTAAAGAGCTTTTTCAACTAATATGTGATCTGGTTAAGTTCCCAGATAAAGTTGAGGTAGTGTTATTGTAGTTTACACTTTAAATGCTGATGAATTTTACTCAACATCAACTGTTCATATTAATAATTTGGTATTTGATGAGCTGTAAACTTTTGATTTTTTAATGGTCATATTTGATATTCTTTGGTTTTCATCCATGCTAGGGTGTGAGATACTCTCACAGGAATATCTTAGTCTGAAATATTATGACCACAGAACTCATATGTATATCATAATGAGTTCTCAATATAATTAATACCTTTTCTATTCTTCCAAGATGCATCACAAGGTTTTGTATTTTTGAAGTAAGGATTTATTTCTCTGTCAATGGACAAAATGTTTTTTTTTATCTTTTCTTTGTTCCCTTGAGTAGGCATCAGTTGAACTGTGTACTTCTGATATTTTCTCATAGATATATTCCATAGTTTGTGTAAGTCATGATAAGTTGTTTGATAGTGGGTTTTGCTTGGTTAAACATGATAAGGGTTTTCAAATACTGGGCACCCTTCTCCAAAATAAAAAGGGTTGCAAGCAATCTCTCATAAAACACTGATTTCCTAAATTGATCTAGAAAATGGTACAAAATATCTGCTAGAAGAATAAACACCTGATTTCCTAAATTGATCTAGAAAATGGTACAAAATAATCATAACTGATAAAAGATGAATTGTGTCATATGGTAACCTAATGCTCTTATGCCTCTTGCTTTATTAATATGTGCTTCTCACAGATTGACAAGAAATGAAAATGGTTTGGCTGACTGAAAAAGTATGGTGATTGGTGATTCTCCTGTAGGTTGGGAACTGCTGTGTTACAGCTGCGGTTCTTCTTGCAAATATTTTGTCTGATGTTGCTGATCATGCTTCTGAGGTATCACAGGGTAAAACATCTCTTTCACTCTCTTCCATAAACTTTAATTCTCTATTTTTTTTTCTGTATGTCTGGATTGGTTAATATAATGGTAAATGGCATTGTGCCTTTCAGATTTGTGCCTCTTAGCTGGTCTGCTTGACATATTCCCTTTTGCTTCGGATGATTTGGAAGCAAGAAATGCACTCTGGAATGTAATTGCTAGACTATTGGTCAGAATTCGAGAAACTGAAATGAGCCCTTCAAGTGTATGTCACTATGTTTCAGTTCTTGTCAGAAAAATTGATCTGATTGAAGATGAGCTTCTCAACCAACAATTTGATGACTCCAGTCATGAACAGGAAAGCTTGTCTTCTGCTGGTTCAACAGCAGATGCTAGAAATACATCTGTATCCTTCTCTATTAGTTAGTTGAATTTGTTGTTTGCGATTCTGAGGCTTCCTTTGGATGGAAGGAATTGAAATATACGAAGAACCACAATTCTTGGAATGAGGTTTCAATCTCTTAGAAGTAGGATGATGGATTTAAATTTATTCCTTTGTTTGCATGCTGTCATGATTATATGAATATGATTAAGAATCCATTTTGATTTCTCTTGCAGTAATTGTCTTGGGCTAGAGAAGAAGTGATAATTAATTTATAGTAAGTTAGTAACTAACTAATTATTCAATATTAGAAGAGTTAAAACAATACTTGTAGAAAAAAGGGCAAGCGGGTGCTCTAAAGCTCTTGTCATGACTGGTCCAGGGAAAGGTGGGACAACAATGTTTACTGTAGGTAATGTTACCTAGAGACTGATTTCTTGACTCAAACCTATGACCTGTTAGTAACTCTAATCATTGCACCAAGGCTCCCTTTCAGTTAAAACAATACTTCTATTGAAATTAAAAAAGAATTTATTTTTGATAGATTGTCACATTAAATAATATGTTGTTTCATCATTTAATAAGTTTGGCATCTCATGTAGTTGTGATAGTTAACAGGGGACTAATGCTTCAGAATTAAACTCAGCAAAAAAAATAAATCATTTACATAAGCAACTAGTGATATTATATCTCTGTTTCGGTCTTATATACAAGGAATTTTATTTTTATTTTTCCTTTAATAATGATTCTATGTTACAAAGGATTTTTCATGTGATCCATTACATGTGGCAGAAATTTTATATTAACTGGCTGTTACCTTGTATCTAATTTGGTAGAATCCATTCATGACATTTATTATTTTCCTTCATTTATATATTGTCCACGTTGGTTACTAAAAGCCAATTCTTAAGCAGGGCAAGGAAAGCATCGATGATCTGTTGCTTATCTAAATTACTGGTCTTTAATTATGAAGCATTAGACCTTTATACCTTTATCTAGCCACTAGCCATCCAAATAACTATAAAAAGACAGCCACACCTTCTGACTGTTACGATGACATGCTTATTTATGCGGATGCATGATTTGCCATTTGTTTACCTTTACCTTTGCAAATAGCTCAGGAGGATAATTGGCATTCTGAATCAGTGGACTGCTGCAAAGGAGGATGCTGAAGATCTTGTCAGCGAGACAGACGTTAAAAAATTGTTGGATTGTTGTCATAAATTCTCAAAGTAGAATTGCTTTATCTTGTAAATTACAATTGTAAAGGCAATCTTTGAAGGTTCTGTACCTGCAGATGCTATTTTGTATTTGCTTGTTCTGGGCAATTAGATGTATATGGATATCAATTTTGGCATTGTCGTTTCTTACATTCTTTCAATTTTACACCTGACTTTTTGGATTGTGTTGATTGCTGGGCTTTATGTCACCTCCATACTTAGAGGGATTAGCAATCCACATGATTTGTTCTTGAGTGATGAAACTGAACATAAGACAGATAATATTCCTAATAATTCGTCCCTGAAGTTCGGTTTTCTGTGTGATTTTATCCCCGTAACTCTGATATCTGTTTTAGCGCACCCCGAAAGCCTCCAACACCTCTGTTGTTGATGAGAGTTGAGAATTCCGTCAATTGATAAATTCTGAAGCTAGTGGATTTTTGGTTTTTCACCATAAAGTGTCCTCTATTATCTGGTAATCTTATTCGGAGATTAGTGATTTGAATGGTCATCTTGGCTAGTGGTTTGAATAGTCATCTTTTATTTGGTTTGATTCCTTTGAAGAGAATAAAGCAGGAAGTGACATTCTTTGGCTGAAAGGGAATAAAAAGATCTGATGAAATTATGCCGTGAAGGTAGGAATGGCAAAACGGCCTGACGGTGAAGATAAGATAAAACGAGAATTATCATAATCAGGTGAATCGTTGAGAACAAATAGATTGGTATCATAAATCTGAAATTTCACAAACTATTAAACGGAAAAACCATTTCCTATTTGATACTATACTAAAGTTGTGTCTGTATTTATGGTGTGAATAGTCTGAGTTTAATTTGTACATAAAACTAAATTCTCTAAATAAAATAATTAAATAATTGAATACAAACCCAGCAGAAGCAGCTTTGAACATCCAACACTGAAAATTTACTTGAAGCTTATACAAATATTGGTCATATTACACGAAACATGAAAACACAGCGAGCTTTGTAATTGAACATCTTCAACATCCTTTTACATAAGCCAAACTCATGCAACAACAGCAACCACACATAACTTTTTTGAAGTTGACCAAAAAAAAAACTTTTTTGAAAAAAAAAATCCAAAGCAGAACATGAACAGAAAAATGTTGGATTAGGATACGAGAGAGATGCCAGCAATGAGCAAATCATCGGCCAAAATCTTGTTTGCAGCCTGTGAAGGATGAACACCATCCCAGAATACATATTCACTTGCATTGGCACATGTTCCTATGGACTTCTGATTACACAATATAGCGGCCTCTAGCAAACCAGTTCCACAACATGCCTTCCTTGCTTCAAAAAATCCTGTGAAAGTGTATAGTGTACCACATAAAGAAAACTTAGTTAAAAATCCTTATTCATAAGTTATATAATAAGATTGGCTTTTTGGGATCACAGAGGTAAATGTTATACCATATTCAGAAGGCTTAGTGACAAGGTCATAGAGAGGTTGATAGATATCCAAAATGACCAATTTGAGGCCAGGAAGAGAGTTTTGCAAGCTCTGAGATGTGGTATTTAGTTTTTTGTTAAAGTTAACAGCATCACTGTTTAGGTTGGCAACACATTCGTTGCTATGAGAGCCAAAGAGAGTGATGGCTGCTGGCAGACAACCTATTGGAGCTAATGTTGTCACACCAATTCTCCTTGCCCCAAGTGAATATAAATTCTGTCACATGCATGTGTTGGAATTTGCAAATCAAAATCAGTAAGTTCTTTAGCAAAGAAAATAAAATAAATAAATGTCTTTTGTTTATTTTGATAATTTTTTATCATCTGTAACCACATTATAGTGAAACATGTTTGTTAATATGTTCAAGTTGATAGAGACATGCCTGGATGAAATTGGTAAAGCTTTGCAACAGAATGTCTGAGAACTGATCAGCAGTGTAAACCTTGTAAAGCAGAGGATTTAGGTAATAATTCTGAACAAAATCACTACTCCCAGCGCTAACAAGGTATATAGCATCAGATATAATTGATGAAGCATTTGACTTCCCTACTACTCCCACCAATATATTCTGGCACTCTCTGTAGTATTCCAGCTGCTGGCTCAATGGAATTGCATGCTAAACTCAGTGGAAACAAAGAAAAAAGGAAAATAACACACATTAGGACTTAAAAATATGATGAGTGAGAGAATATTAGTTTTGAATTTCCAAATATATACTTACATATAGTTTAGCTGTAGGGTCATAATAGCCAGAAGCAGCAGAGGCAAAGTTAGCACCATTCAAGAGGTTGCTTCCTCTGGCCTGTAAGTTTAGGTATGCTGGTGGGTAGGAGGTAAATCCAAGGCTTTCAGCTGCAGTGAATAGAAAAAAGATTAAATCTTTGTTAACAAACAAGATAATGTGGATG
This sequence comes from Sesbania bispinosa, assembly GCA_026901365.1. Taxonomy (NCBI): domain Eukaryota; kingdom Viridiplantae; phylum Streptophyta; class Magnoliopsida; order Fabales; family Fabaceae; genus Sesbania; species Sesbania bispinosa. The sequence continues at coordinate 4,649 of QLOH01000511.1, read as the reverse complement.
GTAAGGAAGGGATGTTTATTATGTATTAAATGATGATTTTGAGGGAGAAAAAAAAAGAAAAAGTACCTGTGTAGTCTGATGCAAGCTTCCCATTACAAAACCTCCCAGTTGGCTTGTGATCATTGAAATCTCTTCCATATGGAAGAAAGTTTGCTTTAACAATAGTGTATAAATTGTTATTATTACCTGCATCAACAACAGAGTCTCCAAATATGAACAATGCAGGTACCAGAGGCTGTCCTTTAGCCACATTGAACACTGCAACAAGAAGCGAGAAAGTCAAGAAATAGCTTAAACACTCCATGCTTTTCAATTTCTCTTCAGGTTCTTCACAGAGAAAGAGAGATAGAGAGAGAGGGTAGGCTTTTGAAGATGGGGTTGCAGTATTGGGAACTGATGATCTATAATGGTCTTGTGCTTTGAAGCTATATAGCATGCAGTGGAGCTGGTTTCACAGGGCTGCAGTTCCGAGAATCTTATATATCATTCAATTTGACAGTTGAGCTGCACAAGTTTAAAAAAAAAAAAATCTTACTCTCTTACAAATGAGCATCTAAAACATTATTTGCATATTTTGTTTTACCAATTTGTGAAAAAAGATTGCATGCTTATATTATATATATTTAACTAAATTGATAGGTTGAGATTGTATAGTTTAATTAAAAGCAGGTGGGTAGCATAAACAATCTTAGCTGTAACCATCTTAATGTCACTCAAACAATTTTGCGTTAACTCACACAGATTTATAAGCGTGATCTTGAGCTACAAGGCTTGATCTTGAGCTACAAGAAACCCGTTTAAACATATAATCAAAGAGAGCTGTAAGTAGCAAGTTAAATGGGATGGCTGATGGTAGTTTTCATTATGCAATGAACTGTAATTTAAGAAGGTCTATTTTCTACATTTATCAAAATCAAAGTAACAAATAAAGTTGGTTATTAACCATTAAGTACAAGTATTTTCTTTTTGGTCGGAAAAAAAAAATACTTGTACTTCATTATACAATGAGCTGTAATTTAAGAAGGTCTATTCTCTACCTTTATCAAAACCAAGTAACTGATTAAATACTAGTAACAAATAACGTTGGTTACTAACCATTAAATACAAGTATAGTCTTGCACGTGGTGTACTGAGCTGTTCCAGCTTCTTCAACAAGCCCAATTTTGGACCATACCACAATAACACAAACTTAAACTAGTAGACCGGTCACCCTGAGAAAAGAAAAGTGACTAGAGAAAAATCAGTAGCGGTGTTGGTGGATTGGATTGTATCAGTTTTGAGGGAAAAATTATCCAATCTAATAATTTTGGTTTTCTTATTTAATCATCCAATCGGTTTTTATCTTTTTCAAATATGATCAAATTTTAATCGGTTTGGATTGGATTCGATTTCGGTTTCTCAAATAAACTAAAAAATGAAGTTATGAAAACAAAATATTGACATCATTACTAGTTTCCGAAATCGTTAATCATTTACAAATTCAAATCCGAAAAGTTATGCTTTACCAAATTGTTAATGTTTCTTGAACAAATAAGTTGTAACTTTAAATACTTAATTGGATATCAAAGTGAATCTCAATTCCACTGTCCATATAACAATATTCGCTTATGGTAAACTCGATATGATAAAAATATGCAATTATCTTATCATATCTTATAACATTCAAATTATTTAATTGCTTCTAATCCCATGATTGAATGTTATTCGTTAAATATAGTTGCACAATAATAAGTTTTTTTACATCATCACAGAAAAATAATATCAATAATGACAATATATCAATTTTTTTAGAAAACTTTGGATCGGTTTGGATTGGATTGGTTCTCACAGGCAGATCTGAAATCTAGTCCAATCTAGAAAAAATTTCGGTTTTTTATGATTTATGATTTTTTTGGGTTGCGGTTATTTCTGTTTGTGATTTTTTGGATCGATTATTGCGGTTTCAATTGAATTGGATTGAATTTGAATATCGCTTAGAATAGTAAAAGAATAAAGAGACGTAACAGCACACATGCATTTTGGACATACATTTCATATATTCTATTCATGTCCATGGATGGAGCATAAAGTTGGCCGTGATAGGATTTTATATCTATGGAAGGCCTAACATTAAATTTGTATTATTCTATTTGATAATACTTTTTATATATTATTAATAGTTAATGTTAATATAATATAATATAATATAATTTAATATAATATGTAACTTTGTTTATTACAACTTTAATAATATATAAATATAAAATTAAATGTCTATTTCATGTATTACATTTCATAATTATATCAATAGAGAAATGAGATATTTATCTATTTTGAGTACTTAGAATTTAAGGCGGATTGATTAAAAGAATAAAAAAATTCACCTAATAATAAATTAATAGATACAAATAATTGAAAAATAATTTAGTTTTTAATTTATCGTCTAATTTATTGATAATAAATTCGACTCATTTATTTTAAATTAAAGTCCATATAACCTTTATTAAAAAAATTTCATTAGAGAACAAAAAACAGTTAAAATATTCACAAAATCTTATGAAATAATAAAATTAAATAAAATCAAAATAGAGTATTTTTGCACATTTTACAAGTATTAACATAATTATTATATATTAATACAATAATATTAACACAAATAGGTATATTAAAGTAATTATTATCATAAAGTAATAGAATTATAAGAAAAATAGTCATAAAATTAAATATATTTTTTATCTTAGAAAATATTATATTTTTAAAATTAGTATTCTTAAATTTCACAAAAATGTTCGTTAAATATATAAGATATTTGATACTTTAATTCTAAAACATATAACATCATTCTTATTTTTCTTTTCGTCTCTCTTCATTGCCTATCACATCAACTAGGAGCAGGCAAAAATCGGTCCGTCCTATTGACCCGCTTCAACTCAAGTTAGACTTGTCCCACATGAAAGATTAGGGTTAAATCCAGTCTCACTTAATAACTTGATATCGAGTTGAGGACGAGTTCAGGTTAATTTTCGGATTACCTAATCCGTCCCATATATGTATATATATAATATTTAGTATTTATAATGTTATGTTACTTAAAGGCTTAATATAATTTTAACTTTCTAATGATTTTTTAATTTAATTTTCCTTTATGATAGAGGTTCTATCTATTTTTAAAACATATTCCATACATAGAGTTGTGTAGTGATATAGTGATGTTTTTCTCTTAACAATATTTGAAAGCTAACAAGAAAGTAAAAAAAAAAAATAGGACTTAGGGTTTGTGGACGGATTCGGGTCTTAATTAGACCCCATACATTGTCGGGTAAGGGACAGACAATAATTAAATAAAATAACATAATAAGGGACAAACAAAACTCGTCCCAACTCGTCTCACGCTCCAGTGAGGATCCTCTCCAGTATTGAAATTTTCCAGTAGGAGAGAGATAGACTCACACATATGTGTGGGTCCCACACATTGTGGGATCCACACATATGTGTGAGTCTATCTCTCTCCTATTGAAAAATTCCAGTAAATGGAGAGAGCATGAACTCCTCACGCTCACCCCTACATCAATTATTACTTTTATCACTTTGTCCCTCTTCATTTTTTCTTCTCATCTCTCTTTTTCCTACACTTCTTACACCCTAAAATGGACGGTCAAAGTTTTAATACTCTTTAAAAAGAGTAATATTTTTTCACACTTTTTTTTTATACTTCCTTTCACACCTTATTTTCTTGTCATCTCTCTTCATTTCTTATCACATCCTTCATATTCTCTCTTCATTTTTTTTCTATCTCTCTCCTCCCTACATTTCCCACACTAAAATATAAACGGTCTAAATTTTAGTCTTAAAAAATAGTAATAATTTTTTCACAATTTTTTTATTTTACACTTCTTTCCATATTAAGAAAAATTAAATAAAAAATAAAAAATAGAATAATGTTACACTTTTACAAAAATTAACACAAATATTATTATTTAAAAAATTAACACAAATAGATCTATTAAACTTTATTCCACGATAAAGTATTTTCTTTTAACTTTCATATATAATTTAAATTTCAAGTAAATATTATCATAAAATAATGAAATTGCAAGAAAATTAAATTACAATTAATCATTTTTTATCTTAATTTTTTTTAATTAGTAGTTTTAAATTTCAAAAAAATATTTATTTAATATATAAAATACTTGATGGTTTAATTCTAAAATATATAATATCATTTCACAACTCATTTTTCTTTTAATCTCTCTTGCTTTTTTGTCACATAAATTATTATTTCTTTCACTTTCCCTCTCTTCATTTTTTCTTTCTATCTCTCCTTTCACTACACTTCTCAAATCTAAAATGGATTGTTAAAGTTCTAATACTTTTTAGAAAGAGTAAAAAAAATTCACGCTCCTTTATTCTACATTCTTTTCACAAATTGTTTTCCTTTTTGAGTGTGTTTGTTAAGGCCAATAAGCTAATTTCTAACTTATTTGACTAGCTTATACACTAATTTGACCAAGATAAAAGTGTTTAGTAAGGCACGAGCCTCTAACATATTTTAAGAGCTTTTAGCTTATAAACTACAAGTTGTTTTACCTAGTTTATAGTTTCTAGCTTATTTATACATTATCTTATTTGTCTTTTTTTTTTATGTTTTTTCATGTCATTTTATATTTATT